>CM030358.1:196820328-197420328 GCA_017893485.1 Hemerocallis citrina
ATGTTATGTGAGATGGACTTTGGATTTTACACATTACGTATGCATGTACGTCGGCCTTTGAACTGTTCAGAATTTATAGACTGATCACTGATGTGTATTTATCCTGGATTCTCGTTTGCATTTTGATTATTATAGATGCTTTACATACTTTTGTTGCATGAGCGTCAAGCTTCTCGGTTTCACCACTCCATGTTGGTTAGGATTAAAGTCTTTGTAGTGCCACTTCACATGTTTTCCTTAATTTTTTTTGCTTCTCAAACATTATTTTCATTATGATGGTATCTGCATTTTTATTCAGTTCTCAGGAAACTTTCTTGAATTTTCTTGCAGTAATGATTATTGCTCTTAGTAATTCTACCTACACAAAGTTGGGACTGATGAATTTGTTTGACCTCTATTGCGGGTTCAAGCAGTAGCATGGAACCTGCATTCACCAGAATCACTTCTTAGTGGATCATTTGACCGATCAATTATCTTGGTAAGAGATCATTATATATATCCTTGAGTATTATCATCTGCTTCGTGGCAATGTTTGATACCCCACCTGTAATTAGTTACTTTAAGATTAATAATACTTTCATTTATATTTGCCCAAACTTAATTATTTGATGCTTGATGATGAATGCCACTGTTTGCCACTGTAACATTCACATGATCAAATCCTTGCAGGTTGTTTTGGTAGCTAGACATGCTATTTACGAATTTACATAATCTGTTAGGTGTGCATTCTTTGAACAGTTTTGTCATCTATCCCGAGCTCCTGACAAATGATCCTGCAAGATATAAACCAATAAACAACTTAATTCAGAATGCATCAATGTCTACTGCCAAATACACATCTATATAAATCATTTTTTACGAAGACGTGCATATATTTAACTTTTTATAATGCTTTTTATATGCTGCATCGTTCACGGAAAACGTGCTGTAGACACGTGTCCACGGGCAAACCTAGTTTATATATTTTTTGCATGATTATATTGTTACATGAACATTTGATATTTATTGTAACCCCTATTGCTCATAACTGAATTTTTAATTATGTTTAATAAAATTCTTAGTTATTTATTTTATTTCTGGTTGTATTTGTTTTCATTTCCTTTGTGTAGTGTGTTGTTCTTCTCTCTCTTGTGATTCATTTTTGCATCGATTCAGCCTTTTATTCTCATTTATTTGATTTAAAATTTGTTCTTGATCTCGTATATTATTTGAACCTATTTTATGGCCTATTGTCTCTTATTGGATTCTTTTCTTCCTATTGGATACTACCTAGTTCACCCAAACCCATATTGTCCCTATATAAACACCCTAATTGTACCCTAACCCTAATTACCTGTAATACCCCGTAATTTTTGAATAGTAATATATATATATATATATATATATATATATATATATATATAAAATAAAGTAAAGGAGAGAAGATGTGTAGAGGGGGGCCCACGGCTGAAGTGAAAACAGCACAACGTGCTGTGTAAAATTAAGGTGACATCATGATGACGTCGCCGTGACGGGGGGGGGGGGGGGGGGGGCACCCGTTGGAGATGTAAAGACAGAGCTTGCTATCTTTGGTCTTCGAATAACGTGGAATTTAGGGGGCCTACGGGGTCTCCTAGTGTGCACGGGATTAATGGGGAGAGATGTGGTTAAGTAATCCCATATCTGGAGTATACAATAATAAATTAAGTATAAATATAATTGCCTATGATTAAGAGTCACCTAATTGGTTAACCACCTTTTGAGAGACAGCTTGTGCTGGGTAGTTGTACTATAAGTATTATTTTGTCTTCTAAAAATAATAAAAATTTTCTGAGTATTGGGGCAGGGCATTACAAATGGTATCAGAGCCGACTTTTGACCCTGAGTGTGGAAGAGGGCCTCAGTATGATCTGCGGTATTGAGAGTTACTGATCTCCAGGATCAAGTATGATATGCGGTGTTGAGAGTCACTGATCTCTGGGATGAGGACGACACCATCGACTAGAAAGAAGGATCCTGTGCTAGATGGCATGCCCCGTACTCAATGAGGACGCTGATTTCTAAAGGAGGGGTGTATGTAATACCCCGTAATTTTTGAATAGTATATATATATATATATATATATATATATATATATATATATATATATATAAAATGAAGTAAAAGAGAGAAAGATGTGTAGAAGGAGGGCCCACAGCTGAAGTGAAAACAGCACAACATGGTGTGTAAAATTGAGGTGACGTCATGATGATGACGTCACCGTAAGGGGGGGCACCCGTTGGAGATGTGAAGACAGAGCTTGTTGGCTTTGATCTTCAAATGACGTGGCATTTAGGGGGGGCACGGGGTCTCGTAGTGTGCACGGGATTAAAAGGGAGAGATGTGGTTAAGTAATCCCATATCGGAAGTATACAATAATTAATGAAGTATAAATATAATTGCCTATGATCAAGAGTCACCTAATTGGTTAACCACCTTTTGAGAGTCAGCCTGTGGTGGGGAATTGTAATATAAGTATTAATTTGTCTTCTAAAAATAATAAAAATTGTTTGAGTATTGGGGCAGGGCGTTACATTACCAAACCCTGATACTATTCTCTCCCTATCTAGCCATCACCCTCTCTCTCCCCTACCTCCCGACCTACCCCGACCTCCCCTGCCTTTGCTGTCATCGTCCCTGATCGCCGGCGATAGACCCCCCACTGCACCCCTCTCCTTCTTCTCTCTCCCGTGCTCACACCCCAGTCGCTGCCGCCCATCCTCTGTGCCGCCGTCATCAGCTTCTTCTGTGGTCACAACCCTAGTCGTCGCCGCTCGTCTCCCCGTGCTGTCATTTTCCCTGGTGTTGCTACTGTTCGATCATGCTGTTGTTGGCTATTGTCTTCTAAGTGTGCACGTGACGTTTCGTGCACGTGTTTCGATTTGGGGATTCTCGTCTCTTTGCTCGTTGCGTTCGTTGTTCGGGATTTGTTCCCGTTATTCTGTTCTTCGTTCCGTCGTCTTCATTCAGGCAAGTAGCATGTATGTATTCTTTTTGTCATACAAGTTAAATACTGTAAGTAATCTAGTACAAAAATATTTGTACTCTCACGATGACCCTATTTTGTTAGTTTAACTATTGTCATCACCTCTTGATCATAAGTAGTTACAATAATTGACACCCGTTGCATGAAAATAATTAGATTAGTAGACATCTTGACTGTATGTTGTTTGTAAGACACCGTATGTTGTAGATGACTGTTACATAGATGTTTGTTGGATATATTATCTCATTATAGACCATTTTATACACATTCCATGCTTATTTGAGTAACTCGCATATCCCATGCTTTGTATGATATCTTAGATTGGACCGTTTGTAATTAAGTTGTTTGATAAAATGCATAAGAGAACTTTTGTTTGCTGCCGCCCTATTTTTGCACAGTACTTTCGATGCTGTTAACATCAGTAAAACAAATAAGTTTGTGAACAAGATTTGTAGCCTTTTTTTTTCTAGTTTCCAGAATTTTCGACGGATCTGAATGCATGAGTTATTGCCATTTTAATGCATTCGTACGTATATTCTATATTCAGAACAGAAGTCCTGTCAATCTCACCGAAGTGGAAGAAAGAAAAAAACTCAAGATCCTAAATGATCCTGACTGAAGAATACAAAAAGATTGTCACACACACTCGGATTGATTGTTGAAAGATTAGTTCAGAAGATTTTTCTCAGAAGTAATAGATGAAGAATACACAGTGGGTTCGGCTAATTAAATAGATTGGGAAGTGTATCGATCAAAATTAGAAACGATACATTCTAAAAATGTGAACAGTGCAAAGTACGGTCGACCGCAATCTTGATGCAGTTGACTGTTCATCTCTCTGACGTAAAGTAGAAAGATGAAGGGTCGACAACTTCTTACATATATGGGAGTTGCAGTCGACTGTGATGCGGTCGACCGTCATGAGGAGCGGTCGACCGGTATCGCGCTGTTCATACCGAATCCACTTTATATTCTTACCAAAAACTAATCAATCAATCAATCAATCAATATTATACAGATTAAATCTCATAAATATAGAATGATAGCAACTGGTCTTTGGTAGCTTTCTTGCACACTAATCAATCAACTGCTCTTTTTGAATATCTTCTTCTTTTGCTTTGATTTCTCAATCTTTCTTTATTACTTTCCGTCTTTAAATATTTTTGAATCTATCTTAGATCTCTTATGGATATTATTTGATCCTGAAAATCTGAACAACTCAATTTAAACTTAGTAGTATTTATAGACACGTTATGTGCACACCAAACTAAGAGTTAACAATTTCCCCTTTTTGGTGTGAACAAAACATGCCTTTGAATATTGAAAGCAAAAATTAAACAATTTGGCATAAAAATACTCCCCCTGAGTTCAGTGCACAGATTTTTGTAGGTAAAGAGCTTTTAAGAGAGATTTGTAAATACTCCCCCTAAATTCAATACTTCATAGAGGATAAAGAAAATTAGTAGTAAGTAATATTCATAAGAAGCATAAGTATTCTCCCCCTTTTTGTAACACACCAATAAGGGGGGCAAAAGACAAGTATAAATAGAATATAATATACTCCCCCAAAAATTAGTTGTAAATGAAAGGAACTTTAGTTAAGCAAAACAAGAGAGATGAAGTTTAGGAAAGATAATAATATTTCTAAAGACGGAGGAAAATCTACTTACATGATACCGTTGAAAGCGAGACTCTTTGATATACAGGGAGAGCTCTTCATGGTATCATAGATTTGAGATTTTCCCAATACAGATGCGAAGAATGAATAAGAAGAATAAGTGAAGACTGAATTTCAAGAAACCGATAGAGTAGGAAAAAATAGTAGAGAGTTTTAAAAAAAAAACGTGTAACCAACAAAACAAAAAGAACCGGTCGACCGCACGGTCGGCTGCAAAACCAAAACTGGAAACTTTTCCCGAGAGCAAACCGGTCGACCGCATGCCTATTTCAAAAACACAGTGAATCACAGAGGATAAACCGGTCGACCACACATAAGGAAAGTCGAGTAAAATTTTTCCGAGAGCAAACCGGTCGACCGCACAGTTGACCGCAACTACTGAAGACTAAAGAGATTTTGAAAGCAGAGTGTTTCGAAACGTAGATTCATGTTGAAGATTCCAGGAGAGCAACCGGTCGACCGAAATACTGGAACTAATAATCAAGATAAGCAACTAGACATGAAGGTATTCTTTCTTAGCAAATTATAGCAGGTTATAACTTTTAAAGAGCATACATTACAATTCACAATTACAAGAAGATATCTACTCCTCATCATCCCCACCATCATCTTCATCGCCGTCATCATCTTCATCATCTTCCTCATCATCTTCCTCATCATTTGAAGGAGAAAGAATTTCCCTATCTTCTTTTCCTTGCAAGTACTCAATTGTGTTAACATAGTATTCATACACTTACATTTGATGAGCAGTGAATTGCTCATGAGTCACGAATGACGATGAAGAGGGAGTGGCGTTCTTGCGATGTGAGGAGGAAGAGGCATGTGGTGCTTCTTCGGCTTGGCGTGCTTGTTGTTGGGCTTGACAACGATGAGCCTGCTGATTGAATGGTACATCGATACCCATTTGTTGAGGGAGGATGGGCATAGGGCTTTTGCTGAGTAAGAAGCTCCCGACATCAATACGGGAATCAATGGCAAAGTTGTATATGAGAGAGCTAAAGAGGAGAACATGATTTGTAGTAGTTGCATAATTCATTGTGCGAATGATGAATGTAGCAAGATCGAACTTGTATTCCCCGAGAATAAGAAAAATAATGAATGATTGATCGACCCGAATTTCTGTTTTGTCATTCTTTTTGGGCCAAATATCAGCATTGACGATTTTATTTAGGACCCGAGATGAATCAGTTAAATTTGTGGGAGCGGGACGAGGAAGACGAGAGAATTCGGGTTGGACGATAATAGATTTGACAGTGTTTTGGTCATGACCAGGTTTATAATTAAGGGTTTTAAAATCTAGATGGTATGCATCAAATTCCCCTTCGGGAAATTCGTATCTCCCATGGAGATATTCGAGAGTGAATTTTACTCTTCTTCCAAGAATTATAGAGGAGAGGGTGAGATCATCATCTTGAAGTCCCTCAAGGTTTGCATAAAATTGACGAGTTAGAGACTCATAGTGGGTGCTAGAAGTAGCAAGATAGTTTTCTCACCCAAAATCTCTAAGGATTCTAACCGTGACAGAAAATTGACCCCCCAAGGATGATAGGTTAATTACACGATTGGCAACAACGAGGGCATTATAAAGAGAAGAGAAGTAAATATCAGCACAATGAGAGTTTTGAAAGGTTATACCATCCCTAGTGACTGATTTCGAGGCAATGGCTTTCTTGCCTTTCGATTTGTGTGAAGGGATGCCATTAAGACAGAGGAAGAGAAAAAACCGTAGAGATTTGAGAAGAGTGTTGAGAGATGAGAAGTTTATTTGATGGGTTGGAGGCTAGGGTTTTTTGTAAGATAGAGAGGTTAGGGGTGAAGAGGTATTTATATTAGAAGGGGAACAAGCAAGTCAGCCGACTTGGTCGGTCGACCGGTTGACATATACGGTCGACCGCATAACACGAAATAGGTAGTTTTAATTTGGTGATTTGTGACAGAGGGGTGGATGGTCGACCATACGGTCGACCGGTCCATTTTCGACTGATCAAGGAAAAATGGGATGTACGGTCGACCGATCATTCAATTTTTGCAGAGTGATTTTATGTTTGGATATTGTAAAGTTCGCACATTTCATGTATTTCAGAAATAGTTAACAGATGCACATTTAATATAAGTTCAAGCTAGTGTAGAATTTACCCGGTGCTGTACTCATCTGAAGGACCAAGATCCTTCTCATTTTTCCTTGATAGAGATGCTGGTTGCTAGTATAACTTGCTGAGCCTCTTGAGCATCTTCTATCAAGGTGTCTGCAATCTTCTAAGTTGAGAGCATCAGACATCCTACATGAAATTTTGTAGGTGTTCAAGTGGGTTGATCCTGCATTAACATTCTTTCTTACCCAAACAAAGTTAGTGCCCCCTTTTAATGAATAGTTATACGAAATGTGTCCTAAGCTACAACAGTAATGACATGTGATACGACTATGTCTTGAGTCATGCACACTTGCATAGTTTTGAGTTGGTTTGCGATTATGTTGGTGATTGTGCAAGTGTGTATGACATGATGATTTAAATTTTTGATGGTGTATTGGCTCTTCGTAACCAAGTCCTCGATTATCATGATAGGATCTTGAATTTTTTGTAATAAGGTAACTGGGCCCTTCATATTTTTTCACAATTTTTTCAAGCTCAGTTACTTTTTTACATAGTCTTTTCCGAGTCATCTCATCGTCTTTTGTATTCCAACAAAGAGTGTCTAGTGTAGTATCAAGAATCCTATTTTGTTCAAGAGCTTCATTACATCCTTCCACTACCTCATCAAATTTCCTTTTGCATTCTTTTAAATCATCTGTGAATTTGGCGATATAAATAGATTTTTCATGAATTTCTCTTAAGTGATCATCATGTGTTGCTAAGGACTCTCGAATTTGTTGTTTTACAAGTTCATTTTCCTCTAGCAACACATCATGATTTTTTTCTAAATAACTTAAATTTTTCCAAGATCAAGGCATTCTTATTTTTCAGTCTTTAATTTTTTTTTCAATACAAGAGTCATGTATTTCATTTGAAATTTGTTTATATTGCCTAAGTTCACAACTTAGTTTCTTAGCATAGTCTTTTAAACCATTACACATGTCTACTAGCTCATCATAAGTGGGTTCTTCGATTACCTCTTCTTGAGATGGTGATTGCACCTCACCATTCCCAAGAGCCATGAAGCCGACGTCATCATAGCCTTGCTCACCCTCACTTGAATCGGAGTCCAACCATGTTGCTTTCAGCGCCTTCTTTTTCAGACCTGAGTTTGAGCGGTAGTAGTCCCTATTCCTATCTTGTGATACGGGACAGTTTGCACGGATGTGTCCAGGCTTCTTGCACTTATAGCACACGTCATCTTTATCTTTCTCCCTTTCTCCTTGGTACCTGCCATATTTTTTATGTTTGAGGTACTTACGAAATTTCTTGGTCAATAAGGCAATGTCCTCGTCTGACTCCTCACGGTCTGAATCTGTTTTTGATGGTTGGGATTTTTCTGCTTTTAGTGCAATGGTTTTCTCTTTGATTTTTGGTTCAATCCCGATGTTTTGTCTATATCTTTTGGTTTCCGTTATTTCCATCTCATATGTCTTCAACTTTCCTTGTGTAGTAGTCGAATCCCTTCTCTTCAAGAGTTTCCCTCATTGCAGCAGCCTTTACATCCCACTCTGGTGTGAGACAGCTTATGAGTTTTCCGATATCCAACCCCTTATCTGAGCTCTCAAGTTCGTGGGCAATGATATCGAAGCGGGCGAGCATTTGATCCACATTTTCTCCTGGCAACATGCGAAACACATCAAAGTTATAAAAACATAAATTAAATTTAGCTTTTACCTCATTTCGTTCTTAAACAGCTATGATTGGCATCCCAAGGAAGATTTTTTTTGGCGTTGGACCGCATCTGGTTCATTTTTGGTTAATCTTTTTATAACTTTCTCAACCATGGAGGTGAATCCTCTCCTTTCGCTAACAACATTTGGAGCTGCTGTGCTCCGCTTAAGGCCAAGATCCTGTCTTGGCTCACTATTAACAATAGGCTCCTAACTGTTGAAGTTCTCAATAAGATGAATCTTGCTATAGGTCAGTTATGTTCTTTATGCTTTCATTGTCACGAAGACACTGATCATTTGTTTTTTCATTGTGATTTTGTCGAACCGCTTTGGCAGATCTGTATTCTGGCTTGGCAAGTTCCTTCTCTTCCCCCTTCCTTCCTTGATAGCTGGAACTGTCAATTTGTGTGTAAAAGGTATCACAAGTTTTGGATTCTTTCTACTATGGCTATTATTTGGGTTATCTGGAAAGAAAGAAATAATCACATTTTAATAATGCCGTTAAGCCTATTGATACTATTGTTGATGAATTTATTTTTTTTCTCTAAGCATTGGTCGTCCGCTCTTCCACCTCACAAAGTCCAGCGGTTAAGCCTTGATAGGCTTGACGATGCTGCTGTGTTTTTATGTTCTGTCTCCATACTGCTACTATTCTCAATATCAATACTCCCTAATTTCTTTTGGCTTTTGCTTTTCTTGCAGGGATAAGACTTTCGGCTTTATATCGCTGTTCATTCTGTTTTCTGGTGGATGTAGGGAAGCACTCAGGTGCTCTTTTGGTTGCCTACCTCTGGGGAGCCTTTATCTATTGGCTCTCTGGCTTTGTTTGTTTGGGGTATGTTGTTATGTTGGTCCACTTTAACCCAGTTGCTGGTTTGGGCTTCTGGTTGTTTTGTCCCTGATTGGGGTGTGTATTTATGCTCCTCTTTACCTTGGTTATTGTCTACTTGTTTCTATTTCAGTGCACTGTGAATGCTCCTTTGTTTCTGGTTGTGCCCGGTGTGGGTACTTCGATCGGCTGTTTGTCATTTGAGGCCTGAGAAGCTTTTGCTGCTCTTTTGTTTATGCTTTTTTGTTGCATTCAACTTACTATCTGCGTTGCAGCGAGCGGGGTTGCATTTGTTTCGTTTCTATTTTGGTTGTGACTGCGATGCAGTGAGGGAGCTGCTTTTGTTTTGCCTCTATTCTGATTATTGCTATTTGTTTTCTGAGTTTGGGGTTAGGCCCAGCGCTGTTCGTGCTATTTTGTTGCTTTGTGTTTTTGTTCTTCTGTGTTTGTTGCAGTGTGAGGTTCCAGTTAGCTTCTGGGTGCTGCTGCCTTTGATTTCGGTTTTGGAGGTTCAGCCCTCCTCTGCTTCTTGTGTAAGCCGATCCGGGTCGGTGTTGAGCCGTTCGCGACGGCCTTTCCTGTTCCTCATCTGTTGTGGGCGGAGGGGCTGCTTGTCGATCTTCTTGTTGCCTGGCTGGTATTTTTCTGATGTGTTTTGTTGTGCCTATGGTTGTGTCGCTATGTGATTCAGCTGTGATTATAATCTTGTCTTTGGCTTTTTCGATGTTGTTGTATTGTTGTTTATTGTTGTTCCCTTGTTTTACTCCTTGTAAAATTGGTCTTTGTATGATACTTTTTATTTATTGCTATATATATTTGGGGCTGGAGCCGTAAGGCTCTATCCGTGGTATCAAAAAAAAACTTTAGCATTTACCTCAGATGCGGTTCTCTCATGCCGCTTCAGCAGATTGTTCCAGATCCCATATGTTATCTTGCAGTTTCGTCCGCATCACATTAGTTCTTCATTAATCAACCCTACATGTAGAGCCGTCATGGCTTTGGAATTTTTCGTCTTAAGAGCTAGCTCTGCATTTGTGAAGGCTGTCTTTCCGTCGCTGACCGGAATATATGTTTTATTGATGCACACATTCCATACTTCTTCTCCAAGTATCTGTAGAAAATGAGACATACGACCTTTCCAAACATCATAGCATTTTCCATCAAAAAATGGTTAGCGTGTGAGACTTGTCCCATTGGAGACGAATGGCTCCGATGAGTAAAGTTTTCAGGTGGAGGGATTTTGGCCATTGGACCTTTTGCTTAAGCTTTTAAGCTTTTGATAAGCACCTCGCTCTGATACCACTATAAATCACCCTAGGAGAGGTAAATAGGGTGATAGTGCGGAATTAAAAATAAATTAAAATAAAGTGTCGAGTAAATAAAAGAGTTAAGAAGAGCAAACGCAAATAGCACAAGTGATGAAGCAATGTAACGTGGTTCGACCTCCAGGTCTACGTCCACAGCTCCTACTTGTAGCAGTTCTCTGCCACAAGAGTTCCACTATACTCAAAATCCTTGTACAGTGATTCTCGGATTCAGGCCGAAAGACCCATTACACCCACAGGACTTCTAACACAAGTCCCGTCAATCTCACCGAAGTAGAAGAAAAGAAAAAACTCAAGATCCTAAATGATCCTGACTGAAGAATACAAAAAGATTGTCACACACACTCGAATTGATTGTTGAAAGATTAGTTCAGAAGATTTTTCTCATAAGTAATTGGTGAAGTATACACAGTGGATTCGGCCAATTAAATAGATTGGGAAGTATATCGATCAAAATTAGAAACGATACATTCCAAAAATGTGAACAGCGCAAAGTACGGTCGTCCACAATCTTGATGGAGTCGACCGTTCATCTCTCTGACGTAGAGTATAGAGATGAAGGGTTGAATGCTTCTTACATACATGGGCGTTACAGTCGACTGCGATGCGGTCGACCATCATGAGGTGCGGTCTACCGGTATCGCACTATTCATACCGAATCCACTCTATATTTTTACCAAAAACTAATCAATCAATCAATCAATCAATCTTATACATATTAAATCTCACAAATATAGAATGATAGCAACTGGTCTTTGGTAGCTTTCTTGGAAACTAATCAATCAACTACTCTTTTTGAATATCTTCTTCTTTTGCTTTGATTTCTCAAACTTTCTTTATTACTTTCCTTCTTTGAATATTCTTGAATATCTCTTCGATCTCTTATGGATATTACTTGATTCTGAAAATATGAACAACTCAATTTAAACTTATTAGTATTTATAGACACATTTTGTGCACACCAAACTAAGAGTCAACAAATTATCTCAGTTTTGGTACTGCTGTGTTTGAACTTGCAGAATTGAGATTTTGTTGCATTACTCAGTTTTCCCAATTTTGTTGACCATGCTATCTGCAATATAAATTCAGGATATTTTATATTTTAAAACTAGATATGTAAGGGAATCTTCCAAATTTTTCTCAGATTTAAATATAATGATTTTAAACATTTTTCATGCTTATAAACAAGATTTTGCATTTTCTGGCTGAACATAACTTCTGTATTAAACGTTGTTTTCGACCCTGTTTCTGTGGCTGATGTGTGACTTATATATATGTGTTGGAATCGGCAGAGATTCTAGTTTCTAGATTTTCTGACGGATATGGATTTTCTATCTTGTAGTAACGGGAATCTCAGATTTGATACAGTAGTGTCTTGTTGTCCAGAACCGAAAATTTCGTTATTTTGACTGTTATAAATTATTTATCAACCGTTTGTGGTTCCTATTCCATCTTAGACTTATTTCCTTTTCTTTCCATGTCTTTAGCCCTGTTTGTATTCGGTCACACATGTTTATTAATAATAAAACTAATCAAGCCGGGGTTTTTAAGGGAAAAGATCGAGTAGTGGACAATATAGAAATGCATATTCAGAGGGAACTCGCTTTCCCCACTGTTTACTGTGGTACCAACTGTTTATCTCTGGATGCATGAGGGCATGATCCATGATACTGTTGTTATTACTGTTACTGTTACCGTTTGTCTGAATATACTGCCTTATAGAAGTTCCATTACAAAATCTGAAAGCGAAATTATTTGATGTAGCAACCATGTGGTAAAATCTGGGATGCATGAAGTGCTACCTAGTTAGTAATGAACATTAGATATAAGAATAACTATTTATACTGTCACATCCTGTTACTGTGATTTACTGTTACTGTTGACTTCACTGTTACTATTGATCCTTACTGTTACTGTTATACTCTTACTGTTATTCCGGTGCTTAGTGTCATCTGTAGATTGTTATATTTTCTACCTTCTCCATGTTACTATTACTTGTTTAGTTTAGTTTTTCTTTCATTTTTCTACTTGTATTGCTTGCGGCCCAGAACTTGCATCTAACGGGCGTCATGTTTTCCTGTCTTCCTATTTTCCTTGTAATTGCCATATGAGCAGGTTTTGCTGATCAATTGCCTACTAGAGTTGGTGAGCAAAAGTTTTGAGCTGCGTAATTGGAATTATTTGCTTAAAATATTTTGATGAACTGTTTTATTTCATGAATTGTACTGAGACTTGTATTTGGGCTTGTAGTCCCAAGATTATTGTTTTGTTTTAGATCTCGTATTTTTTGGGATATTTATTATTGTTACAATAAATACCGTTGAGTTATGATTATTTTTGCATGCCTGGTTGAGTATGTTGCCTTATTTACTATTATGATGAGTCAAGCAGATCCGTATAGCCTATGAATGGTGAAAACTATCCGCTGGGCTTAGTCACGTACCGTATTCCGTATTCTTTGGGAAAGCGGGGCGTGGTAAGGTTTTGAGTGGTATCAGAGCCTCAGATTTGGCTAATATGTTAGTTTGACTAATACATTAGGCAGACTTGATTCGATTGGATTTACTTGACTCCCGACAGACCATGCATTGCACAAATAATTATTAATCAACTTGATCTGAATGCTAATTGTTTTAGGTTTTGTGTCTTCATCTCCTCCCGCTTCGTGGATCAGCATCAGTTGGTGTGCAGTGAGTTTTCAGTTGCTTAGCATATCACTATAGGTGGCGGTGTTGTCGTCTGTTCCCGGGAGTGCAAGCAGAGTCCCGTGGTGATTGGAAGTGCTAATTTCATAGCAGATCTGATTTTGATAGGCAGTTCAGGGTTTGATGTGATTCTCGGCATGGATTGGCTGGGTAAGTCCCATGCTATCATTGATTATCGAGCGAAGAAGGTTGTTTTCAGGATGCCAGGCCATAAGGAGTTTGAGTTCCATGCTGGGGAGTTACCCCTTGGGCGTGGTCAGGAAGTTGTTGTTGATGCTGGATGTGTAATGGAGTTACACTCAGGCTGTGAGGTTGCGCCTCTTATAGTGCGGAAATTTCTGGATGTGTTTCCTGAGGAGTTGCCTGGGCTACCCCCGGATAGGGATGTTGAATTCGGTATTGATGTTCAGCCTGGTACTGCGCCGATATCGAAAAGTCCTTACCAGATGGCACTAGTTGAGCTAGTAGAGCTGAAGGTGCAAGTTCAGGGTTTGTTGGATGTGGGTTTTATCAGGCCTAGTATGTCCCCGTGGGGCGCTCCTGTCTTGTTTGTCAGCAAGAAGGACAGGAGTCATCGTCTGTGCATGGATTACCGTGAGCTGAACAGTGTTACAATGAAGAATCGGTATCTGCTACCCAGGATTGTGATTTGTTTGATCAGTTGGGTGGAGCTTCTGTCTTTTCAAAGTTGGACCTTCGCTCTGGTTATCATCAAGTGAAGGTGAAGGCAATTGATGTGCAGAAGACTGCGTTCAGGATCATATATGGGCACTATGAGTTCCTTGTTATGCCTTTCGGAGTCGTGAATGCGCCAGCAGTGTTCATGAGTCTAATGAACAGGGTTTTCTCTCCATTTCTGGACAGATTCGTGGTGGTATTCATAGATGAAATTCTGGTGTATTCTCGGAATTGGAATGATCATGATGATCATCTAAGGTTGGTTCTGTAGACCTTGAGGGAGAATCAGCTCTATGGAAAACTCAGCAAGTGTGAGTTCTGGCTTGATTGAGTTACATTCTTGGGACGCATTATCTTAGGCTATGGTATTTCTGTCGATTCGTACAAGATTTCTGCAGTCAAGGATTGGCTTGTTCCTAAGTCAGTTTTAGAAGTGAGAAGTTTCCTTTGTTTGGCCGAGTATTATAGGAAGTTCGTCCAAGACTTTTTGAAGATAGCTAGTCCGTTGACTAAGCTGACTAGGAAAGATCAGAAGTTCGTCTGGGACGGAGCTTATGGTGGAGCTTTTGCTGAGTTGATGCGCCGATTGACGTGAGCACCAGTGTTGACTGTTCCGGATGGTTCGGGTGGTTCTGTGGTTCACTGTAATGCTTCTGCAAGGGCCTAAGTGCAGTGTTGATGTAGAAGGATCGAGTTGTTGCTTATGCATCTAGACAGTTGAGGTCTCATAAAAAGAACTACCCTACCCATGATTTGGAGTTGGTTGCGGTGATCTTTGCTTTGAAGTTGTGAAGGCTCTATCTACTTGGAGACCGAGTGGAGATCTTTGCTGACCACAAAAGTCTCAAGTATGTGTTCACTCAGAAGGAGCTGAACATGAGGCAGAGGCGATGGTTGGAGTTGATGGCTGACTTTGACATTAGTTTATAATACCATCCTGGTAGAGTGAACTTGGTGCCAGATGCTTTGAGTAGGAGACCAGCTTCCATGTTCCTAACTCAGTAGAGAGAGTTTGTTGAGCGGATGAGGAGGTTGGATTCGGATGTGATTTTGCCAAGTTCTGATCGGAGTTGCATAATGCTTCAGTTGCAGTCGTCTCTTGTTGAGCAGATTATGGAGGCTCAGGCAGGTGATGAGCAATTGTAAAGGTTCAGGGCCGAAGTTGAAGCGGGTACGAGGACCGATATGGTTGTTCACTTAGATGGATCTCTTCGTTTTGGTTCCAGGTTGTGTGTTCTGAAGGGTGAGGTTCGTCAGAAGTTGCTTGAGGAAGCCCACCAATCGTCGTACTATATTCATCCTGGTGGTACGAAGATGTACCGGGACTTGAAGCTTCATTTTTGGTAGCATGGTATGAAAAGGGCCGTAGCGAGATTTGTGTCGCAGTGCTTGATCTACCAGCAGGTGAAGGTAGAGCATCAGAGGACCGCCGGACTTCTTCAGCCTCTTCCCATTCCGGAGTGGAAGTGGGAGCATATCACCATGGATTTTGTGACCGCTTTGCCAAGGAGTCCTAAGGGTCACAACGCCATTTGGGTGATTGTGGACAGGTTAACGAAGAGCGCTCCCTTCGTTCCCTTTCAGAGTTGGACAGTCTACTAAGAGCTTAACTGAGAAGTACATTCAAGAGATTATTAGACTTCATGGGGTTCCAGTCAGTATTGTATCCGACACGGATACAAGGTTCAAGTCATAATTTTAGGAGAGTTTTCAGAGTAGTCTGGGGAGTAAGTTGAAGTACAGTACAACTTTTCACCTTCAGACAGATGGACAGTCAGAGAGGACCATCCTGACTCTAGAGGACATGTTGAGGTCCTATGTGCTGCAATTTGGAGGTTCTTGGGTGGACCACTTGCATCTTGTAGAGTTCTCGTACAATAACAGCTTCCAGGCCAGTCTTAAAGCTGCTCTATTCGAGGCACTCTATGGTCGTAAGTGTCGGTCACCAATGTGCAGGGATGACATTGGCGAGAGGAAATTGTTGGGCTCAGAGTTGATCACCAGGACGGTGGATGCTGTGAGTCAGATCAGAAAGCATCTTCAAGCCGCGCAAGATAGACAGAAGCGATGGGCTGATGTTCATCGTAGAGCCTTGGAATTTGAGGTGGGAGACCATGTTTTCTTTAAGGTATCACCGTGGCGAAGTATCATTCATTTCGGTGGCGGAGGCAAGTTGAGCCCCAGGTTCATCGGACCATTTGATATGGTGGAATGAGTAGGAAATGTAGCCTATCGTCTTGCATTGCCCCCCGCTTTATCTGGAGTGCACGACGTCTTCAATGTCTCGCAACTGAGGAAGTATATCCGTGATGAGAGCCACGTGATTGACTACTCGGAGCTATCTATGAGGCCGGATTTGTCTTGTGAAATTCTGCCAGTTGCTATTGTGGATCGGCGGGAGAAGGTTTTGAAGAACAAGGTGATCCAGCTTGTTCGTGTTTCTTGGAATCCTCACTAGCCGGGTGAGTCGACTTGGGAGTTGGAGGATATTCAGTGGAGATTTCCTCATTTTTTTGTGTAGCTCTTGTTTTTGCTGTTTTGCTTGTGTTATTGTATTTTTCTTTTGGGGTTACCCTATGTACTTCTGGTTGAACTTTGAGGACGAAATTTTTCTTGTTAGGCGGGTAGGATTTGTAACCCCTATTGCTCATAATTATATTTTTTAATTATATTTGATAAAATTATTGATTATTTATTTTATTTTTGGTTTTATTTGTTTTCATTTCCTTTGTGTGGTGTGTTATTCTTCTCTCTCTTGTGATTCATTTTTGCATTGATTCAGCTTTTTATTCTCATTTATTTGATCTACAATTTGTTCTTGATCTCGTCTATTATTTGAACCTATTTCATGGCCTATTGTGTCTTATTGGATTCTTTTCTTCCTATTGGATACTACCTAATTCACCCAAACCCATATTGTCCATATATAAACTCCCTAATTGTACCCTAACCCTAATTACCAAACCCTAATACTATTCTCTCCCTATCTAGTCATCACCCTCTCTCTCCCCTACCTCCCGACCTACCCCGACTTCCCCTGCCTTCGTCGTCATTGTCCCTGACCACCGGCGACAGACCCCCACTGCACCCCTCTCCTCCTTCTCTCTCCCGTGCTCACACCCCAGTCGCTGCCGCCCATCCTCTTTGCCATCCTCGTCGTCTTATTCTATGGTCAACACTGTCGAGCAGCCTAGCGCCGACCCTAGATGCCGCCACTCAACTCCCCGTGCCGTCGTCTTCCCTGGTGTTGCTGTTGTTCGATCTTGCTGTTCTTGGCTGCTTTCTCTTGAGTGTGCACGTGTTGTCTCGTGCACGTGTTTCGATTTGGGGATTCTCGTCTCTTTGCTCGTTGTTCGGGATTCGTTCCCGTTATTCTATTCTTCGTTCCGTCATCTTCATTCAGACAAGTAGCTTGTGTGTGTTCTTTTCGTCATACAAGTTAAATACCGTAAGTAATCTAGTATGAAAATATTTGTACTCTTATGATAACCCTATTTTGTTATTTTAACTGTTGTCATCACCTCTTGATCATAAGTAATTACAATAATTGACACTCGTTGCATGAAAATAATTAGATTAGTAGACATCTTGACACCGTATGTTGTATGTGACACATCGTACGTTGTAGATGACTGTTACATAGATGTTTGTTGGATGTGTTATCTCATTATAGACTATTTTATACACATGCCACGCTGATTTGAGTAACCCACATATCCCATGCTTTGTATGACATCTTTGATTGGACCGTTTGTAATTAAGTTGTTTGATAAAATGCATAAGAGAACTTTTGTTTGCTGCTGCCCTATTTTTGCACAGTACTTTCGACCCTGTTAACATCAGTAAAACAAATAAGTTTGTAAACATGATTTGTAGCCTTTGTTTTCTAGTTTCCAGAACTTTTGACAGATCTGAATTCCGAGTTTTGATGCATGAGTTATTGCCATTTTACTGCAGTCGTATCGTATATTCCAGATTCAGTTTTATATGTATTTTGTATAAAGTTTTATATTAAAACTGATATTAAAGATAGAATCTGAACCCTATATTTTGCTGAGTATGTTTAGATATGACTGGGATCAATCACTAATTTTTGTGGAATTAATTAATGACTTTTATATCTCCTTTCATGCTTTCGAAACCAATCGAAATATTTCCAAATTGCATGCTGTTCAGTAAAGAACTATGTTTTCAACCTGATTCTCTTCATTTTTTGATGAAAACTTTGTGAACATGAATTGTATCCTGATTTGTTTATTTTATCATCCTTTTGACAGATCTAGATTTCGAATTATACTTTATAAATTATCTCTGTTTTGGTAATGCTGTGTTTGAACTTGCAGAATTGAGATTTTGTCGTATTACTCGGTTTTCCCAATTTTGTTGACCATACTATCTGTAATATAAATTAAGGATATTTTTTATTTTGAAACAAGATATGTTATAGAATCTTCTAAAATTTTCTCAAATTTAAACATAATGATTTTAAACTTTTTTCATGCTTATAAACAAGATTTTGCATTTTCTGGCTGAACATAATTTCTGTATTAAACACTGTTTTCGACCCTGTTTCTGTGGCTGATGTGTGACTTATATATATGTGCTAGAATCGGCAGAGAGTCTAGTTTCTAGATTTTCTGACGGATATGAATTTTCTATCCTGTAATAACGGGAGTCTCAGATTTGGTACAGTAGTGTCTTGTTGTCCAGAACTGAAAATTTCGTTATTTTGACTGTTATAAATTATTTTATCAACCTTTTGTGGTTCCTATTCCATCTTAGACTTATTTCCTTTTCTTTCCATGTCTTTAGCCCTGTTTGTATTCGTTCACACATGTTTATTAATAATAAAACTAATCAAGCTGGGGTTTTTAAGGGAAAAGATCGAGTAGTGGACAATATAGAAATGCCTATTCAGAGGGAACTCGCTTTCCCCACTGTTTACTGTGGTGCCAACTGTTTATCTCTAGATGCATGAGGGCATGATCCATGATACTTTTGTTATTACTGTTACTGTTACTGTTTGTCTGAATATACTGCCTTATAGAAGTTCCACTACAAAATCTTAAAGCGAAACTGTTTGATGTAGCAACCATGTGGTAAAATCTGGGATGCATGAAGTGCTACCTAGTTAGTAATGAACATTAGACATAAGAATAACTGTTTACACTGTCATATCCTGTTACCGTGATTTACTATTACTATTGACCCTTACTGTTACTATTATACCTTACTGTTATTCCGCTGCTTACTGTCATTTGTAGATTGTTATATTTGCTACCTTCTCCATGTTAGTATTACTTGTTTAGTTTAGTTTTTCTTTCATTTCCCTACTTGTACTGCTTGCGGCCCGGAACTTGCATCTAACGGGCGTCATATTTTCCTGTCTTCCTATTTTTCTTGTAATTGCCATATAAGCAGGTTTTGCTTATCAATTGCCTACTGGAGTTGGTGAGCAAAAATTTTGAGCTGCGCAATTGGAATTATTTGCTTAAAATGTTTTAATGAACTATTTTATTTCATGAATTGTATTGAGACTTGTATTTGGGCTTGTAGTCCCAGGATTAATGTTTTGTTTCAGATTCGTATTTGTTGGGATATTTATTATTGTTGCAATAAATACTGTTGAGTTATGATTGTTTTTGCATGCCTGGTTGAGTATGTTGCCTTATTTACTGTTATGATGAGTCAAGCAGATCCGTACAGCTTATTGATGGTGAAAACTATCCGCTGGGCTTAGTCACGTACCGTATTCCGTATTGTTTTGGGAAGCGGGGCGTGACATTTATGAAGAGGGTTTCACAACTTCTGTTATTTAATTTATAATATTTCAACTCGTTGTAGATTGATAACACATGAGAGACAATCCGGATAGTTGCTCAAACATTAAGAAGTGTCATGCCCGAGAGCATGAAAGAGGTAATGCGGGAGATCCTTAAACCATGCCGTCGCAGTCTTGAAGATGCAGGTGATGGGGCAAAACTTGATGCTTATTTAAGATCAACGGTTAGTGTACCAAGGTGTAAGAGTGTGACAAGGGGAGGAATTCGAATTGCCGAGTCATAACAACCACAATAACAAGAACCGGGGGTGTCAGAGGAAGAAAAGCAAGAGTTGGTTGAACCGATATCACAAGTGACACAAGAAAAATGAAGAAATCCCCCTATGAAGATGAACAAGCCCGAAAAACTCTTACCGAGTTGATGCAAACCGCCCCGTCGGAAGAGATAGTTGCTAATACCTTGGAATTTTTGTTCCAAGTTCACAAAATTTTGAAATTTTGCAAGTAGTTAAGTTGAACTTTGTGCGGTTTATTATTTCATCTCTTAAATGCCTAATACATCTTCTTTCATAACTTGATCAATTTTGTAGTTGATTGAAGGTCATGCGAGGAAAACGGTGTGGGTGTGTGACTTAGAAGCTTTGTATGTAAATTTTGTTAGTGAACTTGAAATATATGTATTTAACAAGAACATTGAACTTGAAGCTTATATACTTGTTTTATCCCCGCTTATTGCATTCTCCAATAACGGGTGCTGGAGTTATTGAACCGACAGTTACCAATAGAGGGGTGTCTTTCAAAGAAATAATTCCAACAAAGACTTGACCCTCAATCTCTTAGAATAACCCTATATCTAACCCTAACCCTAACCATAGCCCTAAACCAAAAAAATTTAAAATCTGAAAAAATAAAATATTAATAAAAAATTTATGTAAGGAGATGGGTTAAACTAAATAAAAAACAATTTAATTATTAAAAAATCAACAAATCAAACAAATAAAGCTATCAAATAATTAAAGCTAATATGTAAGGGTTAGGGTTAACGGTTAGGGGTAAGGGCTAGGGAAACGGTTCGACTTGGAAGGGAGAAAAACGACCTAAGTTGAAGATTTTGAACTAAACTAAACCGTTGTTTGAAACATCGACCTAGGTTATAATAAGTCGTTGTGTGAAACAATTGTTTCAAGTTAGATCAGATATAATAAAAAACTCTTGCCCTCTTTAACAAAAGCTTTTCCTTAGGATTTACATGATCCGAATAGAAGTGTTCACTCCATTCCTAAGAGATGTCATCACATTTTTAAAAAATGCAAAACAGGCCAAAAAAAACATATGTTCACATTACTACATAAACAACCCACCCCTTTTACCAGAATTTTTTTATAAACCACCCCCCCTCCCCCCCACCCCAAAAAAAAAACATATGGCAAGTTCAAGTCATAAATTTCTTCAACTTAACACATTATTGGCAATAACAGGTTTATTCATCGTAACCCGCTATCTCCAATAACGGGTTATGTCAGTGGCAGAGCTTAGCGAGGGCCCGGGGGTGCCCGGGCCCCCCCAGAATTTTCAAAAACCCCCTTCACACTATTGAAAATTTTATAAACCCTTCAAAAAAATTATGGTTTAACCCCCATGAAAACTAAGTTTTATTGTTTGGTCCCTCTAAAAATTATGAATTTTTTTTATATTTTTACATGTAATCATAGAATTTTACCTTGGCCCTCCCGGTAAAAATTTTCTGGCTTCGCCCCTGGAATATGTTTTAGGAAATTTTTTGAAGAATTTCAAGTTCTCTATTAAAATTCTTCAACTTAACTTGTCATTTTCAATAACGGGTTTATCTAACCTAACACGTTATTGCCAACAATGGGTTAAGTTGAAGATATTTTTATATAAAAAAATCAAGTTCTCTGTTTGATTTCCTCAACTAAACCTGTTATTGCCGATAACTGGGTTTTTTTTACCTAACTCGTTATCATCAATAGCAGGTTAGGTAGAAGAAGAATTTTTACAAATTTGCATTAAAAAATCAAGGCTTTGTTTCAGATCATTATCTTAACACGTTATTGGCAATCACAGGTTATTATAACTTAACCCGTTGTCATTAACAGTGGGTTAAGTTGAAGATGAATTTCATCAAAATTGTTTTAAAATATCAAGTCTCTGTTGGACTTTTTTAAAATTTTCAATTAATGCTTGAAATGGTGTGAGGAAGTTTAGTATACTAGAGGGAACTCGGTTGATTAAGTATGCAGCAGAAGCAAGAGCTTCCCCCTAATAAATGAGTGACATATTTTCATGGATAAAAGAAGCACGGACCACCTCGAGCAAGTTGCTATTTTTTTTTCTGCAACCCCATTCTGTTGAGGTGTATATGAGCATGTAGTCTGGTAAACAATGTCGTGTTCCACCAAATATTGTTGCAGATTCAAACTCAGGTACTCTCCACCATTATCACTTCTAAGAACTTGAATCTGTGATTTATACTGAATCCTAACATGCTTGTGAAATTTATGAAACAAGCCACTAACTTCACTTTTCGACTTCATTAAATAAATCCATGTCATACGAATACAGTCATCAATAAATGTCACAAACCATTTGGCTCCTCCAAATGTAGTGGTTTTGGATGGACACCAAATATCAGAATGAATAATCATAAATGGAATAGAGCTTCTACTTGAATTTGGAGGAAAAGAGACACGATGACCTTTTGCGAGTTCACACACATCACACCAAAAGGCAGAAATATCCAACTTCAAAAATAAACCTGGAAATAATTTCTTCAAATAACCAAAAGAAGCATGCCCTAGACGTCGATGCCATATCCAAATATCTGATTTCTTCTTCTCATCTTCGAATCCTTCAACACTTAGAGCTTGAGTCAACTTGCTTGAACTTTCAGATTCTAAATCCAGGTAATAGAGCTTCCCGTGTATAACCCCATAACCAATCGTCTTGCGAGTCTGAATATCCTTAAACACACAATGTGAAGGCCAAAAGACTACAATACAATATAAGACAGTAGTTATTTGAGCAATAGATAATAGGTTAAACTTTAAGGATGACACAACTAGGGCAGTATCTAAGGTTAGGTTGTTTGTGAGAGGTATGGTACCATCACCAGTAACAGTGGCAGGATCACCATTGGCAGTGGACACAATTGATTTGGTGGATGGTTGAAAATTTTGAACTTGTCTAGAATTAAAAGTCATATGGTCGGTAGTACCCGAATCAATTATCCATGCATTATTCATAATAGAGGCAAAAATATTAAATACCTTACCATCATTACCTGCAACTGTAACTAATGTAGAGGCGAGTCCATTACTCTTCTCATGCTCCATCGGCAACTCCAACAGTGAAAGTGGATTGGTTGCAATTCTTCTTTCGGGTGCAATTCTTCTTCCGGGGATCCCTGCTATGATCCCAGTTCTCCGGATAGTCGATAATCTCGTAACAGCGAGTTTTAGTGTGGCCAATCTTGCCACAATGAGTACACTTCCTCGACTCATAAGAGGCATGTTTAAAGCCTCGTGCAATACTCTTAATATGCAAAGCTTCATCAGTTTGTCCCATGGTGTCAGTACAAAAGACAACGGATCGGCAGAGGCAACAAAATCGGCATTGTATGGACTCAGATCTGATTACTTTAATTAATCAATGGCGAAGCTTTCGAAATAAATAGCGAAATCAACTCATATTTGATTTCAAAATTAACTCAGATCAGACCAAATCGAAGCTTTCGAAATAAACAACAAAATCTACTCAGATTCCAGCGACTGGCAACTCAGATCTGACTTCGAAATCAATGGTGAAGACTCAGATCAGAGTTAGTAACAATTTCGAGGTGAAGGTAGTGTTTTCGATGGGAGAAAGGAGCCGGTAGGAGTTTCGAAGTCGAAGTTGAAGATCGGAGGTGGAACTGGTGCTAATTGGTGGTTGTTGGTGGAGTGCGGCGATGGGATTGGGGGGAACTTTTCGATGGCATTGGTGGCATCGGCAATAATGGTGGTGACGGGTGGCACAGTCGACGATGGTGCGGAGATCGAGGTGGTGTTGGAGGTGGTGAAGAGTATGCAGCGGGGGTCTCGGGATGGGTTCTCAACGTCAATGAGGGTAGGCTGGAGCTATGATGGTGGAGGAAGATGGGGGTGATGACAATGATGGAAGCCTCGATGGGTTCGGAGGAAGTCATCGATGGCTGCGGGGTCGCGAAGGTCATGGCAGCAGCTTCGACGGGATCGAGGTGGAAGAGGTCGGGGATGAAGTTCGTCGGGATTGGGATCGGTGATGATCAGAGAACAAGAAAGAGAAGAAGAACAGGTTTGGATCTCTTTTTCTTGCTCTCCACCAAGCCTAGATCTTGTTAGGCTCTGATACCATGTTGAAATTGAGATCAGATTGATTTGGAAAAAAAATATTTTTCTTATTTTTATTTCTCTACTGTATACATCTATAGATAAGAATTATTTTCTTGGAGAAGATTGGGGAGATGAGAGATTTTGGGAATCTGTTTCCTATAGATTTGGAAACAGAATACAATTACTATATTTCAACACAGCTATGGCATTACTGATTAAACACACAATTCTAACTTCAACCTGCATGCTGAGCTAGAAATAAAATTCCAACAAACCATCCTAATGTCTTTTTTTTGGACTTGCTGGATTCCTTAGATTGTGATCTTTCACATGAGACCAATATTTGGTACCTTCCAATGAAACCGAAATAACTTTTATTATTTTAAATTTATAATCCTAATTTTTTTTGAATCGTACTAAATATAGCAGTGATGGTCACGATAATTACCTCAACTAATAGATTACTAATTACTATACAATAATAAGTACATTTTAAATTTAATTAAAAATTGTAATCCATATTTGGGGAATTAGTATATTATAGTACTTACCAGTTGGCTTCCCACAGTCTAATGATGTTGGCTTCGAAGTTATTTGAGATTTAACAATGTGGAGAATTGCCAAGAGAATTTACTCAAAAATAGTAAACATAAAGAATGCTTGAAATTATATGTTAGCACTTAGCACATGAGCCCATAATGTTACAGTAGCTAGTAGTTAAGCCTTCTCCAAAGCGAATTTTTTCCCAAACTGTCCCACTTTTTGAAAGTTTTTTTCCAAACTGCCCTACATTTTTTAAAAAATCCCAAACTGCCTCACTCGCATCGCTTTTTCAGAAAGCGAGTGTGAGGCTTTTGAGTTTTGAAAGCCTACACTCGCTTTCTGAAAAAGCGATTGGGTTTTAACCACACTCGCTTTCTTAAAAAGCGAGTGTCACTTAGTTCATATCAATTAGTCACTTAGGTCATATTAGTTCGTGGGTATGGTTCATGGGGCTGTTGGGTCTGGGTTCGAATCTGGTGTTTCCCATTTTTATTTTTTAATTCGTTTTTTTGAGTTTTTGGTGAAATAAAACTTGGAAAAAAAATATTATAATTCCTTATAAATTTTGTGTGCCCCTGACCACATGCGAATTGAGATTGCTTTTACTTATTGATAGGTTTGATGCCACTGGGAAAAGACAGTCATGTTTCACAAACCTTAAAACAAATCTAACAAATCAAAATAGCTAAATCCAGTATTTTAAACACAAAACCATCCGCACTTTTCCTTTTTTATGGATTTTGTCCAGAGGAGAGGCTTGTGTCATTCGATTATGGAGTTTAATGAGTATAGTAATAGAAGATAAAGGGATGTCCATATCTTTGTTTTAGAGAGAACCAACAACAATAATTGGCTATAGCATAATATCTTCAAAAGGTGGGCTACACTCCACTTTTCCTTTAAAATGTATATCTTTAAAAGAAACTTAGATCTCATTGTGCCTTGCAAATACAACAATCAATTAAAATTTTGTTTTGTTGGTGGCTAGTCCAATGCAATCAAATCACATGAAATGTAAGATGTGAAGGTTATGTGGCATTTTTAAAATACTAGCCAAACTACAACAGTTCTCTTGTAGACTGAACTGTTATTTAAAAGACAGAAAATAACGTTACTCAAAGAAACGTATTGAAAATAAGATACTTTAGACTAGTGATTGCTCAGTCAGTGCAAACACGATGAAATTAACAGAAACACTCGTGTTTAATGGTTGATGAAAGAGGTGATCTTTGAGGCTGTGGTTGGTTAGCATACAAGACTTACAATCAAAGGCACACAAAATTTATAAGAAATTATAATATTGTTTTTTGCAACATTTATTTCACCAAAAACTATTAAAAAAAACGAATTAAAAAATAAAAGTGAGAAATGCAAGATTCAAACCCAGACCCAACAGCCCCATAAACAGTACCCACTAACCAATAAGGCCTAAGTGACTAATTGGTATGAACTAAGTGACACTCGCTTTTTGAGAAAGCGAGTGTGGTTAAAACCCAATCACTTTTTCAGAAAGCGAGTGTAGGCTTTCGAAAATAAAAGGCCTCACACTCGCTTTCTGAAAAAGCAATGAGGTTTTAACCACACTCGCTTTTTCAGAAAGCGAGTGAGGCAGTTTGGGAATTTTTAAAAAAAGTAGGGCAATTTGGGAAAAATTTTCAAAAAGTAGGACAGTGTGGGAAAAAATTCCTCCAAAGCAATCTTTTTTGTGGATGTATGATGAATTTTATTTCAGTCTATTTCTTGTTAATTAAGAGTAATGGCCTCAAAACCCAGACTCCATGTATTATAAAGCCAATGAATTAGCTTAATTTCAGGAATGTAGATATGAACATGATATCTGAATTAATTGTGGGTAGCACTCCATCTATGAAGATTTAATGGATGGACAACATTGTTAGGGAACCATGGGCTATTCCAACCCATGATGGAGCTTTGTTTTCTAGAAATATCTAGGAGAAATAATTGCTTTTGAATATCTAAAAGTGTTAGAGTTTTCCACCATGAAAAATGGTGATGTTGGAAAACTTCCACCATGGAAAATTGTGATGTTGAAAAAAATGAATTGGTGCATGTGAATTAAAGTACATACCAATTTTAAAGTTTCTGCATTGTTCCACCCTCCCCTATATAAGCAAGTGTTCTTCCTGGAACGCAACGACTCTGTGGATCAGAAGAAAGGAGGGGACAGCTGTCAGGAAGTGAGAGATGAGACACTGTTGGTACGAGGAGGTAAGGAAATGGTGGGGGGGGCTCAAGACGAGGGTAGCGTAAAGGAAGGAAAGAGTACTGTGAAGGCTATGGGTCAGTTAGGGGGTAATGTTTCGGTAAGAGGGAAAGGGGGGGAGACAGGTGACATGGATAGCTATAGGATGGGCCCCACGAAGTCAGTTGGAGAAATTATGATGATGTCTAAGCTGGAGTTTCAATAAGCTGTCGAAGCTGCCGTTAATTCCATCTCAAAACAGATGATTACGAGGCCTTCTTCGGTGCTTGGGCCTCTAGGCCAAGGTAAGGATGTTATGCAGCCCATGAAGAAGCCTAGCGCGTTGTTTTGGAAGTCCATTTCTGAAGAAGAAGAGGAGGGTGAATTTGATGGGTCTCACAGCAAGGGAAACAAAGATATGTAAGACGAGGGAGAACAAGAAAATAATAGCGAGGGTAGATCGATGGATGAGCACGACGACAGGATCGCAGCGATACAGGGACTGGAGAGGGGTCGCACAACTCTGTAGCCGAAAATGAAAAGTGGGAACAAAGGGTTAAGGAGTTAACCCCGGGCGTGGAAGATATTGCTACGGAAGATATCATGGATCCAACCATTCAAAACTCGGGAAGGGGATTCGAAGAGGCGAAGAGGAAGAGCAAAAGACAAAGTGACAGATGGGGGTCTAAGGGACCAAGTGAAGAAGACCTTATCAGATCAGTTGCAAAAGCAAAGGAGCTAACTTCTACTTGTGGAGGTTCGTTTTTGGTCCTTAGTTTCATTTCAGATAATATGCTTCTTTATTATGCCTGTGCAATAGGTCTAGACATGGGTTCCACAAGAGAGGAACAATATCAATGGGTCTTTAATCTTAGGGAGGAAGCGGATAGACTATGTCTATAGTCGGTCTAGTTAGGGGGTTTTCTCTTGAGTAGGGTATTAGGTGATTTTACATTTTTAATGTTATACATTTTCTGGAATGTGAGAGGTATGTAATCTAGAATTAAGAGTAGATTGGTTAATGATTCTATCGCTAACCATAAGCTAGCAGTGTGTACTTTGCAAGAAACTAGAATTTCCAACAGACTGGCCAACAGACTGTCACCGAACTTAGCAGATATTATTGATGAATCACAAAGCAAATTTATCAAAGGTAGAGACATCACGGACAGTATCGCCTCAGCCTATGAAATGGTTTTTAGAGCCAACAAGGAGAAAGTGGATGGATTTCTTCTGTAGCTTGACTTTGAAAAGGCATACGACTCGGTAGAGTGGGACTACGTGGACAAGGCACTCGAACTTAAAGGATTTGGACCAAAATGGATGAGGTGGATGAAGATGTGTGTTAGAAATGTAAAATCCTTCATTCAATTAAATGGGGAACTCGGCAAGGAGATCATATGCAGGAGAGGTCTAAGGCAGGGTGATCCTTTATCACCTTTGATATTTTCTATCATCGCAGATGGATTGGCTGAAATGGCTAAGAGTGGATGTGAAGCGGGGATTATTAAAGGGATTAAGGTTAAAGGATGTCCGGAGCAGATGTCAATTTTGCAATATGTGTATGATACCCTTATGTTTGGGGTTTCAAGAATGGAGGAAGCGTTGGCCATTAAAGTGATACTAAGATGTTTTCAACTGTGGTCTGGGTTGACAGTTAACCAACAAAAGAGTACAATTTTGGCGATTAGTAGTGGTACGGGCGATCCCTTATCAAGGATTCTAGATGTGCTAGAATGTGAACAGGGGGAGCTCCCTCTTAAATATTTGGGTGTGCCAATAAGTCCCGGAAAATTGCTAAGGGAAGATTGGATTCCACTTGTGGAAAAGATAGATAGGAAATTGGATGGGTGGAAAGAGAAATTCTTATCATTGGGGGGAAGAATTATTCTTATCAACTCTGTCCTCCGTAGCCTACCAATGTACTTGATATCTATTTATGAGATTCCTACTTGGGTTATCCATAGAATTGACAAATGTAGGAGACGGTTTCTGTGGAAGGGAATTCAGGAGGGCAGTAAGGGAATGAACCTGGTTAGGTGGGGTAGGGTATGTAAAAAGAAGGACTTTGGTGGACTTGGAATTATGAATCTTCGAGACATGAATAAAGCACTTTTAGCTAAGTGGTGGTGGAAAATGCACAAACAGCGTAAGGCGTGGTGGGGTAACTCGTTCTTATTATATCGTAGACATAAAAGATTCAGATTTGGGAGAAGAAGTAAATATGGGGGAAAATATGGGAAAAAATCATTGCATCAGATTCTGAAAGGACAAGTGGGCGGGAAAGAATACCCTGCAAGCATTGTTTCCACAATTGGCTGAGGAATCAAAAGAGGAAAATGCTTTAGTAGCAGAGATTTGGAAATATGGGTTAGTTACACTCAAGCGCAAGGGAGTACTATCGAATGAAAGTCAACACAAACTTCAACAACTCAAACAACTCCTGGAAGAAGGGGTGGGAGTCAATAGGGGTCTTGGAAGTTAGAATCTTCTGGATTGTTCTCGGTTAGATCCATGTACAACTTCTATAATGATGGGGGTGTCAGAAACGAGGAGGCGAACATTATTTGGAGGTCTAAGGTCCCTAACAAGATCAAGGTGTTTCTTTGGTTGGTTCTGAATAACGCGATACTATCCAAGGCGAATCTTAAGAGTCTTAATATACGGATCGATACTTAGTGCCTTAGATGTAGCGAGGGAGAGGAGGATACTGCGCATATTTTCCTTCGTTGCCGTAAAGCGAAACTGTTATGGGAAGTAATGAGTTTAAGCTTTGGGACCTTCTCGCTGCCGAACTATATAGTGGACCTATGGGGGATTTGGAGAACGACTAACATTAGGAAAGAATATCGTTTAATGTGGGATATTACTGTAGCCACGAATATGTTGAATCTGTGGCTAGATAGGAATGTTGCATGCTTTCGTAATAATAGTTGTACTTTTAAAGTGACTTTGCATAAAACAATTATCCTTATTATCGCGTAGGCAGGTCAAATAGGGGCAAGAAAGAAAATGCGTCTGGAGGGTGCAGAGTAGCTTCAAAGGGCTGGGGCGGATCATCCTACTATAGGCTTGCGACGGGGGGCAGGCTAGCTGAGAGGATGCCATTTAGATGGATCAGCATTTAGACTCGAGGCTGGTTGTTTTGGTTATTTAATGTATGGATGGTAACATTGAATTGTGAGCCTTGTGTACTTGGATGTTTTGTTGTCTAAATGTACGAATCTAGATGGAACTTATGATGGTTGTAATATTTGGTTTCTTTAAACCATCTTTAAGGAAACAGGTGACCGATAGTCAGTCATTCTATCTCCAAAAAAAAACCTGAATCAGAGGAAAATTTGAATATCCCAATGTAATGTATTTATACATTGGAACATTGGAAGCATTGTTTCGGTCGAAGTCTCAGCTTGCCCATCTATTCAAACCAATTAAGATAAATTGATAAATTGACCCATTTACAAAAAATAAAATAATAATAATAATAATAATAATAATAATAATAATGTTGCAGCATCAACATAAAAAATATTTGTATAAAAAGTGTAAATGTAAATTATGGTAGTGGGCCAAAATGGGACACTTGACTACACATTAGCTATTATTTATATTTGAGTTGTAAATTTTGTAGTGGGCCTAGTGGCCCATATACAACACGTGGCCTACACATGCAAAAATAAATTAAAATAAATAAAATAAAAATTAAAAAAAAAAATCCTTCCCCAAGTAGTAATCTGATTACGGCGTTCATCTAAACCAAAACAAACCATAGAAATTTTCTTGTTTTAGTTTAAAACCCCAAAACGACACCTCCTTACTCCCACCTCTTAATCTCTACTATATCAGGGGACTTTGGACTCAGCATTTGGGGATTTCAATTTCAAAATCCGCTATTTTAGTTCTTTCAGTTGCAAAGATTGTAGCGTTGTTATGGTCTCGAATTTTTCGCTGCAGGTAATGTACTTTAGACTCTTTCGATGATTTTTTTTTTCAAGGCAAGAACACAGAGGACATTTGCAGATTATTATTTCAGAATTTATTAATCATGGTATCATAATTAGCAAAACAAAGATGCAGCTGTATAAACCGCAAATCAAATTTTTAGGAGCCATTATTGGGCAGGGAAGCATTAAACTACAATCCCATATTGCCCAAAAAGCTTTAGACTTTTCAGACAAATTAGAAGAATTAAAACAGCTCCAGTAATTTTTAGAGTTGGTCAATTATGCAAGATCTTTTATAAAAAATTTAGGCAAAATTGCAGGACCCTTATATGCAGAATCATACATGTAGTCTACCTTTAGTAAGCCAGGAAGCAGGATATGAGCTTAGAACCTCACGATATAAATTAATGCATTTAGGTTTAATAGTCATAGGTATTAAAGGACTTATGAGAAAAAACTTAGGCTGCAAAACTCTAATCACCTTATATGATAATAGATGGAATGATATTGCTAGAGGTTTTTTGTTTTTTGTTTTGTTTTTTGTTTTTTTTTTGTTTTTTGTTTTTTTGTTTTTTTTGTTTTTTTTGTTTTTTTTGTTTTTTTTTTTTTTTGTTTTTTTTTGGATACAGTTGCTACATTATACAGATTGGTTCATATGAGGGCTTGTATTTATCTATCAAACTTATTGCACTGTCCTTTAATTGAGTAAAATCGAGTTGTTTTTATTAAAAAAATTATTATTCAAGTAGAATATTTTTCTTTTTTTTTTCTTTTACAGCCTCATCTTATTAAGAAGAGAAGTGATAAATTTTTTGTTCAAATTAATTTGAGTTCTTTTGTAGATTTTTGTGTAGGGTTTTTCCTCTTCTAATTCATAATAATTTCTGAATTATATAATTCACTACGCGCGGTTTGATCTTTTCAGATGGATGTCCCAAATCTGAACTCCTCGCGGGAATTCTCAAACAGGGTGTAACATTGTGCCCGACAACCCCTTTAGATATGGAGGAAGCAATAACCAGTCCAATATCCCAGGATCAAGACTCTCTTCATCAATCTAATGAAGAAGAAGATAACCAAGGTGTAAGTTTGAACAAAACCCCTTGAAAGAAGAAACCCAAGAAGAAGAGGTACACACCCAAGGTGATAAAGGAAAACAAACAGAAACCATCCAATGCACCAAAAAACCCCGCCAAAACATCAGATACACCAAGGGTCAAGAGGAAGTACAGGTGCAAGGCAAACAACGAAGATGGTTGTGTAGAAAGACCGGTCCCTTCAGAGAAGACAACACGGTCTCATTTGGACTTTGATTCGGAAGAAGAAATAGGGAATTCGACAACAAATACTCCTCTTGCTGTGATGACAAGTCGTTCGCATCAAGCTGATGATTGTAAGAGGATGCTTAGCCAGATAGGGCTGCCGAGAAGGGCAGAACTGGATTATTTGAAGGAACTTGCTGAGAAGAACTGTGGCCAACATTCTGCAACTAGCTTCGAGGGTGTTGATTTGGCTGAACCTATGGACCGGCTACTAGCAACACAATTTGAGAATCAAGTCCCTATTCGTCAACCCAGTGAAGAAGAAAACCAAGGCAGATGCTTGAACATGACTCTGAAGGATGATCCTAAACCTACTTGTAAAGCAATGATTATTAAGACCTACGTTCTTAGGGAAAAGAAAGAAGTTGGCAAAGAAAGATACATTAACTATCGAGATAGCTCTCCTCATGAAACAATGACAAGAAATCAGACTCAAGACAAATATAAGAGTATGGTAAGTAAGTTTCTTTCAACAAGAGCAGAGTTGGAAGACTTGAATGAACTTACAATGAGGAATAGTGTCCAGAATGCTACAGATAACTGTGATAAATCTTTGGAAGGTGGCGGAGTTGTTGATGTGGAAAAGTGTGACCGAAATTTTGTTGATGATTGGAAGATATATGGTACTACCAATGGAATAGGTGACGTTTCTTTTTGTCAATTATTTTCTACAGTTCCAAAGAGGAAGAGAACAAGGATGAGAAGAAAGAGCTTGGTTGGTCAGAATCCATGGTTTTTTGGGTACAGAAGAAGAGGAGAACAAAGGTTGCACAGAGGAGAGTAGCATGTTCTAGTGGTTGGAAGCATTGGAAACCGATGAGTGATACTTCTGAAGTTGTCACCTTTGATGCAGATTGGTTCACTGCTACTGAGAAAGCAGTATATTTCGATCTTACTTTCTATTTTTTATTTATTGGATATTTATATTTAAGCCTAAAACAAATATATTATTATGATTGGATTATTTTAATGAGTTCGTCAAACCCGAATACTATTTTGTTATATAATTTCCTTATTATTATTAATTGTTTTATTAATTGTTACTTCTGATTATTTAATTTATTTTTTATTTACCGAACTATTTTATTTTCGTATTTGATCTGATTTTTCCTGGCGAATTTCAACTTATTTTAAAGCCTAATTTATAGTATATTCGTTTGTATGAATTATTTATTTACTTGGATTTAAATTTTCGTTCATGAACTGTTTTATCTTTTTGTTAGGCTATCTATCTTGTGGATTTCATTTTTAAATTGTGGGTATTTTGATTTGAACACTATTGATTTGGATCTAACTCTTAGTTGAACCCTAAAACCCAATTTGAATTGTTCTTAACCTAAAACCGTTGTTATAGGACCCTAAACCACTAACCCAATATTCTAATTGTACCTATAAATACAGCTATAATGTAAATGCTAATTTGTGCACACAAATCGAAACCATAGCCGACTGTCCTCCCTTCTCTCTCTCCCCGTTCTCTCTCTCTCTCCCGTGAGTTTCCCGCCCAAACCCACTGAACCCATCTTCCTTTCTTCTTCTCCGGCCAAATCCCGGCCACCCACTCCCCGTCGACCTTCCTCCCGTCGGCGCCTGTCCCCCTCAGCCGCCAGCAGCCTCCCAGACCACTCCCCGACCTCCCCTTTTCCTTCCTCGACATTAACAGAGCACCCAAAACCCGACCTTCCTCTTTTCCTGTTCGACCGCCGACGGCGCCACCAGCGCCGGCCCCTTGCGCCTCCGCCGGCGACGTCGACCTCGCCGCGCCTGGTCGCCTGCGCCGCTGCCGCCCTTGGCCGTGGCTGTAGCTGCTGCCGTTGCTGTCTCTTTGAATTGCTGTGTTTGGTTGGATTGTTTTGTGCACGTATTATACACGTGCTAGTTCGGGTGTCCGTGAGTTCGTTGCTTCGGGATTCTCATCCCGTTATTCTTGGTATTCGTTTTCACCGATTAACAAGTAAGTCACCGTCATCTTGAATTGCTAGTTGTATCAAATTCAAGTGTTATTGAAAAATCTTGCAAGTAGAACTCTTTGTTATCGTATTATCCATTGTTTATCTCTTTCGTTGGGTTTATTGAGAGTTTACACGAGCTAACCCCAATACTCTTGACATCGTGCCAATTTGACTCCAAAAATATTGAATCTTGCATACATCATATAGTATGGATATTAGGATTACACAAATATTCACGACACAAATAAATTATTCTAGAGGCAATTGTTATGTTGTATATTGTTTGAGCGTTTGATGATTGATTGATGTTAGACTTGCATATGTATGTGTTCTAATTTTTATTTATCATGTTTTGATACCCATCATGCTGAGTATACAACTTATTGACAAAAGAATCGATACCCATCATGTTTAATTTATTTATTTTCAAGAAAAATCCCCTAAAAATGTACATGCTTGCTGATCTGAACTTTGATCGCTGTTTTCGAACTAGTAAATGACCTTAAAATGAAATACTTTCTGAATATGAATTGTAGCCTTATCTTTCTAGTTTTCAGATCATCTTTAATTTTCGAATTTCTAGTTTTGTAACAAAAATTATGTCCGTTTTACTACAGCTGTGTTTTTATTTTCAAATTTTCAGATCCTCGTACCTTTCATATTTAAACAGTAAAAAGGCCGATCAAATGATAAAATTTTGCTATGAAAATTTCCAGATTGTTGCTTAACATGTTTAGGAGTCTAGATTATATTTAAACTGAATTAACTCAGATATAATCAAATCGATGCTTTCGAAATAAACAACAAAATCTACTCAGATTCCAGCGACTGGCAACTCAGATCTGACTTCGAAATCAATGGTGAAGACTCAGATCAGAGTTAGCAACAATTTCGAGGTGAAGGTAGTGTTTTCGATGGAAGAAAGGAGCCGGTAGGAGTTTCGAAGTCGAAGTTGAAGATCTGAGGTGGAACTGGTGCCAATTGGTGGTTGTTGGTGGAGTGCGGCGATGGGATCGGGGGGAACTTTTCGATGGCGTTGGTGGCGTCGGCAGTAATGGTGGTGATGGGTGGCGCAGTCGACGATGGTGCGGAGATCGAGGTGGTGTTGGAGGTGGCGAAGAGTATGCAGCGGGGGTCTCAGGATGGGTTCTCAACGTCGATGACGGTAGGCTGGAGCTGTGATGGTGGAGGAAGATGGGGGTGATGACGATGATGGAAGCCTCGATGGGTTCGGAGGCAGTCGTCGATGGCTGCGGGTTCGCGAAGGTGACGAAAACAGCTTCGACGGGATCGAGGTGGAAGAGGTCGGGGATGAAGTTTGTCAGGATCGAGATCGGGATCGGTGATGATCAGAGAACAAGAAAGAGAAGAAGAACAGGTTCGGATCTCTTTTTCTTGCTCTCCACCAAGCCTAGATCTTGTTAGGCTCTGATACCATGTTGAAATTGAGATCAGATTGATTTGGAAAAAAATAATGTTTTTCTTATTTTTATTTCTCTACTGTATACATCTATATATAAGAATTATATTCTTGGAGAAGAAGAAAGGAGATTGAGAGAAGATTGGGGAGATGAGAGATTTTGGGAATCTATTTCCTATAGATTTGAAAACAGAATACAATTACTATATTTCAACACAGCTATGGCATTACCGATTAAACACACAATTCTAACTTCAACCTACATGCTGAGCTAGAAAGAAAATTCCAACAAACCATCCTAATGTCTTATTTTTGGACTTGCTGGATTCCTTATATTGTGATCTTTCACATGAGACCAATATTTGGTACCTTCCAATGAAACCGAAATAACTTATATTATTTTAAATTTATAATCCTATTTTTTTTTTGAATCGTACTAAATATAGCAGTGATGGTCACGATAATTACCTCAACTAATAGATTACTATTTACTATACAATAATAAGTACATTTTAAATTTAATTAAAAATTGTAATCAATATTTGGGGCATTAGTATATTATAGTACTTACCGGTTGGCTTCCTACACTCTACTCTAATGATGTTGGCTTCGAAGTTATTTGGGATTTAACAATGAGCAGAATTGCCAAGAGAATTTACTCAAAAATAGTAAACATAAAGAATGCTTGAAATTATATGTTAGCACTTAGCACATGAGCACATAATGTTACAGTAGCTAGTAGTTAAGCCTTCTCCAAAGCGATTTTTTCCCCAAACTGCCTCACTCGCATCGCTTTTTTAGAAAACGAGTGTGAGGCTTTTGATTTTTGAAAGACTACACTCGCTTTCTGAAAAAGTGATTGGGTTTTAACCACACTTGCTTTCTCAAAAGCGAGTATCACTTAGTTCATATCAATTAGTCACTTAGGCCTTATTGGTTAGTGGGTATTGTTCATGGGGCTGTTGGGTCTAGGTTCGAATTCGGTATTTCTCATTTTTATTTTTTAATTCGTTTTTTTGAGTTTTTGGTGAAATAAAATTTGGAAAAAAATATTATAATTCCTTATAAATTTTGTGTGCCCTTGACCACATGTGAATTGAGATTGCTTTTACTTCTTGATAAATTTGATGCCACAGGGAAAAGATAGTCATGTTTCACAAACCTTAAAACAAATCTAACAAATCAAAATAGTTAAATCCAGTATTTTAAACACAACCATCCGCACTATTCCTTTTTTATGGATTTTATCCAGAGGAGAGGCTTAGTGTCTTTCGATTATGGAGTTTAATGAGTTTAGTAATAGAAGATAAAGGGATGTCCAAATCTTTGTTTCAGAGAGAACCAACAACGATAATTGGCTGTAGCATAATATCTTCTAAAGGTGGGCTACACTCCACTTTTCCTTTAAATGTGTATCTTTAAAAGAAACTTAGATCTCATTGTGCCTTGCAAATACAACAATCAATTAAAATTTTGTTTTGTTGGTCGAACCCAATGGCAAGTCCAATGCAATCAAATCACATGAAATGTAAGATGTGAAGGTTATGTGGCATTTTTAAAATACTAGCCAAACTACAGCAGTTCTCTTGTAGACTGAAATGTTATTTAACAGACAGAAAATAACGTTACATAAAGAAACGTATTGAAAATAAGAAACTTTTAGACTAGTGATTACTCAGTCAGTGCAAACACGATGAAATTAACAGAAACACTCGTGTTTAATGGTTGATGAAAGAGGTGATCTTTGAGGCTGTGGTTGGTTAGCATACAAGACTTACAATCAGAGCACACAAAATTTATAAGGAATTATAATATTTTTTTCCAACATTTATTTTACCAAAAACTCAAAAAAACGAATTAAAAAATAAAAGTGAGAAATGCGAGATTCGAACCCAGACCCAACAGTCCCATGAACAGTACCCACTAACCAATAAGGCCTAAGTGACTAATTGATATGAACTAAGTGACACTCGCTTTTTGAGAAAGCGAGTGTGGTTAAAACCCAATCGCTTTTTCAGAAAGTGAGTGTAGGCCTTCGAAAATCAAAAGCCTCACACTCGCTTTCTGAAAAAGCAATGAGGTTTTAACGACACTCGCTTTTTCAGAAAGCGAGTGAGGCAATTTGGGAATTTTTTAAGAAAGTAGGGCAGTTTGGGAAAAACTTTCAAAAAGTGGGACAGTGTGGGAAAAAATTCCTCCAAAGCAATCTTTTTTGTGGATGTATGATGAATTTTACTTGTCTATTTCTTGATAATTAAGAGTAATGGCCTCAAAACCGAGACTCCATGTATTATAAAGCCAGTGAATTAGCTTAATTTCAGGAATGTAGATATGAACATGATATCTGAATTAATTGTGGGTAGCACTCCATCTATGAAGATTTAACATGGATAGACAACATTGTTAGGGAACCATGGGCTAATCCAATCCATGATGGAGCTTTGTTTTCTATAAATATCTAGGAGAAATAATTGCTTTTGAATATCTAAAAGTGCCAGAGTTTTCCACCATGAAAAGTGCTAGAGTTCTACTATAAAGTGAAGTAAGGTGTTCCACTCCAAGTAGAGAGTGAGAATTCTTAGAGAATTGTATATAACTTAAGGTTGAAAGTGAGAGAGAGTGTTCCACCACAACTATTATATGAGGGTAAGAGTGTGATTCTAGTATATTTATATATATATATATATATATATATATTAAAGGAAAAGATGGAGTATGGCCACCGTGTTTCATTAATAAGAGGTTAATAAAACAAACTCAGAGTACTGAGCAAAATACAGAATACTACAATACAAAAATAAAACATGGAGCCTCCCCCAAACATGGAATTGTGGGACAAAAGAAACATACATGCATCCAACAAAAGTACAAAAAAAAATCTAAATTCCCCCCAACAGACCCTGGGGGGTGGGGATCAATCAAACAACGGTACAATAGAACAGAAGAGACTCATCCCTCAGTCAAGCATCGGCCCAATCTCGACTTCCTCGTCATCGTACTCCACCTAGAAGACGTTGGCAATCCTCCCTCGAGGACCTATCGCTGCAGCTATAGCCCAAAAGAAAATACGATACATAATGTGAGTTAAATTACCAGAAATACTATTATTAGTCCCAGGAAAGTAATAGTTATTTTTATCTAGCCAAAGTACCTAATGTAACGCCCCGAATTCCAAAATACGGTAATTCAAAGCACAATAGGAGATTTTACTTCAAATTCGTACAATTTTATAAGGAAATTAAAATATTTTCATACAACACTGTTCTTTTACAATAACACAATGGAAATAAATAATTACAACATGATAAATACAACTTGAATGACAGCAACTAAAAATTTGAAAGTAATCTTTAGCACCAATTCATCTTTGTATTCCTTTTGTCAATCCAAGCCCTGCACTGAAATCTGTGGGCACGTCAGTGGCTTACAACTGATGCAATATTATAAAACGGCGATCCTCACTATGCTGTAATATAACGATTCTTTATACTTTAGCAACCACAAACACAAACTTGAATGTAAAACAAAATGTAAAATTGACAATCCTAAACATGTTAGTTTATGTTATGCCTTAGATGCCTGATCCAGATTTACACTACGATGCACTAATGCATACTTGTTCGGATTCTATGCATCACATTCTACATAGGTACGAGGGCAATCCCTTATCGTACTCCTTAATATAGGGTTTAAATCCCTCTTCATGAATTACTACTACGGTGACCACTGTATGTTTTAGGTATTCTGTGAGTATCTAGTACCACCCCAATAATTCTTGAGTATCGTACTCTCACTTCAAGTGATTTTGGACGCACTACCTCACACCCAGTAATTCTGGAGACGAATACCCACACCGCAAGCTATGACCCCAGTAATTTTTGAGTATCGCACTCCCACTTCAAGTGATTTTGGACACACTGTCTCACATCCAGTAATTCTGGAGGCGAATACCCACACCGTGCTGTCATTGGTACCTCATCACACAAATATCCCATGAACGTCGCCTCGATCCCAGTAATTCTGAAGGATATCCCCCACTGCAAGCCTCAACCCCGGTAATTCTGGAAATACCTCCCATTGCTCTATCTAGGCCCTCATACTCATATTTGCCCACACTTCATCACATCTTCCCTTAGTGTATGTCCTTACGTTTTAGTTTTAAAGAAAATCATCATAACCTAGAGCTGGCTTATCCTACCGTACTTAAACCAACACAAGAGAAAGTTAGCCCAAACTGGCTACTTCTTAACGAGAGAGTTAACCCACACCGGTTACTCCTCAAATTCTCATTATTCACAAATGCCGGTTACTAGGGTCTTGCCTAGCCTCTATATTCCAACCATCTCATTAGAGATCAAAATAGGTTATATCCAACCTGAACATAAATGTTTCAACTTTAAATCACCAATTTTCTTTATTCATGAAGTATTCAACTTTCATAACTCATTCAATAGTAATTTCCAAATCAAATTCCTCATAAATAACTTTTAATTTCCTAATCCAAGCCAAATGCCAAGCAACTGTGCCAATTCAATACTCAAGAGTTTAGTGTACTGTGTTTATTAAATGCTCAATCACCCCTCATTTAGCCTTTTAAAAAAAAATTTGGAATAACAACAGAGCATACCCCCACTCAAACGCGCGCAACTAGCAAGGCGACCAAGCGCCCACCCACTGAGCCGAAGCTCAGATCACAACACATGTGGGGTTTAAATCATTAAATATTTGGTCTCGGTCCAATTCATTCTTTGAAAACATAATCATTCAACTTCTTCGATTCAATCACTTTAAATTTATTCATTCACACTAATCAATCTAAATACATCAGTATTGACATCATACTGAAATTTCATGCAATAAAGTAATTTTACACAATTTAAAAGTTTCTAATAAATTGAGAATATCTCAAACACTATGTGCAATTAATAAAATATTATTCTACAACACATTTGTAGATTTACTTCCTTTTTTCAATTACAATTAACAAGATGGAGAATTTTCCCCCAAATTTCATAATTAATTCAATTCATGCACAAATCGATTCTTTTCACAAATTGTTTATAAAAATTCTACTCACTCTAAATAAACACAATATAACCTCTCATGTGTTAATTTGCACAACTTTGAACTTCTAATTTCACATTTTTATGAACTTTAAAATTTATCATGCGTCTCATTCAACAATTACTTGAAATTTTTAGATTTCTCTACCACATGCATCATATCAAAGAATTAGAGTATAAACTAAGCAAATTGCATCTAAAGTTGTAATATAAATCACCTAAACATACACTAAAAATAAAATTTAGAAAGTATATCGAAACACCCACCTAACTAGTGGCAATACCCTTTCAAATGCTCTCCAAAACTCCACAAAAGCCCCCACAAAAAGCCCACCGAAAATCCACAACAAAGCACCCGAAATGCTCAGCCCAGGTTTCGGCTGTAAGCACACAGCACATGAACAACACATTTTTTTTGTTTGGTTTTGTTTTGCTGATGAAGAATGTGGGGTTGGTTTATAAAGGGAAATGTAATTAATTAGTCTAAGTTAATTTTTAATTAACCCACTAAAACACTTAACTACCCACTCACTCCACTCTCTCTCCAACCATACACAGCCGGTCACTTCCTCTTGTAAAAACACGTGCACGTGCACCACATGTGCACACTCTTTTATTAACATTTTTATTTAAATTAAAACATGTATTATAATATATAATAAGTATTTCAATAAAACTAGTTTAATTTAATTAAAATTAGGGTTTTTATTTATGAATAAAAATAGACACACACATACTTCATAAATTTTATTTTGAAAGAGAATGCAACTAATACGTGCACTGCAAACACGTGCATCGCACATAAAAATATTAAAATACGAAAGAGTTTATCGACAGGGAAATGTTTATTAATAATCAAAATACACAGAAGAAAAATATATTTCAGTAATTATATATACATTCAATAATGTAATCAACACGTATATAGGAAACACGTGCACCGCACGTATAATTTTTTTATAATAAAAATTGGAGAAAAATAAATTTTCATTTATAATACGAATTCGAACACGTCATAAAATAAATAATTGAAACACAGAAAATATTACACGTAACGGTAGAATATCCGTAATTGACACGTGCATTGATAACACGTGCAATACACGTAAAAACACAAAGAAAAAAATTAATATTTGAGTTAGCTCAAAATAGGATTAAAATGAGTTTTGAGAAGACGAAAAAAGTGCAAATAGTTGAAATATAGAATTACGTAGGAAAGTACGTTACGACTATTACTTGTAACAGTACGAAATATACGTGCGTGACACACGTGGAGCAAAATTGTCATAACTCAATTTTGCGGGGTGTTACACCTAGGTCGCAGAAGTGACAGCGATAATCCAAGCTTTTCTCATAGAGCATCTCTCAGTAGCAAACTTTGGGCCGATCCACAAATCATCATACCTCATAGGGTAATCATTAGTTTCCAGAGCGTTCAGAACATCAGTGAGGACCGCTTTACTCCTGTGACATACCAGAGAAATGATCTCTGGTTTCGGATACAACATTGCAAAATCCACAGGAAGCATCAATAGTCGGTTGGCATTTGACCAGGTTTTCTCTAGTCAAAATAACATCGTTAAGGACTAGCTATAAGAAGACTTTTACTTTCAGCGAGGTTTTAGCTTTCCATATAATACCTGACCATTTCGGACTACATCCTATGACGTGAATACGGTTATAAAGAGACCATACCGTGAAAGTGTCATTCTTTTCTGTGCCCCATGCTATTCTGTCTGGTCCTTGTGAACATTTAACACCTGAGTTGGCGATAAAAGCTTGAAGTTCCATAAACCTGAGCTGAGAGCCAGAGTCCAGTCAGTGTTTAAAGGTAGGCTTCCAGGAGCTTCTTCTCCAGGATGCGGCCACCGTGCATTATGGTTGTGTTGTTTGTGCATATAAGTCTGGGAACAAATCTCTAAGTGTGTGATCATCATACCATTTATCCCACCAGAATCTAGTCAGTCTGTGTTTTTCGTTGTACGACGAAACACCGCTATTGAAAGAGGCATAGGCATTAGTAATTCCTCTCCAGAACCAGGCGACACGTAGGCCATGTAGATAAGCCAGAGCCACCCCTCTCCATTAGGGTTGATGAGGGTGACTCTCCCTCCCAAGGATAGAGATTTACCTTTCCATCCTGCGAGTCGGTTCTCAACCCAATCAATGATAGGTAACCAATAAGACTTCTTGAGTTTGCCCGGTCGCAACGGGAGCCACAGGTACTTGATGGGAAAATTTTCAGTGGTGCAATTGAGAATGGTGGCATGTTCCTGTGCCTCCTCTGGAAATAACACAATGGGGATTAGTATTCTCTTGTTGTAGCCATTATTTGAACAGTGGAAGAAGTATTACTACTGCTCGTGGTTTTTCTCCTTATTGGGTTTCCACGTAAAAAAATCCTTGGTGTTCTTACTTGTCATGCCCCACTTCCCAAAAAGAGAATACGGAATACAAATACGTGACTAAGCCCAGCGAATGATTTTCATCATCCATAAGCTGTCAGGATCTTTACAACAAGCACAAGAATAATCAGAGTAAGAAGCGAGAGAAGTCAACTACGCATGCATAACTGAATCAATATAGTCAACCAGATTACTTGAAACAAGAAGCAAGAATACCGAATTTCAAATGATCAGGTCTGGAACAAAACACAAGACTGGGACACAGCCCAATACAAAATAATCCAAGTGGCAGATACATTTATTCAAAATAGCAGGAAAGTAAATTATAGCAAGAACTCCAGCAACTAGAATCTTAGATCACCTACTCCATCGGGTAGCTGATCGCCAAAATTTGCAATTTAGCAAATTACAAAAAAAGGAAAACAAAACAAACACCCTTCAATGCAAGTTACGGGCCGCTTTTAGTGCAAGCACAAGTACAGGAAAAGATAAACAAATAGCATGAAATATACATGGTAACAGAATAGAACAACTAACATGAATCATGAACAGAATCAAGTAATAACAGGTGTATATAATATGTAACAGGTAACAGGTATCATGCAAGCAGGTAAATAGGTAAATAGGTAATATGTAAACAGGTAGCATGTACAGGTGTCATGTAACAGGTAAGCATATAACAGGTATTATATCATGTCGAGTCTTGTATTTTTACTATCTAGGTAGCACTTCATGCATCTCATCCATTTACCACATGGTTGTTACATTCAAACAAGTTACGTTTTAGATTTCGTAGAGGATTCTATAGGTCATGTACTTGGGTATTCACAGGATTACAAAACTTGGTCGGTAAACTTGATCGGTAATAGGAAATTAACTTGGTCGGTAAACTTAACCGGTAATAGGAAATTAACTTGGTCAGTAACTTGTCATATGGGAAACACGAGTCCCCTTCCGAGTACCGACTCCTATATTGTCCACTACTAGGTCTTTCCCTTAATCCCGGCTTGGTTATTTGTTATCATTATCAAACAGGCATATACGTGCACAAAACAGGGCAAGAATAACATGGCATGAACAAGTAACAGGTTCAAGTCGGAAGATAAACATGTAGAGGTGAAAGATAACTCATAAAAGATTAGGACAACGAAAATTTTAGTTCAGGACAGCAAGACAGTACTGCACCAAATCTGGGATTCCCGTTGCCACAAACATGCAAACCTGGATCCATCAGAAAATCTGGAAAATAGACTCTCGACCGAATCTAGAAAATATATATGTCATATGGTATTTCATAGAAACATGACTTAAAACAGATTTGTATACAGAAAACGTGTTCAGCCAGAAATCAGAAATTTGTATTCATAAACAGGAAAATAGCATCAAAGCTTACTGATTAAATCGAAGAAAAATCTGGGGTATTCCCTAGTATGTTTAGTAACAGAAAATAAAGTTTCATAATTTTTCAATATAGATAGAATAGTCAAGTAAAATCAGAAATCAACAAGATACAGCAGTTTTGTAAATCTGAAATCGTAAACACTGCAGTACTAAAACAATAATATATTACAAAATATAAATAGAAATCCAGATCCGTTAAAATGGTGATAAAATAGATACAGTAGACTACAATTCATATTCATAAAGTTTTTATAAACAACAAATAGAAACAGGTTGAAATTAAGGTTCTTTACTGAACAGAATGAAGATTCTGCATGTATAGTAGTTGTTTGCAAGTATAGAATAGTTTATAAAAGTCATTAATTAAATCTGCAAAAATTAGGGATTAATCCCAATCAGGTCTAGTTGTACTCAGCAAAATGTTGGATCAAAATATTATCTTTAACATCATTAGAAAAACAATTTATCATCCAGAATTCATATAAAACAGAATCTGGAATTTTAAACTCATCTGTAGTAAAATAGTCATAACTTGCAACTCATAAATCAAAACTGAGATCTGTCAGAAATTCTGAAAAGTAGACAAAATTCTCTATAATTCATATTCACAAATAATTTTCATATACTGACCTTAATAGGGTCTAAAATACTGAACAAAAACGGGGTAACAAAAAGACAGAAATCTTCCTCATGCATAAAATCCACATTGGTCATATGAAACACATCTAAATCAAAACAAATGTGAAATACGGTGTATTAGATGTCCAAGCAACATGGTATATGGTATTTAACACGTCTACAACAAGTTATACTACTACTAACACATTAAGCATACGAGATCATACAACACATTATGGATCACAAACAACATGCATGCATATATATCAAGAATCTAGATTATTTCCAAGTTATTTCATGTCATAGTGACTGTAAGTAACTCTGCTCCTAATGGTGTTTTAACCATAGACATTGTTAAAGATATTATGTTTAATGAAGAAACAAGAAGAAGAGTTGCATACATCGACAATGGTCAAGTACATGTGACAGAAAGCAGAGGAATGAGCAAGAGTAGAGGTCTGAGAGATCGCGGCAGGAGTCCAAGCCAATTAAAGCCAAGTTTTAGAGGCACTTGCCATCATTGTGGAAAAGAATGACATATGAAGAAGAACTACCGAGCGTGGAAGAGACAACAAAAGAAAGATGATGGCAATGACCCGAAGAAAGATGACAACAACAACAATACCACCATAGTCCTATGCAGTGATGAAGCTGAGATCCTTTCTATGAGTGAATACCTACACATTGACAACTCTAGCTAAGGCATTGAGTGTGTCTTTGACAACGGTGCTTCCTTCCATGCTACATCCAAGCGAGAGTTTTTTACTCGTACAGAGAAGGCGACTTCAGCACGGTGAAAATGAGAATGAAAGTTACTCCAAGTTTCTGGGAATTGGTGATATATGCATTGAAACAAATATTGACTGCAAGCTGGTGAAAGATGTGAGACATGTTCCCGAGTTACGTCTCAATCTGATATTTGTAGGTGTACTTAACCTACAAGGTTATGAGCATTACATTGGCCTTGGAAGACTGAAGCTTACAAAGGGCTCAATGGTGATTGCTATACCCAAGCTTTATTGCACACTATGCAGGTCATATGTTAAAGTCTGTAAGGGAGAGTTAAATGCAGTGGAGGATTCATGTCCAGAGATAGACACAAGAGGTTAGGCCACATGAGTGAAAGAGGCCTACAAATTCTGGAAAAGAAGTCTTTCATTACCTTGCCAAAGGTACATCTCTAAACTCTTGTGATCATTGTATAAGTGGCAAACACAAACGAGTTAGTTTTTCTAGCACCTCCACTATACAAAGTAATTTACTAGATCTTGTTTATTTTGATGTGTGTGGTCCCATGGATGTGGAGTCGCTAGGAGGAAATATATATTTTTTACTTATATTGATGATGCTTCATAAAAGGTTTGAATTTATTTTTTGAAGAGTAATGCTTCATTCACTACCAATTTTACTACCATTCTCTTCACTACCTTAGGTAACATACTCCTATTGGAGATTTCCTCCACCTACTCTGTATTCTCCCACCTATTGGAGTGTGCCACCTAAGATAGTGAAGAGAAATTTAGTGAAATTTATAGTGAGTGTAGCATTACTCAAGTAGAAAAAGACAGTCAAGTAGCTGAGAACAAGGAAAGAAAGATGAGAATAAAAAGGATAAAAGTTGAGAGAAATGCCATCAAAGAGGATCTTAAGCAAGTTCGTTGAAGTATCTCCCTTGATGACTATTTAGACCGGGCGTGTATGAGAACTATAATCCTTACTATTACCTAAAAATGGTTTTGAGGACTTCGAATAAATATGGGCAGAGTTCTAAATAAATGGACATTGAGTATAATGACCAAGGTTATCTGTTTGGGTATGAGATGCAAATTCAAGTGCAGGTGTAAATCAAAAATTTCTCTTTTTTGAATGAACTCCTGGTATAACCTAGAACTCATTTGAGGAATGATGGCTGTAACATCTAAAATAGTAAGTTTTGGTGGAAAAAAATTGATTGCAGTCTTACAAAGTAGATGTTGTTTTCGTAATTGGATTGAAAAGTTGGGAGGATGTACGATCCCGATCCGATTGAGCGATGAATCGTCGTAACTTCTAATAACATCCATGAATCAATTAAGAAAAAGAAAGCAAACAAACAGAAGGAAGAAGAAGAAGAACGAGAAGGGGGAAGAAGAAGATAGAAGCTTAAATCATATTCATTCATATCCTGAAAATGAAATTACAATAGGGTATTAATAGTGCTAGCTATCACCTAAGCCTGTGCACAATGCACCTTAACCCTCTCTCTAATACAATGACCTAACTGTAAAACAAGCACAACAATTAAGAAATTGCACAAGGGTTGAAACACAAAACAAAAATACCGATACGGGATTATCTGTGATAGAAAGAGAAGATGTAGATTAGAGAACTGCATCAATCCTTCCCCCTTATTTTGACCTTGTCCTCAAGGTCAATGTGACGATATTCTTTAGCATTAAGCCATTCATCCAAAAACATCCCCAAATGTGCGATAAATCCTCAATATTCTTTCATGTGTCTTCCTCCTCCCGAATCAAAAATAAAGTACTTTGCAAAAATTAAGTATCTCGATGTCTACAGGAACAAAATCTTAGCTTTCACTGTAGGTGAACTGAAAGTCAATTGCACAATAGGAGCTGCCCCAAAGCTAACCAAACTCAGCTTCCCTTCTTCATAACGAAACTTCATGAGGGTACCCGACTGAGTATTCTCAAGCACCATTCTCCATATCTTCTTATCTTCATGGATTCTACTAATTTATAATACCTTCTATATATGGATAACCCTGTTACCATGGGCATCAGAATTGCTAGAACATCCCATGTTATCTTTGATAGTGTTGGATACTTGATAGTATTCAGCTTCCACAAGTTTAAGATATTAAACTCTTGGATTCTTGGTACAAGGGCCTCTTCCAAGTATTGTTCAAGCTCGGGCTTCGTGTTTTGTGAAACTGCCAGCTCTGATATATGGATATCCAAGTCATGGAGTCCATCAACTGTGGTGGAAATTGGTGTGGATACTGCTGGTGGGGTTGAAGGCTGCTGCACAATTTCATTCCCACTTGCACTGTAGGTCTCTTTCGTATTATCACTTACCACAACATCCTTACTTAAGATAGCATGAGTTAACTTCAACTGGATCTTCCATGCTTCCTGGAAAAACATATTTGCCGTAGGATTTGCTGTGGCCAGGATAACATTAGCTGAGTCACAGGAGCTTCAAAAATGTGCACATTATTTCCATCTTCGAAGGATTTTTGGCCCAGAGACTAGGGGCTTCATTATCATAGCAGCACCTAAAGAATGGTGCTTCTTTTAATGTGATGAGGGTGTAAGCAGTACCACCTTTATCTCCAGCATGGCCTGTTCGTCCAATACGATGAACATGCATGTCCATATCTCTGGCAATATCAAAATTAACAACCGACTTAATTCGCTTAATGTCAAGTCCACGAGCTGCAACATCAGTTACAATCAGGACATGATAAATTCCTACCTTGATCCTTTGCAAAATTTCCATTCTAGATGCTTGATCTTTGTCACCATGAAGAGCTGCGACCTTGAAATTCCTCTGAATGAACTGGCTTCAACCTCATCTATAGTAGATTTTTTTGATGCAAAAACTGTTGCGATTAGGGGGTCAACCAACACCCATTGTCGCAGCGGAACTAATAAAGCAATGAGGATGTCGAAGTAGACGAGACGAATAAATTGAGCAAGCAAGTAGATCCACCAAACAAACACAAATACACCGATGACTTATCCCGGTTAGCTTTTGTTTAATCCGGATGAAATATAGGGAGATCTGATATTCAACTAGAAGAGATTACAAGGAGTTATTGATTCACTCAATACAAAGAATTAAACTCACTCACCAAGAACTCTCTCTCGAGCCTCTCTTTGCAATGGAGAAAATAATCTATAAAGTACCATCTCTCATATTGGAGGAGTTTACAATATATATAAAAGAATAGAGAGAAAACCTAGGTCTAATCTTGATTCTCAGTCGTCCGATATAACTTGGAAAAGAAGTAACTGAAAAGGAACCGCACGATCTAACTTGGAGTTGAAGATTGGGCTGAAACGACCTAACAAATTGAAGCCCAAAAACAAACACAGAGCTGCGGACGGCAACCGTCCAACAAGACCGGTCGACCGTACCACTCCCTGACATTCCCTGTACTTCGAGCGGTCGGGGGGCGCGGTCGGGGGGTGCGGTCGATCGGAACATGGGACAGTCGACCGCAACTATACCAGCACCTTGCTGTTGTTGTTTTTCCTTCTACTCACTTCGACGCTTCGACCTCCATGCTTCATATTACCTTCTTCTAATCCGAACAATGAGTATACAAGACACAATCCTAACAAAAACAAGGACATCTCCAAATCGTGCCTTCTCTCTTTCAAAAAAATTAGCCTTCCACCTTGTAGTTACTGGTATAAGAGCATTTCTGGCAACATCCAAGTCTCCACTGATCTGAACCATCTCCTCATCTCCAGAAGCGACATATTGGTTTGCATCTAGTGACCAAGTTTGCACTTGCTCTTCAGCCATCTGCAAGAAAGCTACATTATAATAAACCAATTCTTTGATGCTCCCTTCAAAAACCTTGGACATTCTGAGATTTCTTGCTATGGTTAATAAGAATTCGAATAACTGAATAATAAAAGTATCAATATTTCTTTCAGCGCCATCAGAACCATATTCCCCCAAACGAGAATCCTCACAGCCTTGGATTGACAGTAGCTGATGCACTTGTAAGGGAGAAACAAAGGTCTGCCACATAGGTGCTATAATAACAGAAGATTTTGTTTCTAAAAGGCTTGAGACATTTTGAATCAACTGAAGCAAACATTTCAACACCTCCATTCTAATGCTCCAACCATCAGGATTTGACTGCACATGAGGTTGTAAGATGGCAGAGAGATGTCCCAAGATTGAACCGACTAATGGTGTCATCAATGCAACAGTTCCCATCTTATATACACCACTCATAGACCCAAATCTAGAGATGCAAGAGTGAACTATAGACAGCTTTTGCACAAACAGATTTTTTATAGATATAGAAGGATGATATAGTTGTGTGCAAGTACGAGAACAGAGTGGGAACTAGTTTTGGATCCGTGTCATCCAAATTATCTGAGAGGAGAGCTAAACATCTCCCAATTGTGATCAATTTCGTTATTCCTTCCATGTGTTCTCTTCCCCCTGGATCAAAGAAAGTATTTCGTAAAAACAAAGTTCCTTGTGAAATTTTCAAGATCATATATATCTTGAAAATTCCTCTTCTGACCTAGCCTTCTTGCTTTTATATCAGGGAGAACAAGTGATGCCCCGAGATATCGTGCAATTACCACTGCATCAGTTACCTGCGATAGGTGGTACTCAGGGCCAATTGCCAGAGAGAATGTGAGAAACCCATTGGAGCCCTTTGCATCCTTTGGATGAAGCCTGTTCCAACAAGGTTTAAGCAGTGAGCTATTCTCCAACCAAGGGCCTTTGATCACCATTGCTACTTCACTAACCCCATGCTCTGCGACCTTGATCACATCATGCTGAACTCCAATTGTTGCTGTTAGAAGACTCGCAACCAGTTCCCCTAAGTTTAAATCCTAATCTGCTACTTCTGATTTTGTCGAGAAAATGCTTTTCTTATCGGATTTTGGATCATTATCAGGTGGGAGTGCTGCAAGATTTTCATCATCAGCTACCTCTGGTTCATGTAGTTGAAGCTGGACATTTGGTGCTTGATCATGATATGGTGTTTTCTCAGCAGAAATTTCGATTGGGACATAAAGCTTCAGTGACTGATCTAGATCTGCTGCTGTAGCAATTTCTTCTTCTAATTTCTCTTCCTCAACAACATCAACAATAGGAAGTGTTGGCGACATACTGACCTCCCTTGTTGATTGCATTTCCATCTTCTCTTGGAGGTACTCCCTATATTGAAGTGGTGTAGTATATTGTCTAGCTTTCTCCATATAATAAAGGGGCGGAGGTTGTTTCCCAACTTTCTCTTGGAGGTGCTCGAGATACTTATACAGCCATTCCAATTGATGAGCAGGAGTGATTGGTGGTGGGGAAACCACATAAACATTTGACCGAATACTTGGTGAGCAAGGTAGCGGTGGTGATGAATAGCTGGTGTGGGAAGATGAGTAATGGTAGTTGTCGAGGGTGATTGAATTTGGATATTTGATTGCCATAGATAAGAACAAATTAGTACATGTTTGAATTAGTACATGATGAGTAATGGTAGTGTATGTTTCATCCCTCTTTGCTAGTTGCAACTTACGAGTTATAGAAACTGTGGGAATAAACAAATTAGTACATGTTTGAATTATCTAGTCTAAATTAACCTATTCCATCTTTTGCAGCTATCTACTTCCAGATTCACATCTACTCCTTGAAGGAGTAAGTTTTTTTTTTGCCCATATCTGCTAATAGTTTCCAACTAATTGGATAGTTATTCCTGTTAGTTACTTTGTTTTCTCCTCATTATGTTGTGGCAGTTTGAAAAAAGAGTACCAGGAGATCCTTGTTTTTACCTTCTAGCTATATGGAGCCCAGGCAAGCATATAATAAATCATTGCATTAGGCCAGTTATCATTTTGACTAATTGTTATAATCATGTTCATGTTATGGAATAGGTGAAACTGCTCAATCAACTGGACCTCCTAAATCATGCTGCAACCACCAAGATACGGGTAACTTGTGCAATGAGAAGACGTGCTTTCGTTGCAACAGCATACATGAAGAGCGCACTCAAACAGTCAGAGGAACAATTCTGGTAATTCTTCACTTTTGATAAGTAATATATATTTATTTGAAGTGAAATACATTGATAATTGGGAAGAAATGTTAATTTTGGATGTTTGTCGTTTGATTGTAAACCAACAGATTCCGTGTCGGACAGCAAATAGAGGAAGGTTTCCTCTCAGTGGCACGTATTTTCAAGTTAATGAGGTAATTCAGTTTTATTCTCATGACAGATTCATAGTAGTGTACCTACCATAAGCAAAATTAGAGAAGCTGTTCATTAGTATTTTATTGCTTCTTGTTTCTAATTGGTCAAAAACTGAAAGAACATTAATCTGATGTAGGTATTTGCAGATCATGAGACAAGCCTTAACCCGGTTGAATTTCCTAGGAGCTTGTTACAGGGTCTAAAGAGGCCAACTGTTTATTGTGGAACCTCTTTACCATACATTGTCAGAGGTATTAGGCTGATGGAATGTCACAATAATTAATTAATTAAAATGATCCTCGGATTAAACAACCTAAACTGTATACTGACATCTTGCAAATTATTTCTTTTTAGGTCTTTCCGTGGAAAAAATAAATGACCGCTTCTGCAAAGGTATTGTAGTTGTTTTTTTAATCTAATGATTGAATATTAAAAAACAAGGAGGAAAGAGATATAGCAGGAAATTTATCTCATATAGAGTAATAGTGCACACACGGTGGGACTCTATATAAATCTGATGTAAAACTAATCCTAAATAGAGAATTTTCAAGAATCTTAAAGGATTAATTTTACCAACATGTAATGCGGATCAAAGTTAGAATTTTAAACAGTTAATGGGTTTGATGGATTTTCAAGAACTGAATCACGTTTAACAATCTCAATTAATAATTCAATTCTAACAATCAATAATTAAATTCCTAAGCGTTTTTAGCAAGTAAAAGATTCAATACTGATTGGTACTCTAATCAGGCAAGTGGAACACTTAATCTCAATTGTTTATGGACGACAGTTAAATTGAATAATATAATAGATAATAGGGCAGTAGAATACAAATATTTAAAAGTGGAAAAGTATACCGAGAGTTCGAAGAACAATTGCGACAATCGAAGGTGAAGCCACTGTTGGAAGAACAGGCTGCTGGATCTGGCAATGGCTGGTGCTAGTTGCTGATGCTGTCTGTCTGGCTGTGGTCGGCCACGGTCATAGGTCAGAGGTATACGGTGAGGCGAATGCTTGGGACGACTAGCAACGAGGTTCGGGAGAGAAGGTAACGACGGGGCTTCGGAGGACGGAGGACGGGGGCTTCGACGATGGGATGCAGGCGAGAGAACGATGAGGGAAGGAGAGCGGGGTGGACACTGACGAGGTCGGTTGCGGGTGTGGGCGGCAGAGGCAAGGAGTGGTCGCTGAGTCAAGCTACGACAATGGTGAGGTCGGGGATGGAGGTTAGGGTTTCAGTTGGAGAGAGACGATGGGTTGGTTGGAGTTGAAGGAGATGGGTTTGGTCGGGATATAGGGTAGGAGAGATTGAGGTTTTGGATTTTGGGAGTTGTTTTAATTTGGGGATTTGGGGTTTTTAATTTGGGGTAGATTTTAAAGTTAATCACTAACCGTAAAATTGTATTAGGATTTATTACAAATCCTAACAAGTTGGATCTCAGTTGTATCACACAAAGGAGAAGATGAAGATCAAAACTCAACATAATAATTTTAATTAAGAATGACATATCTTTCTCATTAATCTCAAGGCCTATATATAGGCTCGAAACAAATCAAGATACAAATCTCAGAATATTCTCAAAATCTTAAAAATATTCTAATGCATAAAAATGATTACATATGGCTATAATTGCCAAAAACAACTATGGTGCTGAAATAAAATCCTAAACTAAATAAAATTGATGTCCTCATCATTCTCTCCGGGTGGGAGAGTGCTCGACCCAGTTGAGTCAAAACCAGTGATCCTGTCATGGTGCTTCAAAAGATCTGGATCTAGTTACGGGAGCTCTCACGATCACTGCAAGTGTCATCCAACTTCGGCTTGTTTTTCCACCCCATCAAATACTTGTGTATACCATCATCTCTTATCTGATCATCTAAAATATTATTTAATTCTTTTGTCGATGGGTAAATAGTATCAGGTAGAGGGGTACATGTGGGAATCTCACCATTAGGCTGTAGGGTAGGCTCATCTATAAGAAAATTTCTAGGGTGGAATTTTGAGCCTTCTTAGAGTACTAGATCCTCAATATTGAAAGTCTTACCTATGCCAAAACCTTCAGGAAGGTCAACGATATAGGTATTATCATTGATTGTACGTAGAATCTTAAATGGGCCTACAACACATATGTTCAAGTTCTTAACGGGTCCAACAGAAAACCGTTCCAGATGAATCCGAACCATCACCTTGGCACCAATATCAAAAGTTGTAAATTTCCTTCTAGTTACTGCTATTAACTTGTTGTTAAAATTATTCTCATTAAGTTCCTTGGAAATTTCTCTATGCAAGTCATGAATGTGATGCAAATGTAGGTGCAGACTCTGTGACTCTAGGATGTTCTAACACATGGATAAAATTTATAGGCTGCCAAGTGACTTGGGATGGGATGGGTGACTTAGGTACACTCAATAGAGGTGACTGGACAGACTGAATATAATTGAAATACTACTCATCCTCTTTTTCATCAAAGTCATCACTTACATTAGGTTCATAGGTAAACTCAGTGTCGGGCTCATCAGCGATGACTGCGGTACCCTCTACTATATTGATCCTACTTGGACTGGAACAGTTGCCAGCAACATAGCTGTATTCCTTAAATTTATAGCACTTAGTGAGAGAATCAATCTTAGAATAGTCTCTTTCAGTGTTCTTACCCGTATTGTCATTTCTAAGTGGATGGAAATTTGAAGTATGTTTGTTTGAGTAAGACTTGTTAGGGTACTGAGCAGAGGAGTGCTCAGGTCTAGAGAGATTAGGAGGATTCATTCTGGATGAATGATCCATCGAATCGCTGGACTTGTAATGAGAACTTGCTTTAAGGGAATCCATATCGAGGACAAGAGCATAAGCTGTTGCTAATGAGTCCACATTTCTGTAAATTAGCTCGTTCTTCAGATCGGCTTGTAATCCTGCCCTGAACCTAAAGAGAGTTTGTTCTTCACTCTCTTTACCTAAAGCATTGCACCGAATAAGAAAGTCATCTATCAACATATTATTGTGTGGATTTACTTCCTTGATATAGTTGGTTCCACGAATCTAGCAATCGGGTGTGGAACGATAACGGTACATATCTCTCAGTGAGCTTCTCTTTCGGCCTCTGCGGGCGTGTTCAAGATTGGTCCAGTGTTGTTGAGCTTTTCCCGTCAATTTCATAGTGGCAAATTTAACTTTCAGGGTTTCGCTCATGTCAAATCACACAAAGTAGTGGTCCACGCACGGATCCAATCAAGATAAGCTTGGGGTTCCATGTGGCCTTCAAAATGGGAAATGTCAGCCTTAACGTTCTTCTTATATTGTTTGTCAGGATCACATTCTTGACGTTGATCGTCACGAAGATTCCCTTGAGGGATCTGATGATTAGCAGGAAGCTCAGAGACAACAGTTTGATTTAATTCCACTTTCTCAAGCATCTGATTGATATTGGCAAGAGTTGCTTGAATGGCAGCCAGGGTAGCGGAGATATCAAAGTTGTCCGTTTCAGGTCGTGAAGGTCTAGGGTTTCTAATTGGGTGATGTGGGAGGGATAAGAAATGCTATCCTACTAGGGATATATATATAAAGTAAATAAAGGAGAGAAGATGTGTAGAAGGGGGCTCACGGCTGAAGATTTTCTGACGGATATGGATTTTCTATCCTGTAGTAATGGGAATCTCAGATTTGGTACAATAGTGTCTTCCTGTCCAGAACTAAAAGTTTCGTTATTTTGACTGTTATAAATTATTTTATCAACCGTTTGTGGTTCCTATTCCATCTTAAACTTATTTTCTGTTCTTGCCATATCTTTAGCCCTGTTTGTATTCGTTCACACATGTTTATTAATAATAAAACTAATCAAGCCGGGGTTTTTAAGGGAAAAGATCGAGTAGTGGACAATATAGAAATGCATATTCGGAGGGAACTCATTTTCCCCACTGTTTACTGTGGTACCTACTGTTTATCTCTGGATGCATGAGGGCATGATCCATGATACTGTTGTTATTACTATTACTGTTACTGTTTTTCTGAATATACTGCCCTCTAGAAGTTCCACTACAAAATCTTAAAGCGAAACTGTTTGATGTAGCAACTATGTGGTAAAATCTGGGATGCATGAAGTGCTACCTAGTTAGTAATGAACATTAGACATAAGAATAATTATTTACACTGTCACATCCTGTTATTGTGATTTACTGTTACTATTGACTTCACTGTTACTGTTGATCCTTACTGTTACTGTTATACTCTTACTGTTATTCCGGTGCTTAGTGTCATCTGTAGATTGTTATATTTGCTACCTTCTCCATGTTAGTATTACTTGTTTAGTTTAGTTTTTCTTTTATTTTCCTACTTGAATTGCTTGTGGCCCAAAACTTGCATCTAACGGGCGTCATGTTTTCCTGTCTTCCTATTTTCTTGTAATTGCCATATGAGTAGGTTTTGCTGATCAATTGCCTACTGGAGTTGGTGAGCAAAAGTTTTGAGCTGTGCAATTAGAATTATTTGCTTAAAATATTTTGATGAACTATTTTATTTTATAAATTGTATTGAGACTTGTATTTGGGCTTGTAGTCCCAGAATTATTGTTTTATTTCAGATCTCGTATTTTTTGGGATATTTATTATTGTTGCAATAAATACCGTTGAGTTATGATTGTTTTTGCATGCCTGGTTGAGTATGTTGTCTTATTTACTATTATGATGAGTCAAGCAGATCCATATAGCCTATGAATAGTGAAAACTATCCGCTGGGCTTAGTCACGTACCGTATTCCGTATTCTTTTGGGAAGCGGGGCGTGACAAGGTTTTGAGTGGTATCAGAGCCTCAGGTTTGGCTAATGTGTTAGTTTGACTAATACATTAGGCAGGCTTGATTCGATCGGATTTACTTGACTCCCGACAGGCCATGCATTGCACAAATAATTATTAATCAACTTGATCTGAATGCTAATTGTTTTGGGTTTTGTATTTTTATCTCCTCCCGCTTCGTGGATCAGTATCAATTGGTGTGCAGTGAGTTGCCGGTTGCTTAGCATATCACTATAGGTGGCGGTGTTGTTGTCTGTTCCCAGAAGTGCAAGCAGAGTCCCGTGGTGATTGGAAGTGCTAATTTCATAGCAGATCTGATTGTGATCCGCAGTTCAGGGTTTGATGTGATTCTCGGCATGGATTGGCTGGGTAAGTCCCATGCTATCATCAATTATCGAGCGAAGAAGGTTGTTTTCAGGATGTCAGGCCGTAAGGAGTTTGAGTTCCATGCTGGGGAGTTACCCCTTGGGCATGGTCAGGAAGTTATTGTTGATGCTGGATGTCTAATGGAGTTGCACTCAGGCTTTAAGGCTGCACCTCTTGTAGTGCAGGAATTTTTGGATGTATTTCCTGAGAAGTTGCCTGGGCTACCCCCGAATAGGGATGTTGAATTTGGTATTGATGTTCAGCCTGCTACTGTGCCGATATCGAAAAGTCCTTACCGGATGGCACCAGTTGAGCTAGCAGAGCTGAAGGTGCATGTTCAGGGTTTTCTGGATTTGGGTTTCATCAGGTCCAGTGTGTCCCCGTGGGGCACTCCTGTCTTGTTTGTCAGCAAGAAGGATGGGAGTCGTTGTCTGTGCGTGGATTACTGTGAGCTGAACAGTATTACAATGAAGAACCGGTATCTGCTACCCAGGATTGTGATTTGTTTGATTAGTTGGATGGAGCTTCTATCTTTTCAAAGTTGGACCTTCGTTCTGGTTATCATCAAGTGAAGGTGAAGGTAGCTGATGTGTAGAAGACTGCATTTAGGACCGGATATGGGTACTATGAGTTCCTTGTTATGCCTTTTGAAGTCACGAATGTGTCAATAGTGTTCATGAGTCTGATGAATAGGGTTTTCTCTCCATTTCTGGACAGATTCGTGGTGATCTTCATAGACCACATTCTGGTGTATTCTCGGAATTGGAATGATCATGCTGATCATTTGAGGTTGGTTCTGCAGACCTTAAGAGAGAATCAACTTTATGGGAAACTCAGCAAGTGTGAGTTCTGGCTTGATTGAGTTACCTTCTTGGGATGCATTATCTCAGGCGATGGAATTTCTGTTGATCCGTCCAAGATTTCTACAGTCAAGGATTGGCTTGTTCCTAAGTCAATTTCAGAAGTGAGAAGTTTCCTTGGTTTGGCCGGGTATTATCGGAAGTTCTTCCAAGACTTTTTGAAGATAGCTGGTCCGTTGACTAAGCTAACTAGGAAAGATAAGAAGTTCGTCTGGGATGGAGCTTTTGGTGGAGCTTTTGCTGAGTTGATGTGCCGATTGACGTGAGCACCAGTGTTGACTGTTCTGGATGGTTCGGGTGGTTTTGTGGTTCACTGTAACGCTTTTGGCAAGGGCCTAGGTGTAGTGTTGATGCAGAAGGGTCAAGTTGTTGCTTATGTGTGCAGACAGTTGAGGTCGCATGAGAAGAACTACCCTACCCATGATTTGGAGTTGGTTGCGGTGATCTTTGCTTTGAAGTTGTGAAGGCACTATCTACTTGGAGACTGAGTGGAAATCTTTGCTGACCACAAAAGCCTCAAGTATGTGTTCACTCAGAAGGAGCTGAACATAAGGCAGAGGCGATGGTTAGAGTTGATGGCTGACTTTGACATTAGTTTACAATACCATCCTGATAGAGTGAACTTGGTGCCAGATGCTTTGAGTAAGAGATCAGCTTCCATGTTCCTAACTCAGCAGCGAGAGCTTGTTGAGCAAATGATGAGGTTGGATTTGGATGTGATCTTACCAGGTTCTGATCGAAGTTGCATGATGCTTCAGTTGCAGTCGTCTCTTGTTGAGCAGATTATAGAGGCTTGGGCAGGTGATGAGCAATTGTAAGGGTTCAGAGTCGAAGTTGAAGCGGGTACGAGGACCGATATGGTTGTTCACTCAGATGGATCTCTTCGTTTTAGGTCCTGGTTGTGTGTTCCAAAGGGTGAGGTTCATCAGAAGTTGCTTGAGGAAGCCCACCAATCGCCGTACTCTATTCATCCTGGTGGTACGAAGATGTAGCGGGACTTGAAGCTTCATTTTTGGTGGCATGGTATGAAGAGGGCCGTGGTGAGATTTGTGTCGCAGTGCTTGATCTACCAGCAGGTGAAGATAGAGCATCAGTGGACCGCCAGACTTCTTCAGCCTCTTCCCATTCCGTAGTGGAAGTGGGAGCATATCACCATGGATTTTGTGACCGCTTTGCCAAGGAATCCTAAGGGTCACAACGCCATTTGGGTAATTGTGGACAGGTTGACGAAGAGCGCTCACTTCGTTCCCTTCAGAGTTGGACAATCTACTAAGAGCTTAGCTGAGAAGTACATGCAAGAGATTGTCAGACTTCATGGGGTTCTAGTCAGTGTTGTATCCGACAGGGATACAAGGTTCAAGTCACAATTTTAGGAGAGTCTTCAGAGTAGTTTGGGGAGTAAGTTGAAGTACAGTACAACCTTTCACCCTCAGACAAATGGACAGTCAGAGAGGACCATCCTGACTCTAAAGGACATGTTGAGGTCCTGTGTGCTGCAATTTGGAGGTTCTTAGGAGGACCACTTGCATCTTGTAGAGTTCTCGTACAATAACAACTTCCATGCCAGTCTTAAAGCTGCTCCGTTCGAGGCACTCTATGGTCGTAAGTGTCGGTCGCCAGTGTGCAGGGATGACATTGGCGAAAAGAAATTGTTGGGCCCGGAGTTGATCACTAGGACGGTGGATGCTGTGAGTCAGATCAGGAAGCATCTTCAAGCCGCGCAAGACAGACAGAAGCGATGGGCAGATGTTCATCGTAGAGCCTTGGAGTTTGAGGTGGGAGACCATGTTTTCCTTAAGGTATCGCCATGGCGAGGTATCATTTGTTTCGGTGGCGGAGGCAAGTTGAGCCCCAGGTTCATCGGACCATTTGATATGGTGGAACGAGTAGGCAAGGTGGCCTATCGTCTTGCATTGCCCCTGGCTTTATCTAGAGTGCACGACGTCTTCAATGTCTCGCAACTGAGGAAGTATATCCGTGATGAGAGCCACATAATTGACTACTCGGAGCTATCTGTGAGGCCGAATTTGTCTTATGAAATTTCGCCAGTTGCTATTTATGGATCGGCGGGAGAAGGTTTTGAAGAACAAGGTCATCCAGCTTATTCGTGTTTCTTGGAATCCTCACTCGCTGGGTGAGTCGACTTGGGAGCTGGAGGAGGATATCCAGTGGAGGTTTCCTCATTTTTTTTATGTAGCTCTTGTTTTTGTTGTTTTGCTTGTGTTATTGTATTTTTCTTTTGGGGTTACCCTATGTACTTCTGGTTGAATTTCGAGGACGAAATTCTTCTTGTTAGGTGGGTAGAATTTGCAACCCCTATTGCTTATAATTGTATTTTTTAATTATATTTAATAAAATTCTTGATTATTTATTTTATTTTTGGTTTTATTTGTTTTCATTTCCTTTGTGTGGTGTGTTATTCTTCTCTCTCTTGTGATTCATTTTTTCATTGATTCAGATTTTTATTCTCATTTATTTGATCTACAATTTGTTCTTGATCTCGTCTGTTGTTTGAACCTATTTCTTGGCCTATTGTTTCTTATTGGTTTCTTTTCTTCTTATTGGATACTACCCAATTTACCCAAACCCATATTGTCCATATATAAACACCCTAATTGTACCCTAACACTAATTACCAAACCCTAACACTATTCTCTCCCTATCTAGCCATCACCCTCGCTCTCCCCTACCTCCCGACCTACCGCGACTTCCCCTGCCTTCGTTGTCGTCGTCCCTGACCGCCGGCGACAGACCCCCATCGCACCACTCTCCTCCTTCTCTCTCCCGTGCTAACACCCCAGTCGCTACCGCCCATCCTCTTTGCCGTCGTCGTCGTCTTCTTCTGTGGCCAACACCATCGAGCAGCCCAGTGCCGACCCTAGATGCCGCCGCTCGTCTCCCTGTGCCGTCGTCTGTTGTTCGGTCTTGCTGTTGTTGGCTGCTTTCTTATGGGTGTGCATGTGTCGTCTCGTGCACGGGTTTCGATTTGGGGATCCTTGTCTCTTTGCTCGTTGTGTTCGTTGTTCGGATCCGTTCCCATTATTCTATTCTTCATTCTGTCATCTTCATTCAGACAAGTAGCATGTGTGTGTTCTTTTTTTCATACAAGTTAAATACCGTAAGTAATCTAGTATGAAAATATTTGTACTCTCATGATGACCCTATTTTGTTATTTTAACTGTTGTCATCACCTCTTGACCATGAGTAATTACAATAATAAACACATGTTGCATGAAAACAATTAGATTAGTAGACATCTTGACTGTATATTGTTTGTGACACACCGTATGTTGTAGATGACTGTTACATAGATGTTTGTTAGATGTATTATCTTATTATAGACCATTTTATACATATGCCATGCTGATTTGAGTAACCCACATATCTCATGCTTTGTATGACATCTTAGATTGGACCGTTTGTAATTAAGTTGTTTGATAAAATGCATAAGAGAACTTTTGTTTGTTGCTGCCCTATTTTTGCACAGTACTTTCGACCCTGTAACATCAGTAAAACAAATAAGTCTGTGAACATGATTTCTAGCCTTTGTTTTCTAGTTTCTAGAACTTTTGACGGATCTGAATTCCGAGTTTTGATGCATGAGTTATTGCCGTTTTACTGCAATCGTATCGTATATTCCAGATTCAGTTTTATATGTATTTTGTATAAAATTTTATATTAAAACTGATATTAAAGATAGAATTTGAACCCTATATTTTGCTGAGTATGTTTAGATATGACTGGGATCAATCCTTAATTTTTATGGAATTAATTAATGACTTTTATATCTCCTTTCATGCTTTCGAAACCAATCGAAATATTTCCAAACTGGATGTTGTTCAGTAAAGAACTATGTTTTCAACCTGATTCTCTTCGTTTTTGATGAAAACTTTGTGAATATGAATTGTATCCTGATTTGTTTATTTTATCATTCTTTTGACAGATCTAGATTTCGACTTATACTTTATGAATTATCTCTGTTTTGGTACTGCTGTGTTTGAACTTGCAGAATTGAGATTTTGTCATATTACTCGGTTTTCCCAATTTTGTTGACCATACTATCTGTAATATAAATTCAGGATATTTTTTATATCGAAACAAGATATGTTATAGAATCTTCTAGATTTTTCTCAGATTTAATTACAATGATTTTAAACTCTTTTCATGCTTATAAACAAGATTTTGGATTTTCTGGCTGAACATAACTTCTGTATTAAACGTTGTTTTCGACCCTGTTTCTATGGCTGATGTGTGACTTATATATATGTGCTGGAATTGGCAGAGATTCTAGTTTCTAGATTTTCTGACGGATCTGGATTTTCTATTTGTAGTAACGGGAATCTCAGATTTGGTGCAGTAGTGTCTTGCTGTCTAAAACTGAAAGTTCCGTTGTTTTGACTGTTATAAATTATTTAACAACCGTTTGTGGTTTCTATTCTATCTTAGAATTATTTCCTGTTCTTGCCATGTTTTTAGCCCTGTTTGTATTCGTTCACACATGTTTATTAATAATAATACTAATCAAACCGGGATTTTTAAGGGAAAAGATCGAGTAGTGGACAATATAGAAATGCATATTCGGAGGGAACTCGTTTTCCCCACTGTTTACTGTGGTACCTACTATTTATCTCTGGATGCATGAGGACATGATCCATGACACTGTTTTTATTATTGTTATTGTTACTGTTTATCTGAATATACTGCTTTATAGAAGTTTCACTACAAAATCTTAAAGCGAAACTGTTTGATGTAGCAACCATGTGGTAAAATATGGGATGCATGAAGTGCTACATAGTTAGTAATAAACATTAGACATAAGAATAACTGTTTACGTTGTCACATCCAGTTACCGTGATTTACTGTTATTGTTGACCTTTACAATTACTGTTATACTCTTACTGTTATTATGGTGCTTAGTGTCATCTATTGATTGTTATATTTGCTACCTTCTCCATGTTAGTATTACTTGTTTAGTTTAGTTTTTCTTTCATTTCCCTACTTGTACTTCTTGCGGCCCGGAACTTGCATCTAACGGGTGTCATGTTTTCCTGTCTTCCTATTTTCCTTGTAATTGCCATATGAGCAGGTTTTGCTGAACAATTGCCTACTGGAGTTGGTGAGCAAAAATTTTGAGCTGCGCAATTGGAATTATTTGCTTAAAATGTTTTAATGAACTATTTTATTTCATGAATTGTATTGAGACTTGTATTTGGGCTTGTAAACCCAGGATTATTGTTTTGTTTCAGATTCGTATTTGTTGGGATATTTATTATTATTGCAATAAATACTGTTGAGTTATGATTGTTTTTGCATGTCTGGTTGAGTATGTTTCCTTATTTACTGTTATGATGAGTCAAGCAGATCCGTACAGCTTATGGATGGTGAAAACTATCTGCTGGGCTTAGTCACGTGTCGTATTCCGTATTCTTTTGGGAAGCGGTGCGTAACATTTATGAAGAGGGTTTCACAACTTCTGTTATTTAATTTATAATATTTCAGCTCGTTGTAGATTGATAACACGTGAGAGACAATCCGGATTGTTGCTCAAACATTAAGAAGTGTCATGCCCAAGAGCGTGAAGGAGGTAATGCGGGAGATCCTTAAACCATGCACTCAAAAAATTTGGAATAACAACAGAGCATACCCCCACTCAAACGCGCGCAACTAACAAGGCAACCAAGCGCCCACCCACTGAGCCGAAGCTCAAATCACAACACATATGGGGTTTAAATCATTAAATATTTGGTCTCGGTCCAATTCAATCTTTGAAAACATAATCATTCGACTTCTTCGATTCAATCACTTTAAATTTATTCGTTCACACTAATCAATCTAAATACATCAGTATTGACATCATACTAAAATTTCATGCAACAAAGTAATTTTACACAATTTAAAAGTTTCTAATAAATTGAGAATATCTCAAACACTATGTGCAATTAATAAAATATTATTCTACAACACATTTATAGGTTTACTTCATTTTTTCAATTACAATTAACAAGATGGAGAATTTTTTGCCAAATTTCATAATTAATTCAATTCATGCACAAATCGATTCTTTTCACAAATTGTTTATAAAAATTCTACTCACTCTAAATAAACACAATATAACATCTCATGTGTTAATTTGCACAACTTTGAACTTCTAATTTCACATATATTAAGAACTTTAAAATTTATCATGCATCTCATTCATCAATTACTTCAAATTTTTAGATTTTTCTACCACTTGCATCATATCAAAGAATTATAGTTTAAACTAAGAAAATTGCATCTACAATTGTAATATAAATCACCTAAACATACACTAAAAATATAAATTAGAAAGTATATTGAAACACCCACCAAACTAGTAGCTATACCCTTTCAAAAGCTCTCCAAAACTCCACAAAAGCCCCACCAAATGCCCACCGAAAATCCACAGCAAAGCACCCGAAATGCACAGCCCAGGTTTCGGCTATAAGCACACAACACATGAACAACAGACATTTTTTTTGGTTCGGTTTGGTTTTGCTGATGAAGAATGTGGGGTTGGTTTATAAAGGGAAAGGTAATTGATTAGTCTAAGTTTTAATTAACCCACTAAAACACTTAACTACCCACTCACTCCACTCTCTCTCCAACCATACACAGTCGGCCACTTCCTCTTGCAAAAACACGTGCACGTGCACCACACGTGAACACTCTTTTATTAACATTTTATTTAAATTAAAACATGTATTATAATATATAATAAGTATGTAAATAAAACTAGTTTAATTTGATTAAAATTAAGGTTTTCATGTATGAATAAAAATAGACACACACATACTTCATGAATTTTATTTTGATAGAGAATGCAACTAATACGTGCACTGCAAACACGTGTGTTGCACGTAAAAATATTAAAATACAAAATAGAGTTTATCTTCAGGAAAATGTTTATAAATAATTGAAATACACAGAAGAAAAATATGTTTCATTAATTATTTATACATTCAATAATGTAATCAACACGTACATAGGGAACACGTGCACCACACATATAAAAATTTAATGAAAATAGGAGAAAAATGTATTTCCGTTTATAAAACGATTCGAACACGTCATAAAATAAATAATTGAAACACATAGAAAATATTATACGTAACGGTAGAATATCCGTAATTGACACGTGCATCGATAACACGTACAATACACATAAAAATACAAAGATAAAAATTAATATTTGAGTTGGCTCAAAATAGGATAAAAATGAGTTTTGAGAAGACGAAAAATGTACAAATAGTTGAAATACAGAAATACATAGGAAAGTACGTTACGGCTATTACTCGTAACAGTACGAAATACACGTGCGTGACACGTGAAGCAAAATTGTCATAACTCAATTTTTTTTGAAGGAAAAGGTAGAATATGGCCATCATGTTGCATTGATAAGAAATTAACCAAACAAACCTAGCATACTGGGTCAAATTACAAACTACATATAGAAAAAAGAACATGAAGCGACATGACCAGTACATATAATCAGATCTCACTCTAAACACCCTTAGAGGGTGGGCCAACAAACGGCTAGGTCGAAACTGGCAGCTGGTCCCCGACCTACTTCAGTAATGTACTGGACCCCATCTTGGGCCCAGTCACAAAGCGATGACCAACTAATTGTATGTACGTCAAGTAAGCTTCGTGCACCCACCTCCACGGTACGCGCACACCCACTTGAAGCTAACCACGCAGGATTTGGAGAATTCGCCACTCCCATCCTTCTTCTCACCAAAGCAATCTCACACTCGACCCAATCGAAGTCACCACCAAAAGGAGAGCCGTGGAGAGGGTACTCACCTCTCTCACGCTTTAGCTCTCACCAGCGATTTCTCACCAAACAAAACTCTCGCTTACCCAAACCATGGACACAGTCAAAGAGAGAGCCGTGAAGAGGATACCTTTACCTCTCACACGCTTTTACTCTCTCAAGTGATTTCTCACAAACACTAACAGACACCTGCACAGAGTAGTGAGAAGCAACATCTTCACTCTCTCATTCACTCTCTCACACAAAACCCGAAACAAATCACAACTAGCAAAAGCATCACCTTCTCCTCTCGCTCCTACGGGCGGTGGACGTTGTAGATTACAGGTTCACTGATGAGGGCGTAGTGGCGGCGCTGTTGCAAAGCCTGTGGCAGTTGGTTAACAGAGGTCGAATTCAAGGTGTGACTTCCACACTGCCAACCAAAAATAGATACATATCCAACTCTACAATTTTCCTCAGCGCACCTCATGGGGGGACCTTGTCTGCGGGCCCAAGCCCCATCCTGTACTGTAATGAGTGAGCGCACCTCATGGGGGGACCCCGTCTTTGGGCCCTAGCCCTACAACCGTGCTGCACATCATTCTTCACATCGAATCAACACCGAACCCAGGCACCTCCTCCACTCCTCCCTCACTAATGCAAACAACACCCAAAACAATCAAACCGTCGCCGTCTCTAACTCCGGCACTACCATCACACGTACTCCTTCTTCTTCGCATACTCAACCAGCATCTCAACATCCAAATCACAGCTGCAGATCACCGCAGTTGGCATTGAGTGCGAGGACATGGTGGCGGTAGCGATGGTGCCACAACCGGTGCTGAATTAGAGGACAACAATGACGCACAGCGGGGGTTGGGTGAACTCTGTGATCGTCCGTCGCACAATGGCTTTCTTGTCGCTCGAGCAGACTAGCTCTGCGACTGTAGGCCGACAAACCTAAACCTCAGACAACGGCACTCGATCGGTGGAATGACGGGAAGGTCGATCGGTGGAGAGGGAAGAGCTCGAGAGGGGGAGCTCGACTGAGAAGAACGATCGGTGCTCGGTCGGTGGATTGATGGGTTGGCATTGAATGGCAGCAAACAAGGAGTCAGATCGACAATCGCATCTTCGTCAGATCGTCGCTGAAGTACTCTTGGGCTTGGATCTAGGCCCGGATTGTTGATGAAGTACTCTTGGGATTTGATTTGGGCCCGATTATGACAGCACCGTCATCAGATCGTCGGTGGAGGGAGGGGGTTGATCGGGACTGGAGGAGCGCGAGGACGCTTCTGGATCTAAGCCATCGGTAGAGCGACGGGAGTTGGGTAGTTGCGTTGGGAAGTATATGAACGAGAAAGAGGGATGACGGCGACGATGCGACGAGCCCAAGCCGTCGCCCCCATCAGACTCAAATCTAGGGTTAGCTTTTGGGGGTTTTTTGGGGGGTCAGTTTCTTTCTCTAGACTTTTCTAGAGAGAAACTCTGGGTTATTAACTGTTAATTTTATCTGGCCTATTCTTGAAAAGCCTTCCAACCGAAGCTTCTTGTCATAACTCAATTTTGCGGGGTGTTACACTCCCCCCCTCCCCCGAACAGTTATGTCCTTATAACTCACTAGGGTAAAGGTTGTATTTCGTACACACCAAGGAAAATATCATTATTGTATACAAAAAACTATCAATACCAAGAAAGAAATGTAGCATGTAACGTGGTAAACAAAGTAAACTTATATAAGAAAACTATGAGTATCAAAATTTATAAGAACGGAACAAGAAAAACTATAAAATAGCATAAGAAAAGAAATGTGGCCATAAAAGATAGTATAGATCGAAAGAAATTTTCATACAAAGTAATATTAGGTAAAGTATTAGATAAAAGGAAAATATAAATTAGGTCGTTAATTGTGAAAGAGTTTGAAAAACAAAGCAATTGGAAAGAATAAAGAAAAACATAGTCAATAGATACTTTAATAAATTATTCGTAGGCTTAGTAATCAAAATTTATCAAAGTAGTAAGCAGTAGAATAATTAAAAATCAAAAATTGAACTTGTATTATATGTTACGAGATAAAAATTGAATTAGCAATTTCAGAGAAGACTATTGGATAAAAGTTTGAAAAATGTTCAAGCATGAAATTTAGTTAAAAGTATAGACAATATAAAATAATCTTGTATAACAAGTTAATATCAAAAAATAATTTGTAAGGTAACTACAAGAATTATACATACGATTTAAAAACTAAAGATATATAATACTAGTTGGCATATGTCCAAATACTTTCAAATTGTCAAGTAGAGCAAGAAATCCCAACATACAAGATTTTATACGTACATAGGCGTAAAAATTATAGAGCGAAACAAACAACATTATGATATAAAAATTATAAATGGTTTGTAGGAGTAAAACAAGACATCATAGTAGAAATAGTAATAACATATCATTGAAACAATACGGAAACTAATTACATAGAAATAAATTGTGAATCTTAAACAAAAGTATAAATAAGAAGAGATTTTTTTTTGTTAGGTGAGTAGCCATCATATCTAAGATTAGTTAGTAGCAAAATAAAATACAATGAAGTGATATTAAATGCTAACTTATGTAAAGATTCAAAATAATAAGAAGAAGATAACAAGATAGTTGATATTAAGTAGTAAATATACAAGTAGGATAGATATAGAAGCCAGTATAAATAATAAAATGCTAAGTTGTAAAATATTATAAAATGATATAAACTAGTACAAAAATAGAATAGTGGTAAGTAATATATGTAGAAATAACAGTGAGGGTTATTAAAGTAGAAAATCTTCTTTTGTTGTGGGTTCGCCTCGTTGGTGTCCAACTGCAGGCTTGCCTCCTTGACCTCAAGTTACAGAATTGCCTCTACGACATCCGATTGCAGTTTTCCTTCTGGACAATCGGTTGCAGACTTTGCCTCCCTGACATCCAGTTGCAGTTTGCCTCCATTGATGTCTAATTGCATATTTGCCCTCTCGACATCAGATTGCACAAGATGAGAAGATGTAATCTTCCATATATACTTGGATATGGAAAATTTAATTTCAAGTATGATGTTATGTTTTGAAATTTGGGATATAAATATAGATGTGAAACTTGGGATAGTAAGAGGAGGAAATGAAGCAGAAAATTACAACAATAATTATTAAAATAGAAGTATAGATTTTAAATATCGAATATATATAAAAAAAATTTAAATGAAAAAGATTTATAAAATATATGCATGGGCTAAAAATACAAATGAGAACAATAATTATGTAGTTTAGTAAATTAGGATAATAAACATAAATAATATAAGTGTAAAATGATGTGTCTAGTAAGTATGTTGAAATATATGATATATATATGGAAATCAGTGGAAAGTATATGTAGTAACCAAGAATGTAAAAATAATAAAAATTAAAATTAAAATAAAATATAAATAGTGAGTGTATGTATCATATTAGAGAAGTGTAAAGCTATAAAATTAATGAGTAGCGATTAATAGTGAAAAGTGAATACAACAAAACAAATTAGCAAATAATATGTAATAACGATAGTATCGAATATAGGCTATAAAACAAAATGGTAAGTCCTATTTATATGAGTAAAATATTTCAATCTTGGAAAAATTATAGCATTGAAAAAATCACGTATTAGTAAAGTGAATGTAAGCATACAAAAATCAAAAATCAAAATCTAATAGAAATAATAACAAACGAAAATGATAGTCTTAAAAATAATTTAATAAGTAGCAATTCAAAACTTAATAGAATACGTAAAAGCGCATAAAAGTAAAAAGGATAAAACATCAAGAAAGAAAACGAGTAAGTTAAACTTAAAAGATTTGGACCAAGTGTTGTAGATGAAATCAAAGTGAATTAATAGTATAAGAAAATATTTAATTGAAAAATATTAAATGTTAAAGATGAAAAGTTCTATGAGAAAATATACGAAGAAAATAAAAAGTGAGTCTATGTGTAAGGTATCATGGGTGTAGATTCAAACTCATCACGCTTCCGCGTGCCACTCTGATACCAAGGGAAAACATGCTCGCATACAATCTCACATCAATGTATACGAGGAGAGTATCATGAATGCAAGTTCAATAACTATAACATTCTGTGGGTCTAGGTTATCAGCCATCCCATAGGGAAAGGAGGAGAAAACGTCAGTGTATACAGCAACACAAATGTAAATCAACTTATATTTAAATCTCTATAAACTGAACTCACACTTTTAATTTCCACCCTAATGTGTCGTCCTTGTAATTTTGTACTATTTATTGAAGTTGGCTCTGATACCACTCTATAATGCCCCGAATTTCAAAATACGGTCATTCGAAGCACAACAAGATCTTTTACTTCAAATTCATACAATTTTACAAGGAAATTAAAAAAAATTTATACAACACTGTTCTTTTACATTAATGCAGTGGAAACAAATAATTACAATATGATAAATACAACTTTAATGACAGCAACTAAAATCTGAAAGCAATCTTTAGCACCAATTCATCTTTGTGTTCTTTTTGTCAATCCAAGCTCTGCGCTAAAAACTGTGGGCACATCAGTTACTTACAACAGACGCACTATTATAAAACGGTGATCCTTACTATGCCGTAATATAACGATTCTTTATACTTTAGCAACCACAAACACAAACGTGAATGTAAAACAAAGTGTAAAAGTGACAATCCTAAACATGTCAGTGTATGTTATGCCTTAGATACCTATGCATATTTACACTAAGATGCACTAATGCATACTTGTTCAGATTCTACACATCACATTCTACATAGGTCCGAGGGCAAGCCCATATCATACTCCTCAATATAAGGTTTAGTCCCTCGCCATGAATTACTACTACAGTGACTTATGTATGTTTTAGATATTCTATGAGTATCTAGTACCACCTCGATAATTCTTGAGTATCGTACTCCCACTTCAAGTGATTTTGGACACATTGCCTCACACCGAGTAATTCTGGAGACGAATACCCACACCGCGAGCTATGACCCAGATAATTCTTGAGTATCGCACTCCCACTTCAAGTGATTTTGGACACACTTCCTCTCACTCAGAAATTCTAAAGGCGAATACCCACACCGCGCTATCATTGGTACCTCATCACACAAATACCCCATGAGCGTCGCCTCGATTCCAGTAATTCTGAAGGATATCCCCCACCGCGAGCCTCAACCCCAGTAATTCTAGAGATACCTCCCACTGCATTATCTAGGCCCTCATACTCATGTTTGCCCACACTTCATCACATCTCCGCTTAGTGCTTGTCCTTAAGTTTTAGTTTTAAAGAAAATCATCATAACCTAGAGCTAGTTTACCCTATCGGACTTAAACCAACATAAGAGAAAGTCAGCCCAGACTGGCTACTTATAAACGAGAGAGTTAACCCACACTGGTTACTCCTCAAATTCTCATTATTCACAAATGTCGGTTACTAGGGTCTCACCTAGTCTCTAGATTCCAACAACCATCTCATTAGATATCAAAATAGGTTATATCCAACCTCAACATAAATGTTTCAACTTTAAATCACCAATTTTCTTTATTCATGAAGTATTCAACTTTCATAACTCATTCAATAATAATTTCCAAATCAAATTCCTCATAAATAACTTTTAATTAATCAATCAACCAATCACTTCCAAAGGTTCTTCTCAAAACTCGATTCCTCAAAATTAATCACTTTCAAACATCCAAAACTCTTTTCACATTAATCTATATTTCAATCAAAACTCACTCCTTTATTTTAAATTTCGAACTTTACTTTACTTTCGTTTAAAAATCAACTTTTAATATCTTCAATCATTTACATTTTAAAACTTTAACTCCAACATAACAATTAAGCAAAATGTGCCCTTTTGATTCTAAAATTATGTTTAGAATAGTGTAAAATAACTCCAAATTATTCTAATAATGTTTAAGACATTTTCATAAATTTTCCAAAAAAATATACTCCAAATCTCAAAAAATGTTTTTCAAAAAAATAACTTGTCTTTGCCCTGGCTCGAACCAGCACCAGCAGACAACAAGCCAAACGACAAGCCACTGTGCCAATTCAACACTCAGTAGTATAGTGTACCGTGTTTAATAAATGCTCAATCACTCCTCATTTAGCCTTTTTTTTAAAGAAAAAAATGGAATAACAACAGAGCATACCCCCACTCGAACCTGCGCAACCAGCAAGGCGACCAAGCGTCCACCCACTGAGCCGAAGCTCAGATCACAAGTTTAATCATTAAATATTTGGTCTCGGTCCAATTCATTCTTTTAAAACATAAACATTCGACTTCTTCGATTCAATCACATTAAATTTATTCATTCACACTAATCAATCTAAATACATCCAGTATTGACATCATACTGAAATTTCATGCAATAAAGTAATTTTACACAATTTAAAAGTTTCTAACAAATTGAGAATATCTCAAACACTATGTGCAATTAATAAAATATTATTCTACAATACATTGATAGATTTACTTCCTCTTTTCAATGACAATTAACAAGATTGGGAATTTCCCCCAAAATTTCATAATTAATTCAATTCATGCAGAGCATGGAGGTCGACTGGGTTTTGGCAACGATGAACCTACTATAGGCAGAGGTTCAACGGTGCAAAGAGATACTTGTTTTGACCATAGAGGTCAATCGAGTAGAGGTGGAGAGGATCGTGGGAATAGAGAGTGGGAGTCGAAAGGGCGTCGTGACTCATAGGTGAAGGACAGAGGACCTTCGATCCAGCGAAGATCGTATTTAGAAGTGATTTGACCAAGGTATGAAGGCCCTGGTAGAGGTGAGCGAAGCAGGAGAGGGTTTTCGCCGGACAGGGAGCAGATCAGAAAGAGGGAGGATGAAGAGGGAGAGTGTAACCCCCATTCCCGACAATAGGTATTTTTCCATGTATTTTCTATAATTTGAATTTTTGTAAATTTATTTTGTACTAAATTCTGTTCGGATCTTTTATTAAAATATTTTCTAATCAAAATTTTATTTATTTTGAATAATGGTTTATTTTGATCTCACTTTCTATTTCTTATTTATCGGATATTTATATTTGTGTATAAAACAAATATATTATTATTATTGGATTATTTTAATAAAGTTGTTAAATCTGGATACTATTTTGTTATGTAATTTTATTATTTTTATGATTATGATTATTAATTTTTATTTCTTGATTATTTAGTTAAAATTCATTTATCGAATTATTTTTATTTCGTAATTGATCTGATTCTATTGGCGAATTTCAAATTTATTTCAAGCCCTAATTTATATTTTAATGTATTTGTATTATCTATTTATTTATTTGGATTTAAATTTTTGTTCGTGAAATTTCTTCGTTTTTTTTGATCGAGCAATTCTTATTGATGATATTGCTCTCTTATTTATTGTGGGTATTTTTATTTGAACCATATTGATTTTGATCCATCTCTTCTTGAAACATAAAATCCAATTTCATTTGTTCTTCACCCAAATCCACTTTTATTAGATCCTATTTAACTAACCCAATACCCTAATTATATCCTATACATGCAATTCTAAAACCTAATATTTTGCACACAAATCGAAAACCCTAGCCTTCTCTCTCCTCCCAATTTCTCTCTCCCCGTTCTCCCGCCCAAACCCACAGAGACCCACTTCCGACCGTCTTCTCCGGCCCCTCCGGCGACCCTCAACCCTGTCGCGCCACCCCGTCACCACTTTCCCGCCCTCCGGTGCCGCTCTCCTAGCGCGCGCCGCCACCAGCACAAACCCCTCCCTTCTCCTCTTCCGTTTCGATCGACAGCCAAGCCCCCAAACTCAATTTTCCGAGCCCCTCTCCGATCATCTCCTCCGGCGACCCCCTCTGCTCCATCCCCGGCGACGACCCCCCTGCACCCCTGACCTCTCCTCTCCCGTTCTCGTCGACATCAGAACCCAACCCCAATCCCGAAGACCCGAGCTCTGTTTCCTCCCTGTTTCGATCGACGCCAGCGCGAGCGCCTCCCCGCTCGCCGTCGGCGTCGCCCTGGCCGCCAGCGCCGCCACCCGTTGCTGCCCTGCTCCCTCTTCCCTTGCAACTGTTGCTGCTGTCTCTTCTTGTGTGCTTGATTGCAGTTGCTGTGTCTCTTTGATTGCAGTTGCTGTTCTCTTTGATTGGGTTCTTTTGTGCACGTAGTTGCACGTAGAATTGTGTGTTCGTGAGTTTGTTGCTTTGGGATCCTTATCCCGTTATTCTTGGTATTCAAATTCATCGTCTAACAGGTAAGTAACTTGTATTAAATTCCTTTGCATATACAAGTACAAAATACCGCTTGTAGTGTAGTTGGGTTCTAGAGACAATTCGTAGGTGAAACCCCCTGTTGATATTGTCTCTATTGTGATGATTTGACCGTAGTTGCCTCACGACATATATGACATAAATTAACCTATGGTTGACAACTTTTGATGTGTATGTTCATGCTATCTTGAGATATCTGTGTTTGATGCGTTATTCGTGTTATACTTGTCGGATACTTGTAAAATACCCTATACTATGTTGCTTGGACATCTAGTACACCATATTCAATGTTATCATCCTATTGTTTCCCTATTATTATTATCGTTCATCTCATGTCTCTAGATTGCATATTGTATTGTTGCATTAATAAAATAATTAACAAGCCGGATTTAAGGGATTGACCTTTGAGTAGTGAACAAAGTAGTGAATGTACTTGGAGAAGGGGCCCGTGTTTCTCTAATTACCATTCCGGCTACCGTTTTATCGTGTGATTGGGGTTATGGCCGTAACCCAATCCATCGTGTACCGTATCGTTGTCGATGACCGTTTCATACACCGAAAGGTGAATAGTGTTTACCGTTACCGTTTCCAAGTACATGATCTACCGAGTGCACCACTTGAGTTTAAAACGAAATTGATTGTATGCATCGAACCTGTGGTACAGAACACATGGGACACAGTAGTACGTGCATTAGTTATGATTAAAATGAATAATAGACTTAAGGATTAACACAACATCGACATTGCATATTGTTCATCATTGTTCTTATTGATATCAAATCTAACATGATACTTGTTCACTCGATACTTATTACATGCTACTTACACTTGTTTATTATGCCATGCTAGTTGTTATATTTTATTATCATGCCTATTCCATGTTATTAGTTATCCTTTTTCCCTTGTACTTGTGCATGCATTACAAGCGGCCCGTAACTTGCATTGACGGGTACTTATTTTCTCTTTCCTATCCCTGCAATTGTTAAACTGCAAATTTTGGAGAGCATTTGCCTGCTGGAGTTGGAGAACAAACAGTCTGAAGATTACTGCTTTCTAATTGCTTCTTGCTTTAATAACTTAATGAATTGAGACTTATTATTTTTGGATTGTATTTATTATTTTATTGGACTTATGTCCCGAATATTGTTATTTGTTTCCAGACATTGGATTATTATTGTATTTGGATATTTTTATTTCTTCATTCCAAGTATTTTTGTTCATGAGATTCTTATATTGCCTGCGCAATTGTTCTGTATTGTTTATATTGTTGAGTTAATCGGATAAATAGCTTATGGATGACATTAGTCATTCGCTGGGCTTTTGTCATGTACCTGTATTCCGTATTTTTGGGAAGTGGGACGTGACAGAGAGTGGGTATTGGGTAAACTCAAAAGAGTGAAGATGGCTGAGAAGAAAGCTGCTAAAGCGCTTTCGTCATCGTCGGCAACCCCAAACTCAACGAAGAAGATGACCCAATGTCATAAATGTGCGGTGAGAGGTCACACGATCCATGAATGCACTAACGACTGGTTTTTTTATGCATGTAAGAAGTTCGGACATATATCGATGGCTTGCCCTAACATCACACCGGTGAGGAACACTCACTCCAACTCCTCAGCGACGCATCAATCCTTGGCTCCGAAAGTGGGCAGAACCAATGTAAGTGTTTTGAATCAATCCGAGGAGAGTAATCATGGGGGTAGAAAGGTCATTAAAGCAGTTATTGCTCCAACGCCGATCATGGTGGACTTCGAGAGACGACTGAAACTTTGTATCATGCTCAAAATACATTCCAGTTACCTAACGGTACTTGAGATGGCTGAGAAGCTTTCGGAGTGTGTTAGGCCTGAGTCGATTTTGAAGTGGGATATACAAAAGGTTCGCCAAGATGTTTTCATGGTGTTTTGCAAATCTGAAGAGAGAACCAGGGAAGTGTTGATGATGGGGAGCCTAGAGGGTGGTGACTTCTACATTACGATGAGCATATGGACGAGGAGCTACGACGCTTTAAAGGTCGACGCACTTCCGGCAGTGTGGATTATATTATTCAACCTCCCGTTTCAATGTTGGGTTCGATCGGCGTTCCAAAACGTTATTGGAGGATTTGGATATTTGATTGCCATAGATAAGAACACTAATCTCCAAACCCGAAGAGAATATGCGAGAATTCAGATCGGGGTGGAGGATTTAAGCTTAATTCCATTGGTCATAATTGCGGAGTTTGAAGATGATAGACATGAAGTTAAGGTCATCGTGGAGAAGAAAAAGAGGGTTCCGTTTCGGGGATTATCGGAGAAATCATGTTCTAAGTTGGAAGCTCATTTCACAGGGGAGCGGAAGGTTAAAGATAAGCGGGAGCCGTTGGATCCAGGGAGAGCAAATTAGGAGCGTTCAAGCAAAGGAAAGTGCTTTGTGAGGAATTTCCAAGCCAAGCCATCAGATCGTCAAGGTGCTAATCTCAACCCTTCAACTCAGCACACCTTGGAACGCAACGACTCAGCGGATAGGAAGGAAGGAGGGGACAGCTATCAGGAAGTGAGAGACGAGACACTGTTGGTATGAGGAGGCAGGGAAATGGTGGGGGGGGCTCAAGACGGGGGTAGCGTAAAGGAAGGAAAGAGTACTGTGAAGACTATGGGTCAGTTAGGGGGTAACGTTTCGGTAAGAGGGAAAGGGGAGGAGACAGGTGACGTGGATAGCTACAGAATGGGCCCCACGAAGTCAGTTGGAGAAATTATGATGTCTAAGCTGGAGTTTCAATAGGCTGTTGAAGCTGCCGTTAATTCCATCTCCAAATAGATGATTGCGAGGCCTTCTTCGGTGCTTGGGCCTCTGGGCCTAGGTAAGGATGTTATGCAGCCCATGAAGAAGCCTAGTGCGTCGTTTCGGAAGTCCATTTCTGAAGAAGAGGAGGGTGAATTCGATGGGTCTCACGGCGAGGGAAACAAGGATATGCAAGACGAGGGAGAACAGGAAAATAACAGCGAGGGTAGATCGATGGATGAGCACGACGACAGGATCGCAGCGATACAGGGACTGGGAGAGGGGTCGCACGACTCTGTAGTCAAAAAATGAAAAGTGGGAGCAAAGGGTTAAGGAGTTAACCCCGGGCGTGGAAGATACTGCTATGGAAGATATCATGGACCCAACCATTCAAAACTCGAGAAGGGGATTTGAAGAGGCGAAGAGGAAGAGCAAAAGACAAAGTAACAGATGGGGGTCTAAGGGACCAAGTGAAGAAGACCTTATCAGATTAGCATCAAAAGCAAAGGAGCCAACGTCTGCTTGTGGAGGTTCGTTTTCGGTCCTTAGTTTCATTTCAGATAATATGCTTCTTTATTATGCATGTGCAATAGGTCTAGACATGGGTTCCACGAGAGAGGAACAATATCAAAGGGTCTTTAATCTTAGGGAGGAAGCGGATAGACTATGTCTATAGTCGGTCTAGTTAGGGGGTTTTCTCTTGAGTAGGGGATTAGGTGATTTTACATTTTTAATGTTATACATTTTCTGGAATGCGAGAGGTATGTGATCTACAATTAAGAGTAGATTGGTTAATGATTCTATCGCTAACTATAAGCCAGCAGTGTGTGCTTTGCAAGAAACTAGAATTTCCAACCCGCAGAGTAGGGACTTTGAGGGCATGAGTTCTTTTAGAGATTATCAATGGCGTTTTAGGGAGGCTAGAGGTATGTCGGGGGGGATAGCGCTAGGTTTTGATTCTAAAATCTTTGAGCTTATCGATGATTTTGTGGGTACTTTTTCGGTGACCATCAGAATTAGGAGAAAGAGTGATGGGTGGGAGCACATGGTGACTTCGGTCTATGGACCCAACATCGTGAGTCTTAGGGAGGGCTTCTGGTTAGAATTAAAAGACGTTCAGAGTAGATGGGATGGACCGTGGATTTTGGGAGGGGATTTTAACATTACTAGATTTCGGTCGGAACATCGGGGGAGGGGGGAAACGATAGATGTAGATTGGATTTCAACAAACTTATCAGCGATCTAGAGCTTATCGAGTTACAGGGGTCTGATAGAAGATTTACGTGGACAAACATGCAACCTAACCCGACCTTAGCAAAACTAGATAGAATCTTAGTCTCCTCGGACTGGAAGGAGAGGTTCCCGTTGGCTAAGGTTGGGTCAATCCCCAGACTTACGTCGGATCATACCCCACTAGCCCTTAACTGTAGAGTAGGTTCACGATTCATCAAAAAACAGTTCAGGTTTGAGAAATCCTGGACGTACTTTAGTAACATCAAGAAGGTTATTGAGGGCTCTTGGGAGAAGCCTACAGACACAATTGATGCAGTTTCCAAATGGATGGTCAAAATTAAGAGATTGTGAAAAGCTCTAAAGAAGTGGGAAAAAGAGGAGAATGGGGAGCTAAGGATACGAAAAGATAGATTGGGAAATAGAACACAAGAACTAGAAACCATCGAGGAAGATAGAGTATTAGATGGTAGAGAGATGGAGGAGCTAGCACAAAACAGAATTGAAATGCATCGAATTGGAGAGATGGAAGAGTGCCATTGGTGACAAAGATCGGGATCCAATGGCTTAAGAAAGGAGGAAGAAGACTCCAACACGGCCTTCTTCCATAAGGTGGCTAATGATAGAAGAAGGCATTACAGTATTTCGGGACTTTTTTTTTGGGGGGGGGGAGCGTGGACACATGAGGGTAGTAAAATTAGTAACCATGTAGATAGGACTTTTAGAGATCTAACGGAAAAGTGGAGAGTCCACACTTGCAGATTGAATTATGATATGTGGAGTGAGTTGAGATTGGATGGGAGCGAAGGTTTGGAGGGTACCTTCACAGAGGAGGTGATAAGAGCTATCAAATACTTGGGACAAGACAAAGCTCCAGGACGAATTGGATTTCCGATACTTTTCTACACATTTTACTGGACGATAATCAAGACTGACTTCCTAGATATTATTGAGGAGTTTTTTGCGGAAGTGGCACAAGTAGATAGACTTAACTATGCTAATATTATCCTTATCCCGAAGAAAGCGGAGGTCCTCAAGGTGGAAGATCTCAGACTTATTAGCCTTCTCAATGGGTCTTTCAAAATCATCACTAAAATGCTGGCCAGTAGACTGTCACCGAACTTAGCAGATATTATTGATGAATCACAAAGCGAATTTGTCAAAGGTAGAGACATCACGGACAGTATCGCCTCAGTCCATGAAATGGTTTTCAGAGCCAACAAGGAGAAGGTGGATGGATTTCTTCTGAAGCTTGACTTTGAAAAAGTATACGACTCGGTAGAGTGGGATTGCGTGGACGAGGCACTCGAACTTAAAGGATTTGGACCAAAATGGAGGAGGTGGATGAAGATGTGTGTTAGAAATGTAAAATCCTTCATTCAACTAAATGGGGAACTCGGCAAGGAGATCAGATGCAGGAGAGGTCTAAGGCAGGGTGATCCTTTATCACCTTTGATATTTTCTATCATCGCAGATGGATTGGCTGAAATGGCTAAGAGTGGATGTGAAGCGGGGATTATTAAAGGGATTAATGTTAAAGGATGTTCGGAACAGATGTCAATTTTGCAATATGTGGATGATACCCTTATGTTTGGGGTTTCAAGGATGGAGGAAGCGTTGGCCATTAGAGTGATACTAAGATGTTTTCAACTGTAGTCTGGGTTGACAGTTAACCAACAAAAAAGTACGGTTTTGGCGATTAGTAATGGTACGGGTGACCCCTTATCAAGGATTCCAGATGTGCGAGAATGTGAACAGGGGGAGTTCCCTCTTAAATATTTGGGTACGCCAATAAGACCCGGAAAATTGCTAAGGAAATGTTGGATTCCACTTGTGGAAAAAATAGAGAGAAAATTGGACGGGTGGAAAGGGAAATTCTTATCATTGGGGGGAAGACTTATTCTTATCAACTCGGTCCTTAGTAGCCTACCAATGTACTTGATATCTATTTATGAGATCCCTACGTGGGTTATCCATAGAATTGACAAATGTAGGAGACGGTTTCTGTGGAAGGGAACCCAGGAGGGCAGTAAGGGAATGAACCTGGTTAGGTGGGGTAGGGTATGTAAAAAGGACTTTGGTGGATTTGGAATTATGAATCTTCGAGACATGAATAAAGCACTTTTAGCTAAGTGGTGGTGGAAAATGCACAAACAGCGTAAGGCGTGGTGGGGTAACTCGTTCTTATTATATCGTAGACATAAAAGATTCAGATTTGGGGGAAGAAGTAAACATGGGAAAAAATCTTACATGTGGAAGGGGATCGCGAAGGTGGGAGAGGATTTCCATACAAACACAACCTGTAAACTGGGTGATGGAAAGAGCATCAGATTCTGGAAGGACAAGTGGGCGGGAGAGAATACCCTGCAAGCACTGTTTCCACAATTGGCTGAGGAATCAAAAGAGGAAAACGCTTTAGTAGCGGAGATTTGGAAATATGGGTTAGTTACACTCAAGCGCGAGGGAGTACTATCGGATGAAAGTCAACACCAACTTCAACAACTCAAACAGCTCCTGGAAGAAGGGGTGAGAGTCAATAGGGGGATAGAAGATGACAGGTCTTAGAAGTTAGAATCTTCTGGATTGTTCTCGGTTAGATCCATGTACAACTTCTATAATGATGGGGGTGTCAGAAACGAGGAGGCGAACATTATTTGGAGGTCTAAGGTCCCTAACAAGATCAAGGTGTTCCTTTGGTTGGTTCTGAATAACGCGATACTATCCAAGGCGAATCTTAAGAGTCTTAATATACGGATCGATACTTAGTGCCTTAGATGTAGCGAGGGAGAGGAGGATACTGCGCATATTTTCCTTCGTTGCCGTAAAGCGAAACTGTTATGGGAAGTAATGAGTTTAAGCTTTGGGACCTTCTCGCTGCCGAACTATATAGTGGACCTATGGGGGATTTGGAGAACGACTAACATTAGGAAAGAATATCGTTTAATGTGGGATATTACTGTAGCCGCGAATATGTTGAATCTGTGGCTATATAGGAATGATGCATGCTTTCGTAATAATAGTTGTACTTTTAAAGTGACTTTGTATAAAACAATTATCCTTATTATCACGTGGGCAGGTCATACAGGGGCAAGAAAGAAAATGCGTCTGGAGGGTGCAGAGTAGCTTCAAAGGGCTGGGGGGATCATCCTACTATAGGCTTGCGACGGGGGGCAGGCTAGCTGAGAGGATGTCATTTAGATGGATCAGCATTTGGCTCGAGGCTGGTTGTTTTGGTTATTTAATGTATGGATGGTAACATTGTAGTGTGAGCCTTGTGTACTTGGATGTTTTGTTGTCTAGATGTACTAATCTAGATGGAACTTATGATGGTTGTAATATTTGGTTTCTTTAAACCATCTTTAAGGAAACAGATGACCGATAGTCAGTCATTCTATCTCAAAAAAAAAAAAAACTGAATCAGAGGAAAATTTGAATATCCCAATGTAATGTATTTATACATTGGAACATTGGAAGTATTGTTTCGGTCGAAGTCTCAGCTTGCCCATCTATTCAAATCAATTAAGATAAATTGATAAATTGACCCATTTACAACAAAAAAAATGTTGCAGCGTCAACATAAAAAATACTTGTATAAAAAGTGTAAATGTAAATTATGGTAGTGGGCCAAAATGAGACACTTGACTACACATTAGCGATTATTTATATTTGAGTTGTAAATTTTGTAGTGGGCCGAGTGGCCCATATACAACACGTGGCCTACACATGCAAAAATAAATAAAAAATAAAAAAATAAAAAAATCCTTTCCCAAGTACTAGTAATCTGATTACCACAGAAATTTTTGTTTTAGTTTAAAACCCCAGAACGACACCTTTCTCCCACCTCCTAATCTCTACTATATCAGGGGACTTTGGACTCAGAATTTGGGGATTTCAATTTCAAAATCTGCTATTTTAGTTCTTTCAGTTGCAAAGATTGTAGCGTTGTTATGGTCTCGAATTTTTCGCTGCAGGTAATGTACTTCAGACTCTTTCGATGATTTTTTTTTTGTGATACAGTTGCTACATTATACAGATTGGTTCATACGAGGGCTTGTATTTATCTGTCAAACTTATTGCACTGTCCTTTAATTGAGTAAAATGGAGTTCTTTTTTATTAAAAAAATTATTATTCAAGTAGAATATTTTCCTTTTTTTTTCTTCCTTTTACAGCCTCATCTTATTAAGAAGAGAAGTGATAATTTTTTTGTTCAAATTAATTTGAGTTCTTTTGTAGATTTTTGTGTAGGGTTTTTCCTCTTCTTATTCATAATAATTTCTGAATTATATAATTCACTACGCGCGGTTTGATTTTTTCAGATGGATGTCCCAAATCTGAACTCCTCGCAGGAATTTCTCAAACAGGGTGCAACATTGAGCCCGACAACCCCTTTAGATATGGAGGAAGCAATAACCAGTCCAATATCCCAGGATCAAGACTCTCTTCATCAATCTAATGAAGTTGAAGATAATCAAGGTGTAAATTTGAACAAGACCCCTCGAAAGAAGAAACCCAAGAGGAAGAGGTACACACCCAAGGTGATAAAGGAAAGCAAACCGAAACCATCCAATGCACCAAAAACCCCCGCCAAAACATCAGATACAAGGGTCAAGAGGAAGTACAGGCGCAAGGCAAACAACGAAGATGGTGGTGTAGACAGACCGGTCCTTTCAGAGAAGACAACACGGTCTCATTTGGACTTTGATTCGGAAGAAGAAATAGAGAATTCGACAACAAATATTCGTTTGCATAAAGATGATGATTGTAAGAGGATGCTTAGCCATATAGGGCCACCGAGAAGGGCAGAACTGGATTATTTGAAGGAACTTGTTGAGAAGAACTGTGGCCAACACTCTGCAACTAGCTTCGAGGGTGTTGATTTGGCTGAACCTATGGACCGGCTACTAGCAACCCAATTTGAGAATCAAGTCCCTATTCGTCAACCCAGTGAAGAAGAAAACCAAGGCAGATGCTTGAAAATGACTCTAAAGGATGATCCTAAACCTACTTGTAAACCAATGATTATTAAGACCTACGTTCTTAGGGAAAAGAAAGAAGTTGGCAAAGAAAGATACGTTAACTATCCAGATAGCTCTCCTCATGAAACAATGACAAGAAATCAGACTCAAGGCAAATATAAGAGTATGTTAAGTAAGTTTCTTTCAACAGGAGCAGAGTTGGAAGACTTGAATGAACTTACGATGAGGAATAATGTCCAGAATGCTACAGATAACTGTGATAAATTTTTGGAAGGTGGCGGAGTTGTTGATGTGGAAAAGTGTGACCGAAATTCTGTTGATGATTGGAAGATATATGGTACTACCAATGGAATAGGTGACGTTTCTTTTTGTCAATTGTTTTCTACAGTTCCAAAGAGGAAGAGAACAAGGATGAGAAGAAAGAGCTTGGTTGGTCAGAATCCGTGGTTTTTTGGGGTACAGAAGAAGAGGAGAACAAAGGTTGCACAGAGGAGAGTAGCATGTTCTAGCGGTTGGAAGCATTGGAAACCGTTTAGTAATACTTCTGAAGTTGTCACCTTTGATGCAGAATGGTTCACTGCAATTGAGAAAGCAGTGTCTTTAAAATGTAAAATGGCCTCCTCTTGTATCCAAGTTGTTGATTTCCATGAGGTTTCCATTGCTGCGGATTGCAACCAATCACCACCCCCTCCTAAGAAGGTGCCTACATGTAGTGATGTAGAGAAACATGAAAATTATGGACCCAACTCTCGCATTGCTGCCTTAACTTCAATGCAAATGTGTTTGAAAAACAGAAGGCATCGAGAGAAGAAACAAGTTTCTTGTGTTGATCCCATAACCTCATATGCTATTCCAAAAAAGATTATCAGTTTCACCCATAAAATTGTAGCTTCCTCATCTTGGTCTTCGTCTTCATCTTCTCTAGCTGAACCAATTTTGAGTAGATCCAAGAAAAGGAAAAAAGTAATGAACATGGATCCTATGAGCTGCATTATCGAAAGACTAATGAGTCTGAATATAAATGATGTTACTGAAAATGCTCTTGTCCCTTTTGCTCCCACCGGAACGATGGTTCCATTCGTGCATAACAGGGAAAAGAAATATAGGCCAGAGGTTTATCTAAGCCCCGAGTCAGAAAGGATATATAAAGTTTGGCAAAGAAGTATAAGTAGTGATGATGGCAGTGAGATAGAAGAAATTGATATGAAGTGGGAAGAAGAAGCACAAGCATTTTTACAACGTGTTGATTCATTCATCGACAAAATGTGGGTCATAGGTACTACTTATGTCTCTTCAAGTCTTCCCAAATTTTCGAGATTTTTTTTATCTTTCATTTTGCCAATAAAATAATTGTGATAGAAATAAATTATTGAAAGGTGGGTTTTCCTTAATTTGAAATAGAATGGACAACTCTTTGGCTGTAAACCTCAAAACCTCTAGTGCAAAAAATTTGTCCGTACAAATGTTTGTTTAGATTTTATTTAAAACGAGAGGCTGGCATGAAACAAGAAAGAACAGTATAATGTTTTCCTTTTTCTTTTTTTTTCTTTTTTCTTTTTGTGTGTGTGTGTGTGCGCGCGCGCGCAACTTCACTAGTTAACTATATTTCACTGAGAGCATATATTTCTCATTATGTCCCCCTTTGCTTTCAGGTGATAAGGAATACTCCAAGTGGAAGGGATCTGTTATGGACTCTATTGTTGGCGTGTATCTTACACAAAATGTTTCTGACTCTCACTCAAGGTAAAATTTGTTTGCAACATTAGTTACAACATGATAGAATATTAATAACTATCTTTCATGTTAATTATACTTACAATTTTTCATTCTCAATCTTGATAGCTCTGCTTTCATGTCCCTTGCTGCGAAATTTCCTGCTCATTCAAAAGATGAACCTAAAGCGGGCCAGCCTATTATTGAGGATAAAAATCCCATTCTGAACTCTAAAGCGTGCCTATCCCAAAAGGTTCCAGTTGAAAAAGTGAAAAATACACAAAAGAACCAAAAGAAAAATGCACCGAAGGACAAAAAGGAGAAGCATTTTGAATGGAATAGCCTGCGGGAACAGGCAATCGAGGATTTTGGAAAAAAAGAGCGGAGTGATGACACCATGGACTCTCTGGACTATGAGGCTATACTAAAAGCAGATGTGAGTGAAATAGCTGATGCCATAAAAGATCGAGGACAACATAACCAACTGGCACAACGAATTCAGGTATTCACAACAACCATATTGTCATATTTTTGTAATTTTTTTTTGGGTATTCTTATTTTATATTTTTAAGAGAGGCATTATGGGGTAGAAGCTCCTTGCATTACTAAAACACTAGTAGTTTACACGTGCGATGCACGTCTTAATAAATATTTTTTTTTAGAAGTAACAATTCAGACATAGTCTGGATTTAATCTAAAACTTCATTTACAATAGTTATGCACCTACGTTGCACGGGTTGGTAGATGGACAAATTACACCAAGGCCTTCTCCCATATAGTAGTAGAGATTATCAATGTAAAAGGATTCAAACAAATGACATATTTACAATTAACATTCTTTGAACTCGTATACAAAAAGGAAGAAGGGATCCACTAGTAGGAGAACAAGGAATGCATACAAAAGATCTTGCATAAAAATCGACTTGATTTGAAACTATAAAACTAACCAAATCATCCTATCACTTTCCCTGAGTTTTGAGATCATCATGCAGCATTGCTGTGGTTCAGAAATATTAGCTAGATAGAATAATAAAATGCATTGAGTTGGTTGTTGGTTAAAGGGAAGAGTTCACTTATTTTTTATCCATATAGTTTTAAGTTACTTCCTGTAACTGCTATATACATGAACCCTTTTTTCCCCCCTTTTTGCTTGTTTCTTTTCTAAGCTTCCAAACAGTCTTTGTTAACAAGAGAAATAAAGAATGAACATATTTATAAGTATGCACAAGTATAATTTACTTAATAACAAGGGCATTAGAAATCTCTAAATAAGAAGAACAATAGGTATGCTTGGCCCTTGAGCGAGAGAGAATCAGAGGTTGCCATCTGTAATGCCACCTGAGACCATTCCGTCATCTACTACTTTGGACCCCCACAAGACCTTGATACTGATTTACTCTCAAAATCTGGTGCACATCTTGTAAATGACTGGTTCCAGAAGCTATACCGTGGATTCTTGATGGGTTCGATGAAAGTGATTAGTAAGCCTAGGGATGAGGACGGTTAACTACCTGTCTCTCCAACAGCACCCTTATGATTTTGTTCCTGCATTATCTCCTGGCTAGCCTCTGCGTTTGAAGTACCATGGACAAATGAGAAATAATGAGTAGGGGAGTTTGGATAGTGCAACTGGTTGGCAACAGCATATAGAAAGAGGTAATGCCCTTCGGTATCCAGATTCTTGGATTAAACTCTAAAGAATATCCATAGCTGTCAAGCCACTAAGAAGATATCCATGGGAGGGCTATGAATCATTTCCTGTGCAGGTGCATGCCGAATAGCGGATATGCTTTGTAATTGGTGGATATTGAAGGACAAGTGAATTAATCAGTGGTACATTATATCGAGCTCCTGCCAAGTTTGCTTCACTTTGGAGTAGCAGCAATCTCTGTTTTAATTTGGTCAGAAATGGAGAACTTTCTGGCTTTGTCTTTAAATAGTCATCAATGTCAGCCTTAATCTGCTTTGCTTTCAGCATGCCATCAAAATCCAACAGAATACGAGGGACCTGGCTGATTTCAGTAAGAAGTTCAATCTTGAAGTTGGGAGTGGATGGGTCAGGGAGCCTCAAATTGCATGGACAAGTACTTAGAATGACATTCAGATTTCGATTCAACTATGAAGAATCGTATCTCAAAAGCTGAAGTGGTAATCACAGAAAAACTGAGCAAAGTGCGTGCAGGATTACAAGCACCACCCTCATTGTGCCTTGGTAACAATCTTATAACCGGCTCTCCCAGCTCAGCACTTCTCGAGTATGGCTCCATGAATTTGAATAAATCTGCAGGTAGTCTCCGTAAAAAAAGGCCAACCTTTCGGAGAATTGGTAGTGAGAAGTTTTGGCATAAAACTTTTATGGTGAACCAATTCAAGCTATGCAAAGCTAAAGCCAGAAACTTTCAGAGGCTGCAATGCATGGAAAGCATTTGCAGAAGAAATCAAGCACCTGACAATTGGCACAATCAATGACCAGGTCAGGAGCAGCAAGGTCAATAAGCCAATTAATGAACAATCTGAAATTTGGCATCGGATTGAAAAAGGATTTCTTTTCTTCTGCATCTTTCTGATGAATGGCTCTTATAATTACTGGGAAAATCTTAGGCAGAAGAAGTACTCTACTTGATCCTTGATCCAATGAAGAATACTTAATATTAAGACAACAAGCTTCACATATGCATCAATTACTGCAAATGTCAAATGAGGAGAACCATGATTGGCTTCCTCCTGGGTAAGGTCTAATGACTGGGATGAAGTGAATCCTGGAGCAACTTGAGAGGCAGAAAAATAAAAATTTGGAGTTCAACTCGGCAGAACTGGACAGTCTGGACCCATAAATACGGGGAAGAGAAGGATAAACCGAACCACGACCTAGACCAGGTGGTCCAGTGGAAACAACAATTAAACTCTTGGTTCTATGTGACATAGGTACGGGTGCAGGGATACGACAATCATGTAAAAAGTAGGGTACGAGGATACGGTTATATTATTTTAAATATAATTTTAATTTTAATTTAATATGTAAATCAATATAAAAGAGAATCCATACACTTAAAAAGAAATAATAAAGAATCCAAAATGCATTCAACATTAAATTTTTGAACAATAGAAAAATAGTTATTAAACCGTAACAAAAGTAAGGAATGTATGTGTCATTCACATTCAAGATGCAATAACTGAAACAGTTAGATTCTCCTGAAAATGTGGACTCTCTCTGTTCACCATTTCTCTTCCCAACCTTCTTCCACCAACAAAGCCTCCACTTCCACCACCACCAAATCCCACTAAACTATTCCTATACGCCTTCCCCCCTTCTCACCGTTCCCCCTAGCTTCCCTTCCACCTTCTGTTTCCCTGCCTTGCCATTCCACTTGGTTGAGTACTTTGAGAGCATGAGTGCACTAAGAGTGTCCGAGAGAGGATCTCTGAGAGGTCAACAGCAAGCTACCACCCATCAGAGCAAGACGATGCTGAGCCTTCAGCGTCCAATGACCAAGAGAGGTAGGGTGGAAGAGGTAGAGTGACGTCCAGGGTTCAAGGGTAGATCGGAGATGGAGCCTTTAGAGGAGTTCGACTATTAGAGGTCAGTCACAGGCGAGGAGCACTCGACCATACCATAGAGGATGGTCGAGGCATGGGAGCACCGAGGCTCGTCGTCAATCGCCTGTGGGAAGGAGCAAGGTCAAGGACACTGAGGCTCATAGAGAAACCTCCCGACCAGCTTCGAAGCATAACAGATCATATCTAGAGGCAACTACTAGAGGCAAAGTGGGGGCTGAAAGAGTACCCCATCCTCGGCAAGGAGAGTCGTCGGAGATGGAAGTGATGAAGAAGATAGGAGACGAGGAAGGAGAGTGGATATTATACAAGCCCAAGAGAGTTAAAAATGCAGAGAAGAAATTAGAGAAACTCCACTCCTACACATCGTCGACTTCATCTGGGCAGCCCAAGAAGACTCAGTGCCATAAGTGTGCGGAGTTTGGTCATTCAATCCACGAGTATGTCAATGATTGGTTCTGCTACGCGTGTAAGAAGACGGGACACATCTCCAAGAGCTGCCCAACCCTCAGGGCCGGAGGCACTAGAGTCTCGGTGTCGTCTAATCAAGGGGAGAAGTCTAAGGGGAAGGTAGCCATGGTAGAGGAGGCCAGGTCAGAAGAAAGTTGCGACGTGGGGAGAAGTATCAAAGCAGTGATAACGCCTACGCCTGTCATGGCCGAGTTTGAGAGTAGGTTGAAGCTTTGTATTTTGTTAAAGATCCATACAGGAAATCCTTCCCTAGCAGCGATGGCAGAGGAGCTCTCTGAGACTGTGAGGCCATGCATGAGGCTGAATTGGGATATTCAGAAAGTGAAGCAAGACATGTTCTTGGTTTATTGCAGCTCGGAGGAGAGGATTAAAGAGTTGCTTTCATTTGGAAGTTTGGAGGGCGAGGAATGGTACGTGACTATGAGCAGATGGTTGAGAAGCTATGGGGCACTGAAGGTGGACCAATCGATGGCGATTTGGGTGCGGCTGTTCAATGTGCCGTATCAATGTTGGGTTCGGTTGGCGTTTCAAAATTTGGTAGGTGGGTTTGGACATCTAATTGCTATCAACAAGAATACGACGCTTCAAACTCGCCGCGAGTATGCTAGGATTCAAATCGGAGTGGACGTGCTGAGTATGATTCCGTCGGTTATTATTGCTGAGTTCGAGGAGGAGAGACACGAAGTGAAAGTGGTTCTCGAAAAGAGGAAGGTGTCGTTTAGGGAATTGCCGGAGGGGAATGAGGACATGTCGGAGGTTGGGTTGGAGAACCAGCGTGAGGTTGAAGACGTTCCGCAACCGCCCGATCTGCGTGCTCGAAATCGCACCCTACATGTAGGTTGCTCTGCGAGTTTAGGGATTAAATTGGCTGAGCCGTTAGATCGAGCAGGGGGCAATCTTAACCGTCCAAAACAGGCATCCACTGAGTGGAGAAGTGTAGCAAATCCTCTGAGGATTATCAATAGGCCCTATCTGATAGGACAGAGAGGGGGGGACGTGGAAGGTAGGGGGTCTGTGGACTTGCCAGCTGGAGGTGATGGGTTCGGCGGAAGCAACGAAACGGCGGGTGTCAAGTCAACAGTACGAGGTACTGTGGACAGGTTGGTTTAACCAGGGGAAGTTGGTCTTTCGTTGGGGCCCACTGAGGTACAGTCAAAGGTCTTGTCGATGTCTAAAGAGGATTTTCAGGAGGCAATTCAGTTAGCAATTACAGCTGTCTCAGTCAATCTCAGCTCGGTTGGGCTTGGGCTTGGGAATAGGTTTAATGTGCATGGGTCACCGTTTGTAATTCCTCAATTGGATAACAACTTAGAGATGGGTGGAGACAAGCAGATCGAGGGCAGCACTACGGGGATTGTAGGCAGTCTCGAGACTAACGTGGACTCGGTTAGGGAGGGGGGAGGATGACAACATTGAGCAAGTGCAACGGGCCGTGGGAGAGCAGAGACAGGGGGGAATGTCGGGTAGTCTCATGGAGGAAGAGATAGAGATAAGGGAAAAGTCAGATTACAGAGTGGAGGAGGGTATCATTAGGGCTCTGGATGGAGTGGGGTAAGACATTCATGACTCCAACAGTGAGCACGAGAGATGGGTAGAGCAGGTCAGAGAGTTAACTCCAGGATCCAGTAGTCTGAAGGTGCCGCGGTTAGGGACAGCGGGTTTGGGGGGAAGAAGTCAAGAGGAAAAGCAAGAGACAGAGTAACAGATGGGGCTCTAAAGGTCCGAGTGAGGAGGACCTAATTAAGGCAGCAGCAAAGGCGAAGGAACCTACATCCGCTTGTGGAGGTGAGTCTTCTATTTTGCATTTTATTTCAGATAATATGTTGCTTTATTATGCTAGCATGTTTGGGTTAGACATGGGTTCCTCTATAGATATACAACAGGGTAGGATATACGCGTTAAGGGAAGAAGCATATAGAATTGGTTTTTAGCAGCCCCTGTTGGTTGGGCTAGGTAGTGGTAGGTGTCTTCAGGATAGTTTTTTAATGTTATACATCTTCTGGAATGTGAGAGGTATGCGCTCAAGGGGTAAAGGTAGGTTGGTCAATGATACTATAGCGATGAAAAAGCTGACGATTTGTGCTCTGCAAGAAACTAGGACTGAAAACCCATTAGACAAAGATCTCGCTTGCCTGAGGTCATTGAAGAATTTTCAGTGGCATTTCAAGTTGTCTAGAGGTTTGTCGGGGGGCATAGCATTAGGGGTTGATTCCACTATCTTCGAGATTTTAGCTTCTTTTATCGGGGAGTTCTCGGTAACGATTAAGATTAGACGTAAAAGGGATGAGTGGGAACATATGGTAACCACAGTGTATGGCCTATATAACCCGTCTCTTAGGAGGGATCTATGGACAGAGTTAATTAACATTAGGGGTAGATGGGTAGGCCCGTGGGTTATTGGAGGGGACTTCAATATTACTAAATTTCAATTCGAACACCGAGGAAGATGACCTAATGACAGAGACAGACAGATGTTCAACTAGGTTATCAATGAGCTAGAGCTCACCAAGATCCAGGCGTCGGATAGGAGATTTACTTGGTCTAACATGCAGGCGAATTCCACCCTAGCTAAATTAGATAGAGTGCTGGTTTCTGCGGAGTGGGAGCACCTCTTCCCACTGGCGTTAGTGAGATCTTATCCGAGGTTCACGTCGGACCATTCACCGCTGCTGCTGGATTGTAGATGTGATAGACGAAGACCCAAGCCACAGTTCAAATTCGAGAAAGCTTGGACCATGGCCGATAACTGCTTTGAGATTATTCAAATGTCGTGGGGAGGACCGGTGGCAGACACATGCAATTTCCAAATGGAACAGTAAGATGAGAAGGCTCCATAAATGCCTTAAGAAGTGGGCAAAAAGATAATTTGGGGAAATTTATAGGAACAAGGAGAAACTGGCAGATAGGATCCAGGATCTAGAAATTATTGAGGAAAATAGGAACCTGGAGGGAGGCGAATACGAACAATTGAAATCGAGCAGAGAAGAGTTACACAAAATTGGTGAGATGGAGGAATGTTACTGGAGGCAAAGATCTAGGATTCAGTGGCTAAAGGAAGGTGACTCAAACTCAGCATTCTTCCATAAGGTGGCTAATGGTAGAAAGAGACAATCACATTGGGGGGCTGTTCGTAGATGATATCTGTACCAAGGATAGCTTACAAATCAGTAACCACATAGATAGGGGTTTCAGAGAGCCCCTAGGAAAGAAGTGATCTCAGAGAGGTAGGTTGCAATCGGACATGTGGAGTGATTCCAGAATTGAGGGAAGTGAAGGGATAGAGGAGGAATTTTCAGAGGAGGAAATTATAAAAGCCATTAGACTTCTGGGGCAGGACAAGGCGCTGGGTCCGAATGGGTTCCCAATTTTATTCTACTCTCGATATTGGAACATCATCAAGGAAGATTTATTGGACATCTTCCGGGAACTTCATCGAGGAGTTGCACGAGTTGAAAGATTAAACTATGCAAACATTATTTTAATCCCGAAGAAATTGGAGGTCCTCAGGATGTCAGATCTGCGACCAATTAGTCTGTTGAATGGATCGTTCAAGATCATTACCAATAGACTGGCGCCACACTTAGCAGACATTATTGACGAAACTCAAAGCGGATTTGTCAAGGGAAGAGACATTATGGATAGCATCGCCTCAACTCAAGAAATGATCTTTAGAGGTAACAAGGATAAGGTGAACGACTTTCTACTTAAACTAGATTTTGAAAAAGCTTATGATACGGTCGAATGAGATTGTGTCGACGAAGCGTTGGAGTTAAAGGGATTCGGGGTGAAATGGAGGAGTTGGATGAGATTGTGTGTTCAAAACGGTAAATCTTCCATTGTGCTGAACGGAGTTACCAGAAAAGAAATCCGCTGTCGTCGGGGGCTTATACAAGGGGATCCTCTTTCACCACTTATTTTCACGATTATTGCCGACGGATTGGCAGAGATGATCAAGAGAGGAAAAGAGGCGGATATTATCAAGCGAGTCAGGGTCAAAGGTATAGAGGAACCATTGTCTATACTACAATATGCGGATGACATGCTACTTTTCGGGGAAGCAAAAGTTGAGGAAACCATAGCTGTTAGAGTGTTATTAAGATGCTTTGAATTTTGGTCGGGATTGGCCGTCAATCTACAGAAGAGTTGCGTCATACCCATATGCAAAGAGCAGGAAGATGACATGGACTATATCTCTCATGCGATGGGATGTGGGAAAGAGGAATTCCCACTCAAATATTTGGGGACGCCAATCAGACCTGGAAAACTGCGTAAGGAGGACTGGGTGCCTTTAGTGGAGAAAGTGGAGAAAAAACTCGCAGGGTGGAAAGGGAAATTCCTACCGCTGGGAGGCAGGATCACGCTGATCAATTCGGTCCTTAGCAGCCTGCCGACATACCTAATGTCCATCTATGAGATTCCGACCTGGGTGGTAGACAGAATAGATAAGTGCAGGTGAAGTTTCCTATGGAAAGGATCACGGGAGGATAATAAAGGGGTAAATCTAATCCAATGGAGCAAGGTGTGTAGAAAGAAAGAGTTCGGAGGACTAGGGGTCGTGAACTTACGGGATATGAATAATGCATTACTCTCCAAGTTGTGGTGGAAAATGAATAAGCAATGTTAGTCTTGGTGGTGTAATTCATTCAGGATTTATAGAAGACGGAAAAAACGAGATTTGGAGGCCGTAACAAATGTGGAAAAGTGTCGCAACTATGGAAGGGGATTGCGAAGGTGCGTAATCTGTTCCACGATAACACCATTTCCATTTTAGGGGACGGGAAAAATACTAGATTCTGGAAGGATAAATGGTGGGGCCCGAACACAATAAAATCTCTTTTTCCAAAGCTAGCGGAGGAAGCTATTAACGAAGATGTTTTGGTGGCAGATGTCTGGAAACAGGGAAGACTTAGACTACAGCTACGAGGAAATGTATCCCCTGTTGATCAGGAGCAGATTCTAACAATTCAGAATATGCTGACAGAGAAAATGGCAAGCGGTAGGGGAAATAAGGACGAGAGTGTGGAGACTATAGACGGATAGTGTGTTCTCGCTGAAGTCTATGTATCATCTCCTAAATGATGGGGGGATTAGAAGTGGGAACGCAAAGGTTATCTGGAAGGCGAAAATCCCATTTAAGGTGAAAGTATTCCTAGGGCTGGTGGAGAATAACGCGATCCTATCGAGGATGAACATTAGCAAACACAACATTCCGATTGACACGACGTGCCCACATTGTAGTGAAGGGAAGGAAGATACTAATCACATCTTCCTGGTCTGTCCTAAAGCTAAACTTACCTGGGAAATAATGGGGATGGGATTCGGGGTTCTAGAAATTCCAACCTGTATCGATGACATGTGGGGGAAGTGGAGATCGAGGGTCATTAGGAAGGAGGGTAGATGTATGTGGGATATTACGGTAGTTGCTTGTTTGTGGAGCCTTTGGCTAGATAGAAACGATGCGTGCTTTCGTAACAATAATTGTACATTTCAGAAGTTGCTTCATGAAATCTTATTGCTTATTAATGATTGGGCATGTGCTGTGGGACCAAGGAAGAAACTGCGGCATGAGATGGAGGGGTAGCCTGTTCTGGCAAAAGACGGATGCTAAGGCATTTAGGGTTGTTTGGTATTTTGGGTGCCAGAGTTTCTTAGTACTGGCAATTTGTATTGTATTTGTTTTCAGTTAGATGTGGACTTTTATATTTTGCGCTTGTAATATTTTGGGTATGTAAGATTTCGGACTATGTTTCGTTAACTGTTCATTAATGAAACAGGTGACTACGGTCACTTTTTATCAAAAAAAAAAAAAACCGTAACAAAAATTTTATACTCTTAGTCATTGTATATTTTAGTTACAAAATATGTTATACTTCATAATCCATACAAAAGTAGAGAAATAAAGTTTTTTTTAATAATTGGGTATGTGTTAGACCGTAATTCTTTAGATCCAATAAGGTAAAAATCCTGAATACTTGCCTGCCGTATTGGTAAGGTATAATACCCACGCTGATAGGTACAGGTATAAGTACCTGGTATGGACCCAGTACGGTTACAGCTAGATAGATGAGGTACCCATGCTTTGTAGCTCTGGTTAGATTGACATTGCTATATGTTTCTGATAAAATCATCGTAAACTTGCTGAAGCCCAATGGAGAGACAGCTAGGTTTAGGGCAAAGTGCCTCAGGAATACGTGCAATCGGACCTTGAGCATAGGTAGAAGCTTCATAGTCGGCTGCCTCTCTTTTCTTCCTTATAGAAGCAAATGCCAGTCCTCTCTCCATCAATAAGTTCTACAGCCTTATCTGAGGCAACATTTTCAATCACTGCACACCCAACATCTAGATTATTAGTTATAAGAATCTGAATAATCTGTTCCATAGTATCACCCGTAATATTTACGGCTTGAAGTAAACTGCGGAGCTGATTGGATATTACTTGCAAGTGACGTGAGCTAAACTCCCAGCTAAAGTGGCTACCATTGAGCAAGCAGCACGAAATATTATCTTTTTAATTTTATTTTAAAAAAAATCTTTTTGCAGGACTGTCTTCGCTGCATAGCTGATGATCATGGCAGCGTCGACCTTGAATGGTTAATGAACATTCCGCCTGAAAAAGCAAAGTAAGACCTTTAGTGTATAACTGTGTTAATTACTGATTCATGTGATTATTGATGATTCAGGAATACTAGTACCCTCAAATTTGACCATACAGAAAACTCTGTGACTTCTGTGCTTCAATTACAAGATTAACCTAAAAAATGTGCACTCAATTCTATTTTGACATAGCTTGTAGTTTCGTACTCACTATTAGATAAGAGCCTTTCCTTAAAAGAAGATACAGTTAAGATGGATCCAACGGACAATATAGGTACTTATGAGGCTTATTCTGATTTCAAGTTTTGTTAGCATAACTTATTTTCTTGGGTGTTTTCAGAGAATACCTCCTAGACATAAATGGATTGGGGCTAAAAAGTGTTGAATGTGTTCGCCTTTTGGCACTTCAGCATCAAGCTTTTCCAGTAAGACTTCTGTCTTGACAAACTAACTTTAAAGAATTTAAAGACTATTGTCTTGACTAACCTTTTTCATTGTTGGCAAGGTGGACACTAATGTTGCCCGTCTTACTGTGAGACTCGGATTGGTTCCACTTGAACCCCTTCCCGAGTCTCGTCCGTTCCATCTTTTAGAAACGTAAGTGTATTCATGTGAGTGGTCCTATAGTATTCTTTACGAGCAAAATGATTTCACAAAAAAAATCCTAATCATTTTCAATATTTTAATTTCTTTACAGGTATCCAGCTATGGAAAATGTTCAGAAGTACCTTTGGCCGCGGTTGTGCAGGCTTGATCATAAGAAACTGTAAACTATTTTGTATTCTTCGTTATTTATTTGCATCAGAAAATGGTTTGGAGTTGAAAAAAGTGCATTTAATTTTAATCATATGATTGCCATACAGGTTCTTGCTACACTATATAATGATTACTGTTGGGAAGGTAATTTTTTAAAGCTTATTATACTGTTTGAGTAAAAGATGGATTGGTTCATGTTCATAATGGGGCAATTGCTATGTTTTAACATGGCAGGTTTTCTGTACAAAAGTCAATCCAAATTGCAATGCATGTCCAATGAAATCAGAATGCAAACACTTTGCGAGTGCAGCTGCCAGGTAATTACTGAATATTCAAAAATGGTTGTTGAGATGTTCAAAGTTTGTTCACTGTTCTCGAGTATCAACGTAAGGATGATAGATGCTTTTCTTAAACAATAAAAGATTTCTGCGACTTATTCATATACGAACAATGTATAAATGTATGTTAATTGAAGAAAATATATGAGGAAAAAGATAAAAGTGAATCTGTGGTATTATAAAATTGAAATGAATCTACGTAAAAGTAAATTGAAATTATATCTTTTTTAAGAGTAAATATTAACATATGTTTCACTTATTATTTCTGTATCGGAAGGGGTATTCAGAAATAAATTATATAGTTGATGTTGTAAAGTGTGAAAATAGTTGTTAAGACAAATCAGAGAGATGAAAACAATACTGATTATTGAATTGAATTCAACCAAGTACAATATTACTTATATATAGGAGGAGAACAAATATCAAAACAACTATGCAACTAATATGGGACTATAATAATATCTAACAATAGTGTTTAAAAAGTATCATTAAAAATAGTGGTGAAAACCCACAATACTTTTAGTGCATTAAAAAGGAATGACGCCCGCTTGCTTTTTTAACTACCAAAGCAAAACAAACCCCATTACATAGTAGTGTACATTCAGAAATTTCATAGTTAATTTTAGTATATGGTTCCATGAAGACTTGCTCAAAATAAAATAAAATAAAAATAAAAATAAAAATAAAAACCCTTCCACCTTTTTCATTGTTGTACAAAACCATGCGCAAAAATATTCCTTTTTAATTAAGGATAATTTTATTTAAAATTGAGAATTTACTGGTGCACTAATTAAAATCAAATGCAGTGCAAAGCCCGCACTCCCACCACCGCAAAAGAAACATCGATCGAGATCGAGCTCCAGAATTCATATTGCTTTTGAAGAAGACCTTAATTTGAATCCTTCATGTGCACTTGAGGGGCCACTCTCACAAAATCAAACTGGTCGACAGTCCGGTGAGCCTAGCGTTGAAATACCTTCAACACCTAAGCATGAATGCACAGGAAATGGAGTTGAGATGACACTCTCAAAAAATCTAAGTGGAGGACAGTCCGGTGAGCCTATCATTGAAGAACCTTCAACACCTGAGCATGAATATATGGATAATGAGGAAAATGGTGCCGAAGATACCTTTTTTGATGATTCTGACGAAACTGGTGTCAAAGATTCCTTTTTGGATGATCATGATGAAATTCTTACCTTAGATATTCGAGGATTCAAAGAATTCAGACATAATGGTAAAAATTATATGCAAGATTACAGCATGGGGCACAACTATGGTGACTTGTCAAAGGCTTTGGTAGCAGCAAGTCCCCAATCTATTTCTCTTCCCATGGTTAAGCCCAAGAATGTGATCCGCCTTCGTACAGAGCATCTAGTGTATGTTTCATCCCTCTTTGCTAGTTGCAACTTACGAGTTACAGAGCTGTGGGAATAAACAAATTAGTACATGTTTGAATTATCTAGTCTAAATTAACCTATTCCATCTTTTGCAGCTATCTACTTCCAGATTCACATCTGCTCCTTGAAGGAGTAAGTTTTTTTTTGCCCATATATGCTAATAGTTTCCAAGTAATTGGATAGTTATTCCTGTTAGTTACTTTGTTTTCTCCTCATTATGTTGTGGCAGTTTGAAAAAAGAGTACCAGGAGATCCTTGTTTTTACCTTCTAGCTATATGGAGCCCAGGCAAGCATATAATAAATCATTGCATTAGGTCAGTTATCATTTTGACTAATTGTTATAATCATGTTCATGTTATGGAATAGGTGAAACTGCTCAATCACCTGGACCTCCTAAATCATGCTGCAACCACCAAGATACGGGTAACCTGTGCAATGAGAAGACGTGCTTTCGTTGCAACAGCATACATGAAGAGCGCACTCAAACAGTCAGAGGAACAATTCTGGTAATTCTTCACTTTTGATAAGTAATATATATTTATTTGAAGTGAAATATATTGATAATTGGGAAGAAATGTTAATTCTGGATGTTTGTCGTTTGATTGTAAACCAACAGATTCCGTGTCGGACAGCAAATAGAGGAAGGTTTCCTCTCAGTGGCACGTATTTTCAAGTTAATGAGGTAATTCAGTTTTATTCTCATGACAGATTCATAGTAGTGTACCTACCATAAGCAAAATTAGAGAAGCTGTTCATTAGTCTTTTATTGCTTCTTGTTTCTAATTGGTCAAAAACTGAAAGAACATTAATCTGATGCAGGTATTTGCAGATCACGAGACAAGCCTTAACCCGATTGAAGTTCCTAGGAGCTTGTTACAGGGTCTAAAGAGGCCAACTGTTTATTGTGGAACCTCTTTACCATACATTGTCAGAGGTATTAGGCTGATGGAATGTCACAATAATTAATTAATTAAAATGATCCTCGGATTAAACAACTTAAACTGTATACTGACATCTTGCAAATTATTTCTTTTTAGGTCTTTCCGTGGAAAAAATAAATGACTGCTTCTGCAAAGGTATTGTAGTTGTTTTTTTAATCTAATGATTGAATATTAAAAAACAAGGAGGAAAGAGATATAGCAGGACATTTATCTCATATAGAGTAATAGTGCACACACGGTGGGACTCTATATAAATCTGATGTAAAACTAATCCTAAATAGAGAATTTTCAGGAATCTTAAAGGATTAATTTTACCAACATGTAATGCGGATCAAAGTTAGAATTTTAAACAGTTAATGGGTTTGATGGATTTTCAAGAACTGAATCACGTTTAACAATCCCAATTAATAATTCATTTCTAACAATCAATAATTAAATTCCTAAGCGTTCTTAGCAAGTAAAAGATTCAATACTGATTGGTACTCTAATCAGGCAAGTGGAACACTTAATCTCAATTGTTTATGGACGACAGTTAAAGTGAATAATATAATAGATAATAGGGCAGTAGAACACAAATATTTAAAAGTGGAAAAGTATACCGAGAGTTCGAAGAACAATTGCGACAATCGAAGGTGAAGCCACTGTTGGAAGAACAGGCTGCTGGATCTGGCAATGGCTGGCGCTAGTTGCTGATGCTGTCTGTCTGGCTGTGGTCGGCCGCGATCGTAGGTCAGAGGTATACGGCGAGGCGAATGCTTGGGACGACTGGCGACGAGGTTCGGGAGAGAAGGTAACGACGGGGCTTCGGAGGACGGAGGACAGGGGCTTCGACGATGGGATGCAGGCGAGAGAACGATGAGGGAAGGAGAGCGGGGTGGACATTGATGAGGTCGGTTGCGGGTGTGGGCGGCAGAGGCAAGGAGTGGTCGCTGAGTCAAGCTACGGCGATGGTGAGGTCGGGGATGGAGGTTAGGGTTTCAGTCGGAGAGAGACGATGGGTTGGTTGGAGTTGAAGGAGATGGGTTTGGTTCGGGTTATAGGGTAGGAGAGATTGAGGTTTTGGATTTTGGGAGTTGTTTTAATTTGGGGATTTGGGGTTTTTAATTTGGGATAGATTTTAAAGTTAATCACTAACCGTAAAATTGTATTAGGATTTATTACAAATCCTAACAAGTTGGATCTCAGTTGTATCACACAAAGGAGAAGATGAAGATCAAAACTCAACATAATAATTTTAATTAAGAATGACAGTTTTTTCTCTTTAATCTCAAGGCCTATATATAGGCTCGAAACAAATCAAGATACAAATCTCAGAATATTCTCAAAATCTTAAAAATATTCTCATGCATAAAAATGATTACATATGGCTATAATTGCCAAAAACAACTATGGTACTGAAATAAAATCCTAAACTAAATAAAATTGATGTCCTCATCATTCTCTCCGGGTGGGAGAGTGCTCGACCCTGTCGAGTCAAAACCAGTGATCCTGTCATGGTGCTTCAAAAGATCTGGATCTAGTTGCGGGAGCTCTCACGATCACTGCAGGTGTCATCCAACTTCGGCTTGTTTTTCCACCTCCCCAAATACTTGTGTATACCATCATCTCTTATATGATCATCTAAAATATTATTTAATTCTTTTGTCGTTGGGTAAATAGTATCAGGTAGAGGGGTACATGTGGGAATCTCACTATTAGGCTGTATGATAGGCTCATCTATAAGAAAATTTCTAGGGTGGAATTTTGAGCCTTCTTAGAGTATTAGATCCTCAATATTGAAAGTCTTACCTATGTCAAAACCTTCAGAAAGATCAACGACATAGGTATTATCATTGATTGTACGTAGAATCTTAAATGGGCTTACAACACGTATGTTCAAGTTCTTAACGGGTCCAACAGGAAACCGTTCCAGATGAATCCGAACCATCACCTTGGCACCAATATCAAAAGTTATAAATTTCCTTCTAGTATCTGCTATTAACTTGTTATAATTATTCTCATTAAGTTCCTTGGAAATTTCTCTATGCAAGTCATAAATGTGATGCAAATGTGGGTGCAGACTCTGACTCTAGGATGTTCTAACACATGGATAAAATCTATAGGCTGCCAAGTGACTTGGGATGGGATGGGTGACTCAGGTACACTCAATGGTGGTGACTGGACAGACTGAATATAATTGAGAGACTACTCATCATCTTTTTCATCAAAGTCATCACTTACATTATGTTCATAGGTAAACTCAGTGTCGGGCTCATCAGCAATGACTGCGGTACCCTCTACTATATTGATCCTACTTGGGTTGGGGCAGTTGCCAGCAACATAGCCGTATCCCTTATATTTATAGCACTTAGTGAGAAAATCAATCTTAAAATAGTCTCTTTCAGTGTTCTTACCTGTGTTGTCATTTCTAAGTGGATGAGAATTTGAAGTATATTTGTTTGGGTAAGACTTGTTAGGGTACTGAGCAGAGGAGTGCTCAGGTCTAGAGAGATTAGGAGGATTCATTCTGGAGGAATGATCATCGAATTGCTGGACTTGTAATGAGATCTTGCTTTAAGGAAATCCATATCGAGGACAAGAGCATAAGCTGTTGCTAATGAGTCCACATTTCTGTGAATTAGCTCGTTCCTCAGATCGGCTTGTAATCCAGTCCTGAACCTAAAGAGAGTTTGTTCTTCACTCTCTTTACCTAAAGCATTGCACCGAATAAGAAAGTCATCAAATTTATCAACATATTATTGTGTGGATTTACTTTGATACAGTTGGTTTCACGAATCTAGCAATCGGGTGTGGAACGATAACGGTACATATCTCTCAGTGAGGTTCTCTTTCGGCCTCTGCGGGCGTGTTCAAGATTGGTCCAGTGTTGTTGAGCTTTTCCCGTCAATTTCATAGTGGCAAATTTAACTTTCAGGATTTCCCTCATGTCAAACCACACAAAGTAGTGGTCCATCGCACGGATCCAATCAAGATAAGCTTGGGGTTCCATGTGGCCTTCAAAATGGAAAATGTCTGCCTTAACGTTCTTATATTGTTTGTCAGGATCACATTCTTGACGTTGATCGTCACGAACATTCCCTTGAGGGATCTGATGATTAGCATGAAGCTCAGGGACAACAGTTTGATTTAATTCCACTTTCTCAAGCATCTGATTGATATTGGCAAGAGTTGCTTGAATGGCAGCCAGGGTAGTGGAGATATCAGAGTTGTCCGTTTCAGGTCGTGAAGGTCTAGGGTTTCTAATTGGGTGATGTGGGAGGGATAAGAAAGGCTCGTCAGGATCTGTGATGGTGCTGCGAAGACACATTCACTAAAAGAGGAAAACTAGGGGTTGTGTGTGTACTTTTTTTTTAATAAATAAAAATAAATCTGAAATGATCTAAAATAAAGAAAGAAAAATAAAAATTACACGATCCTAAATGAATGCAAAAATTGATGCCTAAATGATGCAAGAACTAGTGTTTTAAGAACCTTTGCTCTGATACCAAAATGATGTAAAACTATCCTAAATAGAGAATTTTCAAGAATCTTAAAGGATTAATTTTACCAACATGTAATGCGGATCAAAGTTAGAATTTTAAATAGTTAATCGGTTTGATGGATTTTCAAGAACTGAATCATGTTTAACGATCCCAATTAGTAATTCAATTCTAACAATCAATAATTAAATTCCTAAGCGTTCTTAGCAAGTAAAAGATTCAATACTGATTGGTACTCTAATCAGGCAAGTGGAACACTTAATCTTAATTGTTTGCGGACGACAGTTAAATTGAATAATATAATAGATAATAGGGCAGCATAACACAAATATTTAAAAGTGAAAAAAATATACCGAGAGTTCGAAGAACAATTGCGACAATTGAAGGTGAAGCCAATGTTGGAAGAGTAGACTGCTGGATCTGGCAATGGCTGGCACTAGTTGCTGATGCTGTCTGTCTGGCTGTGGTCGGCCGTGGTCGTAGGTTAGAGGTACACGGCGAGGCGGATGCTCAGGACGGCTGGCGACGGGGTTCGGGAGAGAAGGCAATGGCGGGGCTTCGAAGGACGGAGGATGGGGGGGGCTTCGACGATGGGATGCAGGCGAGAGAACGATGAGGGAAGGAAAGCAGGGTGGATGCTGACGAGGTCGGTTGCGGGTGTGGGCGGCAGAGGCGAGGAGTGGTCGCTGAGTCGAGCTACGACGATGGTGAGGTCGGAGATGGAGGTTAGGGTTTCGGTCGGAGAGAGACAATGGGTTGGTTGGAGTTGGAAGGAGATGGGTTTGGTCGGGATATAGGGTAGGAGAGATTAGGGTTTTGGATTTTGGGAGTTGTTTTGATTTGGGGATTTGGGGTTTTTAATTTGGGGTAGATTTTAGAGTTAATCACTAACCCTAAAATTGTATTAGGATTTATCACAAACCATAACAATTTGGATCTCAGTTGTATCACACAAAGGAGAAGATGAAGAGCAAAACTCAACACAATAATTTTAAGAATGACATATCCTTCTCATTAATCTCAAGGCTTATATATAGGCTCAAAACAAATCAAGATACAAATCTCAGAATATTCTCAAAATCTCAAAAATATTCTAATGCATAAAAAAAGATTACATATGGCTATAATTGTCAAAAAACAAATATGGTACTGAAATAAAATCCTAAACTAAATAAAATTGATGTGCTCATCAAAATCATTTGCACCGTTCATTATGTTCCTTTCTTAAGACGTATGTTTAAAAAAATTGAACTCAATTTGAGGCTTCTCACCCATGCGTCACATGCTGCAGATTGTTATGTTATTGAAAATCCGTTCACTTTATAACTACTTCAAACATGATAAAAAAATTTCCCAAATTGATTTTTCATACACGGAGATGTTATGACATTTAAATCAGTGTGAACGGTGTAGATCATCCAGTATTGATCTCAATGTGTGTGCACAAGTACACTATATGAGAAATCACCTCATATAAAGTATGAGCCTATGAGAGCATCTGTAGTCGTTCAATCCTAAATTTCGGGTATTTGGTATATAGAGAAGGAAATTTTGGGTTTGTGCTGCAGCCGTTCTAACCCAAATTTTGGGTTTTCATAATTTAAAATCAACGAACGAGGAATGATTTCCCGTCCATTAATTTTTAAAATTTTTTAAAATAAAAAACCAACGGATGGGGAATCATTTTCCGTCTGAGAATTTTTTTAAAAAATTAACTCCTAATTAATTCCTAATTAACTCTTAATTTAATCCGAATTAAATCTTATTAAATTCGAAATAAATCTTAATTCTTATTTAAATTTCAATTAAAAACTAATCTATACACAGAGAAAAATTTATTAGTCTTTAGGATTTTTTGGCATGGGACGGTAGATGATCTATTGTGCGTGCTCTTTTTTTTAAAAAAATCGATTGGATGGAAAATGATTTTCTGTCTGATCGATATTTTTTATAAAATGGATCGAACCGAAAATCATTTCCCGTCCGATATATTTTTAAAAAAATTGCAGCGACGTAAAATGATCTTTCGTCTGATTGAACGAACGAAAGATCTTTCGTCAGCTATTTTTTCCAAATTCCCATATCAGCTTCCAAACATAGCAGCGTACTGTTCATCCAAAACTCAAATTTTGGGTATATAGCCAACGACTACATGTCACTCTTTCCCAATTTTTTTAAATTTTGGTTATATAGACCACGACTACAGATGCTCTGGGGCTCTCTTTCCTAAAACAATGTCTAAAATTTATGTTTGGTATATTCAACCGTGATAGTGATATATCATGACCAATATTATGCATGAGCTGTATGTTGGGTTTATGTCTTGCATACGATGTTGGATAAGAAGATGATAAGACGATGGAGAGATCGAGACGATTGGAGATGGAGTGGAGGCGAGAAGAAACAGTCGGCAGCAACAGTGGGAGTTGCGGTCGACCGCAACCTATGTGCGGTCGACCGACCCTTGTATGCAGTCTTTCCGAGAGTGGGACAGTCGACCGTCTTGTTGGTGCGGTCGACCGTTCGCGGCGCTAATGGATTTCGGGCTTGAGTCTCGCTGATTCGTGAGAAACCTAACTTGCTCTTCAAGTTAGATCGTGTGGCTCCTACCGTAGGGATCTCTTATGTAACATCCAATGACTATTGTAACAATATATCAACTTAGAGTTTGTCTCTAGATGTATATAAAAAGTTGTAACGGCTCATAGATTCATATGATTCTATTGAGTGCCGAATAGAAGAAGAGAGTACTTCAATAGAGAGGGTGAGAGAGTTTCTCCATTGTAAGCAGCATCAAGTTCCATTAGTCTTGAGAGAGGGTCGTGATGAGAATTGTAATATTCTTGTATTTTCTTTAGTTGAAATAATATCTCGGTTCTTCCTCCCTCGGATTAAAGCGAAAGCCCCAACCGAGACAATTCTTGTGTGCTTTGTGTGATTGGTGCGATCTAGTTTTGCTTGGTGGTTTGTGTTGATTGTGTCAAAGACTCAACAAGATCCTCAAATTCCTAACACTAACACTGTACTAGTCAAAAGAGACGGTGACATTACACACAAGGGATATTGATTGCTTTCTCTAAAGTCAATAATTGTGCTTATCATAAGTATGACATGAAATATGTGAAATACTGGAATTCATTCTTCTAATTTTTTGTTAATGATATGGCTAGTTGTCGAGGATAAATATTAGTATATCACTTTGGATAGGTTACATTAAGGAGAACAGCCTATGCACGAGATTACTCCCCGCATAGGTTCTAATTATTGTTGTTAGTATTATTTGGGAGAGACACCTTAGGTTAATGATCCGAAGTGCTTCAATAGTAAGAAATTATTTACACATCGAAGGCTAAACAGTTACAACCTTTAGTTGTTCTTGATAAGGTACATCTTGGTATTAAATAACGGAGAAACGATAGCATGCAACTCTATTTGTAACTCTCTCACGTGATTGATCTGTACATAATCTATACATAACTTTTAATGAGAAAATAGAAATGTAGTTAGTTGGAACCGCTTAATTTCTTTAAGTGGACCAATTATATAAAGTTAAATGGAGTTGTACATTTGGCCTGACAATGTTATGATTTCTCAAAATGATATATATATATATATACACATATTTTTTTTTTCTTTTTTAATTTTTTTTTACCATTGGAGTAGGTTTACCATTGGAGTACATATACACATATATACACACTTTTGGCCAGCTCCTGAAATATCTTCTCTTTTTTTTTTTTGAAGTTTAGTTATTTATTCATTCGAACAATGTCCGGATATCTCTCATATTTATTGCAAAAAATTGGTAAGTCCCCACAACTTGCATTCATCAGTGTCAAGGCTCGTTTTGGCCTCAATTGGATTATAGAGTATATACAAAGGGGTAGTAACTCGGGGGACAATTTTTCTTTAGAAGATTCCAAATTATGAAAATTTTAGCCTAGACTTGTGAAAATTCTAATTTGTGATCACTTCGAACAAATATCTACAACTAAAGTTTGCAAAACATCCCGGTAATGTAAGCAGGCTCCTGATCCATTCAAGAAAATTACAATATAGACAAAATCTTCGTTTTGTGCACTTTTTGTTGTTAATCTGAGCTTTATTGGTATCTTTGCTCTCTAATGTATTAATGTTTCTTCCTTTTGTTACCAGGGTATTTTTGTGTGAGGGCATTTGACCGGAAAACTAGATTGCCAAAGCGTCTCTCTGGTAGGCTGCACTTTGTCCCGAGAATTGTACCCAAGGAAAACAAGGAGCCACCTAACAAAAATAACCAGCCACAGCCACGGCAGCAAGGTGTGGGAAATAAGGGTAAAAGGAAACAAGAATAACAAGCTGCTCCCCATTTGATTGCACAAAAAGAGAATCATATGGAATACCTACGAACTGCACTGAATTAAACCTTTCAGCTTTCAGCTGTTTTGGGCAGTAATAAGGAAATATCTTGATTCTTTATACAAATTTTCATTTTGGAGGTTGAGGATGTGTATATATATATATGCAGAGAGAGAGATAGTATTTTGCGGGTATTAACTACTATAGGTAAGAAACTATAGAATATTGTTATTAGTACAGTTTGATTCTTAATGACAATAAACTATATATAGTGGATTCAGTGATCAAATTTACCTTTGATAAGTGTATAAATCAAGTAGGTTTCGAACATCTGACCTCTTGGTACAAGTAGGTTTCGAACATCTAACCTCTTACTAGCAAATGGAGTGACCACTAACTCTTCGTGGCACTTTCAGAGGACCATCCGAATTTGGAGTTTCATATGTTGGTATAATTCTATTGATGTTATGTTTTTTAGACCTTTATATGTGGTTGTTGAATACATGGACATTTTGCGAATCTCTCTCCACCCCTCGAAAAAAGATCTGCTATAACTATTTATAGCAATTCTATAACTTTTAGATATTATGTTAGATATACATTTAGTCCCATATCGAAATATGTATTAGTTTAGTATTTGCTTCTCTCCTATATATAGGAGATATTAAACTCAATTATAATTAATCCAATAACATTTTTCAATCTCTCTATTTACATTAATATGGAGCAGTTATTCCTAACCTAGTCTCTCTTTCCATCCCTAATCTCTAACCCTAATTACTATATCCCAAAATCCATCTCCATTATCGTCTTCATCAAACAACTCATCGGCAATGGTCAACCATGTCGCCAACAGATCGGCAACACACCATCAACAACTCAAATCAGTTACATCCTCGATTGTAACCACTCCAGGCGATTGCGTCAACATCTCCAGACGACTGCAACACCACCAACATCTCTAATTCCACTCCGACCCCAATAAATCCCAAAATTAACCTCTACTACAAACCCTAGCCACAACAAAACCCTAGCCGCCACCCATCTTAGCCACCACTAAGCCTTACCCGCCATTAATCCTCTGTCACTTTCTCATCTACACCCACCCGACCTGCTACCCTATACCCGAATTCCCCAAAGAAAAATTTCCTAAATCACTACAAATCCAAACCTGAACCCCTAACCCTAACCTACCTTCTTCCTAACCCTCTTCGTAACCCTAACCCTACCTCTCCCTACTCTCGCCAACAGTTGTCGCCACCGCCGTTGTTGCAAAAAAAAAGGAAAAAAATCAAAGAAATTTTTTTGCAGGTACTAGTTCTTCTTAAATGGAACCAGTTTCACTAGTATCTTTCCGTCTTCACCGACTTCACCGCTACTGCATCTTCCTCTCCACTCTCCCTCACATCACGATCCCCATCCAGATCCAGACAGCAGTAGTTGCATAGCCATCATCCTAATTCCGATCTCCTCCCTCCCCTCAGCATCATCACTAACCCTGCCTCGCCCATTCTTTTGACACCAACAACAGTAGCAACATCCAGATCTCTATCTCGATCCTGACAACAGCAACACCTCCGTCCTCATTTAGTTTCCTGGCACAGCAACACCACTCTCATTCCTCATCGCAGTACTTCTTCCTTTACATCTTCTGCCATGACCGTTACTCCGGCTTTGCCATCTTCTGCTGATATGGCCAATCTTCATCATCGCCTCGCTCAGCTGGAGTTCCAGCTCTTGGGTTCGTTTGTCAATGTTGGTCTCTCTGCTCCTGCATTCTCTGTTACTCCCGATATGAATTCTTTTTGGATTTTAGATTCTGATGCATCACATCATCTTACTAGTAATTACACATTGCTTACCACTAGCACTGCACTTCCCTCTCATTTTCCGTCCCTTCACAAAGTTGATGGCTTACAACTTCTCACTACACAATCAGGATCTATTATATCTCCCACTCTTACTTTGCTTTATGTTCTTTATGCTCCTCATTTATCCATGAACCTTATTTTTATTAGTGCGTTGTGCGATAGTAGACTTGTCGTTACATTCGATTATTCAGGTTGTTCTATTATTTCACACACTGGCCAGGTGTTTGGGCGTGCTAGTCAATATGCATCTATATCATCTATATTTTCTATATGCACATAAATTTCATCCTAATTTTGCTGGTGTTGTGTCCTCTCATGCTGATCTATGGCACAAATATTTAGGTCATGTTAGTGAGTCTCGTCTCAAGACTTTAACTCGTAGTGGTGCCCTTGGTCATCTTTCGTTTACACATTTGTCTGTTTGTCAGGGTTTCTAGTTGGCTAAACACATAGCATTCCCTTTTAATAATAAAAACACTTCTCAAACCACTCATCCTTCTGACATATGATGACTCTCTCCTATACCTTCTAGTAAAGGCTATCTCTATTATGTTACCTTCATCGACGACTTCACTTGATATACATGGATTTTTCTTATGCGCCAACGATATGAGATTCCTAATATTTACCAGTTCTTTACGACCATGATTCACGCTCAGTTCGGTGTGCACATCAAAAATTTTTGCTCAGACTGTGCTCGTGAGTACACTTCCACTACTATGAGATCAATCCTTCAGTCCCACAGTACACTTTTTCAGCAATCATGTCCTCACACACATGAGCAGAATGGTGCAGTTGAATGCAAGCATCGTCACATTCTTGAGACGGCTCACGCTTTTTTACTCTCCTCTTCTGTTCCTCATTCTTTCTGGACTGAAGCTGTCATGACTTTTGTTAGCCTCATCAATATCACTCCCTCGTCTATCCTTTCGGGTATGACACCTTATGATGCTCTTCATCACTCACCATCGGACTAAAATATGCTTTCTGGTATGACATCTTTAAAATTAGAATTGGGAATTTGTTTAGGGCCAAAAATTAATTTAGTAGTGGTATCATGTCAGATTCAGAGATATACGGAACATAATAATGTGATTGTTATTGAGGAAGTCATCCAAGTATATATACAAGTACAAAGGAAATAAGAAAAAGTTCTGCCCAATGTGGGACTGTTTTAAAGCCATACTAAAACAATATGCAACCAAATATAGACGTATATTATACGTACTAATCGTTATGACTAAGTGCAAACATAATATTGATTATGTGAGAATAACTGAAATTAATCCAAAGCTTCCCAACTCCAAGTATAAAATTAGAGGAGGCTATGAAAACAATCAGTTAAGTTCATGGTTACTAGAGACATTGCTGTTTTACCATACTCAGTCATTTTCTGCTTTTTACTTGATCAAGGAACTGAAACAACCCATTGGTAGAACAGTGAGAATAGGGTTACCGTTGGAGAAGCTAAGGTGAAGTTTTTTTTTTTATGCTTCTTTTCTTAACGATTATCCCAATTTGCCTCGTTTAATTTACAAGTAGAAGGATTGAAATTCGTTCTATTATACATATTCTAACGACATAAAACACATAATGGACATTTCCTTCACCTAAATTGATGGTAAAGTAATTTTGAGCTGATAAACGTTTCTCCTACTTTCTGATACTCCCTTCCCTTCGTTTCAAAATATAAGTCATTCTAGTCTTTTTTTTGTTTTTAGTTTCATAATATAATTCACTTTAGGTTGTCAATGAAATGTCTTATTATCCTTAAATGTCCATGAATTAATTTTTTATGAGATTTTCAATTTACCCTTGTTTTTTTTTTTGCAAAAGAAGTACCCTTTGTTTCAAAATATAAGTCACTTTAGGCTTTCGAGGCAAATGTCTTGTTATTCTTAAATCTCCATCAAATACTTTTTATGAGATTTTTAATTTTTACCCTTATATATTTTATAAAATGGGTAATACTAAAATTATGTAGGAGGGCAAATTGGACATTTTGCAATTGAAAGCTCATTTAAGATCTTCAAAAACCAAGAATGTTAGTACAATTTTTTGTCAATTCTAGGTTTTTTTCTTAATATGCGTGTATAAACTTAGAATGACTTATATTTTCAAACGGACGGAGTAAAAAGTTATAGAGGAAGGCAAATAGGACTTATACAATTGATGATTCATTTATGAGCTTCAAACACTAAGAATATGAAGTATTTTTATTCAATTCTAGATTATTTCTTAATAGTATGTAGAAATCTATAATGACTTATATTTTGAAACGGAAGAAGTATCAGAGTCGGGAGAAGCACTAAGCTACTAGTTATAAGCTCTCGATTACTTTTCTGATTTCCCCTCTTTCTCACTCTTTTGATTGATCTCTAAATCCTATCATGGTCATTTGATTAAGTGTTCTTTTTTTCCCCAACAATAATGGGATACACCATAGCTGTCCCTTTATCCACCCATCCCAACCCTTTTACCATCTGAGTACTTAGAGCATATGTAGTCGCCTGCTAAATTTTCAAAATTTGGCCAAAAATGACCTGCAGTCGTTGGCTAAATACCTAAATTTTGGGTTTGAGATGAAAAATAGTCTGATATATTTGGTAAGAGATATACGAATTACCAAATTATAGCTCATGAAACATGAAAGTTCGTCCATTCCAATTTTTCCCCCTAAATTTTATTGGATGGGAGATGAAATCTCATCCAAAATTTAAAAATAAATAAATAAATAAAACGGACGGGAATTCATCTCCCATCTGTGACTTTATTTAAATAAGATAAATTAATGTCGAGCGGGATTTGATCTCCCGTCTGTGATTTAAAAAAAAAAAAAGGATCGGACGAGAGATCATGTGGTGTCCAATAGGTGAATGAGTTTATTAATACTATAATTAGGATTTAATTAAGATTTAATTATTTTTCTAAATCTCCAATAGTGTCGAAAGTTTTGGTCCATATTTCTCAGACGAGATTTGGTCCGAGACTAGATAAAATTTGTATAAAAAAAAGTTTAACGGGACGAAAATTGATATATCGTCCGTTATATTTTTTTAAAAAAAAAATCCGCAAAAACGACCCCGGCAATAACCCCAAATTCCTATTTCTAAATGCCAAATACCCAAATTTTGAGTAGGGACGACTACAGATGCTCTTAGTGCTTACTAATTCGACAAAGTGTTTACTCATGGGTGAATCGGTCCATCTTGTTATCCAATTTGAATTCAAAGACTTAATTGCTGTGGAAATAGTTTGTTAATCAATCTGCAGTCTCATCATCCAGTTCGGATTCAGGAACCAACCTGCGGTGGACTAATCTGAAATTTACAGGTTGTCAGTATTTTTAACATGTATTGATGAAATTTTTACCAAAATATAGTACTTGAATCTTGTTTTGTTTTTTTCAGGGTGCTATAATAAATTCCCTTTTAAAAAAAAAATTCGCGAATGAACTTTTTAATGTAATTTCTGTGAATTAAGTACTGAACAATCCGACTCACTGGGGAATTGTTTGTGGTGCAGACTATCAAACTTTACACTTGCTTGATCTCGCCCACAGCTCTAAGCGATGTCTTCTCATTATCTGCTAATAAGCGACAGAGGATTCATTGAGCTTAACAGTTATTACAATGTCAGTGCAATATAACTCTCCATTTTTTGGTACCACAGAATATATCTGATCGATGGTTTTGCATTGCATGGTGTTTATGATTTTAATATCCCTACTGCTGTTGTTCAACAAATATTGTTCGAAATGTAGTTTCAGAATATGCAGTTTCTTAATTATAGAAGTTTGCATATGCTAGGAATTCTGAACAATTAAGACTTTATTAGTAGTCTAGTACAATTACTGTGCCAAGGCTTGAGAATATGACACAGATCACCTGTTCGGAGTCATATTGTAGAATGCCATGCGTGTATCTCAGTATATCGCTCTTCAATCATATATGTGTCAAGAAATCCTTCATCTAGATCAAGCCAGAAAACAGATTATGGATATGTTAGAAGCAGGGAGGTCCCTCCACAATCATGTAATGGTCAGAGGTATTCAATAAAGTACATATCAAACTGAGGTTGTCTACTTTTCTTCCCATTAAGCAATGAAAAAAACATAATCGATCTTCAAGTAGCTTTGAGGGCAAGGTGAGCTGAATGTAAAGATCGACCTTGCTTATTATGAGAGCCAGACAGCATTGATGCAATAGAAGAAAAGGCAGAACACTGATGTCATTCATTTCGGAGGTTTGCACACAAATGTAAATCTGTAATTACGAGTTTCATGGGCCTTTTGATGTTTACAAGCAGTTTATGATCTTGGATTTTGATGATAATTAAATTCATCGATGAAATTGGCATAGGTTGACATGGTGTTGCCTGCTGCAAATTGTTAAATATTTTTTAATGTAAATGCATATTTACTTGATTATGGAAGCGTACGTTCAACTAGAAATTTTGCAAGGAAACCATCCGGCCAGTAAACTGAAGCAATAGTACTAGTTTATAAGAACAGCGAACACACAGTTCATGGCATCGATAAGATTACATAAATTAAATAAGATTTTTTCAAGACATAGCAGCAACATTCATAACAGCGATATTAGAGAATACCTCGGGCTAAAAATACCAGTAGAGAATATTATCTGGAACTGTATAATTCCTCTCGACTCCATTCTTGCGCAAGCTATCTGCAACAAACTAAGTGCCAAAAGTCCAAAAGTTTCGAAAACCCCGGTCAGCAAAACAAGTAGTATTAGTAGGATTTTACACCACAACCACTGCAGTTGCCGTCTTCTTACGCATGAAGACATCAGTAAGAACCGTCTTCGACTGCAGAGAAGCCTTCAGCAGCTCCAAGCCCTAATCACAATTTAAAATTCCGAATAAACAAACTAAATTAATTAAACTAAACATAAACAATATATAACCTATTCAAATAGAATCAGTTCCAGCACTAATTATATTGAACCTCTTCCATTCCCAGAGTAACGGTGCGCTCCTCAAGCGATCCCACATCCTTGACATTCAACTTGTTGAGAAGCGCAATACTCGATATACTCGACATGGGCATCACACTCAGATCATCCATCACAGTATACGTCACCACTCCCTTCACAAACCCAACACCTGCTTCAGCTTTAGTCACTGGTTGAGTAGTGGGGTCGAGCAACTGCATCTCTGTGCTCATTTGACAATCGCAAGTAGGGCAAGCTACATTCTTGGCTTCAGTATAATAGTTACTGCCGCAAACTTTTCTGGGAGTGGGAGTGGGAGTGGGAGCAGAGAAAGGGGAAGAGAAAGGGGAAGAGGGTGAGCTAGTGTGAGCAGCAACAGGACCAAAAAGGGTAGAGGAACCTGTACCAAAAGAGGATAAGCTAGGACAGTTAATGCAGCTCTTGTTTGAACACTTGTAATATTTTTTCTGAGATGGTGAGCTTGAGCTTGGCCCTGTCAAGAATAGAGCGTTGCTTGTGAGCGATATCGTTGTGGGATTGAGAAGGATGGCCTTGTATTGGTTGGAGAGCATGTAGGCAGTGTCTAAGGTTTCGACACTTCTGTAAAGGTTAGCAATGCAACCCACCATTTGGTCTTTGGTGAGGAGTTTGATGACTGAGCTAATAGGCATGGAGAGGAGGTTGAAGAGGAAGTCGACGACACTTTTGCCGGCTTCGGCAAATAGGACCTTGTCGGATTTGTTGTCGATCAGGAGCTTAAGGGTGAGTTGATGTTCTTGTTGGGATGCCATGGTGAAAGATTCTGGATGGGTACTGGAACAGCTCGAAGATGAGAGAACATCTCCGACATAAAGCTCTTAGAGAAAATACTTTAAAGTTGATTGCAGACCAACGAGCACTTTAGACGCGTCAGTTTTGCATACAAAGCTCTTAAAGATGGGCAAAATATTTTAAAGTTGATTGCAACGTCTCGAGAGTATAGACTGTGGGCGGACCAAAGAGTGCTTTGGACGTGTCACTTTTGCACATAAAGCTCTTGCAGATGGAGAAAATATACTTTAAAGTTGGTTGCAAAGTATAGACTGTCGGTGGACCAATGAATGGTGTCGGCGTGTCACTCTTGCCAATTTTTTAAATAATAATACAAATTGTACTATTTTCTTTGCTAATTTGATACTACTATCTCTACTACTATAATACAAATTGTACTATTTTCTTTGCTAATTTGATACTACTATCTCTACTACTATAATTGGAGAATACAATAGTGTAATTTGTCCATTTCTCAATCCGTACAACGCACCACTACAACATATATGATATTTGATAGCTTTCATAAAATGCTATAGTAGACCTACGATAGCGTTTTCCAAACGCTATCAAAAGCCCCGCTATAATAACTCTATAGCGTTTTAACAAAACGCTATAGATTCTATACCGTTCGGCAAACACTGTATATTTGGAACATAAAAATCTATTTGGAATCATCAATCAATTATATATAATCCGATTTTCGAGTTATAATAGCAAAGATGTATCTGCGAAGTCAATTATCACCCACAGCGATAACCATAGGTGTGGAAAATAAATTTCTTGAAGTTATTAATGGAAAAAGATACCAACATTCACAGGACATGTAGAAATACTATCAACAGCATATACATGCACAGATATGAAATGCATTACTTGCTGATATGGCTAAAATTGGGGTTAAGTCGGGACCGTCCAGATCGACCACGAATCTTGAAGCACGGGGGTAAAAAGGTAATTTCACATACAGATGGATCCAAAACGGGTATTGGATCTCCTTCTCACGAAACCAACCGCCCGCGAATAGATCCACTCCAACTGGGCGCGGGTCCCGACCCGATACAAGCCCGGTCCACCAAGAGAGAATCAGGCCACTGATTTGATCAGATCAAATCAATAAGCTTGATTTGCTCTCACCAGGGAATCAAGGCCTACTTTCCTAAAACAGAATAGGAGGATTTTGCTCCTAAATGTTAGCCAGGAAATCAGGATCCTGATCATTCCAAAGGCGACTATAAATACAACCCCTCTACCACCAAGACCAGGTTAATCACTTTTTCACCACTTAAGCTCTTTCTTAATCTTTTACTGATTACTGACAAGAGCGTCGGAGGGTGCGTCGCCGGAATCAACCCCGGTGTCTCGCACTTCCTTGCAGGTTGCGGCGGGAGCAGGCAGGCCGAGTCAGCTGCTCAGGTTTTCCTCGGATCCACAAATTCTATCTGTTTACCCCCACACCGAAATCAGCGGTAACAGATTGGCGCCGTCTGTGGGAAAACCACACGAACAGTCTCAGTCCATTCTCCTCCGTCCTCTGCAGCCATGCCGCCGAAGAAGAACAGATCCAGAGGGTCGAACCGTGGGGGCAACCCCACCGACCCGGCGAATGAAGCTCCGGTCAATCCTATCCTTCAGTCCAACCTCCCTCCGCTCACCCAGCAGGTCCCACCTCCTCCTCCTCCTCAGCAGCAGCCCAACAACGGTCCGTCCGGTCATAACGGTCGGAAGGAGAAGCAGCCTCTCAATCCGGGCCACGTCTCGGTCCACAATGGGTCCTCGGACTCGATGGCTTCCCATCACCCCGACCTCCGCATCACACTCCAAAACCGCCATAAGGACGACGACCTCCGTACCCATCTTGACGAGAGGCGGGCCCGAGAGGGAGCCTCCCGCCAGCGTCAAGGTGAGCGGTCGCTACGTCGTCGGGACGGCAGAAGGTCCCCGGAACGCAGAGGCCGAGCGGCGTCCCCTGAGCGCCGAAGGAGGAGGTCCCGGTCCCCCAGGGATCGGCACCATCCGAGGGACCGAGATATGCCCATCAGCCGAGCCGAGTTCCTCCAGTTTCAGGAGACCGTTCTGCAGGCCCTCAATCTCCGACAGAACGCCCAGAATACTCAGAGGGTTCCGACGCCCCCCAGGGATCCCACTCCCCGGCGCCGAACCCGGAGTCCTTCCCCGGCTCCCAGCCGACAGCAGCGGCAACAGAGTCCTCGGCGCTCCCTGGAGTACCGGCGCCGTAGTCCACACTCCCCTTCCTACGAAGAGGAGTCCGGAGGGTCGTACGACTATCAGCGGAGGGACGACGCACTCATCCGCCGTATCCATGAGGTGGAGAGGCGCATCGGCCGCATGGACAGGGAGGAAGAGTCCCGAGTCGGAACCTTCCGTCCCAGCCGACCCCCCTTCTCAAGGTCGATCATGGAGGCCCATATACCGAGGAACTTCAAACCGCCACAGTTTGAAACATACTCTGGGGAGTCCGACCCAGTCGACCACGTCGAGAGCTTCAAGACCCTGATGCTGATCCATCAAGCTTCCGACGCAGTGCTTTGCAGGACCTTCCCTGCCACCCTCCGGGGGTCGGCTCGGGAATGGTATTCTAGGCTCGCCCCCTCGTCCATCTTCTCATTCGAACAGTTTGAGACACTGTTCATAACTCACTTCGTGAGTAGCCGACGAGCCGAGAAGACGAGTCTTTCCTTGCTGAACCTGCGGCAGGAGAAGCAAGAAAAGTTACGGGACTATGTGAAAAGATTTACCGCGGAAGTCAGGTCAATTGCTTCCTTGGACCAGTCCGTGGCTACCGTGGCGTTCCAGTCGAACGTCCTTAACGCCAACCTCCGATCATCCCTGGCCAAGAAGCCCCCGCATGACTTCGCGGACCTCCTCCTGAGGTGCGAGAAGTACATCCGGGCAGAGGAGGCCGAAGCCCTTCCGAGCTTCGGGGGCACCGCCGCAGGGTCAAAGAGGAAGGCGACGGGAGAAGAAAGGTCTAAGAAAGCTCAGAAGGACATGGGCGGTCAGCGCCGCCCTCCCCCCAGGTTCGAGAAGTTCACTCCCCTCACCACTAATGTCTCTACTATCCTCATGGAGGTAGAGAAGGAGGGAATCATCCCTCCGGCCCCGAGGATGCACACTCAGGCGAAGAGGAGGAACAAAGATAAGTGGTGTCGTTACCACCGAGACCATGGGCACGACACGAATGACTGCCGAGCTCTGAGAGATGAGATCGAAGCGCTCATTCGGAGGGGGCAGTTGGCCAAGTTCGTGAAAGCTAATGATCGAACAGATCGGAATTCACCTCCCCCTCGGGGGGCTAACAAGCGCTCCGAGCGGCGCGAGGAGACACCCGAGTTCGAAGAAGAACGGGTTTTGCACCTGATCCACGGAGGCCCAATGGGGGGCTCCTCTAATTCCTCCCGAAAGGCCTTCGTCCGGGAAGTCAACTCGGTCCACAGTGCCCCTCCCCCGAAGGGTCTCGGCGTCCCTGTGTCTTTCTCCGATGCCGACCTTGAAGGAGTCCGAACCCCCCATTGCGATGCCCTCGTCATCGACCTCCGCATGGCCAATTTCAAGGTGCAGAGGATTTTGGTGGACAATGGGAGTTCGGTCAACATCCTATTCCTCTCGGCCTTTCAAGGCCTGCAGCTGTCCCGGGACCGTCTTAAGCCGGCCGGCTATACTCTCCACGGGTTCACGGGGGTCCCGGTAACTGTCGAAGGGGTGATAACCCTAGACGTTACTGCGGGAAGCACCCCTACTACCCGAACCGAGCCGATGGACTTCATGGTCGTCGACGTCCCGGCAGCATACAATGTCATCCTAGGCCGTCCCGGCCTAGCCGCTCTTGAGGCTGTCCCCTCGGCATACCACTTGAAGATGAAGTTCCCCACTCGTTCGGGGGTAGGGGAAGTCAGGGGAAGCCAGGAAACAGCTCGGAAGTGCTACATGACTTCCACCGGGGGACCAGTGCTCTCGCTCGAGACACTCGAGATCCCCGAGCCGAAGGCTCGCCCAACGTCCGAGCCAGCGGACGAGTTAGAAGAAGTACTCTTCTCCGACGAGGATCCAAGCCGAAAATTCCTCGTCAGCAAGTCCTTGCCGACCGTGCTGTTCTCCGACTTGGTGAGGTGCATCCGGGATAACCGCGACCTGTTTGCTTGGTCGGCCGCGGATATGCCCGGCATCTCCGAAGACTTGCTCGTCCATCGCCTAAGCGTCGAACCGGGGTGCAAACCGGTTCAGCAGAAGAGGCGAATGTTCGCTCCCGAGCGACAGCAGGCAATCAAGGAGGAAGTGGATAAGCTGCTGAAGGCCAAGTTCATCCAGGAGGTAAATTATCCCGAGTGGCTATCGAATGTCGTGATGGTCAAGAAGTCTAATGGCTCGTGGAGAATATGCATCGACTTCATCGACCTCAACAAGGCATGTCCGAAGGATCCCTTCCCTCTCCCTAACATCGACACCCTCATCGACGCCACCTCGGGCCATGAGCTCCTCAGCTTCATGGATGCCTTCTCGGGGTACAATCAAATCCGGATGTTTCCTCCGGACATCCCGAAGACCTCCTTCATCACCGACCAAGGCCTCTACTGCTACCGAGTAATGCCGTTCGGTTTGAAGAACGCAGGCGCCACCTACCAGCGCCTCGTCAACAAGGTTTTCCAGCATCAGATCGGCCGAAACATGGAGGTGTACGTTGATGACATGCTCGTCAAGAGCATCCGCGGCACTGACCACGTAGCCGACCTCCAGGAGGCCTTCGGCGTGTTGAGGAAGTACAACATGCGGCTAAACCCGAACAAGTGTGCGTTCGGAGTCTCCTCTGGCAAGTTCCTCGGTTTCATGGTGAGCCAGCGGGGAATTGAAGCTAACCCCGAGAAGATTAAAGCCATATTAGACATGGCCCCGCCTCGGAACGTCAAGGAGGTGCAGAAGCTCACCGGTCGGCTCGCAGCCATCGGCCGGTTCCTCTCCAAGTCAGGGGAAAAGTGCCTCCCCTTCTTCAAAGCACTCCGGGGGGCTAAAGGATTTGAATGGGGCCAAGCACAGCAAGAATCTTTCGACCAGTTGAAAGCCTACCTGGTGAACCCCCCTCTGCTCAGTAAACCAGTCCCGGGCGAGCCTCTCTTCATCTACTTGGCCGCTTCTGAGCAGACCCTGAGCGCTGTCTTGGTAAGAGAAGAGGACCGGACCCAAAGGCCCATTTACTACGTGAGCAAGGTGCTTCGGGACGCCGAGCTCCGTTATCCGAGGATAGAGAAGATAGCCTACGCCCTGGTCATGGCAGCAAGAAAGCTTCGGCCCTACTTTCAATCTCACTCGGTCGTCGTTCTCACCGACCAACCCCTCAAGCAAGTCCTCCACAAGCCCGAAACCTCGGGCCGGCTGATGAAGTGGTCCATAGAGCTGAGTCAGCACGATATCTCCTATCAGCCTCGGACGGCAATTAAGGCACAGGCTCTCGCCGACTTCATTGTAGAGTCCACCATCCTTGAGGTCGGCCACGTCCCGAATGGGCCCCCCATTTGGACAGTCTTTGTAGACGGATCCTCTTGCAGTGAAGGAAGTGGCGCCGGCATTATCCTGAACGGCCCTGACAGCTTCGTCCTGCAGTATGCGATCCGCATGAACTTCAAGGCCTCGAACAACGAGGCGGAGTATGAGGCTCTCATAGCTGGCCTCGGACTCGCACGAAGCGCTGGGGCGCAGCGCCTTCGGATTCACAGTGACTCCCAACTAGTCGTGAACCAGGTCTTGGGCGAATATGAGGCCAGGGACGAGCGAATGGCGAAGTACCTCGCCAAGGTCCGGGACCTTATGGGCCGGTTCGAAGAAGCCATCATCCAACGGGTCCCCCGGGAGGAGAACTCACAAGCCGACGCTCTCTCCAAGTTGGCCTCGTCTTCTCTGCAAGGTCTCGAACAGACCGTACTGATTGAAGTCCTCTCTAAACCGAGCATCGAAGACGAGACACCTCGCTCGGTGGAGTCATTGCCGGTCATGCTGCAGGACAATTGGATGAAGCCACTGGTAGAATTCTTAAGGGATGGAGTTCTGCCCTCAGATCTCAAAGAAGCATGCCGAGTCAGAACTCGGGCCGAGCGATATGTCTTGATCGAGGGCATTTTGTACAAACGCTCCTTCTCTCAAATAGATGGCCGACCTTATCTAAGGTGCCTATCTCCGGAACAGGCCGAATATGCCCTACAGGAGCTTCATGAAGGCATCGGAGGAGCACACTCCGGATTCAGGTCTTTGGCCCGGAAAGCTTTGAACTATGGGTACTTCTGGCCGACCCTTCTTCAAGATGCCGAGCGACATGTTCGGCAATGCAGCTCCTACCAGAGGCACTCCAACATCCGACGTCTCCCCCAGGCCAACCTCACCTCCCTATCGAGCCCTATCCCCTTCGCGATGTGGGGAATGGACTTACTAGGACCTTTCCCACCGGCTCCGGGTCAGCTCAAGTTCTTAGTCGTAGCCATCGACTACTTCTCGAAGTGGATCGAGGCCGAGCCCCTCGCCACTATAACCGAGAACAAGGTGGTGCAGTTCTTCTGGAAGAGCATCATATGCAGATTCGGCGTCCCCCGCATCCTCGTGACGGACAACGGGACTCAGTTCACTGGCACAGCATTCCGAGCCCTATGCGACGACCCCGTCATTCAACAGCGCTTCTCGTCCGTCTCACACCCTCAGTCGAACGGACAGGCCGAGAACGCTAACAAGCAGATCCTCGCGGGAATCAAGAAGAGGTTGGACAAGTGCTCCAAAGGATTGTGGGTCGACCAACTCCCTAATGTGTTGTGGAACTACCGCACAAGCCAGCGGACGCCCACCGGAGAGTCCCCTTTCAGCCTTACTTATGGGGCCGAGGCCGTGATACCCCTCGAGGTCGGAATACTTTCCCCTCGGCTCATAGCCTATGACGAAGCGCAAAATGCCAGGGACCTCAGAGGAAACTTGGACCTGATAGATGAACTCAGGGAAAGGGCATCGATTCGGCAACAGAATTACAGAAGGAGGATCGAGCTAGCATACAACAAGAAGGTCCGACCCGCTAACCTTAAGCAAGGAGATTTGGTATTGAGAAAGCTAGCTATATCCCTCCCAAGTCAGAGGAGCAAGCTAGCTCCGAATTGGGAAGGGCCGTACCGGATCACAAAAGTTGTTCGGCCTGGAGCGTACCGACTTGAAGACATGGATGGCAAAGAGCTTCCGAGGACCTGGAATGCCGACCACCTCCTGAAATACCAAGAGAGCGCTCCGGCGCCTCTCTAAGTAATCCGAGGTGTCGAACCATTCCTCTCCTCTAACTTGTAACCTGTCCCATGAATTGTACTATGTAAAACGGTTCGCCGTCAAATATCAATAAAGAAAAGTTCTATTATATTTGTGAATTTGCATGTCTCTCTCCCCTCTTATTTAACCAATGGTTCGGAGTCCAACACTCGGCTCGACTTTACCTCCTCGGCTCGTCTCCGGACGAACCAGGGGTAGATCGCCGTTCGGAACTGCTCCCACAGCCGTTGAACTATACCGATGGTTCGGAGTCCAACACTCGGCTCGACTTTACCTCCTCGGCTCGTCTCCGGACGAACCAGGGGCAGATCGCCGTTCGGAATTGCTCCCACAGCCGTTGAACTATACCGATGGTTCGGAGTCCAACACTCGGCTCGACTTTACCTCCTCGGCTCGTCTCCGGACGAACCAGGGGCAGATCGCCGTTCGGAATTGCTCCCACAGCCGTTGAACTATACCGATGGTTCGGAGTCCAACACTCGGCTCGACTTTACCTCCTCGGCTCGTCTCCGGACGAACCAGGGGTAGATCGCCGTTCGGAATTGCTCCCACAGCCGTTGAACTATACCGATGGTTCGGAGTCCAACACTCGGCTCGACTTTACCTCCTCGACTCGTCTCCGGACGAACCAGGGGTAGATCGCCGTTCGGAATTGCTCCCACAGCCGTTGAACTATACCGATGGTTCGGAGTCCAACACTCGGCTCGACTTTACCTCCTCGACTCGTCTTCGGACGAACCAGGGGTAGATCGCCGTTCGGAATTGCTCCCACAGCCGTTGAACTATACCGATGGTTCGGAGTCCAACACTCGGCTCGACTTTACCTCCTCGGCTCGTCTCCGGACGAACCAGGGGTAGATCGCCGTTCGGAATTGCTCCTACACCCGTCGAGCTCCAGCGATGGCCCCGGGGTCCAACACTTGGTTCCTAGTCCATCTAAACTACTCCGGTAGGTCAATGTCGGACCTTCGTTCGGACACAAAAGACCGAACACTCCAAACTACTAGCCGAAGACTGAAGACTCACAAACTCGGTCGGCTTCCGAGCAAGTGGCTTCCCGAGCGTGTAAATGGGGAAAACGCACTTTCCCCTCAACTTTCGTACGTGATCTCGATCAGACGGCTCAGATCAAGCCACCAGCGCAAAACGACAAGATAACGTTTTCTTGGGAACTGAGCCGCCTCGAGATTCGCGCCTACGTTCGACGGCTCAGATCTCGCCACCTACTCTAAGCGACAAAATGACACTTTTTTGGGTACAGAGCGTTGCCGTACCGTGTCAGATCCACTAAATGACAAAGAGCCGCACTCCTGGAGATCCCTTCGACTAAACAGACGCTCTCGGCTCAAAGATCTCGGCACGACCGATATGGTTACAAGCAAGAACAAACATACAAAGCAACGAAAGGGAATTTTATTAATTGTCGGCGCATAATACAAAACATTCCATTACAAAGTGTTGGCGAACAAAACACACAATGCCCGACCCACTACACTTGTCTCTCATACAAAAACATCCTCACTAAACTGTTCGCCCTCCTCGGCTGACAACTCCTCCTTCTCCCCCCGGAGCCTCGCCATCACACCACGCAGATGCCCCATCTCTGAGAGCAGGTCATCCCGCTCGGAGACGATCTTCGACTGAATGTGCCGAATGCTTTTGACCCGAAGAGCGTTGCTGAATGCGGTCTGCGAGTCTTCATCCTCCCCTGCGAGGCTCAGCTCGACGATCTTGTTCTCTAAGCGTTGGATCTCGGATTCCCGGAGACTGAGGACCAACGAAAGGTGGTCCCACTCACTCTCGGCTCGGCGTAACTTCATATCGGCGCTCCTAGGGCTCAGAACCACTGTTCCAGAGGTGGCCTCGGATTCAGAGTCATCATTCGAACGCTCGGAGTCTGAGCCATGGATCGTCACAACGAGCTGAAAAGAAGAGAAAACGAATAACACAGTTTCAATACACTGCCGGAGTCTAACACTTGAAAGTTTTTCAAGAACTATTTGCATTCAGACATGATAGTGTTACAGACGGTCGGTTGACCCTACAACTAAGTTCTACAACGGTCAACAAAAATAGGAAAATGACAGAATCAGAGCCTCTTCGGAAGGGGAATGCTTCGGTTGAGGGAAACACGAGGACGGCGAGGCCTGCCCTCCGAACCCGTCCCTAAACCAACGAAGCGCGAACCCCCTTCGTTGCTAGCTCTAACGGCGACGCCGGCCGAAGCCCCGCTCGACGAGGCGGCCGCACTGCTCTGAGCGTCGGCTGGACTCCGTCTGGTCAACGGCGAGCGCATCGCAAGTTCATGAAACGTAATCCCCCTCTCGCTTTCTTCGCGAGTACACGAAGTGCTGCGAACGTTAGCCCTGACCGGTGCCGGCTTGAGCGACGCGATCTCTTCCTCCAGTTCGATAATCCTATCCCTCAGGACGTCGTCCTTCGCCAACTTCTTCGGTCGCGGAGCCGACAACGAGCCCGAGGCATTGGCGTTATCAGTCGCGAGCCGTCGGTAATGGGTGACTTCAATCCCCCTATCTATGGTGATCCTTCTGAGCCTGTCGACTTCGGCCGATAGCCTCTTGCGCTCGGTCGACACTTTCTCCAGTTCGGAAGCCAGCTTCTCCCCCTCCGCCGAACGCTCTTTTTCCGCCAGCTCCAAGTATTGAACCTCGGCCAAAAGGTCGTCATTCTTCTGCTCGGCGGCGGTAAGCTCTCTACGGAGGTTCTCAACTTCGCCTTCGGGATAGGGGGCTGAAGAGCGCTTCCGGTACTGGTACAGCTCGCGGCCATACCTCCGCAGAGCCGCCTTCGTATCCTCCAGCCTGCCGAGCAGGAGATATCGCTTATACCGGCTCTGAGAGAGCTCGTCCTTCGTTTTCACCAGCTCCTGCTGAAGGTATTCGGCCTCCGTGATCGGACCGAATCTCACCTGAAATGCAGAGATAAATCCGAGGCCCAACACTTGGAGAAAGTTACGCCAAAACAAACACTAAGTCCGAGACTCAACACTTGGGCAAATTTTGGCCAAACAAAACATTTTTTCATTCAAAATTCGAGGAGTTCTACAACAGCAGTGGCCAGTCCGCAGTTAGGCTTACAAAAACAAAAAAAAAAAAAGGGAGAAAAGAAGACAACCGAGTCAGGTGTCGACCTTTTTGTCGTTCGGGTTCGTCGACCCCTCGGCCTTGTCCTTGCCCTCGCCTCCGCCACCTCCTTCGCTCCAGCTCTCCTCCTCCTCGGAGTCGTCCTCCTTCTCCTCCTCGGTCGCGGCCTTCCACGGGTCCTCGACGGGTTCTGTCTCCCCCTCGGGGCCGATCAACTCCTCGAGAACAACCTCCTCCCCTTCCACGAGGTCATAGAAGTTGTAGGTGGACGTGTCGAAGCCCGGGTTCTTGGCCACCACATGTTGCAAGGCACGGCTGTAGGCGTCCAGCATGTTCTGGGTCATGTGCATCGTGGCCTCCTCCTGCACGGCCTTCTTCACCCTCTTCACCTTCCTGAGGTGCTTGGCCTTGATCTTCTCGGCCCTCTTCCGAGCATCCTCCGCCTCCGACCGAGCCTTGGCCAACTCCTCCCTCAGGTCGGCAGCCTCCTTCACCGACGCCTCGAGCTTGGCCGCCGAATCCTTCAGCTCGGAGACCTCCTTCTGCGAGGCCTCGAGCTTGGCCGCCGCATCCTTTGACAGCTGAACAGCATCGGCCAGCTGCTTCTCCAGCCCCTCCACTTCGGCAGCCTTCTTCGTCGAAAGAAGCAACTCGGAATCGAGCCGCTTCGCGACCTTGACGCGCTCCGTCCTCTCCTTCTCCTTCTCCTGATCCTTCCTCGCCATCTCCTCGAGCAGGAAATTGAAGTGGCAGATGATCTGAAAGAGAGAAACAGAGTTACAATCCGAATCCAAGTACTTAGAAAATTTCCTAAGGAAGAAATTCAGATGAAGGAGAAATCAGCCTACTTACCGACATGGAATCCCGGGCGATCTGCATCACGGCGTCCCCTGCCATCCCGGCCTTCAGGGTCGCTCGATCCTTCGGGGTCGGCAAATGCCTTATCGCCTCCATGCAGATGTTCCCGTCGCCCAGGAAACCATCGGCGTTCATCACCTGCGAGTCGGGGACGAAGATCTGCTTGTGACGCTCGGTTAAGATCTTCTCCGCCTCGGCAGTGAGGGGCGGAACCAGCATGGACAGCGCATCCTTCACCCCGAACATGCCGCTCGACGAACCCGGAGCGTCCGTCCCCGGGGTCGGCACAGGTGCATCCGAGGCAGGGGGATCGGAGATATTGACCTCCCCCTGCTCGGGGACCACGACCTTCGTCGGAGAGACGAGGACCTCAATCTCCCCCTCCTTGAGGACCGCGACCTTCGGTTGGTCGGCAGTCTTTGCGACCGAAGGCTTCTTCGAAGCCCGGCTGTCCTGAGGCGCTGCCGACGGCCTCTTCTTCTTCTCCTGCTTTGCCCGGCCCTTCGCCACCAGAGCCTTGTAATCAAGCTTCATTGTCTCTGCAAAAGCCGGATGAAAAAACTTAGAAAAATTTTCATGAACTTTAAACGAGGATTATAAATACCAGAAGCATACGAGGGTCGATCGGACTGAGACCCCCACAGAACAGATGCTCCTCCGTAATATCCTTCCAGCTTAGCGCTGGCAGGGCGAGAAGCTTCCTCTGGACCTCAGCCTCCTCAGCATTCAGCGGGACATCCTTCTTTGTACGCTTAGGCAGGCCGTCCGTCACCCAAACTGTCGGTATCACCCACGGCGTCAGATTTCGGACGAGGAAGTATTTATCCTTCCAATGTTTGATCGAGTCCGGGTTCTCGATCAACTTAACTCCCGTCTGAGGAGAAAGGAAAAACCTCTGTTACATGACGCCTCGGCTGGCAAGGTTTGAAAAGACTCCGAAAGAGGAACATAGTCGGCTTGGCGTCGACCTCTTGACATCGGAGGAGAAACGCCACGACATGCCTCCAAGTGTTCGGCATCAGTTGGGCGGGACTCAGACCATACCAGACCAAGACTTCGACCACGAACGGGTGTAGGGGAAAGCGGAGCCCGGCGATGAGGGAATCGACCGGGAAGACGCATATATCCGGCGAGGACTTTGTGTTGGCTCGGAACCCCGGGCCAGGAAGGAGCAGCACATACTCAAGCGGAATCCGGAAACCCTCTCGGATTGTGCGGAGATCAGCCTCGGTGAGAGTCGAGATCCTGTGGTCGACCTCGGACAGCTCCCTAGGCTCGTTCTCCTCCACCAGCTTCGCCGTACCTTGAGTGACCCTCTCCAAGGCATCCTCGGCGTAATCTCGGACGCCTCCCACGGTCGATACGGCGATGAGCTGCCGACCAAACGCCCCCGCTCTCTTCGGCGTTTCCACTATTGTGATCACGGCTTTGCCCTTTCGGGACTCCGCCGCGACTTCCTCGGGCACTTCGGCCACTTCACCCTCTTTATCCGGACGAACAACGTCTTGCTCGCTCGGCTCCATTACTCCCTTCCCTTTATCCCCTCGGCCAACGGCTTGCTCCGAGGCGGGGGTCTCAGCCGAAATCTTAACCATGTTTTCCTAAAAAGAGAAGGGAAAGAAACTGACCTTGAAGTGACAGGTACGGTCGGAAAGTTCACCGGAACTAAGAACGCTACCGCGACAGCTAGCAAGGCCACCCAGGGAGGTAAAAACTGCGAAGCGAAGTAAAAACGGAAGAGAGAGAGTAAAAGTGAAAAGTGAAGACTTGGTCTCGGGGGGGGGGGGGGGGGTGAAGATTTATAGTAAAATTGGAACGTTCCTTGGACTTCCAATGAAACTTCGCGACTTTTGGGCTACTCTCGAAGCGTCACGAAGGCCCATCACCATTACTCCTCTCACCAATTCAACTGCTCGGCCCCGAAGGATCCAAATCCGACCTACGAGCGATCCGAACACGCCGACAGCAGGGTCCGGTCGGAATCCGAGCAAGTGCCTTCCCGAGCTGGTAAATGGGAAAAACTCACTTTCCCCTCAACTTTCGCGCCCGATCTCGATCAGACGGCTCAGATCTCGCCGAGAGCACTAGACGACAAGATAGTGTTTTCTTGGGAGCTGCGCCCGTCTCGAGATGCGCGCCATCATCCAGCGGCTCAAGATGCGCCACGTCGCTCGGACGATTGGACCCTCGGACGCCACACCTATGCCTAGAGGAACCTGGAAAAATTTTGATTCAGTTTTGAGGCGCCGCCTTCGGCGAACACCCCCCAGGCCCCGTGCATCGGTCGGTATCCCGCCGACCACGAAACCCGGTCGGGAACAGATAGGCACTCCCCCCATCTCTAACTTCCCCGGGCTGACATCCATCAGAAGCCATCAGCCCGGAAGGAAGACAGAGATGAGAGGGGACCCATCAACACTCAGAAACCAGGAGAAACACACCGTTCCGAGCTTGTTGTTTACAACTGGAAGGCGCGGCATGTCAGAGGACACCGACCGCAGCGCCTTTACAGTTGCAAACAACGGGCTCGGACGGTCCAGAAGCCCGAGCTGCAACCCATGATAGAGAAGCGCGCCATCCCGAGCTAGTTGGTTGCAACTGGAAGGATCAGTTTGTCAGAGGACTCTGACAGTGGCGCCTTCACAGTTGCAACAAACGGACTCGGATGGCCCGAAGATCGGCATCGGACATGGATCGTCCTTCTCCCACCAAGACCTCCGCCTGCTTCGGCACTCACTTCGGAGCAACCAAAGAAGGCAGAAGATCTTGGTGAGAGAACGACCACCCGTCCTTCCGAGAAGGCCCATCCCCCGGATCCGGACTATGGTCGTCACCACTCTTGCCTTATTCTCCCCCGCTCCTGACATCCACTTAGGGACCGTCCGGAACGGGAGAAGATAAAGGTAAGAGAGCGACCACCCGTCCTTCGGAGATAACTCATCCCCCGGCTTCGAACTACGGTCGTCACCACTACTACCTCGTTCCCCCTCGCTCCTGACATCCACTTGGGGGCCGTCGGGAACAAAGGGAAAACCAGGCAGAAGAGCGACCACCTCTCCGAACCTCAAGAGAGAAGCTACCCAAGGCAGATGATGTAGTACCCCGATTTATTTTCTTAATATATATGAAAGGGTATTTATTTTTCTTATGATAGCCTAGTATTATTACTTTTCTCCATGATAAATAGAGTGTAGTATTTCCTATAAAACATTCTTCTCAAAGCCCAAATGTGACTTGTTTATTTTCTTATGTAAAAATACATATTTTGGCCCAAATGTATTTAAACCCATAAACTTAATCTTTTTCTTACACTTGTATGTGCAGCATTTTCCCTCTTATTTTCCGGGTATTTTGATGTACATTTTATAGTGGGATTTTGTGTGTACACGTGCACTCCATGTACACGTGCACAAGGCACAAACTTGGCCGGATTTGTGGAGAAGTGGCTAGGATCATGGGCGGTTATGTGAGGGTGTGGGTAGTTTCTCAAACTACCGATTGCATCTTGTCCTTTGATCTCCAACTCCCCAACGAATCTCAGCCCTCCATTTCGCCTATAATCTAGTATAAATACCCCCTCCTAATCCCTATCTTTTTACACTAAAAATTCCTAAGATTTCAAGAGAGTATCTGTGAGTTGTGTGAGAGCTTTTCTGTGGAGGCAAGCAGCATTGGTGAGGAGCTCGGCGTGGAACAGAGGAACAAGAAGTGCAGCGTGATATTGAAGGACTTGCGGGATTTCGTTATTTTCTTCACAAAAGGTGGGTGTTTCTCAGGACTTCTAATGTAGGAATAATGCTATATTTGTCATGAAGTGTTACCATGTGGCAAAAGTGAATTGAATGCTGTAGAAACTGCTTGAACATGCTATTAAATTCGAGGCAAGACTGACGGTCCAGTCGACTGCCATATGAGCCATTCGACTGATACGAGATATTTATTTTCATAATGTGCTGATAAAGTGTGTGTGAATAGCCATGATGGTGTGATCATAAAATGTATGTTTTTCCCTATGACACATATGATGGAGGGAAGGTAAACAAACAAAAAGAACTGAGGAGATAAACATTTGAAGTTGTCGGCTTAGTCGACTGATGCTCGTTCTGAAAGTGATTATTTGATAGTTCCTCGAATAAAGATATTCTATTTTTTGTGTAGACTCATGATGATGACTTGAAATTTATATTCCCATTGTCGTATGTAAGTATGAGCAATATGAATACAGGTTTAGAGTAGTAATTTCTCTAAAGAGCATGTTAATAACTGGGAAAAATTGTGTTGTGAATGCTACTGAGCAAGGGGTATTATGTTTATGGAACATAAATTGGTATATACTGTTAATTGATATCATGATGCAAGTATATGTAAAGAAATGTAAGTAAATTCCCAAATTAAAATGGATCTGTCCAGTCGACCAATGCATGTGGCAAGTCGACTGATCTGGACTTAGAAATTATGCTGTTTGAAATATCCAGGACAGACGACTGATTACTGATCAGTCGACTGTTACGAGGATGATATTGTGAATAAGAATTGGGCAGGACAGGCGACTGGTAGTGTACTCAGTCGACTAACCCGAACGTTATGATAACCCTGTATGACTGTATAAGTCGACTGGTGCTCTTCCAAGTCGACTGTACAGAGTGAACTTTGGTATACTGGAATTTCATGTTATTTTGCTGTTAGTAATGGTAAATCTTGTGATTTTAAGTCAATGAACTCTGTTATGGATGCATGAATTGTGTAAATGAATCATAGATGAGGATTGAGAATCAAATGAAATTATAAAATGTGAAATCATGATGAGGAAAGTCTGTGAGACTCTAAAATGAATTATGAGCCGATGATGCTCCTTTGGATATTGTGAATGTGAAATTGAACAGAAGAGTAGCTAAGTCTCCCCGGCAGCGAATGAAATGATATTGAGAATTAGACCAGGTTGGTCAAGTGTAATGAAATGATGAGTCCGGATGATGGAGAGGCTAACTCTAGAGGTTGATTTTCATTCATGATTCTAATTAAGTTAATACATAGTGTGGAGGTGATGAAGGTGAGAGAAAAACATGAGTATGAGAGCTAGGGTACGGTGCGGGTATGTGAGCCGCAGAAAGCATGCTTGATGAGTCAAGACATGGCGCGGGCACAACTCAGTAATGATCGGACTCTAGTCACGCTTGTGGGATGTTTTGGTGACTGCAAGAGGAGTGTGTTCAGGGAGGAGGCTGAATTATCGCAGAAGGCATGCTTGACGAGTCAAGACATGGCGCGAAATTCTACTCCAGGGGCCAGGATACATGCTTGTACTCATAGATTCATCTAGGATACTCATTGGAATTACAGTAGTAGAATAAGTCATGGCGGGGGATTGAACCCTACTAAAATGAAGATCGTTTAAGAGGCTTGCACTCGAACCTATGTAGTATGGGATGCATAGAATTCGAACAAGTATGCATTAGTGTCATAATTAACTAAGTAAATTGCATTAAGGATTTAAGTGCACAATCACGACACGACATCATTAAAAGTTTCCCAATTTGCATGCTTATGTTGAACTGGCTTGTGATTTGTAAGAAATGAGATTCATTATACTGTTTCTGGCATAGAGAGGATGGCCATGTATAATTATCGTCGGTTGAATAAACTGACGTACCCACAGTGTTTTATGCAGGATAATCACATGTAAAAGGAATGGATGCACAAAGAGTTCATTATATTGTTGTTCATTTATGTAAATATTGTACATTTTGCTTCCGCTGTGTAAATTCAAATGTAACATGCTGTAACTCTGATGTAAAAGTAAAGATTTTAAATTCCTTGTAAAATTGTATGTGAAGAAAGCGAAAAGATCCTGAAGAACATCTCGAATTCAGTAAATTGGGATTCGGGGCGTTACAGAGTGGTATCAGAGCCACGCTTTCTATGCTTTCACACTCGTACAAATTTATAAGGAACGACACCCTAGATGTGGACATTAGAGTGTGTGTTTGGATTTAGAGATTTAAATGTAAGTAACTTACATTTGTGTTGCTCTATGATTTATGCTTCTTCCTCTCTATTCTAAGATGGCTGATCACTTCGACCCTGCTGGAGGCGACGACTGGCACATTATTGAGGAAGAGTACCATCCTGGACAGGCTGATTCTGAGGACGAGTATCACCCTGGGCAAGCTGATTCTGATGATGAGGAGTACCCTGAATCCCGAGAGATCACCCCACCGCCGAACTCACCTGATGATTCTTCTTCTTCCGATGAAGAAAAGGGACCAGCTTTGGGTAACGCTATGGCTTCTCTGCAGAGGCAAGTGGATACCTTGAAGTATAGAGTTGGAGTTTTGGAGGCTCAGCTGGAGAAGCGAAATGCTGACTATTCTGTCCTTAGCCATCGGATTTGGGAACTTGAGAAGAAAAAGAACCTAACTGATGTGCTGAAGGATGAGGTGGATGAACTGCGGGATGAACTTCGAGCAGCGAAGAGGACCCGTAGAGATTAGATTGTCTTGGTTTCTATTTTCTTCTATTCTGATGTTAAAATGTTTTTCTAATTCGAATGTATAAACTTTGAAATTCAATGAAATGAAAGTTGGTTTTATACTTCGAATTTAATGGATCTTTTGCATCAGAATATGGCGAGAAGGGGAGCCAGGAATGGTGAAGGTTTGGACCTGGATGCCGAGTTTGCAAGGGTTTACCAGACGCTGAATGCAGTGGCTGCAAACCAAGGAAGGGGGCCGGTGAATCCAGTACCCGAGGCAATCAAGCTAGTGGAATCGTTCAAGAGAATGAAACCACCAGTGTTCGAGGGAAAGTCCGACCCGGATGCGGCCGATAACTGGATTCGGCAAGTGGAGACAATCTTTGAGGTGTTGGAAACACCGGAGGGCAGCAAGGTCAAGTTGGCGACTTTGCAGTTGGAGAAGGATGCGGCTGTTTGGTGGCAGTCGATGAAGAGGACTATGGGCGGCTTGTTGCTTGGCTGGGAGGAATTTTTGGAGGAATTCCGCAGTCATTATTTCCCCTCCGACGTCCAGGAGAAAAAGGCCATGGAGTTTCTGTCACTTCAACAAGGCAGCATGTCAGTGAGAGCCTATGAGACCAAGTTCACTCAACTCTCCAGGTATGCTCCAGAATTGGTGATGGATGAGGCGAAGAAGGCTCGCAAGTTCGAGCATGGTCTGAGGCCGAGCTTGAGATCTCGTATGATACCCCTTGGTATCAGGAGATTCGATAAGCTGGTGAAGAGGGCGGCAGCAGCGGAGGCGGATATGGAGCAGTTCCATGTTGCTCAGCATCAGAGGAGCAACTGGCAGTCTGGGAAGAGGCCCGCGCCATCGGGGAGTTTCAAGGGGCAACCATCTGCACAGAAATTCAAACCGATAGGGGCGAATGCCGTCAGTGTAGCTGGGAGACCTGGAAACGATGCAGGGAGACCTTCTGCAGTCACTTGCTTTAACTGTGGTGAAGTGGGACATTACCAATCTCGATGTCTCAAACCGCGGGCTGGCAATCACAATGTGCCAATACAGCAGACTGGGAAGAGGCCGTACCAGTCAGGGCGAGTATTTGCTTTGACAGAAGCTGATGCTGAGGAAGCAGATCAGGTTATCTCTGGTACGAGGGCTGAGGTCTAGTGTGATTTCTTTTTCATTTCTCCTTCCCGATCATAGTGTAAAACTGTTATGTAATGATGTATGTTATGTAACAGGAGAACTCTATATTAATGGAAAGGGAGCTGTGGTGTTGTTTGATACTGGATCCTCTCATACTTTTGTGTCTCCTAGATTTGCTAAAGTGTTGGGAGTTGAACCGAAGATTTTCCCAGGCAAGATCTTAGCAGTGGCTACACCATCAGGGGAAACTTTGACCACTGATCGGTACTATGTTGATTGCGAGATAGTGATTGGGGATCGAATCTTTGGCATTGATCTGATCGAGCTGACTATCTTGGGAGTCGATGTTATCATTGGCATTGATTGGATGTCGGTGTACAGTGCGAGCATCGAGTGTAAGGCCAAGACGGTGACAGTGAAGGCTCCAGGTGGACCTGAAGTCACTTTCCAAGGGAAGATGAAGTGTTCTAAGCTGGTGGCAACTATCCGCAAGGAAGAGACTCCTGTGGAATTGCAAGGGATTCCTGTGGTTCGGAACTATCCGACTGTGTTCTTGGAAGATTTTCCTGGGTTACCTCCGCATCGTGATGTAGAGTTCAGCATCACTGTTCAACCGGGAAGTGCACCCATTTCTAAGGCACCGTTTAGGATGGCTCCAGTGGAACAGGATGAGGTGAAACGGCAGATTGAGGAACTATTGGGAAAAGGCTTTATTCAACCTAGTGCGTCACCTTGGGGAGCACCAGTGCTTTTGGTAAAGAAGAAGGATGGATCGATGAGAATGTGTATCGATTACCAGGAGCTGAATAAAGTCACTGTTCAGAATAAGTATCCGATTCCTCGAATTGATGACTTGTTCGATCGTCTACAAGGAGCAGCTGTCTTCTCCAAAATAGATCTTCGATCAGGATATCACCAAGTGCGAGTGAAAGCTGAAGATGTGCATAAAACTGCATTTAGAACTCGGCATGGGCATTACGAATTCTTAGTTATGCCATTCGGAGTGACGAATGCACCTGCAATCTTCATGGACTTGATGAACAGAGTTCTGAGGCCGTTTATTGATTCTTTCGTCGTGGTGTTTATCGACGATATTCTCGTGTACTCCAAGTCTGAGGAGGAGCACACTGAGCATCTGGCAGCAGTTTTGCAGAAGTTGGAAGAGCAGAGGTTGTATGCCAAGTTATCCAAGTGTGATTTCTGGAAATCTGAAGTGGCATTCCTAGGTCACATCCTTTCTAAGGAGGGAGTGGCAACTGACCCTCAGAAGATAGAGGCAGTGAGAGATTGGGCTAGGCCTACTACAGTGAAGGAAGTCAGAAGTTTCCTTGGGATGACTGGATACTACAGGAGATTCATTCAAGGTTATGCTCAGATAGCTGTGCCGCTTACCGAGTTGACCAAGAAGAATGCGAGCTTCAAGTGGACCGAGCAGTGTGAGGCGAGTTTTCAGGAGTTGAAAGATAGACTGACTACTGCACCTATTTTGGCTTTGCCTAGAGCAGGAGTTGAGTATGATGTCTATAGCGATGCTTCACATCGGGGGCTTGGTTGTGTCTTAATGCAAGAAGGTAAAGTGATCGCATATGGGTCTAGGCAACTACGACCGCATGAGAAGAATTATCCCACTCATGATCTAGAGCTGGCTGCGATTATCTTTGCTTTGAAGCAATGGAGGCACTACGTGTATGGTGAGAAGCTGAACATGTACACGGATCATAAGAGCTTGAAGTATATCTACCAGCAGAGGGATCTCAATCTAAGACAGCGGAGATGGTTGGAAGTGCTCGAGGATATGCGACCTGAGATCAAGTATCATCCCGGAAAGGCTAATGTTGTTGCTGATGCACTTAGTCGCAAGAGCAGTTTGGCCTGTTTGATTACGACTCAGAGGCATTTGATTGAGGAGTTGGACCGAGCAGGTATTGAGGTTGTCTTGCAAGGATTGGGAGCATCTTTATCTCAGTTGAAGCTTCAGCCTACTCTGAATGCAAGGATCATTGCAAGTCAGGAAGTTGATGCTGATATTCTGGAGATGAAGGAGCAGGTTAGTGCTGGCAGGTTGCCCGGTTTTCAGACCAGGGATGGAGTGCTGTGGTTCGGAGATAGGCTGTGCGTTCCAGATCAGGCGGACCTGAAAGAGAGTATTCTTCAGGAGGCGCATGCTACTCTTTTGTCGGTACATCCTGGGAGTACTAAGATGTACAAAGACATCAAGCAGCATTTCTGGTGGTCAGGTTTGAAGCGGGATGTGGCCGAATTTGTCGCGAGATGTGAGGTTTGTCAGCAAGTTAAAGCAGAAAATCAGAGACCCGGAGGTCTATTACAGCCGTTACCTATTCCGGAATGGAAATGGGATAACATCAGTATGGATTTCATCACGGGTTTGCCTAAGAGTTCTAAAGGCAATGATGCTATTTGGGTTATAGTCGATCGACTTACCAAGTCCGCTCACTTTTTGGCGATGAAACTCACAGCTTCGATGGACAGGTTGGCTGAGATGTATGTTGGTGAGATTGTCCGACTTCATGGCGTTCCTTCGACTATTGTGTCTGATCGAGATGCGCGGTTTACCTCGCATTTCTGGAGGAGTCTTCAGGCAGCTTTGGGTACCAAGACAGATTTCAGCACTGCTTTTCATCCACAGACCGATGGGCAGACCGAGAGAGTCAACCGTATTCTTGAGGATATGCTTCGGTGTTGTATACTAGACTTCGGAGGCAGTTGGGAAAGGCATTTACCTTTGGTGGAGTTTGCCTACAACAACAGTTTTCAAACTAGCATTGGGATGGCGCCGTATGAAGCTTTGTATGGCAGGAAGTGCAGGACTCCTGTGTGTTGGTATGAGGTTGGGGAGCGTCAGTTGTTTGGTCCTGAGCTTGTACAGCTGACTTCTGAGAAGATTGATCTGATCAGGAAAAGGTTGGTGGAAGCTCAGAGCAGGCAGAAAAGCTATGCAGACAACCGGAGGAGGGACCTTGAGTTTGAGGTTGGTGACTTCGTCTTTCTGAAGGTATCACCCAGCAAAGGTGTGGTTCGTTTTGGCAAAGGCGGGAAGTTAGCCCCGAGATTTATAGGCCCATATAAGATATTGAAAAGGATCGGGAAAACTGCTTACCGGCTTGAATTACCGGAAGAGTTGTCTCAGGTGCACAATGTTTTCCATGTGTCTATGTTGAGAGGTTATATTCCAGACCCGAGTCATCATTTGCCAGAAGTACCGGAAGGTTTGCAGTTAGACCTGAATTACATCGAGACTCCTGTTGAGATCGTTGACTGTAGGGAGAAAGTCTTGAGGAATAAGACGATACCGATGGTCAAGGTAGTCTGGAGAAACCACTTGGTTGAAGAGGCTACTTGGGAATCCGAGGACAAGATGTTGAAGGACTATCCTGAGCTTTTTGCTTGATTGTATTTGTATTGATTGTATCTGGTATCTTGTATCTTATGTCTTTTGTTCTGGTTGGGTGTGTTGTATTTCTTCTGTTCTCGCTCTTGACTGTAGTTCCGGGGACGGAACTATTCTAAGGAGGGAGTGATGTAGTACCCCGATTTATTTTCTTAATATATATGAAAGGGTATTTATTTTTCTTATGATAGCCTAGTATTATTACTTTTCTCCATGATAAATAGAGTGTAGTATTTCCTATAAAACATTCTTCTCAAAGCCCAAATGTGACTTGTTTATTTTCTTATGTAAAAATACATATTTTGGCCCAAATGTATTTAAACCCATAAACTTAATCTTTTTCTTACACTTGTATGTGCAGCATTTTCCCTCTTATTTTCCGGGTATTTTGATGTACATTTTATAGTGGGATTTTGTGTGTACACGTGCACTCCATGTACACGTGCACAAGGCACAAACTTGGCCGGATTTGTGGAGAAGTGGCTAGGATCATGGGCGGTTATGTGAGGGTGTGGGTAGTTTCTCAAACTACCGATTGCATCTTGTCCTTTGATCTCCAACTCCCCAACGAATCTCAGCCCTCCATTTCGCCTATAATCTAGTATAAATACCCCCTCCTAATCCCTATCTTTTTACACTAAAAATTCCTAAGATTTCAAGAGAGTATCTGTGAGTTGTGTGAGAGCTTTTCTGTGGAGGCAAGCAGCATTGGTGAGGAGCTCGGCGTGGAACAGAGGAACAAGAAGTGCAGCGTGATATTGAAGGACTTGCGGGATTTCGTTATTTTCTTCACAAAAGGTGGGTGTTTCTCAGGACTTCTAATGTAGGAATAATGCTATATTTGTCATGAAGTGTTACCATGTGGCAAAAGTGAATTGAATGCTGTAGAAATTGCTTGAACATGCTATTAAATTCGAGGCAAGACTGACGGTCCAGTCGACTGCCATATGAGCCAGTCGACTGATACGAGATATTTATTTTCATAATGTGCTGATAAAGTGTGTGTGAATAGCCATGATGGTGTGATCATAAAATGTATGTTTTTCCCTATGACACATATGATGGAGGGAAGGTAAACAAACAAAAAGAACTGAGGAGATAAACATTTGAAGTTGTCGGCTTAGTCGACTGATGCTCGTTCTGAAAGTGATTATTTGATAGTTCCTCGAATAAAGATATTCTATTTTTTGTGTAGACTCATGATGATGACTTGAAATTTATATTCCCATTGTCGTATGTAAGTATGAGCAATATGAATACAGGTTTAGAGTAGTAATTTCTCTAAAGAGCATGTTAATAACTGGGAAAAATTGTGTTGTGAATGCTACTGAGCAAGGGGTATTATGTTTATGGAACATAAATTGGTATATACTGTTAATTGATATCATGATGCAAGTATATGTAAAGAAATGTAAGTAAATTCCCAAATTAAAATGGATCTGTCCAGTCGACCGATGCATGTGGCAAGTCGACTGATCTGGACTTAGAAATTATGCTGTTTGAAATATCCAGGACAGACGACTGATTACTGATCAGTCGACTGTTACGAGGATGATATTGTGAATAAGAATTGGGCGGGACAGGCGACTGGTAGTGTACTCAGTCGACTAACCCGAACGTTATGATAACCCTGTATGACTGTATAAGTCGACTGGTGCTCTTCCAAGTCGACTGTACAGAGTGAACTTTGGTATACTGGAATTTCATGTTATTTTGCTGTTAGTAATGGTAAATCTTGTGATTTTAAGTCAATGAACTCTGTTATGGATGCATGAATTGTGTAAATGAATCATAGATGAGGATTGAGAATCAAATGAAATTATGAAATGTGAAATCATGATGAGGAAAGTCTGTGAGACTCTAAAATGAATTATGAGCCGATGATGCTCCTTTGGATATTGTGAATGTGAAATTGAACAGAAGAGTAGCTAAGTCTCCCCGGCAGCGAATGAAATGATATTGAGAATTAGACCAGGTTGGTCAAGTGTAATGAAATGATGAGTCCGGATGATGGAGAGGCTAACTCTAGAGGTTGATTTTCATTCATGATTCTAATTAAGTTAATACATAGTGTGGAGGTGATGAAGGTGAGAGAAAAACATGAGTATGAGAGCTAGGGTACGGTGCGGGTATGTGAGCCGCAGAAAGCATGCTTGATGAGTCAAGACATGGCGCGGGCACAACTCAGTAATGATCGGACTCTAGTCACGCTTGTGGGATGTTTTGGTGACTGCAAGAGGAGTGTGTTCAGGGAGGAGGCTGAATTATCGCAGAAGGCATGCTTGACGAGTCAAGACATGGCGCGAAATTCTACTCCAGGGGCCAGGATACATGCTTGTACTCATAGATTCATCTAGGATACTCATTGGAATTACAGTAGTAGAATAAGTCATGGCGGGGGATTGAACCCTACTAAAATGAAGATCGTTTAAGAGGCTTGCACTCGAACCTATGTAGTATGGGATGCATAGAATTCGAACAAGTATGCATTAGTGTCATAATTAACTAAGTAAATTGCATTAAGGATTTAAGTGCACAATCACGACACGACATCATTAAAAGTTTCCCAATTTGCATGCTTATGTTGAACTGGCTTGTGATTTGTAAGAAATGAGATTCATTATACTGTTTCTGGCATAGAGAGGATGGCCATGTATAATTATCGTCGGTTGAATAAACTGACGTACCCACAGTGTTTTATGCAGGATAATCACATGTAAAAGGAATGGATGCACAAAGAGTTCATTATATTGTTGTTCATTTATGTAAATATTGTACATTTTGCTTCCGCTGTGTAAATTCAAATGTAACATGCTGTAACTCTGATGTAAAAGTAAAGATTTTAAATTCCTTGTAAAATTGTATGTGAAGAAAGCGAAAAGATCCTGAAGAACATCTCGAATTCAGTAAATTGGGATTCGGGGCGTTACAGATGCCCCCGAGGTCTGGAACTCAATTTGGCTGTGACGAAAATGACAAAGGGAGTGGAGTACTTATAGCCTGCCTCCTAGAACCAGCCATTATGACCCTCGAAAATCGAAGCGCCGCGTTTTAATTAAGGGAATTACTGATCCTCGGAAGCTGAAACGCCACGCATTAATTATCCTTAGTGACGTCGGGAAGGCGAAACGCCACACAAGTCACGAAGCGCCATTAACACCATGGGGAACAGAGCCATCTCAGATTGCCAAAAACCACAGGCCCTCGGTCGGCTGCCGAGCAAGGGCCTTTCCGAGCGTGTAAACGGGGAAAACTCACTTTCCCCTCAACTTTCGCGTCTGATCTCAATCAGACGGCCCAGATCTCGCCGAGAGCACTAAAAGACAAGATAGTGTTTTCTTGGGAACTGCGCCCGTCTCGAGATGCGCGCCCACATCCAACAGCTCAGATAACGCCACGTCCCTCGGCCTGCCGAACACCAATGCCTTCGGTCGGCATCCGAGCAAGTGCCTTCCCGAGCTGGTAAATGGAGAAAAAAAGACACCGAGCTACGTGGACCGCTGGATCTCTCAAAAATTCGCGCTCCCAATGATAAAGAGCCCAGATTGCGCCACGTGCGTTAAAAGACAAGATAGTGTTTTTTTGGGAACTGCGCCCGTCTCGAGATGCGTGCCACTATCCGATGGCTCAGATTGCGCCACGTCGCTCGGAACGCCGAACCCCCTAGTCTCCGGTCGGCAGCCGAGCAAGTGCCTTTCCGAGCTCGAAAATGGAGAAAAACGCTGCCGAGCTACAACAGCCATCAGATCCTTCCGAAATTGGTGCTCGCCCATGATCAATGGCTCAGATCCAGCCACGCCATTAATCGGTATTTAAATCATTTTTTATTTATTTTAATCGTTTTATTTGTTTAAAAATTGCGAAAAAATTGCTAAAAATTCGGGAAAATTAGCTAAAAATTCTGGGAGATAATTGAAAATTCGGGGACACACTTTCGGACCCCGGAGCGAGCAATTATTACCCTGAACGCACCGCTAAAGCCCCCGAACGATTAGCAAACACATCGCAGAATTAAACAAATACTTCGAAAAAAGTAGATAAAAGACTGTCAGATACCCGATGCGACTCAAGAACAGCACACAGCGTCAAAAGTCACCTCACTACCCCCTTTCTAGATTCAAAATCTCACATTTGGACTCCGATACAACGCCACCAGCCACTGAAACTGCTAAACTACTCCTCAAAGTCTGATCACGCTCAGCCTTTAGGAGTGGGGGGCTCGTGATATGGCTAAAATTGGGGTTAAGTCGGGACCGTCCAGATCGACCACGAATCTTGAAGCACGGGGGTAAAAAGGTAATTTCACATACAGATGGATCCAAAACGGGTATTGGATCTCCTTCTCACGAAACCAACCGCCCGCGAATAGATCCACTCCAACTGGGCGCGGGTCCCGACCCGATACAAGCCCGGTCCACCAAGAGAGAATCAGGCCACTGATTTGATCAGATCAAATCAATAAGCTTGATTTGCTCTCACCAGGGAATCAAGGCCTACTTTCCTAAAACAGAATAGGAGGATTTTGCTCCTAAATGTTAGCCAGGAAATCAGGATCCTGATCATTCCAAAGGCGACTATAAATACAACCCCTCTACCACCAAGACCAGGTTAATCACTTTTTCACCACTTAAGCTCTTTCTTAATCTTATACTGATTACTAACAAGAGCGTCGGAGGGTGCGTCGCCGGAATCAACCCCGGTGTCTCGCACTTCCTTGCAGGTTGCGGCGGGAGCAGGCAGGCCGAGTCAGCTGCTCAGGTTTTCCTCGGATCCACAAATTCTATCTGTTTACCCCCACACCGAAATCAGCGGTAACACTTGCCAACAAATTTGCAAACCAACCATGGCTGATCAGAAAAACAACAACAACAAAAAAGTTATAGTTTTGCTTAGACCAAATGGTTCAATCACAGAATAGTTTGCCAAGAAAAGACTCATATGAAGATGAGATAAACAGAGGATCAAGTTCAATTTACATAGATGGATCCCTCTATTTCTCTTGTAAGATATTATATGATCTTTTAAGATGGTATGAAGAAATCCAGCACCAGGTGATCATGTGTATCAAAACACTTGACACAAGAAAACTTTGGTATTTGTTTCAAAACACTGAAGCCATATACCGTGCCTTATCAGCCTGACATTTCCTTTTGTGTACACTGAGTTATAAATATCACTAGATATCACTACTAAACCTATCTGCAATCTGAGCCAACTGCATCCTGAACAGATTAGAAACCATCTCTCTCCAAGCACTCTGCTAATTCAGCCTGAAAGAGAAGAAGGAAAAGTTTAAAGATGGAAGTGTATCAAGAGCTACTCTGCAAAAGACATCAATAACAAGAGGGAATAATGCTCTAACTCTTTCTATCCAACTTATACTCTGCAAAAGACATCAATAACATGCTCTAACTCTTTCTATCCAACTTATACTGAGGCTCTGTTGAAGAGCCAACATGGCTAATAGGTTTAATACTGGAAATACACATGCTTGCCCCATGCTTAAAAAGTACAGGCTGAACTAGATGAAGAAGATTAGAGTTATTTGACTAGCAATTCAGAAAATTTAACAACTTATTTGCATGTGGAAATTCGGTCTATCATGATTGAGGTAAATCTGGAGTCTAGATAAACTGGACATTTGCTCCAAGCTCTTTTGTTGTTTTATATTGTGTTCTTTGTTCATTTTCCATTTGGATTTAAATCTCCCTACAACTAATGCATTGCATTTCTTATAAGTCAAAGCTTTGCGTGCAAAATAAGTAATAGCTTCAATTCTAAAGGACAAAGCACTGGTTTACAGCCAAACATTTGCACTCCTGTAGTGCATATGATGAGTTCCCACTCTAATGTTAGAGCTCAATGGTTCTGTTCCTGCCCAAAGTGAATTAATTGGGATGCTGAGAAACCTATCAACCCCCACTACCATTGGGTCAGTTTATGGCAGCAGAAGGATACCTAAAAGGGAAAAAAACACTCTCCTACAGATTTTAGAAATGAACAAATATTACCATGATCTGGTCCCTGACAGGTTTCCAGAAGAATTTCAAACTGAAGCAAAAGGAGAAACTGAGTAGAAACCTCAATGTTCATAATGAGGAGAACAGAGCTAATGAATAGAATTCTAGAAAATGGAAGCACTGTACTGAACCCAGTATTTTACCTTACAAAAAGATGATTGAATAGTCCAATTTGAAAGGTGAGACTAGATTTAACAGTATTAAGGCAATCAATAAAATGTTTTAAGTACACCTCAGCCAGATGCATTTGTTCATATTAGCTCAGGTTTTACTTGAGATGTTTTCCACATAAAGAGCTGTTGCTAAGTGCCTCTATCCTATTCGGACAAATTAGTAAGTACCAGATTTAGTTTGCTAAGTAAGAATAGCTAAATTTGTCTCTACCTCTCCTCCCAGGATGCACTATACTAAATATTCATCACAGTCTAAACACTCAAATTCAGTTGTAAGGCTTCATACAAAAAAATTGAAAACTAAAATCTAATATTATGTAAGCTATTCCTAAATTATTGATATAGTTCAATACTATATGATTAACAAATACCAAGTTCAAGGGTTTATCCCACTAGATAATTTTTTTAGAAGGAAAGTAATGTACCTAGTTAGCATCTAACATCTTGATGTGATCGGTCGGCCATGCAATTGCAAGTCCCATAACCTCATCTAGAGTATCTACACCACCACCTCGCCTAAATAATGGTGCTGAAGGTTGTCTTACTTCATCCACCCAAACTTTGGAAGCATTTTGCCTAAGGGGTACACAGTGCACTACCACCTCAGGATCATTTGTCACCCATCGCCCAATAGCAACCACTTCACTCAGTGCCTCCCAGTTTAACAATTCGCATTTTCTACTTCTACGATTACTGCTGCCATTGAGTGACTAACATGAAAACATTACAAAAAAGTTATTACAAGTGTTATATATATATATATATATATATATATATATATATATATATATATATATATATATATATATATATATATATATATGAATGAAAAGTACCAAAGCTGTACTGGGTTACCTGTGGAGTATCAGTTGCATTAGTAGTTGATAATGGATCATTGTTACACAATTTTGAGCGCTTATCCTCATCCTCATCCTCCTCGTCACTATCATCGTCATTATCGTTTTCACCATAAATATCCACATTATCATCACTATCGCTATGATCTTCTTCATCATCTTCACTACCCTCTTCATCTTGAGCATCACTATCTTCTTCCTCCATATCGTCATCACTATCTTCTTCCTCCAGATCATCCTCACTATCCTCTTCTTATTGAACCGTACTCTGTAAAATAACAAACTGAATTATAAATCTATTATGTTTAATCTAATCAGCATTCAAATGAAAATCAATTTTCTTACCTTCTTATTTTTCTTATGTTTCTTATGTTTTGAGTAAGAGTTTTTACACTTTGTTTGCTTTTTAAGTAGAGCTGTCAACTCCTTCACTGTTTCAGCAAGTGAATCCACCTTTCCTCTGAGCTCAACTACTTCGGCAGAGGCTGCAATCGAAGCACTTAATTTAGATGGGTTGGCTCCTGCTCCCATCGCGGATAAACGACCTTGTCGTACAGGCTTGTTAAATATCCTTGAATATGCATCACCTTCATAACCCGGGCCTACGTGGGATGTCTCGAGTGGCGAAGAAGTTAGTTCTTCTTTCACATTTTTCTGAAAATAAAAGAAGCTCAAAATTAATATGAATATATGATTGAACAATAAGAATCTGCATTTAACTAATGGTAAACTATGTGAGAAAATAATTTTAGAACCATACTATAAGATCAACATCATCTGGCTTTCCTGCTTCACCAATCTTTTTTGTATATGCTCGATACCAACAACGAAGCCTAACTTTATCTTGACAAATGGGACCCTCTTCTTTCTATATAGCAAACAGATACAATCAACACAAACATCAAAATTTTAAACAACACATTTAATAAATATAATGAAAATAATTTATAACTAACTCACTACTATTTCAGATTCTATCCAAGCAAATCCCTTTCGACCACCACGGAAAGGAATAGTTTGTTTACTTCTCATTTCCTTGAACTTTTCACTTTTTGCCTACAAGACAAATTGTACTCTAATATAATTAATTTTATATAAAAGATAAGATATAGCAAGTTAAACAGAATAGTATACACAGTTTTTTTACCTTGAATTTTGGGTTGTTTTTTGATTTTACAAATTCATCCCACTCTCTTGGACTTTTGTAAATCAGTTTCTTGTTTAAGCTTGCCCCCAATTTTGCTTTGCGTGCCTTGGCAGATCTTCCCATCGCTTGTAGGGTGTAAATTTTTGCTTCTCTATCACGTCCATTGAATGTGAACTTTTGCTGAAGTAATCTGTGTAGATATAAATTATTATCATAAAAATAAGCACAAAGAATTAAATGAAGTTAACCAAAGCCAGTAAATTTATGAGTGGTAAACTTGCTGAGAAGATTAGCAGGATGCTAAGCTCAAATTCAGGCTTCAGACATCATACAAGTTGTTAAACAACAAGGGCAAGCAATCTATTTTTGAAAGATTAAGATTATGCAGCAGAAACTAAGTATAATACTTTGGAAGATTAAGTGCAATTGCCTATCTTTGCCAATTGGTCACGATAGTAGGGAGACTCCAGTCGATGCAAAATGAGAAAGAAGTGAATGGATCATATCAAGGAAACCCCAGTCAAGCCAATTGCAGAATAATGACCATTCATTCAAATACTTGATGGAAACCTGAGTCTCCTTCAAAGCAAGTCTTTAACAGATGCACATTCTGTGAGACTGTAGTTCCCTTGCATTTTACTTTGTGCCTCGATTTTGTTGCAAATGTATAGTGCTAAGATAGTGCCTCAATAAGCCGGATTCAGAAAGTTCTTGAAAGATATTACAAAATGTCACTCGAAAAGAAAGCACAAAGGAAATATAGAAGACAAACTACAAAATAACAGTCACTGCAAAATAACAAAGGATAGTTTAAAGGGGATAGGTAACAAATACTAGTAGTAGAACAAGTGGCAAGTGAACATGTGATGGTATCAAGCATCAAGTAACAAGTATCACGTACAGGCGTCAAGTAAACATGTATCAAGTCTCAAGTAACAAGTCTCAAGCAACGAGCATCAAGTAGGGTATCAAGTGTGTACAAGTGAAAAGTTAATCTTAAGTCTAATGTTTAATTCTATCTAGGTAGTACTTCATGCATCCATACTTTTACTACATGGTTGCTACATACAATCAGTTGCGTTTAGGCCTAGTGGTGGAGTTTATAGGACAGTGTACTCAGGCATGCATCAAGTATCAAGCAAGCCATGCTCATAAATCGAGTAATCATATAACTAGTTCATGTGTCAAGTCATAACAAGACAAGTCATGAATCAAATATATACTAGTTCATGAATCAATTAATATACTAGTTCATGGATCGAATAATAATATACTAGTTCATGAATCAAATAATATACTAGTTCATGAATCGAATAATAATATAACTAGATCATGAAGCATGTATCAAGTGAAAAACACGGGCCCCCTTCCGAGTACACTTACCTATATTGTCCACTACTATGGTCTTTTCCGTAAACCCTGGCTTGTTATTTATTATTATTATTAACCAAGCATGAAAGTGTACGAAACAGGTCAAGTAAACATGATCAAGAATAGGGAAAAAGTTTAGGCTAGGTAGGATACATTTTCAAAGGTCAAAACAAATCAAAATATCAAGAACAACGAGAATTCAAAATCTAGACAGCATGACGTTGCTGCACCAAAATTGCGATTCCCGTTGCTACAAGATAGCAAATGTGGATCCGTCAGAAGGTTTAGAAACTAGACTCCTGCCTAGTTCCAGTGCATATAATTAAGACACATAAAATTTGTAGCAATTGATGTCAAAACAATAAACTAAACAGCATTTGTGTTCTGCCAGAATTTGTAAAACTGAGTTTATACATAAAAAAAGGGTTGAAACATCATTAGTTAATTCTGGGAAAATTAGGAAATGTTCTCTAGGGTGTCCAGTATCAGTAAACAAAATTTCAAGTCATTTACTTATTGGTAGCATAGATAAAATAATTGTAAACCAAAGTGGTACAGCAGTTTTTATGAATTTGCGATTACCGACACAGCAGCAGCAAAGATATCTCTCAAACAGTAACTTGGAATTCAAAAATTCTGGATGTTATTGGCAACTAGACACTCAGGGATACATTTCATAATCATGACTCAAGTTCAGATTTTGATTTTATTGGGGTCGAAACAGCAATCCAAGACAGGACAAAAACCAAAGAAGACACTTTTTGCATGAAATGTATCATAATTATACTAGTTGTGAATAAATGTATCAAAAAAGGGTTGTGTCCCTTAGATCATGTAATAGATAAGGCGAAACATGAGACCACCAACGATAAACAAGGAGGAGTCACATTTATAATCTACTTGCAGTATTTTCAAGGAAAAACTTGTACAAGAAAACGAAATGTACAAGAAGATACTTATCTTGGGGTATAGACGATGAATCCAATGGATAACAGGAATGGATCCAACATGGATCTTGATGGCGATCAAGATCAGACCAACGGACGGCTCAGATTGGATTTGATCAGATCTGGTGAGATCGGGTGGCCCAGGAGCGATTTGATCGATGATCCCGATCTTGATCAGACCGGAGGAGATCCAATGGCTGAGATTTGAACACCCCTTAAACCTTCCCTCCTCCTTCACAGCAACAGAGAGAGGGAGAGCGAGTCTTGGGCGGCGACTGAGGGCGGCGGAGGCGGCGACCGGTAGTAGTGGTGGCTGAGTGCGGCAGAGGGGGGGCTGTCGCAGGTGGCTGCGACGGAGGGGAGACGACGCGCAGGGGAAGACTGCTCTATTCTTAGGGGGGGGGAAACAGGGTAATGGCGAGATGGGTTCATGTTGAGTTGGGTTCGAGCGGGAGGGCGATGAAGACGGGGATGAGGGTGAAAGCGGAGCAAGGGGACGGTGGTGAGGCGGTGACGAGGTTGCAGGGGTAGTGGTCGGAGAGGATGGGAACGGGGTAATGGATTTCGGTAGTGGAGCGGAGGAAGAAGGGGAGTTTCGGTGGCAAGGCGATGGGTCGGCAGGGACGAGGAGTATGGGGATGACGACGAGGTAGAGAGACGATCGGGAGCTCGATGAGAGATGGCGAGATGGGGAAGATGACAGGGAGAGGTAAAGCTAGGCGACTGCGTAGATTAGGGTAGAACAGTGATTAGGTTATCGTTAGGGTTAATTAGGTTAGGTTTTTATATAGTAGGGTTTGGGTTGCGGGTTTGAGTAGGGTGTGATCCAATAAACAAAAGGGTTTGGGTTTTGGGTTTAAAATCCAATAGAGAAAAATAACTAATAAAATATATAATTTATAATGAAATATAATTTGCATTATAATATAGAATTTATTTTGAAATGACCACAATTGCGATTAAGAAATAGAAATGAGTTTTTAACAAGCAACCGAAAGTAGTAATAATAATAAAAATAATAATAATGATAATAAAAATGAGTATAATAGGTATAATAATAATAATAATAATAATAATAATAATAATAATAATAATAATAATAATAATAATAATAATATATGTCGAAAATGCAAATTCGGTTTTAAGAAGTAGATCAAATGGAAATAGAAATTAGGGTTAAAATATACCATTATTTGAAATAAATAAAATTTTCGATTAGAAAATATTTTAATAGAGAGACCAAAATGAATTTAACACAAGGTAAATAATAATTAATCAAATTACATAAAATATTCAAAAAATATTTATTTACAAAAATGGGGGTTACAAATCCTACCCACCTTACAATAAAATTCCGTCCTCGAAATTTGCTTAGGCGGTATATATGACAGGATAAAAGCAACTTAGGGGAGGGTAACAGACATGGGATCCAAAAGAAAAGTCAAATTGGTGGCAACAACAGGATAAGAAGGAATGGATAACAATGATGTTAGGAGGAATGCAGGGAAAGAAAATAAACAGTTTCAAAAGGAAAGAAACAACACAAGATAACAAAGCAAGAATAAAAGAGTAGAGGTAGAGCTGGAATCAGAGAGAGAATGGATAAGGAAGAATTGAATCAAATAATGAATGAGTGCATGATGGCAGAATGGAATGCAAGAAAGAAGTAACCCGTACCAAAAATGAAAAAGAAACAATACAAGACTTGCAAGATAACAAAGTAAGGAGATGGAGAAATAGATAGAGTTGAAATCGAAGAAAGGATGGACAAAGAAGAGTTGAACCAAGCAATGAGTCAACGGATGAGGACGAATGCAAGGAATAAAGGAAAGCAACAATACAAAGAACTAGAAGCAACAAGGGGATCCTGGGACCTATGGGATATGGACCCACAACGCTTCCACTGCGCCACTCTGATGGTGATGTCCCAAGTAACATACATGTCATTGTAGGTCACACGACACCAATCGACGAACCGAGCAGGAAGAAAAGAATGAGACACCAGGATCAAGGAGAGTATGCGCTCAAGATAGATATAAATAAATAATGTAAAATGAATATAAAGTTTGGCTTCAATTTAAATAATTAAAAGATATGCTATAGCTCAAAACTAATGGGCTTCAACAAATATTAATAATAAAAATAATAATATCAATAATAATAGAATAGTAATAACAATAATAAAATAATAATAACAATGATATTAAAAATAATAATAGCATTGATAATAACAGTAATAAAAATCATTATGATCATACTAGTAATAATAATAATAATAAAATTAAAAAAATGTTAACAATACTGATAATAATGATAATACATACATGACAGAATAAGATTCAACACATTCATGAAAACAATGCAATAATAATAATAATAATAATAATAATAATAATAATAATAATAACAATAATAATAATAACAAAATATATTAACAATACTGATAAGAATAATAATGCAAGACAGAATATAATTTAGGTTTAACATTTTTTTTGTATGAAGGTAATTCAATATTAACAACAATAATAAAATAATGAAAACAACGATAATAATAGCAATGGTAATATCAATAATAATAATGATACCAATAATAATAACGAAAAACACAGCAATAATAATAACATTATAAAATAAAATAAGAATTTGGCTTATCAACTCTATAAATAAATCAAACAGAAATATATATAGTCTATCAATTATAAATAGAAAGTGAAGTCAAAATACACTATTAATCCCCAATCGTAAGAAAATAGAGAGACTATTCACATAGAATAAGAAGTTAAAAGTGAAGAGATAAAATCCCAAATATAAAAAGTTTGATAACCATACAAACAATAAAGGAACACAAACTTTAAAGGTTATATATAAAAAAAATAGTTTTGGAAAAATAATCAGTCAATATACATAGAAATATGAACAAATTTAGCTAGGTAAAGAAAATATTAATAACAATGAATGTAAAAGACATATAATAATTAGTGAATGTTGACATTATAATAAATACTCGAAAAACACATTAAAGGGTATAACGAGCAAAATAGACCAAAATATATATATGCAAGAAGACTTAAAGGTAGTTCATTAAATATTACAAAAGTAAACGTCAAATCATTAATTAGGACGTGGAAACAAAAGTGAAGAATTGGAAAACGGTGACAATAAATAGTAATTCACAAAAGAACAAAAACTTAGACCATGGTTGGTTTACTCAATCTTAACATAAATGTGAAAGGAAAAAAAAATTGTAAACACAAAATAGAGTAAAATAAACTATACTATTTCAAGTTGTCTCAAAAGATGAAGTGTAGTTGTATAAACAAAATGTCATAAAGAAAATATTTCTTTACCATTAGTTTCATTATATAAGTAAAAAGTCTTGAAATATAAGGTAGCAAATAGATAGAAAATCATGCATCCTTAACATCAAGTTGCATGTTTGCCTTCAAGACATCAGGTTGCAGGTTGCCGTCTGGATATTTGGTTGCACATTTTAACTCTCCGATATCCAGTTGCAATTTGCCCCCATTGACATCGAGTTGCATATTTGCCATCTCGACATTAGGTTGCACTGAAATGGTGAAATGGAAGATGTAACCTTCCATATGCACAGGGATATAGGACATTTAATCTAAGTATGATGTTATATTTTGAAATTCCTGATATAAAAATAGTAGAAAAGTAAGAAATGGAGTTGAAAGTCACACAATGGAATATCAAAATAGATGTATAGATTATAAATATCAAACACAATAGTACAAAATAGTAGTTGTGAAAATGATTTACATAAGTAGGGAGAAAATGGAATGAAATACATGCATAGGCACAATGCAAATGTGAATGAGAAAATAAATATATAGTCTAGCAAATTTACACAATAAACATATCACAGAAATATACAATATCGTAGGAATTAAACAAGCCCCTAACATGTCATTGAAGATCCACCGATGCCGATCAACGAACCAAGCGGGAAGAAGAGAATAGATAGCACTGGAATTTAAGGAGAAAAGGATAGGGAAGGAACAACTAGTATGATACACAATATGAATCAACAACGAAGATGAATGCAAGGCACAGAAAGTAATGAATGACACACGAGCTGAAATAAGAAGAGATCAACGAGGTAAGCAGAAATAAGAGATTGCTTGCACCGGAATCAAAAAAACATGGGTACGGAAAGAATAAATTTATACCCAATATGGAATCAACAAATCAGGACGACTATAAGAGATCAAAGGAAACAAGGAATCAAAGAATTGGATATGAAGGGATCAAAATGAATGGGATAAGACTACTGTCCAGATCAAGTTGATTATCAAATTGTTCATGTGATTGCATGGCCTATTTAATGTTGAGTTAATCCTGACTGAGTTAAGCCTGTCTAATATATTAGTCAAACTAACACATTAGCCAAATCATGCTCTGATACCACTAAAAACCTTGTCACGCTCCGCTTCCTAAAAACACGGAATACGACTGTGTTACAAAGCCCATCAAATGATTTTTATCATTCATGAGCTGTAGGATCGACTCAGCATCATAACAAGAATATAACAAAATGTACACAACCACGCATGCATGAATAATTTATTAATCAACAGATAAAAATTGAAACAAAATAATAATATCTCATGTAGTTTTCAAATCTGGATCAAAAGATAAAATCTCGGAGCAATAAGCCCGTTACAAGATTCAGGTAGCAAAAGAAATAAATGACTCAAAAAAAATATTTAAAGCAAGTCTTTTCTCCAAGCGAAGCCTAGAACGTCTGCTCACCAATTCCAGCAGGTAATTCGTCTCCAAAGTCTGTATATATAAATATAAAAAGAAAAAAAAATAGAGAAAACAAGACAAACGCCCTTAGTGCAAGTTAGGGCCGCAAGTAGTACAAGCAAGGGTAGAAAACAGTGCAAGAAATATGGAACAAGATTTGGAATCAAGAATGTATAACATAATATAATAGAGATGCAATAAGTAGTGGGATTCAAGAAACTAGATAGCAAGAAGGACAACCAATTCTTACTCATTTTGCATTGAAAATTACTATTCGTACTATACTTACTCTAAATATGGCTCAACCTCGGCCATATTAAACAGTACACATTGATGAGCACTTTGTAGTCTTTGATAATCCAAAGTGATCGATGTTCCTTTGGAAATTGGCCGACCTTCAAGTATCGCATCATTCTCGAAATCTTGATTTCTATTTGGCCGATTATCCATATCAGCCACTTGACTCATGCAATTACTGAAAAATTGCATGCACTCATCTAATAAATAGCATTGTTCTATACAACCTTCAGGTCGTGCCAAATTCCTAACATATCCTTTGAATGTCTTCATTTGTCTAAAGAAAATAAAATTAATATTTTATGATAAAAACTACATAGTACAAATAGAATTACAAAATAATCAATTTGTTACCTTTCAAAGGGATACATCCATCTTTGTTGAACTGGGCCACATAATCGGGCTTCTCGCCCCAAATGAATTGTCAAATGAATCATAATATCGAAAAAAGCTGGAACAAAAAACCTTTCAAACATGCACAAAGTCTCAACAACACTGCCTCCAATTTTAACATTTCCTCTGGGTCAATGACCATTTGACATAATGCATTGAAAAATGCACATAGTCGAAATATTGCGTTTCTAGGCCCTTTTGGGAGAAGACCTCTTAATGCAACAGGCAACAATTGTTGCATTAACACATGATGATCATGAGACTTGAGGCCAATAATTTTACACTCGTTCACTGATATACAGTTCCCAATATTTGAACTATAACCATCAGGTACCTTAAGGTCAAATAACTGTTTGCAAAACAGTTGTTGCTCCTTTTTCGAACGAGTGTGTGGCGCAGGTGGCAGATAAGTTCTCTTTCCATTTTCTCGTTTTGGATGCAAGCCATGTCTAATTTCCATGTCTTCCAAATTCATACGTGAATTTATCTCATCCTTTGACTTTCCCTTTACATTCAGCAAAGTACTAATAATGTTATCACACACATTCTTTGCAATGTGCATTACATTGAAATTATGATGCAATACTAAATGCTGAAATTGAACAAAAGAAAACAATTGAGATATATAAGAAACGTAATGTTAACTAATTGCCAAAAAAAATATGAAAAACTAGATAATAAGATAAATAAAGTGGGTTATATATATTACCTCCCAGTAAGGCAAGTCAAAAAATATTGACTTCTTCTTCCAAATCTGTACAGATTGCAACTTTCTCTTATTTTTCTTTGACCCCTTCCCAAAATCATTTTCAATATTTTTAATCTCATTCAAAATTCTTAATCCGACCATTAATCTAGGTGGCTTCTCAAGCTCTTGTTTTCCATCAAACCAACTTCTTTTGAACCGTAATGTATGTTTTGGTCCAAGAAACCGCCTATGGTTCAGGTAAACATTTTTTTTACCGTGTTTCAACCATTTAGAACAAGTATTAGTACCACATATGGGGCATGCTAGTTTTCCCTTCGTAGTACATCCAGCCAGGTTACCATAAGCTGGAAAGTCATTTATTGTCCACATCAAATTGCTTTCAAGTTGAAAACTGTTTTGGTAAAAGCATCATATGTTTGTACACCCACATCAAATAAAACCTGCAAGTCATCTATCAGTGGTTTTAAATAAATATCTATGTCATTTCCTGGTTGATGTGGTCCTGAAATCAACAATGATAACATAATATGTTCCATTCTCATGCATAACCCTGGTGGAAGATTATATATTACCAGCATCACAGGACAACAACTATGTGAGGAGCTAAGACCATGGAAGGGATTAAACCCATCTGCAGCCAGACCAAGTCTAAGGTTGCGCGGCTCGGCAGCGAAAGATGGCCATTTATTGTCAATTGTTTTCCAAGCCAAAGAGTCAACATGGTGCCTAATTTTATCATCTTCACTTTTATGATTGTGATGCCACCATAAATTTTCAGCAAGTTCTGATGTTTGGAACATTCTTCTAAACCTTGGAATTATTGGAAAATACCTCAAAATCTTAACCGGCACTCCAATAAGAATCTTCTTAGTCCGATGATCCTTCTTCCACCGTGACTCATGGCATTTCCTACATTCATTATCATCTTTGAACTCACCTCTAAATAGGCAACAATCGTTGATGCATGCATGTATGATTTCACAATCAAGTTTAAATGACTTAATTAATTGTTGTGCAGCTCGTGCGAATTCTGGAATTGTATTTTCACCAGGTAACATATCATGCAATATCTCCAAAAGATGATTAAAGCATTTGTTAGAAACACCATACATGAATTTATGCTTATATAGAATAATTGTTGCTGATAGCCTACTGTATTTAGTGCAACCAGGATATAAAGGAATATTAGCGTCCTTCAACATATTTGTTAAGTCATCCTCTCCCTCTTTACCATTAGATTCATGAATACCCTCATTATCAACATATGCATCTTCAATTATTCTATCTGGTAATACAGATTTCTTAGTAGAACTCTTCGCATTCAATCCTTCCCCATGCTAAATCCATTTTGTGTAAGTCATATCCATTCCATGCTTGAGCAAATGAAGTAAAAGCATATCCTCATTTCCACGACAGAAATTTTGGCAATCTCTGCATGGACATATAATCCAGTTTAGGTCCTTAGCAGTTGACTTCGCAATTTCCACAAACTGATGAACTGCCACTTTATATGCTGTTGTATTTCTATAAATTATAAAATAGTGGTCATAAAAGCATGTAATATCTATTATATATAAAAATATTAATTGGGGTCAGATTTCATTACTTGTTAAGATGAACCCAATCTTTATTCATTGTGATGACACACCAGCCCCTCTGACCATGAAGAGATGACAACCGAGGAGAAATTAACAAGGAGAAATATACATTAGAATATAATCATTTTGGAACTTAGGAGAAAATTGTTGAGGTTAAAGGTCTCATACGTATATATTCTAATAACATTATTATGATGTTCTATAGGATGCATGTTGTATACGTAAGGTCCAGTCATAATTTTTTTAAAAAGCGGACTTATTTAGTCCATAGCTTTGTTTTGATATACCTAATCATCCTATTATTTTATTGTACATACCTGCATATGATAATTTTTTATCTAGCCAGAGCAACAAGCTTTGAAAGCTACCTTTTTCAATTGTCCTCAATTTAATCAAAGTTTTTCAATTTAATCAAAGTAAGTTCACACCGGTTTCTCTGACCTTGAGGAGATGAGAACCAAAGAGAAAGAAACAAGATAATACCAATAATACACACATCAACAACATGGATGAATAAGAAAACTAGTTCAGAAGATTACTAGCATTGTAATTAAGTAACATCCTTTGTTATTAGAATTCTTACATTTCATGAAAGACATTAATATAGACTGGACAAAAAATATAAAGTAGCTTTTATTTGTACATTACTTCATGTAACATAATATCTACTTTCTTCTATGATGTTTAATATGCATGTTTATACCTAAATTATGTTTATAACCGAGCCTCACTAATTCTCTCTAAGTATAACTATTTCCTTTGATATTCAATATTGCTTCAAATAGATGTCCATTTTATTGCATACGAGAATTGAACTAGGCTCATTTTTCGCACATTATACTATACTATAGATGCACAATTTATTTATTTTTAAAAACGAAAAACAATTATTGTATAAGCAATGATTTGGTAAATGAAATAGCTCTCAATCACCAGTGAGCTGTAGTTCAAATAGTAATAAGTTTGGGATGGATAAAATATTTCTCAAGTTCAAAAACAAGATCAGACTATGTTGTATCCCAATCAAAGGGAAAACAAGGAAAAAGAAAAAAAGAAAGAAAAAAAAAGAGAAAGAGCTCTTAATCTCAAACCAGGAATGTAATACCCCAGTTTGGCAGTGAACAGTCGACTGGTACTGCATATTTGAGACGTATTTGGTTGAGACGGATTTGAGAAATTTAGTCCCACATGGGAAGTTTACAAAAATAATTTGAGTATAAATACTATTAGCCAATGATCAAGAGTCACCTAATTGGTTAACCATCTTTTGAGAGGCAGCCTGTGGTGGGCAGTTGTACTACATAGTATCTAATTTGTCTTCTAAAAATATTAAAATTATCTGAGTATTGGGGTGGGGCGTTACAAATGGTATCAGAGCCAACTTTCGACACCGGGTGTAGTAGAGGTCAGTATGATCTGCAGTGCTGAGAGTCATTGATCTCCGGGGTCGGGTATATTCTGCGGTATTGAGAGTCACAGGTAGTGATTGATAGCCAGGTATCTGATCTGCGGTGTTGAGAGTGATTGATCTCCAGGATCGACTATACTACATCGGCTAGAAAGGGCGAATCCTACACTAGATGTGTGCCCTGTACTCAGCGAGGATGCTGGTTTCTAAGGGGGGGTGTATGTAATACCCCAGTTTGGCAGCGAACAGTCGACTGGTACTGCATATTTGAGACGGATTTGGTTGAGACGGATTTGGTTGAGACGGATTTGAGAAGGATTTGAGAAATTTAGTCTCACATGGGAAGTTTACAAAAATAATTTGAGTATAAATACTACTAGCCAATGATCAAGAGTCACCTAATTGGTTAACCACCTTTTGAGAGGCTGCCTGTGGTGGGCAGTTGTACTACATAGTATCTAATTTGTTTTCTAAAAATATTAAAATTGTCTGAGTATTGGGGCGGGGCGTTGCAAGGAATATAGCATCAAATAGAGACACATAGGCAATCAAAATCAATCAGTTCTCTCTTTATAGCTGTCCATTTCTTGCAATTATTCATTTGGAACAATGTATTTGTCCTCTAAACGCAATTAAAAATTTAGCATATGAACTTTTATTTGGCTTTACTAATTAATTAAGAATACAAAAAAACATCTCACACCATTAAAAATTAAAACAATTGAAACCCTTAAACAATTTATAATGTTTTTATTATCATTTACACTACTGAACTATTAGTAATTGGGATCTCCAAATATTTCTCCTTTATGTGATTCACGCAAGGCAAGTTCTATAGCTTAAACAGATGAGTACTATGAGAGAAAGTTACATACCAGACACCACACCAAGCAAGACAACAGGCGAAGGAGGTCGACGACGACGTATTGCGAGGGGCGGCGCAAAGGTTCGACGGTGCGGAGGTGGGGGACGTAGTGATTGGGAACTTGGACTTCGATGACCGTAGGGGGAGGTCGACGGTGGCCCAGTGGTGAGCGGCGTGCAAGGGTCAGGAGTCGACCGGGGGGGGGGGGGGGGGGGGGTTGGGGACAGCGTGATTGAGGGGGTGGGGGGGGGGGGGGGGGGAGTTTGGAGTAGGATTTGTGGAGGAGAAAAAGTTGGGGGTATTGGGAGAAGAATCGGAGGAGAAGATGTAACTAATTTGAGTTGTAATTGGATTAGTTGAAATTTCCTATCATACCCCTATCTACTCAATTTATTTTTGGATATAACAGCATTTTTAAAACGCTATACAAAGTATAGCATTTTCAAAACGCTATCGTAGTTAACATTAAAATTTAAAATTACTAAAAGACAGCATTTTCTTTATAAATGCTGTTATTAATCACTTTTAACAGCATTAACAATTAAATGCTATAATAAATATGTTGTAGTGCACGTCTATCTCTATCTCTTCAGTCTTCATATATCTCTACATATATAATAGGAAATGGGTGATGACTGATGAGTCTACAATGTAATTTATTTTTTCTTTTTTTTCTTTTCAATTTTTTTTCCCCAAAATTTTTCCTATGCACGTGTAAAATACTAGTATTAATAAAGATAAGAGCTCATAAATTATTCTATATTAATAAAAGATAAGTTATTCCGACAAAAAAAATTCAATATGAGTCTAATAGTACTAAAGTAGTACATTTTGCATTTTTTTTGTTCATTATTATACAGAATAATGTTATTTATACTCAATATTTTTATACTCAAATATTCTCTAAATTAATAAAGGTGAAAGTGAAACTTATATGAATGATTATGAATTTGGAGTACACACAATTTAATTAAAAAAAAAAAAACATGATTTATCATACCTGGAGAGCACTCTAATTTAATATAGACTTTGTCCATCTGATAGAAACCATAACTGAATAAAAGGACAGTAAGTCGGTAATTGACAACTTGACAATAAAAAAGAGAAGAAATCTACGATACAAATATTAGGTATGTATTATTCGAACCATGAAAAATGCAAAAAATATAAGTTGCCCAATAAGATGGTTCCAAATAATCATTTTTGTCATGTCTTCATCTACTAAAATTTTATAATTTTAATAACAAAAAATGATTATTGCAAATAACCATCTTCTCCATCTCTAACAGCGACTTCTACTATTGTCTAAAAAATGAACAGTGATGACAACCAAAAGCATATTTCTAGATATACTCTTTGATTATGATATCAGATGAGGAAAAACTCCCACCATTTTCCAAATTTAAGTACATTTATTTTTTCCCGTAATAGTTACTACTTTTTTGTTTTTTTATACTTCATATCTATTACAAAATTTAATACGAATCATAATTATATAACTCTTAAAAAATACCGAAACATATTAAATATTTGTCTCATAAGATCATAACGGGGATTTTTACAACAGTATAAATTTGTTAATCCAAAATTTTATAAATATTAAATATATATAACACAAATTAGAATTACCGACATATATTGGATGATAATATGATAATATAATTGAATATTATTGGTAGTATGATAATAACTTTTAATAAAGAAAATAAAAAATTGGTGGGGACCAAACTATGGACATGAAATTTCATTGTCCAAATTTTTACAATGAAATGAAGGATTTAGCTGAATATCCAAATTTTATTTTAAAAAAAAATGAAAAATGGACAATGGTGGGAGTACGCCATTGTCCATATTTGGATTTTTAGACAAGGGCCGAAGTAACCTAACCCATCAATCAGATCACCAGCACCATTGCCTATCGTCCATTCGAGCAATCACCTCCACCACAACCACCACAACCGTCGCCTCCTCCAGTCATGGGCCCACCACCCTCACCAAACCCTCCTGGACCCACCAACCCGCATGCAGATCTACACCCTTATTTGCCACCGTCAACATCAACCGCCCCACCTCCATGGTTGGCGACATCCTCATGTAAAATTGGAACTCTGCCGCCCTTTGTAATTTTCTTCGATGTTCTAGTTGCATCTGCGTTCAATCGATAGTTTACTCTTTATGTTAACAATGATGCCCCTTGCAATTCCACTACCAAGTCAGCATCATTCCTCGAAATTGAATCCCAAAAGCCACCCCTAATTTCTTTAGTGTTCTAGTTGCATCTGCGTTTAATTGACAGTTTCCTCGTTATGTTATGTTATGTTTAATTGATCGACAAGAATCGATTTATGTGTGTGTGTGCGCGCTCAGTTACAAACGAGTCATAATCTCCCCCCCCCCCACCCCAATCACCATCTACTCACTTAAAGGGTGAGAGGGTATTTTTGGGTTTTCACCCCCATTATACCCCTTCACCTTTTCATCCCTCTTCCTCACTTCCTCATTATGTGTCTCGCTTTCTCTCTTTGAACCCGATGCCACCCAACAACCTAAACTTGACCGCCGGCGCCTCCTCCTCCGACTCTCGACCAACCACCGACCACCTTTCTCTCTCTCTCTCGTTACCGAACCCCCCAAAACCCGAACACCCAAAAATTCCCAAATCCAAACACCCCTGACCTCCGACATCTCCTCCACCTCATCCCGACTCTCTCTCACTCACTCACACTCTCTCCCCAATCTATTTCTCTCTCTCTCTCGTTCCTAAACCTACTGAATCCCCTCTTCCTCCAATCTTCGAAAGATAATTGGGAACTCGAAACCCTAGTTTGCCGATTAAATCCGAACACATCGTCAACAACACATATGCCATACAAATCTCTATAGTGCGAGGTAATTACTAAATCCTAACTTCATAGTTCTATCTATGTAGATTTTTATGTTTTCTAATTACTTGAATTTATTTTTTGTGAGGCGTAATTATATAGATGTAGTAGTTTGTATCTAATTTTATGATGATTGTAGATGATAGAATTATAGACGTAGTTGTTGTTGTTCGGTCAAATTGTAGATGTAGTCGTAGTTTTTATTGTTCAATATTAGTAAAACTACACATACGGCCAATTTTTGTTTAAAAACTTTGCGAGTAGGTCGGATTCACCACAAACAAGCTAACACAATTTCAAGAAATGAGTTTCGACACACGGTTTGCAAGATACGATCATGTTTCGTTTTTTCTCGAGGAAAAACAAAAATAAAGCGATACACTGCTGTTTCTTGCAAACCGTGAGTCGAAACTCACTTATAAACGTTTTGTTGGCTTGTGTTACGTGAGTGAGTTTGACCTACTCGCAAAGTTTCAGAATTTTTCGTGGACGTTTGTGCGATTTTACTAATATTGAACAACATACGTGAATATTTAAGTAAAAGGGAACATACAACAATTAAAAACTACAAAACTTTGCGAGTAGGTCGGACTAACCACACACAAGCCAACGTAACTTGTAAAAGTACGTTTCGACTTACGGTTTGCAAGATACGGATGCGTATCACTTTTCATTCTTTTTTGTGGGTGAAAGCAATACACGGACGTATCTCGCAAAACGTTAGTCGAAACTCACCTCTAGAAGTTGCGTTTGTTGTGTTACGTGACTCCGAACTACTCACAAATTATCGTAATTTTAGGATTTCGTTTGTGTGATTTTATTTATATCGAACAACATACGTGATTATTCGAAGGGGTTGTGGTGTGTTTTGTGTAAAAGGGAACAAATGGCAACGAAAAATTCCGAAACCTTGCGGGTAGATCAAACTCACAACAAACAAGCTAACAAGTGAATTTTGAACCACGGTTTGCGAGATACAACCGTGTATCAATTTCCAGATACAGTTGTTATCACTTTCCATTTTTTTATAAAGTAAAAACGGTACACAGTCGTATCTCGCAAACCGTGAGTTGAAACCCACTTCTAGAAGTTGCGTTGGCTTTTGTGTAGTGAATCCGACCAACTTGCAAAGATTTGAAATTTTTTGTTGTTGTTTGTGAGGTTTTCTATGTTTTCTTAACAATAAATTAAAACAACTAATTTTGAATATTTTGAGTACAAAAACGTGGAAAACCTTACAAGCAGAAACCAAAATACCAAAACTTTGCGAGTAGGTCGGAGTCACCAGACACAAGCCAACACAACCTATTCAATAAGACATGAGACGCTTTTAAGCCCATTAAAAGTGACAGATTATGTCCACTATGAGAGACACCCAGCTCATGAGGGCTGTGAGTCAAATCTCTTATCCCCAGACAAGAGAACATTATCTTTTCGGGGGAGAATTAACATGAGATAAGAAATTCATATCAATTTAATGGATTCACATCAATCTCCTAAACTGTTTCTCAGGCCTATAAACACCATCTCCCCTCCTCAGTCAGAAACTAATTGGCAATTTCTCTCTAAAACTCTATTTTTCTCTCTGGTTCTGACTTGAAAGTCGGAGGGTCTACCGCCGGAGCCATCCGGGTGTTTCAGGCTTTCTGCAGGTCTATCGGCCACATCAACAACCGTCGAATTCATATCACGATGTTCAATCAATGATCCAGATCCACTCTCAGGAGCTCTAACAACTTTTTACGGCAACAATCAAATGTCAGATCTTAAGTAGTTTCCATCAAATATTAACTCACTATCTATTTTCTCCCCACACCAAAATAAGCAGCAATATATATATATATATATATATATATATATATATATATATATATATATATATGTAAAAGTCCATTATAGCATCTGTAGTCGTTGGCTATATACCCTTTTTTTTTTGAAAAAATAGAAAAAATGACACTGCAGTCGTTGGCTAATACCCAAGTTTTGGATATTGGGTAAACAATCGTCTGCTATATTTGGGAGACGAAATAGGTATTTGGAAAAAAATAGCCGACGGAAGATGATATTTCGTCCGTTCAATCAGACGAAAGATCATCTTTCGTCGCTTTCTTTTGGATGTTTTAAATATTGGACGGGAAATGATTTCTCGTCCATTCCATTTATTTTTTTTTTTAAAATAAAAATTCGACGGACGAGAAATGATTTCCCATCCGTTCGATTAAAAATAATCGAGCACGGACGGGAAATGAATCCCCGGCCTAGCCCATTTCTATGAGAACCCTCGAAAAAAGTCCTATAGACTACAACCTATAATTGTTTCTATGTGTATAGATTATGTTTTAATTGAAATTAATTAAGAATTAAGATTTATTTAAGATTTAATTAGGACTAATTTAACAGTTAATTAGGAATTAATTAGGAGTTAATTTTTTTCTTCAAATACTCAGGCGGGAAATGATTCACCGTATGTTGGTTTTTTATTTAAAAAATAAAAATAAAAATTAATGGATGGAAAATCATTCCTTGTCTGTCTATTTTTTAAAATTAAAACCCAAGATTTGGGTTCAAACGACTACAACTGAAACCCATATTTCCTATTCCTGTATGTCAAATACCCAAAATTTGAGTCAGAACGAGTACAGATGCTCTTATGAGATGGTGAGAAGAGGCTCTTATCGTGAGCAAAAGTTCTCAGCCGTTGGATCGTGATCTGATGACTGAGATCTTCTCCGCCCATCATAATATGGGGAGATATTTTGGGGCAAAATTGGAATTTCCCCTACCCCTCATCTTCTGCTCCTTCTATCTCCCCATCTCCATCTCGATCTCTCATCGCTCCTACAAGTAGCCCCCAAATCCACAAAACCTAGCTTCAAATCACTACGAGGCCCTAAATAGATCCCCTATTCTCTCCCTCCAAATCGAACTCTCACACATCCATCTCTCTACCCTATTCGCAAATCCTAGCTCCAAATCGCACCTGATTACCCAAATCGAAACCCTAGCTCCTTCCTCCCCAAATTCCCTAATTCGATTGGCTGCCCCTCCTTCACGCCACTTGAAAGGCCCTTGAATCCTCCCCGCTGCTTTAAACCCACCACAATGCTCCTCGTCTTCCCCATATTTTCCCAACTCCGATTCGGTCATCTTCTCATCTCTCTCCGCTTCAAAATTAATCAGCATGTAAAAAAATTTGGTTAATTTTTTTTTTTTGGATCTTGCCAAACATTTTTGGATATGTATGAACTTCATGGTATGTATTTCCTCATAGTCATTTAAGATATTTCGAGTATGATATTAGTGATCTTATTTGCAATTTTGAATAATGTTGCATTTGCCAACAAGCAAGGATTCAATGAAGGTATAATTATGGAGTCAGCAATGGTGTATGGTGCTAATAGATTACCTAGTTGTAGGTGAATTAGATGGATGTAGTAGTATGTATCAATGTACCAAGTGTTGGAAACTTTTGCCGTACTAGGCCACTTTTTGAGAATATTTGCAATTATGGGCTAGTTTCGAAACTATTAGTGCTCGTGGGCTATTTTGTGCCACGTCAGCAGCGGCCGCTATTTTCATTAGCGACATCTTCATTTTGAAATTCGCTAATAGGAATAGCAGCCTCTGTTTTAAATTATTTGAAATTTTTTTTGCTGTCGCTATTCTTATGAGCGACCAAAGCATATATGAAGTCGCTAATGAGATTAACGAACTTTAATGAACTGTATTCTAACACTTAGCAAAGTCTAGAGAGTTTTTTCACTCTGAAAAAATAATAATCAATTTATTTTTGAAACTGATGTTGCTATTCGGAATAGTGACCCTAGTTGTACAAAAGTCTCTATTCGGAATAGAGGTCTTATTTGTACTAAGGTGACTATTCGGAATGGAGGCCTTTATTGTACTAAGGTCTCTATTTCGAATAGAGGTCTTAGTTTTGTGACTATTTTGCAAATTTTACAAAGAACAAGGAGATTGAATTTTCTACTGAGGTCGCTATTGCGAATAACGATTGAAGTATACTAAGGTCACTATTCCTAATAGCGACCTCAGTTTTAAACTTTTTTTCCCAAGAGAGCAAAATCTCTCTAGAAATCTCTAAGTATCTCAATACATTCATTTGAGGTCGCTAGTCTTATTAACGACCTCATATATACTAAGGTTGATAATGGGATTAGCGACATCAAACAAAAAATTCAAAATATTTAAAACATAGGTCGCTATTCCTATTAGCGACTTTCAAAATGATAATGTCGCTAATAAGAATAGCGGTAGCTGCTGACGTGGTACAAAGTAGCTGTAACACCCTATACTTAAACGGGTATATATATATATATATATATATATATATATATAATATTATATATATATATATATATATATATATATATATATATATATATATAAACTAATAATAAAGAGATGGATGGATTTGGTTGTTGGCCCATAAAGAGATCCTATGGGATATTGATAAAAAGGATGGATGATGTGATCTATAGGATTTATTATGGGGCATATGCATTAATTGTGCATGAAAATTGAATATGCATCGCATGGGTTTGACCGTGAGTTGGCTTGGGAAATAATGTCCCATATCAGAAAATGCATGAGTTGGAAGTGTGTGTATATTAGGATCCAAGTGAGAAAGGTTCACCTATAGGGTTAACCCACCTTTTAATGGTGCCTGTGGTGGACGTGGCTAAAGTTTGTGTCCGTTCTTTCGCATGCGCGCATGTGTAGCCACGTGCGCAGCTGAGCCGGGCTCGGGGCGTTACAGTAGCCCACGAACGCTAATAGTTTCGAAACTGGCCCATAATCGCAAATATTTTCAAAAAGTGGCCTAGTACGGCAAAAAATTCCAAGTGTTGGTGGTTTATCTATATTTTTTATGTAAGAAGTAAGAGGGGTGTAATTTGCTGGGATTGAGCAATATTTTGTAGCTGAGCAATCTCAATGCACTTTATCTATCTATGATGAATGAAAGTTTCAATCTATATATATTTTGCTTTTTGATCAATTTTATATCTCTCCGTATGTTTCTGAGTTATATTTGGATGAATGTTTTTTTTATATAGAATGTTTAGATTTGGATGAATTTCATTCTTTCTCTTTTTTGCAGTAATTTCTTATCGTGTATAATTTGTGTATGAAAACAGTTATTGAGTGTGAAAGAATCTTTTTTTTTTTTGTATATTAGAGATTGATGTGTTTAATCTTGTTTTTGCTAGATGCTGCTACTTCTTGTTCTTGCTATTTCTTTGTATTTAATTTCAATTGGCTGCTACTTCTTTGTTCAATAACATCATCTCAATAAATTATCAATATTTTTTTTTTGATTGAAAACGGTGAGCAGTAGGCCCCCCGCGCTTCATTAAAAAGGTTTTAATAAAACATACAACCAGTCAGGGGATATGATATTCATGCATCCCAACATCGGGCCATGATACTCATTCCCCAATCCCAAAAAAAGATAGCTCATATCCCATACACACAAGTCCCCTCCCACCCAACAACCAAAAATTACAGATTCAACAAAATGTTCCTAAGACGGGAACATTACAAAAAAGAATCGGTAATTCCGCCACCCCGCCTTTCGCTCATTCTATAGCCGGCGTTCCCCCCTCCGCAGCCGTAGTGTCACCTTCTTCCTCTGAATCTGCTTCTTCTGTAGATGTACTGATGTCCGCGTACAGAGCTTTTACCTTCTTTGTTGCTTCGGAACCTGCCGTTTTGGACTAGAACTTAATATTAGCAATAATACTAAAAAGAAGTTGTTGATGCGTGATGTGTCTGTGTGTTGGCCTGAAAATTCTATTATTTCTTTCTAACCATATCCCCCAACAAATCGCCGCTCCCCCGATGTCCCAAATGGTTCTTTTATCCTTGTGTACGCTCGTTTCCCTCCAATCCCCCCAAAGTTCGTTAATAGTACCCGGAGTCTGCCCCCCAATGCGTAATCTTTGTAATAGGTCCCCCCAAAGTTCCCTAGCGTACTGACACTGAATGAGAAGGTGATCCACCGTCTCGTAATCCATTCTGCACATAACGCATATACTCGGTCCCTGCCACTTTCGCTTTGCCAAATTATCGCGCGTAAGAATAACATTTCTACGAGCCAGCCAATTAAAAACTTTCACCTTAAGAGGAGCTTTAATCCTCCAAATTGAATCGTGCACCCGTACCCCCCGTCATTAAGCCTTTTGTAGGTCGTTTTAACCGAGTATCTTGGTCCCGTACCTCCCGCCCCGTATACCCTGTCTTCAATAATCTCATCTGTCGGCTTCCACTCCTCTAAGCAACGGATTAGGTCCGCTTTAAGCCTTCTAGTAGCCGTATTAAGCCTACCCGATAGCCTGGGCCGCCATTCTCCATTCCGCCATTCTCAATATTTATTTCGACCAAACGACCAAGTTTATAGAAATCTTTGCAAATAGAATGCAACCAGGCAACACACTTTCAGTAGAAGAAGAAGAAGAAAAAGAAGAAAAAGAAAGGGATGTGAAGCACACAAGAATCAGCTGAGAAAGTCAACCGGATAAAGATTCATAATCCATAAGTATACTGCAACAATAGATCAGGAATGCTATTGTGAAGTTAAAACAATGAATGCAATCACTAAAATAAGAACCAAGACATACACTAACAATAGCCCATTGCAATCGGTATTAAAGTGGTGCGAAAGCTTGCATATTTGAAAAACTTTCACAACTCATAACAAGCAGTATTTATTTATTCAAACGTTCTTCAAATCGCACACACAACCATTACATAATACACAGATAGCTCAATGGGTACAATCAAACAGTAATAGAAACACATAGAAACAAACTACTGTTAGTCCTCCACTTCTCATCACCCACAATATCTTCCAAAGGAACAAGTAAAATACTAAATTGAGAACAAATTTTTGCTTTGAAGGTTGTGTTGCTGCTGCTCCATCTAGGGGTGGGCATCGGTCGGTATCCGACCTAATATGGACCATCCACCACCGATCCAAAAAAGATCGGTTTTTAAATTTTTTCATCCGCAACCAATCCGAACCTTAATTGGATCGGTTTCCATCCAAGCTGATTAAGCTCGGTTTGGATTGGATTGGATGGTCGGTTTGGCGTGTTACTTTTCACCTTCAACATCATTCATAATTTTGTTGAATTTTAAAAGATCAATTTCAATCAAACTTAAGAAACAATCTGCTATTTGTTATTCAGAAATGAATTTAAAATGAAGATTCATAAAACCACAAGTTATTAATGAATTTTACATTAATTGTTTGAGATGATGACGTTTAAATGGGTGAGATAAACTGCTTTTTCACTTGCATACTTCTGTAATTTTAGTTTATTATCATAAAAGAAACATCAATAACCATAGCTAATTGAATTTCAGGTACAATAAAAAAAGATTTAGAAAATAATTTCTGCTTGACTTGATTAAAGTAACTACTAAATGTTACATTAACTTCATGATTCTATTAAGCTGGGCCACACTATAAATCAAGCCTTTCTCAACAAAATAACACACAAGATTATGGAGAATCCAGAACCGGACCGGACCAATTGGTTTTTGGAGATCCAGAACCGGACCAATCCAAACCCTCAATTGGTTCGGTTAAAAACCGGTTGGTTCGGATTGGATTGGTTCGGATTGGTCGGTTCGGATAATAGTTGTCCACCCCTAGCTCCTTCTACTGCTGCTAGGTGTGCACGTGTTGCTGCTCCATCTATTGAAACTGCTCCATCTATGAACTGAAAGATATACAAAGTTTTCTATAAAACCATGAATTGAATTAACTCAAGAAATCCACTATAACTGAAAGACTACTACACATTGCATTACTAACTCAACAAATCCATGCATTGAAATTAGTCGTAGGCTTAGAACACACTTGTATATAAGGATTGTTCAAATCAAGCATCCTTGTATCGCTAGGGCTATATTGTAATACCCTGAATTTTTATTAAATGTGAAATTGTTGATTTTACGTGTTGTGCACGTGCAAATTTGTGTATAAATATTTTCTTATGAAATGATTTTTTATAACATGAGCAAATAATTAATTTCTTTCCTTCTCTTTTCTTTTAAGCTCATTTTTAGAAGCCTAAATTTGTTTTCTAAATAAAGCCCAACCTAATGAATTAATTATTTTTTTTCTAAAAGACCACTATTTTAAAAGCCCATGAATTAACTACCTTTTAAATAACTTGTCATGTAGACATTTTTTTTGTAGACAATTAATTAATTCATAATGTACAACTTTAATTAGGGGGACACTAGTTAGGACACGTGTTTGCACGTGTGTGTGCTATGGACACCTTTCTTGGCCGGATTGCATGAGAGAGAGAGAGTGGGGGTGTGGATTAGTGGAGTGGTGGTTTTTGTGTTCATGGGTGGTTGCTACAACTTTCCACTGTATCCTAGCCACTCATCAACCATCTAATGCAATCCTAGCCCTCCATTCCACCCTAAAACTAGTATAAATACCCCTCCCTTTATGCATACAACACTAAGAAATATTTTGAAAAGAAAGAAACTATATAGGAGAGTAAAAGATTGAGAGAGAGAAAAAAGATTGAGTGCATTAGTGTGTGTGTTTTTGGAAGCCGGCTACTACAACCCACGACAAGGAGAGGCTCGGTTTCACCAAGTGCAAGGCGGAGGAAACATTGTGGTGGCTCATTCTAGGAGGAGAAGGACCGCTCGCGTGTTCAAGGAGATTCTAGGAGTTTTGTAGTACTTTCTTCAAATAGGTGGGTGTTTTTCTATACTTCTAATGTTAGACATCATGCTAAGGATTTTGATACATATGCATGCTAAAAGAACTAATAAGATAATCACTTGTGGACTTTAAAAAGGACTTGCTAGACGAATGAGTAAATGCTTGATGAATTGCGTGCTATTGGTTATAATTCATGTTTAATGTAGTTAAAGTAACTTATTACTATGAAATTGTGGAATTAGAACCATGTAATTGTAGAAAAATATTCATGTTTTGGTTAGTAGATGAATTGTTATTTTTTTCCATTTATCGAACCATTGTATTATTTTGCTCAAGGAATGCAACCTAGATTATAAGTATTGTGAATAAAGAGGGAAAAACAGAAATCTACACTTTTTAATAAAGTCTTAATGCAAGGAATTGAGTAGAGGATTTGTTAAAGTGAATTTTTCCAATTTGTAAACATAGAATACAAATTAGAGTGAAATACTTGTTTTAATGTCAAAAATATATCCATGATCTACCCTAAATTACAACCTGGTGCAATCGACAGTCGACCGAATTAGAGTGGACAGTCGACTGTCAGGTAATAAATTTCGGATTCTAGTTGCAGAACAGTCGACCGACTGTATTGTAACAGTCGACTGCCTTGACTATTGGTTTTCGAGTTTTAAAATTTTTGCAGAACAGTCGACTGACTGTATTAACAGTCGACTGCCCTGAGTATTTGTCTTCGAGTTTTAAATTCTCGCAGAACAGCCGACTGGCTATGTTTTGACAGTCGACTGCCCTGAAGTTTAAATGATATCCAATTTTCATGAGTTAATTTTCTATAACCTTTGGCCTAGTATATTTGAGACTATTTTTGCAAGAAAGAACTTACTATAAATTGTTAACTTAAATTGTCTTTGGATAAAGAAAAATTTATTGATTAAAAGATGATTTGAAAAGAGTTTTGATAATGAAAGAAAAATGAAAGTACGAATGTTAGATTTAGTATTGATAAAATGAGAATAAGGGAATTATGAAAAAAGAATGAACTATTGAATATGACAAATTGAATTTCTTTGTTTATGCATGGTATTGTACATGAAATTAGAATTTTAATGACATGATGAGTTATGAAGGATATTATGAATATGAATATACAAATGCTATGAACATGAAAAGGAAAATTATTGTTAATCATAGAAAAAATCTTATGAGTATGAAAAACTCGGTGTTGTAATTATGAGTTGAAATTAAGAACTAGGGTGTAGCTAAGCCTTATACCAGCAATAAAATAAATATTAAGATGAAATTTGAAATGAAAAGACCAAGATTTGGGTCATGAGAAATGATTGAATAAGACCGGTATAGTAGAAGTGCTAACCCTAAGGAATTGATTTTGTTCATGATTCAATTAAATTAAGGACTAGATACATAGTGAAGATATGATGAACGTAAGAGACAAACTTGAGTATGAGGGCCATTGGATTGGCAGCACGGGAGTATTCACAGGATATCCCATGATGTGTCATGATTAAGGTGTGGATACTACTCCAGAGTACCGTCCTGGTGGCGACGCTTATGGGGTAATCCAATGACTGCAGGTGGTATCACGTTTATGCTAGGAGGCGAATTACCACAGGATGCCTGCTTGATGAGTCATGTGTCAGTGCGTTGGGATTCCCTCTAGGGTGCCTAGACGTGAGTTCGTAGTTCATACAATGCCTAAGATACTTACCGTAGTTATAGTAGTAGATTAAGTCATGACGAGGGATTGAACCCTACAAGATGAAGAACGATTAAGGGTTTGCTCTCGAACCTATGTAGTGTGGGCTGCATAGACTCTGAACAAGTGCGCAATAGTGTCATATAATGTAAACAACTGCATTAAGGACTAAGTGCACATCACAACACGACATCAATAGGATAGTTCCTTGTAGTTTGTCTTGTAATCAAGTTTGTGGTTGTTCAAGTACTGTTTCCGGCATAGAGAGGATGGCCGTGTATAACATTTCTTCAGTTGAATGAACTGACATGCCCACAGTTTTATATGCAGGATAAAGAGGTTGGCAAATTGAAGTATACATGCTGCTCAAAGATTGATTTAAATGTTGTATAATTGTTCTATGTAATTACTGTAAATTGCTTCTGCTATATGAATGTAAATATATAATGTAACTCTGATGTAAGAAATGTTTTTAATTTCCTTGTAAAATTGTACAAAAGAAGTGTAAAGATCCTGTGGAACTTCGAATTCAATTGTATTTTGGAATTCGGGGTATTACAGAGTGGTATCAGAGCCAGTCTTCCAAGTAGTACAAATTTATAAGAAACGACACCCTAGAAGTGGACATTAGAGAGTGCGTTGAGTCTAGAGATTTAAATATAAGTCACTTACATTCATGTTGCTCTATGATTTATGCTTCTTCTTCTCCTTTTTTTAAGATGGTGGACCACTTCGATCCAGCTGGAGATGATGATTGGCACATTGTTGAGGAGGATTACTACCTCGGGCAAGCTGATTCAGACGAAGAGGATCCTGAAGAATTTGAAGAGGAGTGGCCTGAGTCTCGAGAGATCACTCCACCTCCGGATTCATCTGATGATTCCTCTGATTAGGAAGAACCAGTTCCAAGTAGTCATATTGTGTCTCTTCAGAGGCAGGTAGAGACTCAGAGGGAGATAGCAGAGCTGCTGCAGGCCCAGTGTGCGAAGAGCAAGGAGAGCATTGCAATTCTCAGTCATCATGTTTGGGAACTCGAGAAGAGAAAAAATATGTATGATGTACTGAAGGAGGAAGTGGCGGAACTACGGGAAGAGCTTCGAGAAGCCAAGAGGAACCGTAGGAACTAGACTGTTGTATCTTCTTACTGTTTTCATTTGATGTCAGAAATGTTTTAAATTCGAATGTATAAAGTTTGAAATTCAATAAAATGAAAAGTTGATTTAAAATTCATGTTTTATACTTCGAATTTAATGGATTTTTTGCATCAGAATATGGCTAGAAGAGGAGCTCGAAATGGGGAAGGTCTGGACTTGGAAACGGAGTTAGTGAGGGTCTATCAGATACTCAATGTCGTTGCCATGAATCAGAATCAAGGAAGGGTACCTGTGAATCCAGTACCCAAAGCAATCAAACTCGTGGAATCATTCAAACGGATGAAACCACCAGTATTTGAGGGGAAGTCAGACCTTTATGCGGCTGACAATTGGATCCGACAGGTAGAGACTATCTTCGAAGTCTTGGAGACTCCGGAGGGCAGCAATGTGAAGTTGGCTGCGCTGCAGTTCGAGAAGGATGCGGCTTTGTGGTGGCAATCGATGAAGCAGATGATGGGAGATGTTGTTCTTAGCTGGGAGGAATTCTTGGAGGAATTCTGTAGTCATTACTTTCCATCAGACATCCAGGACAAGAAAGCCATGGAGTTTCTGATACTGTAGCAGGACGGCATGTCGGTTAGGGAGTATAAGAAAAGATTCACTCAGCTCTCAAGGTATGCACCCAAACTGGTGATGGACGAGGCATAGAAGGCTCGAAAGTTCAAACATGGTTTGAGGCCAAGTCTGAGATCCAGGATGATACCCCTCGGTATCAGGAGGTTTGACAAGCTGGTCAAACAAGTGGCAACCACAAAGGCGGATATGGAGCAGTTCCATGCTGTTTAGAATCGAAGGAACAACTAGAATGTGGGGAAGAGGCCCGTAGTTGCAGGGAATGTTAGGGGACAGCCGCCGGCTCAAAGGTTCAAGCCTACGGGTGCGAATGCTGTTCAAGTGGCGGGAAGACCCGGAAATACTTGGGTGAGACCTCCTGTGACTCGTTTCAACTGTGGAGAGACAGGCTGTAATACCCTGATTTTTCAATTAATGGAAAATTATTTATTTTTGCACGTAGTGTGCACGTGCAATATTTTGGGTTGAATTATTTTTATAATGATGTGTATAAATATTTAATTAAGTATTCTCAAATTATTTTGTACAAAAAGCCTTTCTTTAAAGCCTTATTTTAATTTAATGAAAAGCCCTTTTTCTTAAAAGCCCAAATGTATTTTATTTTATTTATTTTTATAAACTATTTTGGCCCAAAAAGAAAGCCCATGAATTAATCTATTTTATTTAAACTTGTCATGTAGAAGACTTTTTTTTAACTAATTTATTTTTATAAAAATTAAAATGTACAAATTTTGGCCTAGTTGCATGCACGTGCACTACACGTACACGTGCTATGCACACCCTAGATGAGGCCGGGATTCATTCTTTTTGGAGGGATTTTCAAAATTGATCATGGTGATCATGGTGGTAGTTTTAGGAATGTGGGTAGTTTTTCTAACTCCTACTTTGATCTAAGCCCTTCATTCTACAACCAACCACTCAATCTTGGCCCTCCATTTCACCTATTCTCTAGTATAAATACCCCCCCTCTCATGGCTATTTTCATATGCAAATTATATTTCCAAACTATAGTCTTGTTGTTATAATAGTGTGAGTTATAAAAGATAGATGGTTGTGTGGGTTTTGCTTGCTTGGAGTGGCCGGCTATCACCAAAAGGAAGCATTCGGGTTGTGCTAGGAGGCTTGGAGCTTGTGCGTGCTTTTGGCTAGGAGGAGGTGCTTTTATTTGCAAGGACTTGTTGCTTTGTGTTTCTCTCCATTCAAGGTGGGTAAAACATTTCATATTTCTAATATAGGAGTCCATGCTAGTTTTTATTATCAACACTATACATGAAAAATACTAATAAGAGCCCACTTTAATTGAAAAGTTAGTGTATGAATGGATTGAAATGATGTGATTAACTTGTGTGTGAAATTCTAGCATGAAATTAAATTATATGTAGAATTCTCCATGATTATTAATTTGATTGAATGATGGTGGAATATTGCTAGTATGATGTATGGAAATTTCCAATTAAATTGCTTGTAAATTGTATGGTTGAAGCATGAAATTGATTAAGAAAATGACACACTTTAAAATTTGAATAGAGAGTTTCTTGAATGCTTGAGTTGTAATTATGTTAATTAATGAGTAGTAGTATATTTTGTGACATAGATGAACCAATGAAGTTACCTTGTTGTCATCAAAGTAGAACTACTCAAAAGTTAGTATTTTTGAGTTTTACCGACTCATGTGTTAAATAAATCCTTTTGTTGATATGGGTATGGATAAATCCAAAGATGTATGTGTTGTGAATAAAAATTAATAACAGTGAATTATCATAAGACATTTGTGAATAAAAAGGGATTAGAAGACTAATTGATTATTCAATGTCGAAAATAAAAGATATGGTAGTCTTAATGAACAATTTAATAAATTGTGTGGAAAAAATTATGTTTTTAGTACAAAAAATTATTTTATACTTGCTGTTATGAAGATTAAATAAAGATGATTTAATCTGGAATTTTCCAGTAGTTTTTATAAATGCAATATGAACCTAGACTAATTTGAACATCGAGTTGTTCTCTTAAACAGTATGAGTATGAAACATATGGATTTTGTTTGGGTATTGTGACAGCCCGAGCCACTAGCTCAGGCGGTCACTGACTGCGGTTTGCTTCTCTGGGTCGATTGGTTCGAACCCTGTGTTCACCACTTTTTTTCACCAATTGAGTATAAATATATATAACCTTCGACCGAAGCATATATACTAAATTCGCTCCTTACTTACCGCTAGCACAGTTCGGCCATGTGGCGGGTGCTCTTGGCTCTCTTTCCGTTGTGCCTGGGTTCGATTCCTCCCATCGGCACTTATAAAAAATATTTTTTTGGGAGTTGTAGATGTCCAAAAAATGTGAAAAAAATATGGTAATTCTCAGAAAAATATAAGGGATTTTATAGGAATGATTTGAGTACTATTTGAATGAATTTAACTATAGTTTGGAGTCAAAATGCATATATAGACATATGGTTCTATGTGGATGATTAATATGAAACTATAACTTGAAAGAATAAGTGAATTGGCACATTAAGAGTTGATTTGGCAAAAAGAGATGTAGTTGTGTGACATGAGGCAAGTATTTTCACACTTGTGGAATAACATGAAATGTGTACATTGTTTAGTAATGTAGAGTTATCATGATGTGACAATGGGTAAGTATATGCAAATTTTGTGTAATGATGGACTAGTGAACAAAGTGAAATCATGAATTGAATGAGGATGTACATGTGAGTTTGAGAACTCGATATGGAAATTGTATAAATTGAAGATTGTGAAATGAAATTTGAAATAGAGTAGCTAAGTCTCCCCGGCATCGAGAAATGAAATAAAGTGAAATTAGACCAAGGTTGGTCAAGATGAAATGAATGAATAAGTCCGGTTGATGGAGAGGCTAACTCTAGAGATTAATTTTGTTCTTGATTTTTAATAAAACTAAGGACTAGTGCATAGTGAAGATGTGATGAAAGTAAGAGAAAAACATTGAGTATGAGGGCCCTGGGTAGCGGCGAGAGCGTATCCCAGGAATTCCCATGACGAGTCTGGGTGAGGATACTGTTCCAGAGTACCGTCCCAGTGGCGACGCTCGTGGGATGTTTGAAGACTACGGGTGGTGTCATGTTTATGGTGAGAGCGTATCCCAGGAATTCCCATGATGCGTCTGGGTGAGGATACTACTCCAGAGTGCCTAAACATGAGTTCGTAGGTCAGATAACATCTAGGATACTTACCGTAATTACAGTAGTAGATTAAATCATAACGGGGGATTGAACCCTATACAGATGAAGAACGAATAAGGGCTTGCCCTCGGACCTATGTAGTATGGGATGCATAGAATCCGAACAAGTGCGCATTAGTGTCATGTAACATAAATAAATGCATTAAGGATTAAGTGCACAATCACAACACGACATCAATAGGGTAGTCCCTTTAGTTTGAATGTGACAAGTTTGTGTTTGCTAAATATGAAAAGTTGAGTTATACTATTTCCGGCATAGAGAGGATGGCCGTGTATAATGTTCGTCGGTTGAATAAACTGACGTACCCACAGTCTTATATGCAGGTAAATGTCATGTTAAAGATTAAAGAAGAATGGATGCTTAAAGATTATATCATGCTGTTGTACTTGTATTTAATTGTTGTATTTTACTTCCGCTGTGCAAAAGAAAGATGTATGATGAAAAGTTTTAATTTCTCTGTAAAATTGTACTAAAGAAAGTGAAAAGATCCTGTAGAACATCTCGAATTCAGTATATTTGGGATTTGGGGCGTTACAGAGTGGTATCAGAGCCACGTTTTCTACACTTTCACACTTGTACAAATTTATAAGGAACGACACCCTAGAAGTGGACATTAGAGTTTGTGTTTGAGTCTAGAGATTTAAATGTAAGTGACTTACATTTGTGTTGCTCTAAGATTTATGCTTCTTCCTCTCTATTCTAAGATGGCTGATCACTTCGACCCTGCTGGAGGCAACGACTGGCATATCATTGAGGAAGAGTACCATCCTGGACAGGCTGATTCCGAGGACGAGTACTATCCAGGGCAAGCTGATTCTGACGATGAAGAATGGCCTGAATCCCGAGAGATCACCCCACCTCCGGATTCATCTGATGATATTTCTTCTGACGAGGAAGAAGTACCAGTTCCAAGTGGTCTTGTGACTTCTCTTCAGAGGCAAGTGGAAACCCTGAAGGAGAGAGTTGGATTGTTGGAGGCTCAGCTGGAGAAGCGGAAGGCCGACTATTCTGTTCTCAGCCATCGGATTTGGGAACTTGAGAAGAAAAAGAACCTAACTGATGTGCTGAAGGATGAGGTTGAGGAACTACGGGAAGAACTTCGAGCAGCGAAGAGGACCCGTAGGAGTTAGATTGTTGTAGCTTCTATTTCTTTCCGTTCTGATGTCAAAAATGTTTTTAAATTCGAATGTATAAATTTTGGAATTCAATGAAATGGAAGTTGGTTTAAATTCTTGTCCTATACTTCGAATTTGACGGATCTTTTGCATCAGAATATGTCAAGAAGAGGAGCTAGGAATGGGGAAGGTTTGGATCTAGAGACTGAACTTGCTAGGGTCTACCAGACGCTTAATGCAGTGGCTCAGAATCAAGGAAGGGGGCCGGCGAATCCAGTGCCCGAAGCGATTAAGCTGGTGGAATCGTTCAAGAGAATGAAACCACCTGTATTCGAGGGAAAGTCAGACCCAGATGCGGCTGACAACTGGATCCGTCAAGTGGAGACGATCTTTGAGGTATTGGAGACCCCTGAGGGTAGCAAGGTCAAGTTGGCGACTTTGCAGCTGGAGAAGGATGCGGCGGTTTGGTGGCAATCCATGAAGAGGACCATGGGAGGTCTGTTGCTTGGCTGGGAGGAATTTCTGGAAGAATTCCGCAGTCATTATTTCCCCTCCGACGTCCAGGAGAAGAAGGCGATGGAGTTTCTGTCGCTTCAGCAAGGCAGCATGTCGGTGAGAGCGTATGAGACCAAGTTCACTCAGCTCTCCAGGTATGCTCCAGAGCTGGTGATGGATGAGGCCAAGAAAGCTCGCAAGTTCGAGCATGGTCTGAGGCCTAGCTTGAGATCTCGTATGATACCTCTTGGTATCAGGCGATTCGATAAGCTGGTCAAGAGGGCGGCAACGACGGAGGCGGATATGGAGCAGTTCCAAGTTGTTCAGAACCGGAGGAACAACTGGCAGTCTGGAAAGAGGCCTGCACATTCTGGGAGTTTCAGGGGGCAACCATCTGCACAGAGGTTCAAACCGACAGGGGCGAACGCTATTGGTGTAGCTGGAGGACCTGGAAACAATGTGGTGAGACCTTCTGCGGTGACTTGCTACAACTGTGGTGAAACGGGGCATTACAAATCTCACTGTCCCAAACTACAGGGTGGAAACAGCAACGCACCAACGCAGCAGGCTGGGAAGAGGCCGTACCAATCAGGGCGAGTATTTGCCTTGACGGAAGCTGATGCTGAGGAGGCAGATCAGGTCATCTCTGGTACGAGGGCTGGTGTTTAGAGTTTTTGTCATTTCTTTTCCCGTGTTTAGTGAGACTGTTATGTAATGGTGTGTATTATGTAACAGGCGAACTATATCTTAATGGAATGAAAGCTATCGTATTGTTTGATACTGGATCCTCTCACACTTTTGTGTCTCCAAAGTTTGCTAAATTGTTGGGAGTTGAACCGAAGATTTTTCCAGGCAAGATCTTATCAGTAGCTACTCCGTCAGGGGAAACTTTAACCACTGATCGGTATTATGCTGATTGCGAGATTGTGATTGGGGATAAAATCTTTGGCATTGATCTGATCGAGCTGACTATCTTGGGAGTCGATGTTATCATTGGCATTGATTGGATGTCGGTGTACAGTGCGAGCATCGAGTGTAAGACCAAGACGGTGACAGTGAAGGCTCCAGGTGGACCTGAAGTCACGTTCCAAGGGAAGAAGAAGTGTTCTAAGCTGGTGGCAACTATCCGCAAGGAAGAGACTCCTGTGGAAGTGCAAGGGATTCCTGTGGTTCGGAACTATCCGACTGTGTTCTTGGAAGATTTTCCTGGGTTACCCCCGCATCGTGATGTAGAGTTCAGCATCACTATTCAACCGGGAAGTGCACCCATTTCTAAGGCACCGTGTAGGATGGCTCCAGTGGAACAGGATGAGGTGAAACTGCAGATTGAGGAACTGTTGGGAAAAGGCTTTATTCAACCTAGTGCGTCACCTTGGGGAGCACCAGTGCTTTTGGTAAAGAAGAAGGATGGATCGATGAGATTGTGTATCGATTACCGGGAGCTGAATAAGGTCACTGTTCAGAATAAGTATCCGATTCCTCGAATTGATGACTTGTTCGATCGTCTACAAGGAGCAGCTGTATTCTCCAAAATAGATCTTCGATCAGGTTACCACCAAGTTCGAGCGAAAGCTGAAGATGTGCACAAAACTGCATTTAGAACTCGGCATGGGCATTACGAATTCTTAGTTATGCCATTCGGAGTGACAAATGCACCCGCAATCTTCATGGACTTGATGAACAGAGTTCTGAGGCCGTTTATTGATTCCTTCGTTGTGGTGTTTATCGACGATATTCTCGTGTACTCCAAGTCAGAGGAGGAGCACACTGAGCATCTAGCAGCAGTTTTGCAGAAGTTGGAAGAGCAGAAGTTGTATGCCAAGTTATCCAAGTGTGATTTCTGGAAATCTGAAGTGGCATTCCTAGGTCACATCCTTTCTAAGGAGGGAGTGGCAACTGACCCTCAGAAGATAGAGACAGTGAGAGATTGGGCTAGGCCTACTACAGTGAAGGAAGTCAGAAGTTTCCTTGGGATGACTGGATACTACAGGAGATTCATTCAAGGTTATGCTCAGATAGCTGTACCGCTTACTGGACTGACCAAGAAGAATGTGAACTTCAAGTGGACCGAGCAATGTGAGGCGAGTTTTCAGGAGTTGAAAGATAGACTGACCACTGCACCTATTTTGGCTTTGCCTAGAGCTGGTGTTGAGTATGACGTTTATAGCGATGCTTCACATCGTGGGCTTGGTTGTGTCTTAATGCAAGAAGGAAGAGTAATCGCTTATGGGTCTAGGCAACTACGACCGCATGAGAAGAACTACCCGACTCATGATCTGGAGTTGGCCGCGATTATCTTTGCTTTGAAGCAATGGAGGAACTACGTGTACGGTGAGAAGTTGAATATGTACACGGATCACAAGAGCTTGAAGTATATATATCAGCAGAGGGATCTCAATCTGAGGCAGCGGAGATGGTTGGAAGTGCTTGAGGATATGCGACCTGAGATCAAGTATCATCCTGGAAAGGCTAATGTTGTTGCTGATGCACTTAGTCGCAAGAGCAGTTTGGCCAGTTTGATTACAACTCAGAGGCATCTGATTGAGGAGCTGGATCGAGCAGGTATTGAGGTTGTCTTGCAAGGATTGGGAGCATCTTTGGCTCAGTTGAAGCTTCAGCCTACTCTGAATACAAGGATCATTGCAAGTCAGGAGGTTGATGCTGATATCTTGGAGATGAAGGAGCAGGTTAGTGCTGGCAGGTTGCCCGGATTTCAAATCAGGGATGGAGTGCTGTGGTTCGGAGATAGGCTGTGCGTTCCAAATCAGGCGGACCTGAAGGAGAGTATTCTTCAGGAGGCGCATGCTACTCTTTTGTCTGTACATCCTGGGAGTACTAAGATGTACAAGGACATCAAGCAGCATTTCTGGTGGTCAGGTTTGAAGCGGGATGTGGCTGAATTTGTCGCGAAGTGTGAGGTTTGTCAGCAGGTCAAAGCCGAAAATCAGAGACCCGGAGGTCTATTACAGCCGTTACCTATTCCGGAATGGAAGTGGGATAACATCAGTATGGATTTCATCACGGGATTGCCTAAGAGTTCTAAAGGCAATGATGCGATTTGGGTTATAGTCGATCGACTTACCAAGTCCGCTCACTTTTTGGCGATGAAACTCACTGCTTCGATGGACAAGTTAGCTGAGATGTATGTTGGTGAGATTGTCCGACTTCATGGCGTTCCTTTGACTATTGTGTCTGATCGAGATGCGCGGTTTACTTCACATTTCTGGAGGAGTCTTCAGACAGCTTTGGGTACCAAGACAGATTTCAGCACTGCTTTTCATCCGCAAACCGATGGGCAGACCGAAAGAGTCAACCGTATTCTTGAGGATATGCTTCGGTGTTGTATACTAGACTTTGGAGGCAGTTGGGAAAGGCATTTACCTTTGGTGGAGTTTGCCTACAACAACAGTTTTCAGGCCAGTATTGGGATGGCGCCGTACGAAGCACTGTATGGCAGGAAGTGCAGGACTCCTGTTTGTTGGTATGAAGTAGGGGAGCGTCAGTTGTTTGGTCCTGAGCTTGTGCAACTAACTTCTGAGAAGATTGATCTGATCAGGAAAAGGTTGGTGGAAGCTCAGAGCAGGCAGAAAAGCTATGCAGACAACCGGAGAAGGGACCTTGAGTTTGAGGTTGGTGGCTTCGTCTTCCTGAAGGTATCACCCAGCAAAGGTGTGGTTCGATTTGGCAAAGGCGGGAAGTTAGCCCCGAGGTTTATAGGCCCATATAAGATATTGAAAAGAATCGGGAAAACTGCTTACCGGCTTGAATTACCGGAAGAGTTGTCTCAGGTGCACAATGTCTTTCATGTGTCTATGCTGAGAGGTTATATTCCAGACCCGAGTCATCATTTGCCCAAAGTGCCGGAAGGTTTGCAGTTAGACCTGAATTACATCGAGTCTCCTGTTGAGATTGTTGATCGTCGAGAGAAAGTCTTGAGGAATAAGACGATACCGATGGTCAAGATAGTCTGGAGAAACCACTTGGTTGAAGAGGCTACTTGGGAATCTGAGGAGAGGATGTTGAAGGACTATCCTGAGCTTTTTGCTTGATTATATTTTTTGTATCTTTTTGTTCTTGCTTGTTGTGTGTATTGTTTTTGTTTCTCGCTCTTGATTGTAGTTCCGGGGACGGAACTATTCTAAGGAGACAGGCTGTAATACCCTGATTTTTCAATTAATGGAAAATTATTTATTTTTGCACGTAGTGTGCACGTGCAATATTTTGGGTTGAATTATTTTTATAATGATGTGTATAAATATTTAATTAAGTATTCTCAAATTATTTTGTACAAAAAGCCTTTCTTTAAAGCCTTATTTTAATTTAATGAAAAACTCTTTTTCTTAAAAGCCCAAATGTATTTTATTTTATTTATTTTTATAAACTATTTTGGCCCAAAAAGAAAGCCCATGAATTAATCTATTTTATTTAAACTTGTCATGTAGAAGACTTTTTTTTAAACTAATTTATTTTTATAAAAATTAAAATATACAAATTTTGGCCTAGTTGCATGCACGTGCACTACACGTACACGTGCTATGCACACCCTAGATGAGGCCGGGATTCATTCTTTTTGGAGGGATTTTCAAAATTGATCATGGTGATCATGGTGGTAGTTTTAGGAATGTGGGTAGTTTTTCTAACTCCTACTTTGATCTAAGCCCTTCATTCTACAACCAACCACTCAATCTTGGCCCTCCATTTCACCTATTCTCTAGTATAAATACCCTCCCTCTCATGGCTATTTTCATATGCAAATTATATTTCCAAACTATAGTCTTGTTGTTATAATAGTGTGAGTTATAAAAGATAGAGAGTTGTGTGGGTTTTGCTTGCTTGGAGTGGCCGGCTATCACCAAAAGGAAGCATTCGGTTGTGCTAGGAAGCATTCGGGTTGTGCTAGGAGGCTTGGAGCTTGTGCGTGCTTTTGGCTAGGAGGAGGTGCTTTTATTTGCAAGGACTTGTTGCTTTGTGTTTCTCTCCATTCAAGGTGGGTAAAACATTTCATATTTCTAATATAGGAGTCCATGCTAGTTTTTATTATCAACACTATACATGAAAAATACTAATAAGAGCCCACTTTAATTGAAAAGTTAGTGTATGAATGGATTGAAATGATGTGATTAACTTGTGTGTGAAATTCTAGCATGAAATTAAATTATATGTAGAATTCTCCATGATTATTAATTTGATTGAATGATGGTGGAATATTGCTAGTATGATGTATGGAAATTTCCAATTAAATTGCTTGTAAATTGTATGGTTGAAGCATGAAATTGATTAAGAAAATGACACACTTTAAAATTTGAATAGAGAGTTTCTTGAATGCTTGAGTTGTAATTATGTTAATTAATGAGTAGTAGTATATTTTGTGACATAGATGAACCAATGAAGTTACCTTGTTGTCATCAAAGTAGAACTACTCAAAAGTTAGTATTTTTGAGTTTTACCTACTCATGTGCTAAATAAATCCTTTTGTTGATATGGGTATGGATAAATCCAAAGATGTATGTGTTGTGAATAAAAATTAATAACAGTGAATTATCATAAGACATTTGTGAATAAAAAGGGATTAGAAGACTAATTGATTATTCAATGTCGAAAATAAAAGATATGGTAGTCTTAATTAACAATTTATTAAATTGTGTGGAAAAAATTATGTTTTTAGTACAAAAAATTATTTTATACTTGCTGTTATGAAGATTAAATAAAGATGATTTAATCTGGAATTTTCCAGTAGTTTTTATAAATGCAATATAAACCTAGACTAATTTGAACATCGAGTTGTTCTCTTAAACAGTATGAGTATGAAACATATGGATTTTGTTTGGGTATTGTGACAGCCCGAGCCACTAGCTTAGGCGGTCACTGACTGCGGTTTGCTTCTCTGGGTCGATCGGTTCGAACCCTGTGTTCACCACTTTTTTTCACCAATTGAGTATAAATATATATAACCTTCGACCGAAGCATATATACTAAATTCGCTCCTTACTTACCGCTAGCACAGTTCGGCCATGTGGCAGGTGCTCTTGGCTCTCTTTCCGTTGTGCCTGGGTTCGATTCCTCCCATCGGCACTTATAAAAAATATTTTTTTGGGAGTTGTAGATGTCCAAAAAATGTGAAAAAAATATGGTAATTCTCAGAAAAATATAAGGAATTTTATAGGAATGATTTGAGTACTATTTGAATGAATTTAACTATAGTTTGGAGTCAAAATGCATATATAGACATATGGTTCTATGTGGATGATTAATATGAAACTATAACTTGAAAGAATAAGTGAATTGGCACATTAAGAGTTGATTTGGCAAAAAGAGATGTAGTTGTGTGACATGAGGCAAGTATTTTCTCACTTGTGGAATAACATGAAATGTGTACATTGTTTAGTAATGTAGAGTTATCATGATGTGACAATGGGTAAGTATATGCAAATTTTGTGTAATAATGGATTAGTGAACAAAGTGAAATCATGAATTGAAAGAGGATGTACATGTGAGTTTGAGAACTCGACATGGAAATTGTATAAATTGAAGATTGTGAAATGAAATTTGAAATAGAGTAGCTAAGTCTCCCCGACATCGAGAAATGAAATAAAGTGAAATTAGACCAAGGTTGGTCAAGATGAAATGAATGAATAAGTCCGGTTGATGGAGAGGCTAACTCTAGAGATTAATTTTGTTCATGATTTTTAATAAAACTAAGGACTAGTGCATAGTGAAGATGTGATGAAAGTAAGAGAAAAACATTGAGTATGAGGGCCCTGGGTAGCGGCGAGAGCGTATCCCAGGAATTCCCATGACGAGTCTGGGTGAGGATACTGTTCCAGAGTACCGTCCCAGTGGCGACGCTCGTGGGATGTTTGAAGACTACGGGTGGTGTCATGTTTATGGTGAGAGCGTATCCCAGGAATTCCCATGATGCGTCTGGGTGAGGATACTACTCCAGAGTGCCTAAACATGAGTTCGTAGGTCAGATAACATCTAGAATACTTATCGTAATTACAGTAGTAGATTAAATCATAACGGGGGATTGAACCCTATACAGATGAAGAACGAATAAGGGCTTGCCCTCGGACCTATGTAGTATGGGATGCATAGAATCCGAACAAGTGCGCATTAGTGTCATGTAACATAAATAAATGCATTAAGGATTAAGTGCACAATCACAACACGACATCAATAGGGTAGTCCCTTTAGTTTGAATGTGACAAGTTTGTGTTTGCTAAATATGAAAAGTTGAGTTATACTATTTCCGGCATAGAGAGGATGGCCGTGTATAATGTTCGTCGGTTGAATAAACTGACGTACCCACAGTCTTATATGCAGGTAAATGTCATGTTAAAGATTAAAGAGGAATGGATGCTTAAAGATTATATCATGCTATTGTACTTGTATTTAATTATTGTATTTTACTTCCGCTGTGCAAAAGAAAGATGTAATTATGATGTAAACTCTGATGTATGATGAAAAGTTTTAATTTCTCTGTAAAATTGTACTAAAGAAAGTGAAAAGATCCTGTAGAACATCTCGAATTCAGTATATTTGGGATTCGGGGCGTTACACAGGCCACTACAAGTCTTATTGCCCCAAGCTGTAGAATGTCGTCCGTAATGGACCAACTTAGCAGACTAGGAAGAAGCCGTACCAACAGGAGTGAGTATTTGCCTTGACCAAAGCTGGCGCCGATGAGGTAGATCACGTCATCACTAGTACGAGTGGGGGTGTTTAGGAGTGTTTTTCTGTTTCTCTTTTTCCGTTAATTAGTACACTGTTTGGTAACGAGTGTGTGTTATGTAACAGGAGAACTTTATTTGAATGGAAAGAAAGCTGTTGTTTTGTTCGATACTGGGTCCTCTCATACCTTTATATCACCTAAATTTGCTAAAGTTCTGGGAGTTGAACCGAAGATATTTTCAGGCAAGGTTTTAGCAGTAGCTACTCCGTCAAGGAAGACTTTAACCACTGATCGGTACTATACGGACTGCGAGATCGTGATTGGAGATTGAATTTTCGGGATTGATCTGATCGAGCTGAATGTCTTGGGAGTCAATATTATCATTAGCATTAATTGGATGTCGGTGTACAGTGTGAGCATCGAGTGCAAGACCAAGACAGTAACAATGAAGGCTCCAGTTGCACCTGAAGTCACTTTCCAAGGGAAGAGGAGATGTTCAGATTTGGTTGCTGCTATCAGCCAGAAGAAAGGTATTCCTGCAGAGGTGCAGCAAATTCTGGTAGTTCGGGATCATCCAACGGTATTCTTGGAAGATTTGCCTGGTTTACCCTCGCATCGTGATGTGAAGTTCAGCATCACTATTCAGCCAGGGAGTGCAACCATTTCTAAGGCATCTTATAGGATGGCGCCTGTGGAGCAAGATGAGATCAAACAGCAAATTGAGGAACTGTTGGAGAAGGGCTTTATTCAACCAAGTGTGTCACCTTGGGGAGCACCGGTGCTTTTGGTAAAGAAGAAGGATGGTTCGATGAGGATGTGCATCGATTACCGAGAGCTGAATAAGGTCACTGTTCAGAACAAATATCTGATTCCAAGAATTGATGACTTGTTCGATCGTCTACAAGGAGCTGCTGTTTTCTCCAAAATAGATCTTCGATCAGGATATCATCAAGTTTGAGTGAAGGCTGAAGATGTGCATAAGACTACGTTCAGAACTCGACACAGGCATTACAAATTCTTAGTTATGCCGTTTGGAGTGACGAATGAACCTGCAATTTTCATGGATATGATGAACAGAGTTCTAAGGCCGTTTATTTATTCTTTCGTCGTGGTGTTTATCGATGATATTCTTGTGTACTCCAAGTCGGAGGAGGAGCACACGGAGCATCTAGCAGTAGTTTTGAAGAAGCTGGAAGAGCAAGTGTTATATGCCAAGTTATCCAAGTGCGATTTCTGGAAATCTGAAGTGGCATTCCTAGGTTACATCCTTTCTAAGGAGGGAGTGGCAACTGATCCGCAGAAGATAGAGGCGGTGAAGGATTGGGCAAGGCCTACTACCGTGAAGGAAATCAGGAGCTTTCTTGGGTTGACTGGATACTACAGGAGGTTCATCCAGGGCTACGCTCAGATAGCCGTGCCGCTCACTGGTCTGACCAAGAAGAATGTAAATTTCAAGTGGACTGAACAGTACGATGCAAGCTTTCAGGAGTTAAAAGAGAGGCTGACTACTGCTCCCATTTTAGCTTTGCCTAGAGCAGGTGTTGAGTACAATGTCTACAGCGATGCTTCACATTGTGGGCTTGGTTGTATCTTAATGCAAGAAGGAAAAGTGATCGCATATGGGTCTAGGCAACTACGACCGCATGAGAAGAATTATCCGACCCATAATCTGGAGTTGGCTGCGATTATCTTCGCCTTTAAGCAATGGAGGCATTACGTATATGGTGAGAAGCTGAACATGTACACGGACTATAAGAGCTTGAAGTACATCTATCAGCAGAAGGATCTGAACCTGAGGCAAAGGAGATGGCTGGAGGTACTTGAGGACATTCGTCTAGAGATTAAGTATCACCTTGGGAATGCTAATGTTTTTACTGATGCACTTAGCCGCAAGAGCAGTCTGGTTAGTTTGATTACAACTCAGAGGCATCTTGCAGAGGAGTTGGATCGAGCTAGTATTGAAGTCGTTCTGCAAGGCTTGGGATCATCTTTAGCTTAGTTGAGGCTTCAACCAACGCTGAATGAAAGGATTATCGCAAGTCAGAAGGAAGATGTAGAGATTCAGAAGATGAAGGAGCAGTTCGGTGCTGGCAAATTGTCGAAGTTTCATATCAGGGATGAAGTGCTGTGGTTTGGAGAGAGGTTGTGTGTTCCGGATCAGTCAGACTTGAAAGAGAGTATTCTTCAGGAGGCACACACTACTTTTTTGTCTGTACATCCTGGGAGTACCAAGATGTATAAGGACATTAAATAGCATTTCTGGTGGTCAGGTTTGAAGCGAGATGTGGCTGAATTTGTATCAAGGTGTGAGATTTGTCAACAAGTCAAAGCTGAGAATCAGAAACCCAGATGTCTATTGCAACCGTTATTTATTCCAGAATAGAAGTGGGATAATATCAGTATGGATTTCATCACGGGCTTGCCCAAGAGTTTAAAGGGCAATGATGCGATTTGGGTTATAGTCGATCGACTAACCAAGTCCGCTCACTTCTTGGCAATGAAACTCACTACTTCGATGGACAAGTTAGCTAAGATGTATTTTTGTGAGATCGTTAGGCTTTATGGTGTTCCTTTAACCATCGTATCTGATCGAGATGTGCAGTTTACTTCGCATTTCTGGAGGAATCTTCAGACAACTTTGGGTACCAAGACAGATTTCAGTACTGCTTTTCATTCGTAGATCGATGGGCAGATCGAAAGAGTCAACCATATTCTTGAGGACATGCTTCGGTGTTGTGTACTAGACTTTGGAGGCAGTTGGGAAAGACATCTAGCATTGGTGGATTTTGCCTAGAACAACAGTTTTCAGACTAGTATTGGGATGGCGCCGTACGAAGCTCTGTATGGCAGGAAGTGCAGGACACCTGTTTGTTGGTTCGAAGTTAGGGAGTGGCAGATGTTTGAGACTGAGATTGTGCAGCAGACCTCTGAAAATATTGATCTGATCAGGAAGAGGTTGGTGGATTCTCAGAGTAGGTAGAAAATCTATGCAGACAATCGGAGGAGGGACCTTGAGTTCGAGGTTGGTGACTTTGTCTTTCTGAAGGCTTCACCTAGCAAAGGTGTGATTCGCTTCGGCAGAGGTGGGAAGTTAGCCCCAAGATTCATAGGCCCGTATAAGATATTGAAGCGGATTGGGAAAACGTCTTACCGACTTGAGTTACCGGAAGAATTGTCTCAGGTGCACAATGTCTTTCATGTGTCTATGCTGAGAGGTTACATTCCAGATCCAAGTCATCATTTGCCCGAAGTGCCGGAGGGTTTGCAGTTGGATTTGAGTTACATTGAGCTTCCGGTTGAGATTGTTGATCGTCGGGAGAAAGTCTTGAGGAATAAGACGACACCGATGGTCAAGGTAGTCTGGAGAAACCAGTTGGTTGAAGAGGCTACTTGGAAATCTGAGGAGAGGATGATGAAGGATCATCCTGAGCTCTTTGTTTGATTTGTATTTTTTATTTTTCCTTTCTTTCTTCTTATTGTGTTTTGCTTTCTCGCACTTTTATTGTAGTTCCGGGGACAGAACTATTCTAAGGATGGAGTGTTGTAATACCCTGAATTTTTATTAAATATGAAATTGTTGATTTTACGTGTTGTGCACGTGCAAATTTGTGTATAAATATTTTCTTATGACATGATTTTTTATAACATGAGCAAATAATTAATTTCTTTCCTTCTTTTTTCTTTTAAGCCCATTTTTTGAAGCCTAAATTTGTTTTCTAAATAAAGCCCAACCTAATGAATTAATTATTTTTTTCTAAAAGCCCACTATTTTAAAAGCCCATGAATTAACTACCTTTTAATTAACTTGTCATGTAGACACATTTTTTTTGTAGACAATTAATTAATTTATAATGTACAACTTTAATTAGGGGGACACTAGTTGGGACACGTGTTTGCACGTGTGTGTGCTATGTACACCTTTCTTGGCCGGATTGCATGAAAGAGAGAGTGGGGGTGTGGATTAGTGGAGTGGTGGTTTTTGTGTTCATGGGTGGTTGCTACAACTTCCCATTGTATCCTAGCCATTCATCTACAACCATCTAATGCAATCCTAGCCCTCCATTCCACCCTAAAACTAGTATAAATACCCCTCCCTTTATGCATACAACACTAAGAAATATTTTGAAAAGAAAGAAACTATATAGGAGAGTAAAAGATTGAGAGAGAGTAAAAAGATTGAGTGCAGTAGTGTGTGTGTTTTTGGAGGCCGGCTACTACAACCCACGGCAAGGAGAGGCTCGATTTCACCAAGTGCAAGGCGGAGGAAACATTGTGGTGGCTCATTCTAGGAGGAGAAGGACCGCTCGTGTGTTCAAGGAGATTCTAGGAGTTTTGTAGTACTTTCTTCAAATAGGTGGGTGTTTTTCTTTACTTCTAATGTTAGACATCATGTTAGGGATTTTGATACATATGCATGCTAAAAGAACTAATAAGATAATCACTTGTGGACTTTAAAAAGGACTTGCTAGACGAATGAATAAATGCTTGATGAATTGCGTGCTATTGGTTATAATTCATGTTTAATGTAGTTAAAGTAACTTATTACCAAGAAATTGTGGAATTAGAACCATTGTAGAAAAATATTCATGTTTTGGTTAGTAGATGAATTGTTAATTTTTTGCACTTATCGAACCATTGTATTATTTTGCTCAAGGAATGCAACCTGGATTATACGTATTGTGAATATAGAGGGGAAAATAGAAATCTACACTTTTTAATAAAGTCTTAATGCAAGGAATGGAGTAGAGGATTTGTTAAAGTGAATTTTTGCAATTTGTAAACGTAGAATACAAATTAGAGTGAAGATACTTGTTTTAATGTCAAAATATATATCCATGATCTACCCTAAATTGCAACCTGGTGCAATCGACAGTCGACCGAATTAGAGTCGACAGTCGACTATCAGGTAATAAATTTCGGATTCCAGTTGCAGAACAGTCGACCGACTGTATTGTAACAGTCGACTGCCTTGACTATTGGTTTTCGTGTTTTAAAATTTTGCAGAACAGTCGACCGACTGTATTGTAATAGTCGACTGCCCTGAGTATTTGTCTTTGAGTATTAAATTCTCGCAGAACAGCCGATTGGCTATGTTTTGACAGTCGACTGCCCTGAAGTTTAAATGATATCCAGTTTTCATGAGATAATTTTCTATAACCTTTGGCCTAGTATATTTGAGACTATTTTTGCAAGAAAGAACTTACTATAAATTGTTAGCTTAAATTGTCTTTGGATAAAGAAAAATGTATTGATTAAAAGATGATTTGAAAAGAGTTTTGATAATGAAAGAAAAATAAAAGTACGAATGTTAGATTTAGTATTGATAAAATGAGAATAAGGGAATTATGAGGAAAGAATGAACTATTGAATATGACAAATTGAATTTCTTTGTTTATGCATGATATTGTACATGAAATTGGAATTTTAATGACATGATGAGTTATGAAGGATATTATGAATATGAATATACAAATGCTATGAACATGAAAAGGGAAATTATTGTTAATCATGGAAAAAGATCTTATGAGTATGAAAAACTCGGTGTTGTAATTATGAGTTGAAATTAAGAACTAGGGTGTAGCTAAACCTTATACAGGCAATAAAAGAAATGTTGAGATGAAATTTGAAATGAAAAGACCAAGATTTGGGTCATGAGAAATGATTGAATAAGACCGGTATAGTGGAAGTGCTAACCCTAAGAGATTGATTTTGTTCATGATTCTATTAAATTAAGGACTAGATATATAGTGAAGATGTGATGAACGTAAGAGACAAACATGAGTATGCGGGCCATTTGATTGGCGGCACAAGAGTATTCACAGGATGTCCAATGATGCATCATGATTAGGGCGTGGATACTAATCCAGAGTACCGTCCCGGTGGCGACACTTATGGGGTAATCTAATGACTGCGGGTGGTGTCACATTTATGGTAGGAGGCGAATTACCACAGGATGCCTGCATGATGAGTCATGTGTCAGTGCGTTGGGATTCCCTCCAGGGTGTCTATATGTGAGTTCGTAGTTCATAGAATGCCTAAGATACTTACCATAGTTATAGTAGTTAATTAAGTCATGGCGATGGATTGAACCCTACAAGATGAAGAATGATTAAGGGCTTGCCCCCAGACCTATGTAGTATGGACTGCATAGACTCTGAACAAGTGCGCATTAGTATCATATAATGTAAACAACTGTATTAATGACTAAGTGCACATCAAAACACAACATCAATAGGATAGTCCCTTGTAGTTTGTATTGCGATCAAGTTTGTGGTTGTTCAAGTATGGAAAATCGTTATACTGTTTTCGGCATAGAAAGGATGGCCATGTATAATATTTCGTCAGTTGAATGAACTGACGCGCCCACCGTTTTATATGCAGGGTAAAGAGGTTGGCAAATTGAAGTATACATGCTGCTCAAAGATTGATTTAAATGTTGTATAATTGTTCTATGTAATTACTGTAAATTGCTTCCGCTATATGAATGTAAAAATATAATGTAACTCTAATGTAAGAAATGTTTTTAATTTCCTTGTAAAATTGTACGAAAGAAATGTAAAGATCCTGTGGAACTTCGAATTCAATTGTATTTTGGAATTCGGGGTGTTACATATATAATTATGTCATGCCAACTAGTTATGGGTTCAGTTAACCATTGCTTCTAAAAAAAAAAAGGCGAGGATTACAATTGCATTTGGAAAAAAAAAACCCAATATAGGATTCCCACAAACCTATAAACAACAGCAGGTAACCATTGCAGTTCAGGAAAAATGTGCAAGGATTATCAGTGCAGTTGGAAAAAAACCAACAATTCAGCAAGCATTCAAAAATCAGAATATGGCAATTCAAATAAAAATCAGCAAGCATCCACAGTTCAAAATATTCCTTGTCATCACTGCCTAGACCAATACCAAGTCCAAGACAAATCAAAAATATGAACGGGGTGGGGGGGGGGGACCAACACACACAACAAAAGGTAGGAACTAGAAATTTAAAAGCATTCTGTAACATCCTGAATTTTCAATTATAATTAAATATGAGTTTGTTTGATTTTACGTGTTTCGCACGTGCAAATTTATGTACATTTTACCTTTAAAACTTATTTATTTTATAGCATGAACAAAGTCTTTTTAATTCTTCTCTTTTTAATTGAAAGCCTATTTTAAATCCTAGGCCTAATTCTTTAAATCTAGCTCACACTAATTAAATTAATTATTTTAATTAATAAGCCCATGGACTTTTAGCCCACTAAGTTGAGCCCACTAGTTATTCTCATTTAAATGAGACAACTTGTAGGGTATACTTGTTTTAGTAACAATTAGTTAACTAATTAACATGTGCAACTACTAACTAGGGGTGCTTTGTGTGACACATGCATTGCACTTGCACGTGCCATTTGCATGGAGAGAGGGTAGCCGGATGGTTCAAGAGAGAGTGGGAGAGATGGAGTAGTGGAGAGGTAGTTTTGTGTTCGTGGGTAGTTGTTCTAACTCCCTAATACATCCTAGCCCCTAATCTACATCCATCTAGATCAATCTTAGCCCTTCATTTTGCTTTGAAAAGAGTATAAATACCCCCTCATCTACTTCATGTAAAGCACTAGAAAACTTACAAGAGAAAAAGAAAGAAAAAGAAACTAGTTGGAGAAAAAGATTGAGAATTGTGTGAGAAAAAAGATTGAGAGTGAGTTGTGTGTTCTTGCACCAATTGGAGGCCGGCCTAGCATTCATCAAGGAGAGGAGAGCTCGGGTTCATCTTGTACAAGGAGGATAAGGCGGTTTGGTGTGCACAAGCAAGGAGGAGAAGGCTTACAACTAGGAGGGGATCGTGTGTTCAAGGAGATTTCTAGGAGCTTTCGAATTATTTTTCTTCAAAAGGTGGGTGATTTCTCTACTTCTAATGTAGATATCATGCTAGGGATTTAATTGATGAAATTGCTAAGAAAAAATTAGTAAATTTGGCCATGTGTTTGTTTAAAAGAGACTGGTTAGAAATGAAGTGAATGTTTGATAAATTGATTGATAGATGCTATAAATTGTGATTATTACCTTAAAATTATCATGTTGCTTTAAAATGTGAATTTCGAACCATGCTAGACGTAGAATATATGTTTGTAAATGGCTAGTTGGTTAATTGAAATATTAGTTATGTGCTATCTTAATTAATGTAACACTAGTGTGATAAAGGGAATTATGTTCTAGATATGTTTGTAGAAATAAAAGAAAGTAAGAAAACAATCTTTGGTGATAATTGTAGTGCCAAATCGTGAAAAAGTTATCGTTGCATTTCAATGTCGAAAATATATTCATGATCCACTTTAACTACAAGCTGGTACAATTGACAATCGACCGAACTAGAGTCGACAGTCGACTGTCAGGTACTAAATTTCGGATTTAGTTTGCATAGCAATCGACTGGCTATTTTTCAAAAGTCGACTGTCATAGTCCTGACTTGTCACGCCCCGCTTTCCAAAAACATGGAATATGAGCACGTGACAAAGCCCAACGAATGATTTTCATCATTCATGAGCTGTAGGATCGACTCAGCATCATAACAAGAATATAACAAATGTACACAATCATGCATGCATGAATAATTTATTAATCAATAGAAATAATTGAAACAAAATAATAATATTCCAAATAATTTTTAAATCTGGATCAAAAGATAAAACTCGAGACTATAAGCCCATTACAAGATTCAAGTAGCAAAAGAAATAAAAAAATCAAATACAAAATAATTAAAACAGATTTTTTCCAAGCGATGCCTAGAACGTTTGCTCACCAGTTGCAGCAGGCAATTCGTCTCCAAGGTTTGTATATATAAATATAAAAAGAAAAAAAATAGAGAAAACAAGACAAACGCCCTTAGTGCAAGTTAGGACCGCAAGTAGTACAAGCAAGGGTATGAAAACAAGTGTAAGAAATATGGAACAAGATTTGGAATCAAGAATGTATAACATAATATAATAGGGATGCAACAAGTAGTGGGATTCAAGAAACTAGCTAGTAAGAAAGACAACTCAAGTGACAAGATTGGGTAACAAATACTAATAGTGGAACAAGTAACAAGTGAGCATGTAGTTGTATCAAGTATCAAGTAACAAGTATAACGTATAAGTGTCAAGTAACAAGTAACAAGTCTCAAGTAGGGTATCAAGCGTGTACAAGTGACAAGTTAATCTTAAGTCTAATGTTTAATTCTATCTAGGTAGCACTTCATGCATCCATATTTTTACTACATGGTTGCTACATACAATCGGTTATGTTTAGGCCTAGTGGTAGAGTTTATAGGGCGGTGTACTCAGGTATCAAGTATCAAGCAAGCCATGCTCATGAATCGAGTAATCATATAACTAGTTCATGTGTCAAGTCATAACAAGACAAGTCATGAATCAAATATATACTAGTTCAGGAATCAAATAATATACTAGTTCATGAATCGAATAATAATATACTAGTTCATGAATCAAATAATATACTAGTTCATGAATCGAATAATAATATAACTAGTTCATGAAGCATGTATCAAGTGGGAAACATGGGCCCCATTCCGAGTACACTTACATATATTGTCCACTACTATGTTCTTTTCCTTAAACCCCGGCTTATTATTTATTATTATCATTAAACAAGCATGAAAGTGTGCGAATAGGTCAAGTAAACAAGATCAAGAACATGGAACAAGTTTAAGATAATTATAAAGCATATTCGAGGGTCAACACAAATTAAGATTATCAAGAACTACGAGAATTGCAGTTCTGGACAACATGACATTGTTGCACCAAAATTGCGATTCCCGTTGCTACAAAATAGCAAATGTGGATCCGTCAGAAGAGGCCTAGAAGCTAGACTCCTATCCAGTTCCAACTCATATAATTAAGACACATAAAAGTTGTTGCAATTGATGTCAAAACAACAAACTATACAACATTTGTGTTTAGCCAGAATTTGTAAAACTGAGTTTAAACATATGAAACAAGGTTGCAACTTTATTAATTAATTCTAAGAAAATTATAGAATGTTCTCTAGGGTGTCCAGTATCAGCATGCAAAATTTCAAGTCATTTACTTACTGGTAGCATAGTTAAAATAATTGTAAACCAAAGTGGTGTTGCAGTTTTTATGAATATGCAATTACCGACACAGCAGCAGTAAAACTGCGATATCTCCTAAACCGTAACTTGGAATTCAAAAATTTTGGATGTTATTGGCAACTAGACACTTGGGGATACATTTCATTTTCGGGACTCAAGTTCAGATTCTAGTGTTATCGGGGTCGAAACAGCAATCCAAGACGGAACAGAAACCAAAAGAGACACTTTTTGCATGAAATATATCAAAATTATACTAGTTGTGAACAAGTGTATCAACAAAGGGTTGTGACTCTTAGATCATGTAATAGATAAGGCGAAACATGAGATCATCAACGATAAATAAAGAGGAGTCACATTTACAATCTACTTGTAGTATTTTCAAGAAAAAACTTGTACTAGAAAATGAAATGTACAAGAAGATACTTGCCTTGGGGTGTAGACGATGAATTCGACGGAGGAAAAACGAGGATGGATCCCGACATGGACCTTGATGGCGATCAAGATCAGACCAACAGATGGCTCAGATCAGGTCAGATCTGATCAAGATCGGATGGCCAGAATTCAAAAGATCACAACTCCATGATGATGATGATCATGATGATCGACGGCCGAGATCAAGGTGATCAAGATCAGAACAATTGGATGGCTCAGATCACCCTGATCTAATCTGTTCTGATCAAGATGGTGGAGATCAGATCAGATTGATGTTCATCACGATCTTGGTGAGATCGGATGGCCGAGATTATATCTTGATCAGATGGAGGGCTGAGATTCAAACAACCAAATCCTTCTTCTCTACTTGATCAACAACAACCCATCAAACAGCACACCCATGGCAATAGACTGCACTGGCTGACGGCGACTGGCAGGGCAGCAAGGTGGCGATCGATTGACGGTGCACAGGGTGGAGGACGGCAACGCCGGGTGGTGCTGCATCGACTGAAAAGCAGTTGCTGTCGCAGGGTGGAGTCGCGGCAGGGAGGCTTCACTGCACTGCGAGGCTATCGCTCAGGCTAGCGATGGGGGCGTGCTGCAGGTGGATAGGGGAGGTCGGAGTTGTGAGAGAATCGGGAGCAGGTTGACAGGGAGATGAAGAGGAGAGCAGGGTGACGGGGTGCTGGTGCAGTCGTGGCGAGGTGGGGATGCCGATGTGAGAAAGGGAGGGAGATGTGAGTCGAGGTTGCGATGGGGGACATTGGGCTGTGGGGAAGAGATGGGTTGCGGGAGGTAGGAGAAGAGGTAGGGGCGGCTGGTTTAGGGTTAAACAGGAGAGGGAATAGGTAAACAAGGGTATTGGGTTAAATGGGTTGTATTATTGGGTTTCGGGTTATAGGGTAGGGTGTAGGTATAGGTTATTGGATTTTAGGATGTTATTGGGTTAAATTAAATAGGATCCAATAGGGAAATTAAAATGGGTTATAGGGTAAAATCCAGTAGTGGAAAATAGGGTTTATAATCAAATAAAATAATGGGTTTGGGTTTTAAAAACTAATAGGAAAATAAATAACCAATAAAGGTAGGTTTACATAACAAGATATAATTTGTACAACAATATGGAAATTATTTGAAATAACTATAAATACAATTATCAATAGAACTGGATTTTTAAATAACAATCAATGGTAATAATAATAGTAACAATAATAAAAATAATCATAATAATAATAATAATAAATAAAATAACAGTAATAATAATAATACTGAACAATGATAATAACAACAACATTAATAGGGTTTGAATAATATAAAAATCGTTTGAAAATAACAATAAATACAATTAATCCAAGGAAATTGATTTTAACGGGAGATACAAAATATTTTTGAAATAACATGAATTTAAGAAAATGGAAAATTTTATGAGGATCCCAAAACCAAATAATACACAGAAAAAAAATACACCCAAAATACAGAAAACGGAAAACAGGGGTTACATGATTGTTGGTTCTTGAGTTTTAAATCCTCGCAGGACAGTCGACTGACTATTTTTCAAAAGTTGACTGTCACTGTCTTGACTGTTGGTTCTTGAGTTTTAAATCCTCGCAGGACAGTCGACTGGCTATTTCTAAACAGTCGACCGTCACTGTCACGGCTGATGAAATATTTCAATCTTAAAAAAAATAGTTTTTAAGTGTTTTAAAAATCGAGGAAAAAAAATATTATAATTATTCTAAAATTTCCGAGACTTCATGAAAATTATTTCTATCATTTTTGACCTATTATAATGAGAATTAGAGGCTATTTGAGAAAAAGAACTTGATACAATTTCTTAGAATATAATCTTGTTTAAATAAAGGAAATAAATATTTTTCTTTTAAAAGAAACAAGTAAATTTTGAGTAGAGATTTTAAATGAGATTATGTCTTAGAAAGTTGAAGTAAAGATAATTGTGAGTTTGGCTTAATAAGTGAAAGAATGATATTATGAAAGGAAATCTATGAAATTTATTTATGAATGTGGTAAGTTTGAAAAATGAAATTGCCGTATTATACATGAATTTGTACATGTAAATGGAATAAAAGATCATGATGAATTATGAGAAAAATTTGTGAGTGTGAATACTCAGTTTTTATGAACATGAAATGAGACTAAAGACTAGAGTGTAGTTAAGTCCTTATACCGGCATTGAATAAATTCTTTTGGGATAAAATATTGAAATAAAAGACCAAATTTGGGTCGTTATTTTTGATTGATGGTTAAGACCGGTATAGAGGAAGTACTAACTCTAGGGTGTTGATTTTTATTCATGATTCAAATAACTAAGGACAATACAATAGTGAAGATGTGATGAAAGTAAAAGAAAAACATAAGTATGAGGGCCTTGGGTCAATAGTGTGAGAGTGTTTCACAGGTTGTCTACATGATGCGTCATGTCATGACGTGAACACATCTCCGAAATTATCGGGACTATGGCGACACTTGTGGGATGTTTGGTGATTACGGGTGGTACCATAGTCCCATGACGGAGGCTGAATTGTCCATAGGCTGTTTACATGATGCATCATGTCATGACCTGGGATTCCCCTCCAGGTTGTCTGGATATGGGCTCGTAACTCATAGAACATCTAGGATACTTACCGTAGTTACCGTAGTAGTTTAAGTCATAGCGAGACATCCAACCCTACAAGATGAACGATTAAGGGCTTGCCCTCGAACCTATGTAGTATGAGATGCATAGAATCCGAACAAGTGCATTAGTGTCATCTAATATAAATAATTGCGTTAAGGACTAAGTGCACATTCACACACGATATCAATAGGATAGTCCCCCTTAGCTTTGTTTGTGACAAGTGTGTGCTTTCTAAGTAAGAGAAATTGATGTATTATATCCTAGCGTTAGTTGTATGCAATTGATGTGCCCACAGTTTCTATGCAGGATAAAGTGATTGACAAGACTAAAGATTGATTGCTGCTTAAAGAAATGTTCAGTTGTTATTTAATTCATGTATAATGTTGTAATTTTCTTCCGCTGTGTAAAATGTAAACATTATTGTATAAAAGTTTTCAATTCCTTGTAAAATTGTACGAAGTGAAGTGTAAAGATCCTGTGGAACTTTGAATTCAGTCTTATTTGGAATTTGGGGTGTTACACATTCATACTAAGAATCAAATACTTCCTGTATGTGAGAACCAACTTCACTTTTCTATCCATCATAGCGAACAAATATGCTTCTATCAGTTTGCCTGCAAACATCAACATTAAGGTAATTCATAAGACCTTATATATAACGATAATTTAAAGAAATGTGATATGAGGTATTATACAACAATAATTGATTATATCGCACGGGCCGGGGGGGGGGATTGATTCTTCTGAAACACACAAACCTACAAATCAACTCAAGTAATACAATTACGATCATGCATTATTTGGGGTCTCTTCTGATATGGGTTCCATTCTTGAAAAATGTGTTGAAGCTTGTGGCTCATTCAAATTAGCACACTTTAGAGTAAGAAAGTATGATATATAATAAAATTTGATATAAAACAGTGAGGGAATTCCAACCTTTCCTTCATAGGGCAATTACGGCTGTCATGATCTACAAGCTTCTTGCATAAACGACACTTCCTTAACGGCTTTACGGTTTTCTCCATGGCTTTCTCCATCTCTCCTTTAATTCGCTCCCCACTATCTTTTGTCTTTGCAATTTCGGGTACATGAATATTTACTTTTCTGGCGTCTCCAAAACCCATATACAACTATGAAATGGAATGCTAAAATCACTCCTAATGCCCGGACCACCAAGCTTATCAGGAAGTTTTTTAAGAATGTGCCACATACATAACCTATGACTAGAACCAAGAAAAGACATTCGAATTGCATTTCTCATTGCAAGATCTTGATCTGTAATAAATACTATAGGTGGATGTCCACACATTGCTTTAGTCCATTTTTCAAACAACCGAAGAAACGAGTCCGTCGTCTCTTTATTTATGAATGATGCGCCAAAATGTACTGACTGACCAAGGTGATTAACTCCAGTAAATGGAGCAAAAACCAATTTGTACTCATTTGTGTCATATGTCGTATTGAAAATTAACACATTACCAAAATGCTTATATGCTTTCGTGACAAGAACATCAGCCCAAAATACATGTGTTAATTTGATGTCTTCATCCATCTTATAATCAAAACAAAATGAAGGATTCATCTCCATTTCCTCCTGCAAGTGCCCCACATCATAAGATTTCCTCTCATCCCTATCTCTTTGCAAAGAATTTCTAATGTCTTTTTAAGTAAAATTAATATTACTGATGTAACACCCTAGATTTGATTTATGAGATTTTGTAATTTTACGTGTTTTGCACGTATAATTATATTTGTATAATTTCTCGTATAAAATATATTTCTTATATAGTATATGTTCCTCTTTATTTTTCCAAAAAATTATTTTCTTTTAAAGCCTAATTAAAATCTAAGCCCAAATTGTCTTTTAAACCCACTCTATTAATTAATTAATTTAATGATTTAAACCCATGATTAAATTGGCCCATTAGTGAGCCCATTTAAATTATTTCTCTTTTAAAACAATCCAACTTGTAGTGTAGACTCTTTCATGAATAATTAAATTTTTATTCCCATGTACACTTGTAAGGAGGGGATACTAGTTGCCACGTGCAAGCACTAGGGTGTGCATTGCACACTTTCCCCTATAGGCCGGATTGTAGATGGAGGAGTGGGAGTGATGGAAGTGGTGGAGAGGTGGTTGTTCATCATGGGTAGTTTTCATAACTCCCTAGTTCATCTAGACCATTGATCTCTAACCATTTGATCACATCCTAGCCCTACATTCACCCTAAAATTTTCGAATAAATACCCCTCTCCATACTCTTCATTCTCACACTTAGAATTTTTGAAAGAAAAGAATAGAAAGAAAAGAAAGAGAAGTAATTTTAGTGAGTCAAAAGATTGAAGAGTTGTGAGATTGTGTGCTATTGTGTTCTGCATCCAAGGAGGAGACCGGCATTTTCATGGATCAAGAAGAGGGAGGCTCGGGTTACTTGCGTCACTAAAAGGAGAAGCAAATTTGGTGGCTCGATCTAGGAGGAAAAGGCTTCGCTCGATCGTTGTAGGAGATAATTAGGAGTTTGTTTGTTTTTCTCCATCAAAGGTGGGTGATTCTCTTACACTTCTAATTAGGTTCATGCTAGAGTATGGTTGATGCATTTGAAAAGAAATATAGTAATTCTAGCCATAGGTTATAAGAATGAGACAAATTAGAATGCTTAATTGTGTGTGAGAAGAATGATAATTAGTTGCAAATTTTGACAGTTAGTTTAATATTGACCATGCTACCATGCTTTAATTGATGATTTGTGCTATACTAAGGAGACATGATTGTATGCTTAATTGGATCGAAATGATAATCATGCTTAGTAGTGAATTTGCTATCTCAATTGTTCATAATGAGAAAAGAGGAATTTAGTTGTTGAAATGATTAATCAATAATAATATTTATAATAAGAAAGAAATATGAGAAATTTGAATGCAAATTTACAAAAGAAACGACATTTGTTTGTACATTTTTGAAATTGTAGACAAAATTGTATTCAAAGAGGAAAGTGACGTTTTTTTTGTCAAAAATCAAGATTTAATTTACTGATATGTTAGAAATGTATAAAAGTTGTATTCTGAAAATTTTGAATGAAAGTGGAGAAGAAACGAAATTAAAATTAGTTATTTTCATAAAAACTCGAATGAACCGAAACTAGGATCAAACCCCCTAAAAACCCAACTCATATCAGTTTAGCCACTTAGCCTAATTGGTTAGTGGGTGTGTTTGGGCATGCTTACTGTAGCGTGAGTCTGGCCTTGGTCTCGGGTTCGAAACCGAACAAGAGACTTTTGTTTTTATTTTTTTTGGAGAAATCCGAACTCGGGAAAATAGACCCATATGAATTTGAGCCATCCCTGTGATGTGGTTGTGCTCTGTCCCTTTGGTTAGCACGTGCGCTGGCTTTGTCTGTGGTCGCTGGTTCGATTCCTGAACTCAGCAAATTAAATAAAAACTTCAGGATTTTTTTAATGTTTTTGTGATTTTTGTGACTTTAAAAATTCGGAAAAAATTCGATAATTGTTATAAAAATATATAGACTTCATGAAAAATATTTGCACACTATTTTGACTTAAATTAAATAATGTGAGAGGAAAAATTGAGTAGAACCTTGTAAAATCGATATTTTGCATAAGTATAAGAACAAAAGTAATTTTTTGAGTTATACTAGATTTATAAGAGGGGATTTTGTATAAAAAGAACTTGAAGTGTGTTCATTATGGATTTTGTTATTATTTTGGGTAATGTATGCATTGAAAGTTAAATGAGAAATATGATTTTAATTTTGGAGGAAAAGAAATAATAGTACGAAAACTAAGTGGAATTATTGAGACTTATTTGTTTGAATGAGAATGTTATAAATGAAAAATGAACATTGAATTATGGAAAGGAAATGGATATTTATTTGAACTATGAAAAGACTATATGAGTATGAGAACTCAATTTTTGTGATTATGAATTGAAATTGAGAACTAGAGTGTAGCTAAGCCTCATACTGGCATCGAAAAGAAATATATTGAAATGAGATTTGAAATGAAACGACCAAGATTTGGGTCATGTGATATAAATGGTTAAGACCGGTATTGTGGAAGGGCTAACTCTAGAGAATTGATTTTGTTCATGATTCAAATAACTAAGGATTAGATACATAGTGAAGACGTGATAAAAATAAGAGAATAACGCGAGTATGAGGGCCTCGGAGCTTTGGTGTGAGAATATTCATAGGCTGTCTTCACGATGCATCGTGACATGACGTGGATATGTCTCCAGGAGTCCGTACTGCAGGCGACGCTCGTAGGGTGTTTAGTGACTGCGGGTGGTGTCATGTCCCATGACGGAGGCTGAATTGCCCATAGGTTCTTCATGATGCGTCGTGACATGACATGGGATTCTCCTCCAGGCTGTCTGGACATGAGCTCGTAACTCATTGAACATCTAGGATACTTATCGTAGTTACAGTAGTAGTTTAAGTCATGGCGAGGGATTGAACCCTACAAGATGAAGAACGGTTAAGGGCTTACCCTCAGACCTATGTAGTATGGGATGCATAGAATCTGAATAAGTGCGCATTAGTGTCATCTAATATAAATAACTGCATTAAGGACTAAGTGCACTGCACAACACCATATCAATAGGATAGCCCCTTGTAGTTGTGTTTGTGATCAAGTTTTTGGTTTGTTTAAGTATTTGAGAATCGTTATACTGTTTTCGACATAGAGAGGATAGCCGTGTATAATATTTCGTTGGTTATAAGCAACTGACGCGCCCACATTTTCTATGCAGGATAAAGTGGTTAACAAGATTAAAGAATGCATGCTGATTAAAGAATGATTCAAGTGTTGTACATTTCAATTTACATAAATTGTTGTAATTTGCTTCCGCTGTAAATATGTAATTCAATAGTAAACTGATGTAACAAAAAGTTTTTATTTCCTTATAAAATTGTACGAAAGAAGTGTAAAGATCCTGTGGAACTTCGAATTCAGTCTGTTTTGGAATTCGGGGTGTTACAGAGTTGTATCAGAGCCACGCTTCCAAGTAATACAAATTTATAAGGAACGACACCCTAGAAGTGGACATTAGGGCATGTGTTGGGTCTAGAGATTTAAATGTAAGTCACTTACATATGTGTTGCTCTATGATTTATGCTTTTTCTTCACTTTTCCCTAAGATGGTGGACCACTTCGACCCAGCTAGAGGCGATGACTGGCAGATAGTTAAGGAAGATTACTACCCAGGCAAGCTAATTCAGACGAGGAAGATCCTGAAGAATTTGAAGAGGACGGTTTGAGTCCCGAGAGATCACTCCACCTCCGGATTCATCTGATGATTCCTCCGATGAGGAAGAACTAGTTCCGAGTAGTCTCATTGTGTCTCTTCAAAGGTAGGTAGAGACTCAGAGGGAGAGAGCGGAGTTGTTGCAGGCACAGTGTGCGTAGTGCAAGGAGAGCTAGGCAACTCTCAGTCATCGTGTTTGGGAACTCGAGAAGAGGAAAAACATGTACGATGTACTGAAGGAGAAAGTGGAGGAACTACGGGGAGAGCTTCGAGAAGCCAAGAGGAACCGTAGGAACTAGACTGTTGTATCTTCTTACTGCTTTCATTTGATGTCAGGAATGTTTTAAATTCGAATGTATAAAGTTTGGAGTTCAATGAAATGAAAAGTTGATTTAAAATTCATGTTTATACTTCGAATTTAATGGATCTTTTGCATCAGAATATGGCTAGAAGAGGAGCTCGAAATGGTAAAGGTCTGGACTTGGAAATGGAACTAGTGAGGGTCTGTCAGACACTCAATGCCGTTGCTATAAATCAGAATCAAGGAAGGGTGCCTGCGAATCCAATACCCGAAGCAATCAAACTCTTGGAATCATTCAAGCAGTTGAATCCACCGGTGTTTAAGGGGAAGTCAGACCCCGACGCGGCTGAAAATTGGATTCGACAGGTAGAGACTATCTTTGAAGTCTTGGAGACTCCGGAGGGCAACAAGGTGAAGTTGGCGGTGCTGCATTTCGAGAAAGATGCGGTGGTGTGGTGGCAATTGATGAAGCGGACAATGGGAGGTATTATTCTTAGCTGGGATGAATTCTTGGAGGAATTCCGCAGTCATTATTTTTCCTCAGGCGTCCAGGAGAAGAAGGCCATGGAGTTTCTGGCGCTGCAGCAGGGCGGCATGTCGGTTAGGGAGTATGAGACAAGATTCACTCAGCTCTCGAGGTATGCACCCGAACTGGTGATGGACGAGGCAAAAAAGGCTCGAAAGTTCGAGCATGGTTTGAGGCCCAGTCTGAGATCCAGGATGATACCCCTCGGTATCAGGAGGTTTGACAAGCTGGTCAAACGAGCTGCAGCCACTGAGGCAGACATGGAGCAGTTCCACACGGTTCCGAATCGGAGGACCAACTAGAATGTTGGGAAGAGGCCCATAGTTTCTGGCAACTTCAGGTGACAGCCGCCGGCCCAGAGGTTCAGACCAACGGGAGCAAATGTTGTCAACGTAGCTGGCGAGACGGGACATTTAAGTCTCAATTCCCTAAGCCGCAGAATGTCACCCGTAGTGGACCAACGCAACAAGTTGGGAAGAAGCCGTATCAGCAGGGGCGAGTATTTGCCTTGACTGAAGCTGATGCTGATGAGGTAAATCACGTCATCACTAGTACGAGGGAGGATGTTTAGGAGTGTTTTCTGTTGTTTCTCTTTTCCCGCTTTTATAGTGAACTGTTATGTAACGAGTGTGTGTTATGTAACAGGAGAACTTATTTTGAATGGAAAGAAAACTGTTGTTTTGTTCGATACGGGGTCCTCACACACTTTTGTATAACCTAAGTTTGCTAAAGTTTTGGGAGTCGAACCGAAAGTCTTTCCAGGAAAGGTCTTGGCAGTAGCTACTCCATCAGGGAAGATTCTAACCGCTGATCGGTACTATGTGGATTGCAAGATCATGATTGGGGACAGAATTTTCGGAATTGATCTGATCGAGCTGAATGTTTTGAGAGTCGATGTGATCATTAGCATTGATTGGATGTCGGTATACAGTGCGAACATCAAGTGCAAGACCAAGGAAGTAACAGTGAAGACTCCAGGTGGTCCTGAAGTCACTTTCCAAGGGAAGAAAAGATGTTCTGGTCTGGTGGCAGCTATCAGCAAGAGGGATGTTCCTGTAGAGGTGCAGCAAATCCCTGTGGTTGGAATTACCCGATTGTGTTCTTGGAAGATTTGCCTGGGTTACCCCTGCATCGTGATGTGGAGTTCAACATCACTATTCAGCCAGGGAGTGTGCCCATTTCCAAGGCACCGTATAGGATGGTGCCCGTGGAGCAGGATGAGATCAAACGATAGATTGAGGAACTGTTGGAGAAAGTCTTTATTCAACCGAGTGCATCACCTTGGGGAGCACCGGTGCTTTTGGTAAAGAAGAAGGATGGTTTGATGAGGATGTGCATCGATTACCGGGAGCTGAATAAGGTCACTGTTCAGAATAAGTATCCTATTCCCCGAATTGACGACCTGTTCGATCGTCTACAAGGAGCAGCTGTCTTCTCTAAAATAGATCTTCGATCAGGTTACCATCAAGTTCGAGTGAAAGCTGAAGATGTGCATAAGACTGCGTTCAGAACTCGACACGAGCACTACGAATTCTTAGTTATGCCATTTGGAGTGACGAATGCACCTGCAATTTTCAGGGATATGATGAACATAGTTCTGAGGCCGTTCATTGATTCTTTCGTCGTGGTGTTTATCGATGATATCCTTGTGTACTCCAAGTTGGAGGAGGAGCACACGGAGCATCTGGCGGCAGTTTTGCAGAAGCTTCATGAGCATGAGTTCTTTTCCAAGTTGTCCAAATGCGATTTCTGGAAATCTGAAGTGGCATTCTTGGGTCACATCCTTTCTAAGGAGGGAGTGGCAACTGATCCGCAAAAGATAGAGGCAGCGAAGGATTGGGAAAGGCCTACTACAGTGAAGAAAATTAGAAGTTTTTTTAGGCTGACTGGATATACAGGAGGTTTATCCAGGGCTATGCTCAGATAGCCGTGCCGCTCACTAGTCTGACCAAGAAGAATGTGAACTTCAAGTGGACTGAGCAATGCGAGGCAAGCTTTCAGGAGTTGAAAGAGGGGCTGACTACTGCTCCCATTTTGGCTTTGTCTAGAGCAGGAGTTGAGTACGATGTCTACGACGATGCTTCACATCATGGGCTTGGTTGTGTCTTAATGCAAGAAGGAAAAGTGATCGCTTATGGGTCTAGGCAACTACGACCGCATGAGAAGAATTATCCAACTCATGATCTAGAGTTGGCTGCGATTATCTTTGCCTTGAAGCAATGGAGACACTACGTGTATGGTGAAAAATTGAACATGTATACGGACCACAAGAGCTTGAAGTACATCTATCAGCAGAAAGATCTGAATCTGAGGCAAAGGAGATGGCTGGAAGTACTTGAGGACATTCATCCGGAGATTAAGTACCATCCTGGAAAGGTTAATGTTGTTGCTGATGCACTTAGCCGGAAGAGCAGTCTGGCTAGTTTGATCACAACTCAGAGGGGGCTAGCAGAGGAGTTGGATCGGGCTGGTATTGAAGTTGTTCTGCGAGGCTTGGAATCATCTTTAGCTCAGTTGAGGCTTCAACCAATGCTAAATGAAAGGATTATCGCAAGTCAGAAGGAAGATGCGTAGATTCAGAAGATAAAGGAGCAGGTCGGTGCTGGCAGGTTGTCCGAGTTTCAGACCAAGGATGAAGTGCTGTGGTTTGGAGAGAGGCTGTGTGTTGTAGATCAGTCGGACTTGAAAGAAAGTATTCTTCAGGAGGCATATGCTACTCTTTTAACTGTACATCCTGGAAGTACTAAGATGTATAGGGACATTAAACGGCATTTTTGGTGGTCAGGTCTGAAGCAAGATGTGGCCGAGTTCGTGGCGAGGTGTGAGATTTGTCAGCAGGTCAAAGCCGAGAATCAAAAACTCGGAGGTCTTTTGCAACTGTTACCTATTCCGGAATGAAAGTGGGATAACATCAGTATGGATTTCATCACGGGTGCCCAAGAGTTCAAAGGGCAATGATGCGATTTGGGTCATAGTCGATCGACTAACCAAGTCTGCTCACTTCTTGGCGATGAAACTCACTTCGTCGATGGACAAATTGGCTGAACCGTATGTTAGTGAGATTGTTAGGCTTCATGGTGTTCCGTTAACCATTGTGTCTGATCGGGATGCGCGGTTTACTTCACATTTCTGGAGGAGTCTTCAGACAGCTTTAGGTCCCAAGACGGATTTCAGCACTGCTTTTCATCCTCAGACCGATGGGCAAACCGAAAGAGTCAACTGTATTCTTAAGGATATGCTTCGGTGTTGTGTACTAGACTTTGGAGGCAGTTGGGAAAGGCACTTAGCTCTGGTAAAGTTTGCCTACAACAATAGTTTTCAGACTAGTATTGAGATGGCGCCGTACGAAGCTTTATTTGGCAGGAAATGCAGAACACCTGTTTGTTGGTTCGAAGTTGGAGAGCGGCAGATGTTTGGGCCTGAGATTGTGCAGCAGACCTCCGAAAAGATCGACCTGATTAGGAAGAGGTTGGTGGATGCTCAGAGTAGGCAGAAGAGCTATGCAGACAACTGGAGGAGGGACCTTGAGTTTGAGGCTGGTGACTTTGTCTTTCTGAAGGTTTCACCTAGCAAGGGTGTGATTCGCTTCGGCAGAGGTGGGAAGTTAGCCCTGAGGTTCATAGGCCCATACAAGATATTGAAGCGGATTGGGAAAGCTGCTTATCGGTTAGAGTTGCCGGAAAAGTTGTCTTAGGTGCACAATGTCTTCCATGTGTCTATGCTGAGAGGTTACATTCCAGATCCGAGTCATTAATTGTTCAAAGTGCCGAAGGGTTTGCAGTTGGATCTGTGTTACATTGAGCTTCCGGTTGAGATTGTGGATCGTCGGGAGAAAGTCTTGAGGAACAAGACGGTACCGATGGTCAAAGTAGTCTGGAGAAACCAGTTGGTTGAAGAGGCTACTTGGGAATCTGAAGAGTGGATGATGAAATATCATCCTGAGCTCTTTGTGTGATTTGTATCTTTCTTTTCTTTTCTTTTCTTATCTCTTCGTTGTATTTTTTGTTTTCTCACTCTTTAAGTGTAGTTCCGGGGACGGAACTATTCTAAGGAGGGAGTGTTGTAACACCCTAGAATTTATTTATGAGATTTTGTGATTTTACGTGTTTTGCACGTATAATTTCATTTGTATAATTTCTTGTATAAAATATATTTCTTATCTAGTATATGTTCCTGTTTATTTTTCCAAAAAATTATTTTCTTTTAAAGCCTAATTAAAATCTAAGCCCAAATTGTCTTTTAAGCCCACTCTATTAATTAATTAATTTAATGATTTAAACGCATTGTTAAATTGGTCCATTAGTGAGCCCATTTAACTTATTTCTCTTTTAAAACAATCCAACTTGTAGTGTAGACTTTTTTCATGAATAATTAAATTTTTATTCACATGTACACTTGTAAGGAGGGGGTACTAGTTGGCACGTGCAAGCACTAGGGTGTGCATTGCACACTTTCCCCCATAGGCCGGATTGTAGATGGAGGAGTGGGAGTGATGGAAGTGGTGGAGTGGTGGTTGTTCATCATGGGTAGTTTTCATAACTCCCTAGTTCATCTAGACCATTGATCTCTAACCATTTGATCACATCCTAGCCCTACATTCACCCTAAAATTTTGTATAAATACCCCTCCCTATACTCTTCATTCTCACACTTAGAATTTTACAAAGAAAAGAATAGAAAAAAAAGAAAGAGAAGTAATTTTAGTGAGGCAAAAGATTGAGGAGTTGTGAGATTGTGTGCTATTGTGTTCTGCATCCAAGGAGAAGGCCAGCATTTTCAAGGATCAAGAAAAGGGAGGCTCGGGTTGCTTGCATCACTAGGAGGAGAAGAAAATTTGGTGGCTTGATCTAGGAGGAGAAGGCTTTGCTCGATCGTTGTAGGAGATCATTAGGAGTTTGTTTTTTTTTTTCTCTCCATCAAAGGTGGGTGATTCTCTTACACTTCTAATTAGCTTCATGCTAGAGTATGGTTGATGCATTTGAAAAGAAACATAGTTATTCTAGCCATATGTTATAAGAATGAGACAAATTAGAATGCTTGATTGTGTGTGAGAAGAATGATAATTAGTTGCAAATTTTGATAGTTAGTTTAATATTGACCATGCTACCATGCTTTAATTGATGATTTGTGCTATACTAAGGAGACATGATTGTATGCTTAATTGGATCGAAATGATAATCATGCTTAGTAGTGAATTTGCTATCTCAATTGTTCATAATGAGAAAAGAGGAATTTTGTTGCTGAAATAATTAAGCAATAATAATATTCATAATAAGAAAGAAATATGAGAAGTTTGAATGCAAATGTACAAAAGAAATGACATTTGTTTGTACATTTTTGAAATTGTAGACAAAATTGTATTCAAAGAGGAAAGTGACGTTTTTTTTGTCAAAAATCAAGATTTAATTTACTGATATGTTACAAATGTATAAAAGTTGTATTCTGGAAATTTTGAATGAAAGTGAAGAAGGAACGAAATTATAATTAGTTATTTTCATAAAAACTCGAATGAACCGAAACTAGGATCAAATCCCCTAGAAACCCAACTCATATCAGTTTAGCCACTTAGCCTAATTGGTTAGTGGGTGTGTTTGGGCGCGCTTACTGTAGCGTGGGTCTAGCCTTGGTCTCGGGTTCAAAACCGAACAAGAGACTTTTGTTTTTATTTTTTTTGGAGAAATCCGAACTCAGGAAAATGGACCCATATGAATTCGAGCCATCCCTGTGACGTGGTTGCGCTCTGTCCCTTTGGTTAGCATGTGTGCTGGCTTTGTCTGTGGTCGCTGGTTCGATTCCTGAACTCAGCAAATTAAAAACTTTTGGATTTTTTTAATGATTTTGTGATTTTTGTGACTTTAATAATTCGGGAAAAAAAATCCGATAATTGTTATAAAAATATATAGACTTTATGAAAAATATTTGTACACTATTTCGACTTAAATTAAATAGTGTGAGAGGAAAAATTGAGTATAACCTTGTAAAATTGATATTTTGCATAAGTATAAGAACAAAAGTGATTTTTTGAGTTATACTAGATTTATAAGAGGGGATTTTGTTATTATTTTGGGTAATGTATGCATTGAAAGTTAAATGAGAAATATGATTTTAACTTTGGAGGAAAAGAAATAATAGTTCGAAAACTAAGTGGAATTATTGACACTTATTTGTTTGAATGAGAATGTCATAAATTAAAATTGAACATTGAATTATGGAAAGAGATGGATGTTTATTTGAACTATGAAAAGACTATGAGTATGAGAACTCAATTTTGTGATTATGAATTGAAATTGAGAACTAGAGTGTAGTTAAGCCTCATACCAGCATCAAAAAGAAATATGTTGAAATGAGATTTGAAATGAAACGACCAAGATTTGGGTCATGTGATATAAATGGTTAAGACCGGTATAATGGAAGGGCTAACTCTAGAGAATTGATTTTGTTCATGATTCAAATAACTAAGGACTAGCTACATAGTGAAGACGTGATGAAAATAAGAGAAAAACACTAGTATGAGGGACTCGGAGCTACGGTGTGAGAATATTCACAGGCTGTCTTTACGATGCGTCGTGACATGACGTGGATGTGTCTCCAAGAGTCCGTACCGCAGGCGACGCTCGTGGGGTGTTTAGTGACTGCGGGTGGTGTCATGTCCCATGACGGAGCTGAATTGTCCATAGGTTCTTCACGATGCGTCGTGACATGACGTGAGATTCTCCTCCAAGTTGTCTGGACATGAGATCGTAACTCATTGAACATCTAGGATACTTATCGTAGTTACAGTAGTAGTTTAAGTCATAGCGAGGGATTGAACCCTACAAGATGAAGAACGGTTAAGGGCTTGCCCTCAGACCTATATAGTATGGGATGCATAGAATATGAACAAGTGCGCATTAGTGTCATCTAATATAAATAACTGCATTAAGGACTAAGTGCACTGCACAACACGACATCAATAGGATAGCCCCTTGTAGTTCTGTTTGTGATCAAGTTTGTGGTTTGTTTAAGTATTTGAGAATCGTTATACTGTTTTCGGCATAGAGAGGATAACCATGTATAATATTTCGTCGGTTGTAAGCAACTGACGCGTCCACAGTTTCTATGCAGGATAAAGTGGTTAACAAGACTAAAGAATGCATGTTGATTAAAGGTATGATTCAAGTGTTGTACATTTCAATTTATGTAAATTGTTGTAATTTGCTTTCGCTGTAAATATGTAATGCAATTGTAAACTCTGATGTAACAAAAAGTTTTTCTTTCCTTGTAAAATTGTATGAAAGAAGTGTAAAGTTCCTGTGGAACTTCGAATTCAGTACGTTTTGGAATTCGGGGTGTTACAATTGAAACCCCCATTTTCTATCTCCATGAAGGACACAAACTCCGAAGTTCTTATATTAGCTTCTTTGAATGAACTAAGTAGGCTTTTTTATGCTTCAGTAACATTTCTATTACTTCTTAAAAATTGCTGCTTTCTAGGTGTAACACAGTGATGAGTATGCATATCAACAAACCTTTAAATTGACCACTTTCCATCATCATATTTTGGAATTCTTATTTGAGCCAAACACTATTCTTGGTCACAACCCTTCTTCTTCTCTTGGTCAAATTTGAAGAGGATGCTTCTTCCACATTGGCAGCATCCACTCCAACTTTATCTACCAGCTTACCTTACTTTGAGCATAAAAAAAATTGTGAATACCTCTCATCGGTAAACTTGTCAACCAATGTATCAGACTTGTGAATAGAAAAATTAGCTAATTTTGCATACTTTTTATAAAATTCAAATATTTCTTTTGAAGTTTCAAATACTAAGTCAAAAATTGGTTTACAATCTTTATCAATGTCTCGCCACCCGTTACAAAGATCTTGGTTTAATATCTCTTTGTTTTCAAACTCCATTCTACACATGTTATAAACTATGTAAGCAAAAATAATCACTTCAAGTTATCTAAAAACTAATTACAACAGTCCATGAGATAAAAAAAACATAAGAAAACAAGCTATAACTTATGAAATTAAAGAAACTAAGCTATTTTTGAAGTGCACACTCATCCACCCACAAAACCAGCAACAAAATTAGTGAAAAAAAATATTTTTTTAAACCTATTTTTGAAGTGCACATTGTAAAAATCCAGCCACAAAATCATAAAGTTCCATCTTTTTGCTAGAAATTAATCAAAACAATAAAATTCATGAATCCGCAAAAACTAGATTAAAGATTCAATATCTAAGAGTTTCTAGTATGGATGCAGTAACTTGGAATTCGGGGCCGTCAACTTGGGTTGTCGGGGGATTATTTTTGAGCACGATTGAGGTGGAGATGGAGGATGTGGAGGAAGGTAAGGTTTGGGGGTGTCACAATTTGACGTAGGGTTTGGAACTGAAAGGGGGTGTATTTAGGCATCGGGAGAGAGGGGGAGTTCATGGGAGTTCGAGGGCATCAAGCATCAGGGAGAAGCGTCAGAGAGGGTTTAAAGCGGTGAGGAAGAGAGTCAGGGGCCTTTCAAGCGATGGGGAGGAGGGGCAGCCAATCGAGTTAGGGGATTTGGGGAGGAAGGAGCTGGGGTTTCGATTTGGGGAATCGGGTGCGATTTAAAGCTAGGGTTTGTGAATAAGGTGTTCGTTCTTCAGGGTGCGATGAGAGAGAGATGTGGAGGTGTGAGAATTCGATTTTGAGGAATTGAATAGGGGATCGATTTAGGGCCTCGTAGTGATTTGGAGCTAGGGTTTGTGGATTTGGGGGCTGCTTGTGTTCGGGAGCGATGAGAGGGAGAGAGGAGATGGGGAGATAGAAGGAGCTGAGGGTAAGGGAAATTCCATTTTTTCCTCAAAATATCTCCCTATCCCAGTTAAGATGGGTGGAGAAGATCTCCGCCATCGGATCGCGATCCAGCTGCTGAGATCTTTTGCTTACATAAGGGCCTCTTCTCACCATCTCATAATGATTTTCCCCAAAATAGACCACTTTTTGAAACTAATTCCCAAAATAGACAACTTTTGAAACTAATTCCCAATATAAACTACTCGCAGTTTCCAACTGCAGCCTCTTCGATAACGAGGCCACAATACACTACTGCGGCTTAAATACGTACCATAAAAATGTAGATTCCAAGAATTTGTTTAAAAGATTTCTGAAGTCCAAAGAAGTTGAAAGGAGATTTCACAGAGGCCGCAGTTGTGTACTGCGACCTCGATAATACTTAGGCCGCAGTTCACAACTGGGGCCTCAACCCAAATTTATTTTCCCAACTCCGAACCCAAAATCCTTGAAAACCCTATAACCTTAATCTAACTCCTCCCACTCCGTAAAATCTCTCCCTAATTAAAGTATCAACTTTACCTCATCTTCCTCTCCCCATCAACCTTTAATCCCTAAATCCCCAAGCTTTCATCCTAGTTGTTCAATTCTCCAAACCTCACCACCCACATTGAAGCTGACAACACCCCCGAGGATTAGCACCGTCTTCGTACTCTCTGACTTCATCTGTGTCGTCATCTCCATTTTCAAACACCAGGGTATTCTTGAAGGTATTCATACAATGCACGTATAATTTTTGTGTTTTATGTATTTTATTAGATAGTTACTCGCATATTTGTCCATTGACTTGTAGATATGGATTACAAAATACCTATTTAGTTTTATTATGGGGGAGAAATAATTAGAGACCCAAAGTTAGGACCGTGTTATAGTGATGTTGAACCAGAAGTAGTTTGGGCTCCCCGTAATATTACACAACACAAACTAGTAGAGAAGGTGTACGAAATTACTAACTGGGATAGAAGTGAATGGAAAGTTAGAATCTGAGCTCGATATGCAGCTGGAAAAGGAGAGTCCCAATCTTTCCATGGTGGTACCTATTGTCGATGATGATGCTTTTACTTCCATGATTGCACGAACAATTGATCCAAATTATAGTTGGAATGCATTAGATTTATACCTTGACAAAATCAGGATTCCTAATAGCCCGCTACATGTTAATCGTATATTAAGCCCGGTACGTGAAGTGTCGACTGAAGAGACGAGTCCCCATCTAGATTCTGACCCACATGAAAGATCATTGCCTCGACAAGAAAACTTGTTCACAAATCCAATACCAACAAATTCCTTTGTAAATGACTTGCCACCATCGAATTCAAACTTTATCCACAATCTTGTTGATAATGAACACATTATTCGAGACTTCAATCAAGCTACGGTTAATAATGAGTTAGTAGATGATGATGAAGAAGATGAAGAATTGGAGGTAGATGTAGAACATGAAGTAGATGAAGATGGTGCTAATCCAGATGATAACGTTAATGACGTTCAGGAACCGGCAGCCAATGATCCACCCCCGTCTCCCCACCTGTCTCAATTCATGAGTCCAACTATACCTGAATTTGAATCCACTGAAGGGAGTAATAATGCCCGGGTATTTGAAAACTCCAGAAGAATCATGTGGTTCATCGGAGATAGGAATATTTTACACTGGGCAAAAGTTTGAAAGCAAAGATAATATCCAACATGCGGTGAATATGTTCTCTATTAAGGAACATTGAGAATTTGTAGTAGTGAAATCAAACTAAAGGTTGTATGTCGTCCAATGTAAATTCACACCTAAAGTATGTACCATTAATGAAACAGTAGCGGATACAGGATGTCCATGACAACTACGTGCAATTATTCCAAGAGGACAAACGTATTTCATTGTGAAGAAGTTGGGAGGGGCGCATACATGTACCAATCTGACATTAACTCAGGACCACAATAAAGTTGATTCGAAGCTAGTTTCTAATATAATTTTGAATGTTGTTAAGGCATAGTTAGGAACGACACCGAGGGCCATAATTGAAATTGTGTTGTTATAAGATTTCTTACAAGAAAGCTTGGATTGCAATACAAAGATCTATTGAGCAGTTGTTTGGAGGGTTCGAAGAAGCATATACGAAGTTATCTGCTCTTTTATCAACAATACAAGCCTCAAATCCTGGAACTTACGTACATTGGGGTAAAATTCCTTTTGGTCATGGCGAAGAAACATTCAAAGAAATGTTTTGGGCATTTGGCGCTTCAAATGAAGATTGTCTTACCGACCTGTTATTAGAATATGGAACCCATTTGTATGGAAAATACAAGGGTTGTTTGTTTATTGCGGTTGCACCCGACGCAGATAACAATTTATTTTCGTTCGCTTTTGCAATAGTAGATGGAGAGAGTATATAAAGTTGGACTTGGTTCTTGAGTTGTATTGGATATTATGTCACCGATCGTCAGTATGTGTGATTTCTGACCATCATGCGGGAATCTTATCGTGCATGGAGCTTGAAAATGGTTCGTGGAATGAGCCACATGCATCCCATCGTTATTGTATGCCACATTTTGCTCCTAATTTCTATTCCAAATTTGGTAGCATGGCTTTGATGAATAAATTAAAGGTGGTTGCATGTCAGAATCAGCCAAAAAAGGACAAAAAAGTAAAAGCTTTGACTACTACTTAGGCCACAGTTGGCAACTGCGACTATGGACTTTGCAAATTTCCAGAGAGTTTGCAACTCTCTGAAAATTTGGAAAGTCCACAGTCGCAGTTGCCAACTGCAAACTCATTTATACATAGGTCGTAGTTGGTAACTTCAACCTCTATTGGTAACAATTACAAAACAATTTAATAGCATTGAATTCCCTGTTTACAACTCATACGCATTCAATTCACATCCAAGCTACCAGACAATTCATATCCAAATTACTCAACATACGCAATGTATCCAAATTACTCAACATACGCAATGTTCTCAACCCCACCAATCCATATTCAATAAAGATATACGTATCCAAACAATAAAAATAAAAAACAATGCAAAAAAAACCATAAAAAGCAACAAAATCCAAAACAACACCTGCAATACACCATCAAAAGCAGTTGTGCCTGTACTCCAAAACTTTTACACCGACAAAAGTAATCAAATACGATCACATAACAACTGACCACACTCACACCATTAGTACTCCAACAAATAGCAACAACATGCAAACTACTAAACTACTACTCAAGTACAAAAGGCTACAAATGTAACTAGGAAAGTAAGAACTACTAAACTAAAGCATTAACATTTTAGATAGAGATTTTACTACAGATGCTGATGGCACATACATTCAAGCTGGTGTATATAATTTTGTTTTCTTTCTCGTCCATTTTGACCTCTTCGGGGATTCTTGAGTGACATGGGATATAGGGATTTGATCTTCTGGGTCATCTTCCTCTTGACGTTCATGTTGTGGTTCTTTTTTCTTCTTGAAGTGCACGCTCTGGTTGTACCGAATCGGGTCGTTGTGCCTATCTCTTATTTTTAAATGCCACCTCTTTCCTTCATTTCCCTGTGTTCGGTATCGAAGCGTTCAAAAGGGCATCCAACCGGGCTCCTTCACCAACATGTTCTAGCTGCGACCTGCATGGTTGAGAACCCCTCTTGCGAAATCTTTCACTGCATTGGCCACATTGCTGGACAGGGCACGAGCACAGTGCTTCGCAATATCCCCTGCATCTTCGATCTACAACAACAAGTTAATGAATTTATAACGGTATATGGGTCATAAATGATATAAGCATGATCTGTTAATGAATTTATAACATTATTTGTACAAAAGAATAGCAATATAATGTAGACTTACAATGGAACGGTAAGTTGGCACCCTCGGTTGATACATTGGCTGCAAGCTAGAATGCCCCGGAACTAGCTCGACCTCTCTCTTTGAAACCGATACCTAAACACCTGCTGGAGTAGGTCGGGGAGGTGCAACAAATAACCGTGTCATTCTACGGTACCAAGCCATATATGGGAGATGTAAATCTAGGTCAAAAAGAGGAGAGGGGTCTACTAGTGCATCAAACTGTTCCTCATTCCAATGATTCATATGTTGTTGGTGATATAATGCCCAGTTGTGATCTGGTAGCCGACCCATTCCCTTAACACTGTGCAATTTGCTGTCATAATTTCTTCTTACCGGAATAGGTTGATGGCGACCGAATTGTCGAAGCACACGGTCCGCGAATTAGAACTGAACAATACCAAAGTTGACGAGTGGTGATGTCGTCAACCAAAGCTGTGGGGTCACCTTACATGCAGGTGGTAATCTTCCAACTCTCTCATCATTGTAAGGAGACCAATTAGCAAACTCCTCTTGCAATTGATCGAGCTCGTCCCTATAATACGTCAACACACCACGTGAGTTATCTTTCCACGTGTGTGAACCCGTCCAATAGACCCCAGTAGGAGCCAACATTGTTTCATCCTCTGGAGCGGTCATCCACCACTGTGATTTCCGGCTTATGCGGGGCCGCCGTACATGCAGGTGCTCCCAGCTCCACACTTGTAGTATTACCAATGGCCCCATCATTTAAGGCACAAGTGCACCAACTTCTATACAATGCGGCTAATGCTGCACTGGCCCAACTGTACTGGCCAACTTTCCTAATATCGTCGCTCAACGGAAGATACATTAATGGCATGGTGTCACCCATTGAGTTTGGAAATATCACACCACAAAAAAATGTCATTATGTATGACCAGGTGTAGCACTCAACTTAGAACTCCATTGAATCATCATTTAAAGAGTTTTTTAATACCTCATCCAACCATTAATGTTTAATGGATTGCCTAACAAAAGTTCTATCGTCCGACTCTACACCAAGGTAATCTCGTACAAGTTCTTTTTTAATCAAAAACCATACTCCTGATTACGGCTACACCATATACGTGAAGACCCAATATCATCGCAACATCTTGGAGTGTTACCACATTTCTCTACGGGTAAATGAAAAGTATGGGTTTTTGGTCTCCATCTTTCGAGGAGAGCGGTAAGAAGAGACCGATCAAGCTTGATAGACCCCATCATGCTTATTCCAAGCAACCCAGCTGCGGCCAAAAGCTCGTGTGTGCGGGCGTGTAGTGGCAAATGTGGAGGATGTCTACAGAACGTGCAGTCCTTCAATACACTGTTCCAAACAGACTATGATCGGTGTTCACTTTGCAAAGTTAAGAGGTTAGGGTCTAACAGACCTGTACCTCCACGCGCAACGAAAGAGGAGCTAGGCTCGGCCGCATCGGAAGATGAAGGAACCTATAAAACCATGGATTAAATCATGTTTAAGGTACAAATTTATTTTGACACCAAATTATAGAAATGAAAATTAATGAACACTTCTTACATGTGTAGGTGGTGGACCGCGGCCTTCGCCTTCATTACTACTATGGGGCCTACCACCGTGATTTATTGGTCGCCGGCCTCGGTCATTTATACCCCTCGTTCTTGTCATTATCTTCTTACACGATCACCACACATGATCGTATCCCATATTAGACAATGTTAGTATATAGCAAACACATTATATGTTATGTAAAATTTAAACTGTGTATTGTTAACTGCAATTATTATTTTCATTACTAACCAACTATAGGCAATATTTCAAACAATATCAAGTTAGCCCAACTTATCATTATTTTTTCTGAAGAGAATATACCATTGTTAGTGAACATTTGCTATGTTTGCCAAAATGGTTCTCAACTACAAAAGCTAACCCTGCGACTTATGAAAATCCAACACTATACATGGCGACCAAAATTTTGGTGGTAAGAAAATGAAAACTTGCTAAATGTATGATTCCAAAATTTGAATACAAATCCTTTGAGAATATATGACTAACTTTCACATATAATTACATAATATGCATACAAATGGCAATAGTATGCTAAAACTACTATACTGAATTAAAGATACATCAGAAATGGAAACCCCAACTCTTATAATAAAGCAAACATACTAGTTATAATTAAGCATATCTAATCAAATATAGGTGCAATCAAACACTGACTAAACTAACATAAAGAAGATTTAAATTCAATATAGTATAAGCAACAATAGCGACATACAATTCCACATAACCATTATTACCACATTAATTTTCCATCTTTCTTAAAGTAGCCATAAATGATAACGAAAACAACCAGTATTACCAACTACATGAATCTCACAACCTAGATCAACCAACCATACCATAATAAACTATTCAGAATGAGCAACTTACCTCTCAACCTTGTCATCGTTCTAATTAATTCCCATCTTCGCAATTATCACTAACAGTTCATAGCAATTATCACTAACAATTCATAATATTCACTAACAATTCATAAATATTAATTAAAAATTCATCATAATCACTAATTGTCATTATATTACTCACTAACAACTCATAGCAGATATAAAGAAACAACAGATGTTAATTAACTAAGACACACCTTCAAGAACTTCGGGTGACGGCGAAGATGATGTCGACTACTAATGAAGGAGAGGAAGAGCTTCAACAACTTGTTGGATTGAAGGTGGGTGGCCACAATTGGGCGAATTTGAACAAAATTGAAAAATTGGGTTTGGGAAATTCCGGAATTGAATGGGTATGAATAGAGGAAGATGAAGTGAATGTGAGAGTTAGTTTTGGGAGAGATTTTAGGGAGTTAGAGGAGAGTGATTTCGGCTTCATGGGAGTTGCCGCAGTCAGAGTTGGGGAAATAAATTTGGGAGAAGAATAAGAAGTGAAGTTGAGAATAGGAGGATAGAGGGTTTCAAAAGAACTGGACCCCCCAACGATTATTTCGCTTAGGCCGCAGTTGTGAACTGCGGCCTAAGTATTATCGAGGTCGCAGTACACAACTGCGGCCTTAGTGAAATCTCCTTTCAACATCTTTGGACTTGAGAAATTTTTTTAAAGAAAATCTTGGAATCTACATTTTTATGGTACGTACTTAGGCCGTGATACTGCGGCCTCGTTATTGAAGTGGCCGCAGTTGAAAACTGTGAGTGGTCTATTTTGAAATTAGTTTAAAAAATGGACTATTTTAGGAATTAGTTTCAAAAAGTGGTATATTTTGGAAAAATAATCTCTCATAATAGAATTACTCAATCTCAAATAGAATTAGTGAAATCTCCTTTCAACTTCTTTGGACTTGAGAAATTTTTTAAAGTAAGTCTTGGAATCTATATTTTTATGGTACGTACTTAGGCCGCGGTACTGCAGCCTCGTTATTGAAGAGGTCGCAGTTGAAAACTGTGAGTGGTTTATTTTGGAAATTAGTTTTGAATGGTCTATTTTAGAAATTAGTTTCAAAAAGTTGTTTATTTTGGGAAAAGAATCTCTCATAATAGAATTTCTCTCTCTGTGTGTGTATATATATACTAGTAATTTACACGTCCATGCGCGTCTTTATAAGTATATATATTTTATAAAAAAAAAAGGTTTCGATGTTGTCTACCATTGAACCTAAGACCTCTTTTATATTAGTTATGTATGTGCATTGCACGTATTTGTTAGGTTACAATGCACGGATTTGTTTGGTTACAAATGAAGTTTGTTTGGTAACGAACTCTCCCATTAAAATAGTACAAATTTTCTTTTTATATAGTAAATAATAAGACATAATTTGGCTTCGAACCTGAGACCTCCCTTTACTCATCACATACACTTTACAAATTACCCCTAATGGCCCAAACTTTTATTTTACTAGTAATTTACACGTGCGATGCGCGTCTTTATATATATATATTAAAAAGTTATGACATTGTGTGACATTGAAGCTAAGACCTCCTTTATATTAGTTATGTATGTACATTGCATTTATTTGTTGGGTTACCATGCACATGTTTGTTTGCAAACTATTCTATTAAAATAGTAGAGATACATCAAAAATGAATGTCACTGAAAATACGGGACTTATTTCATTTCCTTATACCAGATGAGGTACATGTTGTGCGGAATACAAACTAACCAACAATCAAACCAACGCGGAAACAAAGAGAGAACCAGCGAGAGAAAAACAGAAAAGCAAGCAACACAAGAACACAAGATTTACGTGGTTCGGCAAAACGATGCCTACATCCACAAGGGGCGGTTGGGGTTTCTTTACTATGATCTCCAATGGGCAAAACAAAGCCTTTACAAGAGATGACGGCTGCAAAATCCGAATAAGGTGTTACAATTTACAAAACCCTAACGGGTGTATTTATAGGGAAACTATTGGGCCTTTTCGAATTGGGCCGAATCTGGATCCAAAACCCGCCGACAGTCGACTGGTCTTCATACCAGTCGACTGATAATCTTCGGGACGGTCGACTGACTCCCACGTACAGTCGACTGCTACTGCTGTATTCTCAGTCTTCGAAAACTCCTTTCTGGACAGTCGACTGCTCCTCCATCCAGTCGACTGAAACTCTGAAACTTTCGAACACTGCTGATACCAAATACCAGAATCGAGCCATTATCCTACAATCTCCACCTTGGCGAGATCTTCCAAGTCAAGTATCCAACAATCTCCACCTTGGTGAGATCTTCCAAGTAGCCCAAGCAATCTCCACAAATACTTCAAAACAACTGCTCATCACCAAATGCAACAAACGAACCCAAACTCCACCTTAGTATGATATCTCATACTAAACAAACCAATAGCAAAGCACTATCCCAATCGCCCATGCCAAATTATCAAACATGCAAAATATTAGCCAGGTTCATGCAATGCTTGAACTTGGCTGCCCCAACAACTTTGGTCAACATATCAGCAGGATTATCAGCTGTTCCAATCTTCACCAAATGAATATCACCATCCTTTATCAAATCACGCACAAAGTGATAACGAACATCAATATGTTTGGTCCTCGAATGATGAACTTGGTTCTTCGCTAAATGAATAGCACTCTGACTGTCACAGTGTACCTCCACCTTCTCCCGATGAATCCCCAAGCTCTTCAAAAGTCCATGTATCCAAATGGCTTCCTTCATGGCCTCAGCAACCGCCATGTATTCAGCCTCAGTAGTAGACAACGCTACAGTGGACTGCAAATTTGACCTCCAACTTATAGGTGCTCTAGCCATAGTAAACAAATAGCCTGTAGTAGACCGCCTCTTATCTAGATCACCTGCATAGTCAGAATCAACATACCCAACCAATAACCTGCTAATATTGTCATCCCTTTCAAACTTCAAACCCACATCTGTGGTGCCACTTATGTACCTCAAAATCCATTTAGCTGCTTGCCAATGCTCTTTGCCTGGATCATGCATATATCGACTAACCATACTCACCGCCTGAGAGATGTCTGGTCGAGTACAAACCATGGCATACATCGAACTGCCAACCACACTAGTGTAAGGTACATTAGCCATATACTGTCTCTCTTCATCTGTACTTGGAGACTGAGAAGCACTAGTTCTGAAATGACTGGCTAAGGGTGTGCTAACTGGTTTAGTTTTCTCATCTATACCGAACCGTTTCAGCACCTTCAAAAGATATTGCTTCTGTGTCAAACTCACTATGCCCTTTGCTCTGTCTCTAGCTATCTCCATCCCAAGTATCTTCTTGGCTTCACCAAGATCCTTCATCTCGAACTCAGAACTCAACTGATTCTTCAAATTTTGAATCTCCTTAGCATTTTTAGAGGCAATTAACATATCATCCACATATAATAACAGATATATGAAAGAACCATCCTGCAATTTCCTGAAGTAGACACAATGATCAAACTCACTTCTGGAATATCTCTGCACCTTCATAAACTGGTCAAACCTCAAATACCACTGCCTTGGAGATTGCTTCAATCCATAGAGAGACTTCTTCAACCTGCAAACACAATTTTCTTTCCCAGCAATTTTGAACCCATCTGGCTGCGACATATAAATTTCTTCATCTAGATCCCCATGTAAGAACGCAGTCTTCACATCCATCTGTGTCAATTCAAGATCAAACTGTGCTACCAAAGCTAACAAAATCCGAATAGAAGGATGCTTCACAACTGGAGAGAACACTTCATTATAGTCAATACCTTCCTGTTGAGCATACCCCTTTGCAACTAGTCTAGCCTTGAACCGAACACTGCCTTTTGGACCTTCTTTCTTCGTATACACCCACTTGCAACCAATTGCTTTCTTCCCCTTTGGTAGTTGCACTAGATCCCAAGTCTTATTCTTATGAAGAGAGTTCATCTCTTCATCCATAGCAACTTTCCAATCTGCATTTTCAGAACTTCTAGTAGCTTCTTTGAAGTTGGAGGGAACTTCATCATCCACAATGGGAAGAGCAAATGCAACTGTATCTGTAAAACGAGACAGTCGTTTGATATCTCTTCTTTGCCTTCTTACTGCAATTGATTCTTCCTGCTGGATAGGAACTTCTTCATCATTCTCAGTATCAACCACATCATCTTCATCTTGGACAGGAACAGGATTTTCAACTGACAACTTTTCTAACTCCACCTGTTGGAGAACTCTCCTACCAGTCGACTGGTTATTGCCAACAGTCGACTGTCCCGAGCTTCTACTCTTCTGCTGTTCTAGAGTACCAGTCGACTGCTCCTGTACATCAGTCGACTGTCCCGAGATTCTGCTACTCACCTGTTGGAGAACTGTCCCACTCTTCTGCTGCTCACCAGTCGACTGTCCCATACCACCAGTCGACTGTCCCGAGCTAATCATGCTGGTATCATCAAAAGTCACATCCCTGCTGATTACTAACTTCTTCTGTTCTGGACACCACAACCTGTAACCTTTGACACCAGTACTAAAACCAACAAATATAGCCTTTTTGGCTCTTGCATCAAGTTTAGTTTCAGTTACATGAAAATAAGCAGGACAACCAAATATATGCAAAAAACTATAATCAGATGCAGGTTTACCACTCCATACCTCAATAGGCGTTTTGCCTTCAAGTGCTACTGATGGTAAACGGTTGACAATGTGGCTTGCATATATAACAGCTTCTGCCCAAAATGTCTTCTTCAATCCAGACTGTGCTAACATACATCTCACCTTCTCAAGTAAGGTTCTGTTCATCCTTTCTGCAACCCCATTTTGCTGTGGAGTCTTCCTAACTGTGAAGTGCCTCTGGATCCCTTCATCTTCACACAATTTCAGAAACGGATCGTTCTTGTATTCCCCTCCATTATCTGACCTCAGAACCTTAATCTTCCTACCAGTCTGATTTTCAACTTTCTTCTTCCAACTTGTGAACAATGTCAAAACTTCATCTTTGTGCTTCATGGTATATACCCAAACTCGTCTGGAGTAATCATCAACAAAAGTAACAAACCAGTGTCTACCACTCATAGAAGGTGTCTGAGCAGGGCCCCAAACATCTGTGTGCACATAATCGAGGATACCCTTTGTCTGATGTACAGCTGTACCAAATTTCACCCTAGTTTGCTTACCCAAAACACAATGTTCACAAAATTCCAACTTGCACCCTTTAGCATCTTTAAGCAACCCTTGCTTCACAAGCCCCTGCAAGGCCTTTTCTCCTGCATGCCCGAGTCGCATATGCCACAACCTGGTAGAGTCGGGAACAACCTGTTTAGGCTTCTCAGTTACACTGGCAGCCTCACCCAAATATGTTTTTCCCTGCAAGAAAAACAAGTTCCTTTTTCTTTGCCCTTTCATCACCACGAGTGATCCGCTAGTCACTTTCAGAATGCCACCTTCACTAGCAAATTTCAATCCACTGGCCTCCAAAGCACCTAGTGAAATCAGATTCTTTTTCAAATCTGGAACATACCATACATCTGAAAGCTCCCTAATAAGACCATCGTGCATTAGCAATTCAATCTTCCCGATTCCTACCTTCTTACAAGGTGCATCATTTCCCATCAAAACTACACCACCATCCATATACTCCAAAGAAGTAAACCACTCCTTTTTCCAAGACATATGATAGGAGGCTGCTGTATCAAGAAACCATACTTCTTGATAAAGTGAGGGACTAGAAGCCAGTGCAAAAGAAAAATCCTCGCCACTTTCTAAATTATCAACAGTCACATTTGCAGTCGAATTTCCCTTATTTCGTAGCTTTGGACAATCCTTTTTCCAATGCCCCCTTTCATGACAGAAAGCACATTCATCTTTGGCCGGTATTTTCATGTCCTTCGAAACTCCTCTCGATTTGGAACGAGATTTGTTTCCCTTTTTCCCAGATTTGGACTCAGATCTGGTCTCAGTCCTACCCCTTACAATTAAAGCTTCAGAAGTTTCTCTATCAACCATTTTATCCCTTCTCCTAGTTTCATTATTCAACAAGGCATTTGCAACATCTTCATATTTCACAGTATCTTTTCCATATAATAAAGTAGTTGCTAAATGATCATAACTTTCAGGTAATGAATTCAACAGAATTAGGGCTTTATCTTCATCCTTAATTTGCTCATCCAAATTTAACAAATCAGCCAATAATTTATTAAATGATTCAACATGAGCATTCATAGACATACCTTCCGTATAGGTGAAGCGAAAAAGTCTCTTCTTCAAATACAGCCGATTCTCCAAACTTTTCCTCATGTATTTGTTTTTGAGTTTCTTCCACAACACCGCAGCAACGGTATCCCTTATCAAATCATACTTCTGAGCCTTCTCAATAAAGAGCCGAATAGTCCCACACGCAACTCGATTCAACTTCTTCCAATCTGCTTCGGACATATCCTTAGGTTTTTCTACCTCCAAAGCAACATCTTGTTCTTGTTGAACAAGAACATCCAACACCTCACATTGCCACATCCCGAAATTGTTTGTCCCATCAAATTTTTCAACTTCAAATTTTGCGTTGTGAATCGTTGTTCTTGACGAACTTGATCCCACAACATCCTTGGTTGCATCTGCATCACCCGCCATCTCCCTCTAGGTCGAACCAACAGCTCTGATACCACTTGTTGTGCTTGAATACAAACTAACCAACAATCAAACCAACGCGGAAACAAAGAGAGAACCAGCGAGAGAAAAACAGAAAAGCAAGCAACACAAGAACACAAGATTTACGTGGTTCGGCAAAACGATGCCTACATCCACAAGGGGCGGTTGGGGTTTCTTTACTATGATCTCCAATGGGCAAAACAAAGCCTTTACAAGAGATGACGGCTGCAAAATCCGAATAAGGTGTTACAATTTACAAAACCCTAACGGGTGTATTTATAGGGAAACTATTGGGCCTTTTCGAATTGGGCCGAATCTGGATCCAAAACCCGCCGACAGTCGACTGGTCTTCATACCAGTCGACTGATAATCTTCGGGACGGTCGACTGACTCCCACGTACAGTCGACTGCTACTGCTGTATTCTCAGTCTTCGAAAACTCCTCTCTGGACAGTCGACTGCTCCTCCATCCAGTCGACTGAAACTCTGAAACTTTCGAACACTGCTGATACCAAATACCAGAATCGAGCCATTATCCTACAGTACATACATATTTAAATTATAGATCTCACCAACAACATTTCTCTCCGAAACCAAACTCATAAATCAAAGACCAAACATCAAAAAGACGAACACCAAATTCCTGGAACAACTGAAGTACTAAATTAAACGGACAAAGGGGATATTGGTTGAGACGGCTTCCCACAGTAAACATCAGTCAGTGCAGTCTTTGAGCCCATAGAAGCCTTGAGAAGTGCAATTCCCGGAAGCACATACAACGGCATTAACATATATCGATCAAAACTGGCACACTATGAATCCAATTTGTTACAGTGATATATAACATGAAAGCTAACAGAGGAAAATAACTGAAGAAGATACATAAAAATCAGATTTAACAAAAATAATACAGATATTTAAATTGAAAACGTGTTGATTTTTTTTTTACTTTGTTTCACAGTCTTTCTCAAGTTTTCTCGAGTAATAGTAAAGATTAATTACTTCTTCCCCTTTTATGAACATATTTGTAACATAAATTAATTCATTTGTTATACGAAAATGGGCAAAAATACTAACAGCACAAAAAAAAAAAAAAAAAAAAAAAAAAAAATCTAAAGAATATGTGTACCTCTTCCATGCCAACATAGACCACCTTCTCCTCCAACTCAACTCCATCTTTCTTCACCCCATACTTGTTTATCAGAGTGATACTAGAAATCGCAGACATCTTTCTTCACCCCATACTTGTTTATCAGAGTGATAGTAGAAATCGCAGACATGGGAGTCACTTCCAAATCATCAGTCACCATATAAGTAACCACCCCTTTAACATACCCTCCTCCACCTTCCCCGGTCTCTTTCACCACTGCTGGCACAACAAACGGCACCTCAGTGATCATTCCAGTACCGCAAGTAGTACACAGAGTATTCTTCGCAGTTGTAACTCTACGACACTTGCCACATCCATATAAAGTCATGTTAGATAGAGATCCATCAATAGCACTACCCAAAAGAAGAGGGCTGACTCCATCGGGCGACATGATCTTAGGTTGAAGTAGGGTCTCCTTGCTTTTGTTGGGGATTAAGTAGGTTTCGTTGAGTTTGTCGACGCTCTGGTACAGCTTGGCAATGCAGCCAGTCATAGAGCGAGGCGAGAGGAGTTTGATTACCGAGCCGACTGGCAAGGTTAAGAGGCTGAACATGAAGTCCACGAAGTCCTTGCCTGCCTCAGCGAGGAGGACCTTCTTGTTGCGGACATCGACGAGAAGTTTCAGGCTGATTTTGGATTGTTTGGCTTCTGCCATCGTGGTTTCACTGGTTCGTTCTGTGATAAACATCGACGAGAAGTTTCAGGCTGATTTTGGATTGTTTGGCTTCTGCCATCGTGGTTTCACTGGTTCGTTCTGTGATAAGGGTGAAGAAGCATTACTATGGTATGTATATATAGAGATGTGAGAGGAGCAAATCAAGAAAAAGATTAATGGTAAATCCTATGTAGAATAGGCAGTTGAAGATTTTCACTGATCTCTTAGTTCAAAAATAATAAATATGTTGAAGATTTTCACTGATCTCTTAGTTCAAAATAAGAAATATTTCTCTAAATAATACTACATAAAAAACTTTTTTCAAAAACTACATACGGTGGATTAGAGATTGAGCTGTGATTTCATTGCGTTGGAAATTTTGCGTATTTGACAATTTAAGATTTTAAGGATACGAAGAGAGGTTTAAATAAGTAGTTTCTATCACTAATCTCTAATCTCTAATATCTCTACTATTTTAATGGGAGAGTTGGGGTTTGTAACCAAACAAACCCTAACTTTGTAACTAAACAAACACTTGTAATACACGTCTAAATTAATTTCAACAAATACAAATATTTATAGACAAACAAATCCGTGTATTGCCTGTGCATATATAATATATAGGAGGTATTAGATTCAAGGCTAGATTACGTTGAAGTTTTTACATTTAGTAAAAATATATTTTTAAGACGTGCATCGCACGCGAAAATTACTAGTAATATTATAATGAGAGAGCTAGGGTTGTCATTTGTAGACAACCTGTAATTTGTAGACATTCATTCAACCATCTAATTTCCACAATTTATTTTTAAGTGGGAGTCATATTAACCATTCATTTACTTAACTGTTGTTAGTTACCATAATACCTACAAAGTTCAATTTTAGTTACGACATAATTATTTACAAACTTTTCACTTTTATAAAATAAAAGTTTGTGACACTAGTAGTAATTTCTAAAAAGTATGTGATGGGCAAATGGAGTTCTTATTATTTACTATACAATTTTTTTTTTAAAAATTAGAAACGATCACATTACTAGTAATAATTTAATTGCTTGTATTGTAATTTGTTACTTAAATCTCTCCCAACTTCACAAATCTTATCATTAAGATTTTCAGGTTTGCTGATTTGTTATTGTAACTGTTTCTGAGAAGGTAAGAGCATTGTAGTCGTTCAATCTCAAATTTTGGGTATTTAGCATATAGGAATATGAATTTTGAGGTTCAGCTGCACTATTACAGTCGTTTAAACCAAAAATTTGGTTTTTTATTTAAAAAAATTGACGGACAATAGATGATGTCTCGTCCAAAAAACAAAAAAAATCGTTTTAAAAATGTGTTGGACAAGGAATCATTTCTCGTCCGAGGATTTTTTTCTAAAACATTAACCACGGACGGGAAATCATTTACCGTCCAAGATTTTTTCCCCAAATTAACTCCTAATTTAATCCTAATTAACTTTTAATTTAATCCTAATTAAATCTTAAATAAATCTTCAATTGTAAGTAAATTTTAATTAAAACCTAATATATACCTATAATAATTTGTATAGGCCTAGTTTTACCTAAATATTTTCAAAATGGGTTTGGAACGGGAGATCATCTCCTGTCTCACCAATATATATATTTTTTTAATTGACGGACGGGAAATGATTTCCCGTCTGATAATTTTTTTCATAAAAAAATGATCAGACGTCTGATATATTTAAATATTAAAAAAAAATTAAGCTACGAAAGATGATATTTCGTTTGATTGAACGGACAAAAGATAATCTTTCGTCGGTTATTTTTTCCAAATTTCTATATCTGCTTCCAAATATAGTAGACCACTGTTCATCCAAAATCCAAATTTTGAGTATATAGCCAACTACTACAAATACTCTCATGCTTGATATATGATTTTTTTTTCTTGGAACAATCACATATACGATCTATGATAGGGTTTGAGTATCATAAATACATGTTTCATTTAGGGCTGTTTGTTTCCAAGTAGTTAAAATTTGTCACCTAATTTGTGGAGTGAATCAAAATTGTTAATTTTCAAGATTTTTTCTGCTCCATCCATTCTAGGGGTATCAAAAAATACCATATTACCGTACTATACCATACCATACTATTATCATACCAAACAATATCGAAACTTGGTAATACCATACCAAATTTTCGGTATTGTACCATACCGATTTTTGATGGTATAGTTCTGGTACAAAATTTTTATACCGTTGGTATACCATACTATACCAAATATATATATTTAATATATATTTAATCTAATTTTTATCGCAGTCTTTCTTTTTCATTTTTTTGATTTTCTACCCTAGTCGTCGTAGCCGTCTCTTGAGTCCTCTTCCCTCTTCTCTTCCCGTCCTCTTCCCTCACCTCCTACCGCAACCCCAAGGTCCCCAACCTCTACAGCTCCCTCGATTTGAAAGTCGAAACCCTCCTCTTCTACTCCAATCCGCCCGCCTCCATCGATTCGAAAGTCGAAACCCTCCTCTACAGCTCCCTCGATTCGAAAGTCGAAACCCTCCTCTTCTACAGTTCTACTCCAATCTGCCCGCCTCCATCGCCCTCCGTCACCCTCCCCGACCGCAAACCCCTCCTCGACTACCTCCAGGTCCTCCACGGCCTCACCTCTTCCTCCCTCTCCATCGACCACTTTCCCCCTCAAACCCAACCCAGTTCCATTCCCACCAATATCTCTATTCTCTACATCTTCACCTCTTCTACTCTTCTTCATCTTTACTGATAATCAAATTACCCAATCACCTCTTCATCGAATCAGATCTTCCTCTTCACCGAATCACCGAATCACCAAATCACCAAATCTGGAAGGGTAATTTATTGTGCTTAGTTATTTGAATTTGTGCTTTCAATTTGATTGTTTCAATTACTATACATAAACTTACATTTCGGTCTCAGTTATTTGATTGTGCTTAGTTATTTGATTGTTTCAATTACTGATATTCAAATTTGTGCTTTCAAATTTCAATTTGAGCTTTCAATTACTGATAATCCAATTTGAGCTTTCAATTTGTGCTTAGTTTAGTTATTTGATTGTTTCAATTACTGATAATCAAATTTGATTGTTTCAATTTGAACAACAACATTATACTTAAACTTACATTCATTAAGATGAAAACCCAATTCATCATGCAACCCATGGTCAATCTCTAATCTCACTAAGGATACTATCATACTAGTTAGTACAACAGGATGTAAACAACACCTAAGATAATAAGATACACAAGTTTGGGGTCTATTACTGAGTAATCTTGCTTGATTTGGCTGAATATTGAGTTTGACTCACTAACTCGACCAACTTTGAAGTCTTTTATGTTCTCTAACCTTGTCTGCTTTAGCTAGCTGTAAACAACACCTAAGATATATAAGTTTGATATATTTTTTTGCACTAACTCTTATTTTTCTAAATTTATTGTAGGTAATATGGTATCTACGACTACTAGTATGAATAACAGTAGTACTCCTATGGGTTCCACTTCCACCGGTGAAGCCACACAACCCACACTTTCAAATCCAATTCCAGCCACAACCGCTAACCCTGAAGTAATAGTTGCTATTGAAAGTAGTCGTAATGAAGATAGTTGCAAGCGTGCTGCAGTTGGGGCTCCTGGGAAGTCAGAGGCATGGAAACATAGCGTTAAGATTCAAAGAAAGAATAATAAAAGGGAAGTGATTCACCTTGCAATATGCAATTATTGTAAAGCAGAGTTACCTTGCCATCCGATTAGAAATGGGACTTCAAGTATCTTGCATCATCTTAGGAAGGTATGCAAAACTTCTCCACTCTACATAAAGGGCAGTGATAGTACCCAATCGGTCCTAACAAATAAGATGATGGGTGACCAAATTGTACCTCATACTTTTAATCAAAAGAGGCTTGAGTTAAAAGTGGTGCAGTTTGTAATTAAGGATGAACAACCGTTTCGGGTTGTTGAAGGTGAAGGTTTTGTTGAGATGATGAATGAAGCCGTACCAAGATTTAAAATTCCAAATAGGAGGAAGGTTGCCACTATGATATGAGACTTGTTCATACAAGAGAAGTCTAAGATATTTGAAATGATGCGTGATAAAAGGGTAAGTATTACAACTGATACTTGGACCTCAGTGCAAACATAAACTATATGGTAGTTACTGCTCATTTTTTAGATAATGATTGGAAATTACACAAACGTATCATAAATTTCACGAAGATCACTAGTCATAAGGCAGAAGACATTGGAAGGCTTTTAAAGGGATGTTTAAAGGGTTGGGGAGTACAGAGGGTCTTTACAATCACGGTTGACAATGCTTCATCCAATGATGTCGCAATTGATTATATGAAAAGAAGATTTGAGGAGATGGGTACTCTCTTACTTGGTGGAAAATATATGCATTTGAGACGTGCTTGTCACATCTTGAATTTAATTGTGAAGAATGGATTGAAGGAGCTTGCCAGCTCAATTGAGAGAATTAGGAATTGTGTGAAGTACATCCACTCTTCCGGTGCTAGGTTGGATAAATTTAGAGAATTTGCAATCTTATTGGGGATGAATAAGATGTCATGTGTGCCTATGGATGTCTCTACGAGGTGGAATTCAACTTATAAGATGCTTGAAAATGCTTATAAGTTTCGGAAGGTGTTTTCAAGGATGGCAGAGGAAAATGTACAATTTCGGATATATTTTCTCGAGGAAGAAAAAGATAGTCACAAAAATATGGTCAAAAGAGTAGGGCCACCGACGGAAGGGGATTGGGATTTGGTTTTGTCATTTGTTCACTTTCTCAAAAAGTTCTACAATTACACTCTTACACTTAGTGCATCCAAGACACCTACGGCCAACCATCTTTGGAACTCAATTGTAGAGATACAAATAGAGATTGATGCAAAAATAAGGGATATGCGCAATCCTACTTTGCAAAAGGTGGCTTCTTCAATGAAAGCAAAATTTGACAAGTATTGGGAAAGTCTTGATGATATGGCTAAAAATAGGATTAAATCGGGACCATTCACATCGGAGACGAATCTTAAAGCTCAGGGGTAAAACGGTAATTTCACCTACTAACGGGTCCGAAGCGGGTACTGGGTCTCCTTCTCACAGATCCAATAACCCGCGAACAGATCCACCTCAACTGGGTACGGGTCCCGACCCGATACAAACCCAATCCGACAGGATAGAATTAGGGTCTCTGATTAAACCAAATCAACGGGCCTGATTCGCGACTATCCCCTCACCGGGAATTAAGGGATTACATTCCTAATCTGATTACGAGGATTTTATGCCTTATCAGATCACAAGAATTACATTCCTAATCTGATCCCAACGGCGACTATAAATACCCCCCACCGACCACTGTAACAGGTTAATCACTTTTTTGCCAACTTAAGCTCTTTTTTAATTATCACTGGTTACTGACAAGAGTGTCGGAGGGTGCGTCGCCGGGATCAACCCCAGTGTTTCGCACTTTCCTTGCAGGTGTACGGCGGGAGCTCAACAGCCCAATTCCGATGAACAGGCCTAGGGTCGCTATTCAGGTTTTTCCACGAACCCACAAATTCTATCTGTTTACCCCCATACCAGATTCAGCGGTAACAGATTGGCACCGTCTATGGGAAACCATACGAATAGCCTTCACCTCTTTCTCGTCGACTAGCTCTTCTCCAGCCATGCCTCCCAGAAAGGTCAGGTCTAGGGGGTCCAACCGTGGACCCAACCCCACCGATCAGCAAGAGGAAGTCCCCGTGCATCCTGCTCCGCAGCCCAAGCAACTTCCTGCCCCGGTCCAAGACCACTTCCAACAGGGCCAGCACCCTCTTCTGAATCAGCAACCCCCTAAGGGTCCCGCTGGTCCTCAGAATGCCGGTGCGGGGGCTTCGCGTCCCAACCCGCAGAAGTAACCCCTCCATCAGGACCGCATCTTGGTACACAATGCCTCTTCGGATTCCATGGCCTCCCACAATCCTTGAGTTTCCGACCTCCGCAATACCATCCTCAATCGGCCGAAGGATGAGGAACTTCGCCGCCGTCTGGACGAAAAGCGGGCCCGAGAGGGAGCCTCCCGCCAACAGCGTCCGGATGAGCGATCTCCTCACCGCCGAGACTACAGAAGGTCCCCTACCTGAAGAGGGATGAAAGAGTCCCCCGAACACCATAGGAGAAGACCTCATTCCCCTGCCGGTCGACAACATCCGAGGAACGATGAGGCACCCATCACCCGTGCCGATTTCCAGCAGTTCCAAGCAACGGTGTTGCAAGCCCTCAACCTCCGACCCAACAATAACAATGCTCAGAGGGCTCCTACCCCTCCACGGGTCCAAAGTCCTCACCATCGGTCCATAACTCCTCCTCCGGCTCCTAACAACCAACAGCGCATGCCTAGCCCTCGCCGCTCCCAGAGCTACCGTCGTCGCTCCTCTTCCTATGAAGACGAGTCCAGAGGCTCGTTTGACTATCGTCGAAGGGACGATGCTCTCTACCGTCGTCTCCACGAGATGGAGAGGCGCATCGGCCGAATAGACAAGGATGAGGAGTTAAGAGGAAGGACCATCCGCTCGAGCAGATCTCCCTTCTCCCGGACCATCATGGAAGCTCCTATCCCAAGAGGTTTCGAACCCCCGAAGTTCGAAACTTACTCGGGGGAGTCGGACCCCGTGGACCACATCGAAAGCTTTAAGACCTTCATGCTAATCCACCAAGCTTCCGATGCTTTGCTGTGCAAAACCTTCCCCGCCACTCTTAAGGGTTCGGCTCGGGAGTGGTACTCCCGCATCGCCCCGTCTTCCATATTCTCCTTCGAGCAATTCGAGAGCCTCTTCATCACTCATTTTGTGAGTAGCAGACGCACGGAGAAGACTAACATCTCGTTACTCCAGCTCCGCCAGGAGAAGGGAGAGAAGTTGAGAGACTATGTGAGGAGGTTCACTGCAGAAGTGAGATCCATTGCTTCCCTTGACCAGCCTGTTGCAGCGGCCGCCTTCCAATCAAACGTCCTCAACTCTAGCCTTCACTCCTCCCTCGCCAAGAAGCCCCCACATAATTTTGCCGACCTCCTTCTTAGGAGCGAGAAGTACATTCGGGCCGAAGAAGCCGAGAATCTCCCGGGCTTTGAGGAGACATCTTCCGGGAACAAACGGAAGAGCACAAGCGAAGAGGGCTCCCAAAAATCCCAGAAGGACGGCAATGGACAGCATCGCCCGACTCCTCGGTTTGAGAAATTCACCCCCCTCATTGCCAATATATCAGAATTTCTTATGGAGGTGGACAAGGAAGGGCTCCTCCGCGCTCCCCCGAGAATGAATACACCTGGCAAGAAGAGGAACAAGGATAAGTGGTGCCGCTTTCACAGGGACCACGGCCACGACACGGAAGATTGTCGGGCTCTGAAGGAGGAGATCGAAGAACTCATACAGCGGGGGCACCTGACCAAATTCGTCCAAAAAGAGGGGGCCAAGCTTCCCCCCTGAGGAGCCAACAAACGAACCGAAGGGCCCGCCGAGCTTTAAGACTCAGAACCTCCCGACTCTTCCCAAGAGGTCTTCACCTTATCATAGAAGCAGGATCTTGATTTTTAATAAGGCCGATGCTTGTAATCCGGCCAATAGCATGTAATAATGGCTCGCCATATTGAAGCAGCCACTTAGTTTATTTCAATAAAACTTTACGTTTTTTCATTGGAAATTGTTGCTCTTGCTTCATCTCTACCTCTCCGAGTCATGACTCGTTGAATGGTGAGTACGGAGTCCAGCTTCTTCTACATGGCTGCTCCCGCAACTTACTAAGCTCTTCACAACGAGTTCGGAGTCCAACACTTGGCTCGATTCTTCTTCAAATAACCTGCTCTTCAGCAGGTTAGAAGTGGTTCGCCATTCGGAATTGCTCCCACAACTGTTGACTACCTCTACCGATGGTTCGGAGTCCAACACTTGGCTCGATTCTGCTTCAAATAACTTGCTCTTCAGCGAGTTAGAAGTGGTTCGCCATTCGGAATTGCTCCCACAACCATTGATTCTCTCACATAAGCAGCGAGTTCGGAGCTACAGCTCTCCCGTAGAGTTGTTCCTCACACTCGTCTCACAAATGGCTCTCTTCCAGAGTCGAGCTCTTCACTCCGCTCGCCCCTGAAGCAGACCTCTTCTCAACGAGTTCGGAGCTCACAACTCTCTCCTAGAGTTGCTCCTCAAACTCGTCTCACAAATGGCTCTCTTCCAGAGCCGAGCTCTTCACTCCGCTCGCTCCCGAAGCGGACCTCTTCTCAACGAGTTCGGAGCTCACAACTCTCTCCTAGAGTTGCTCCTCAAACTCGTCTCACAAATGGCTCTCTTCCAGAGCCGAGCTCTTCACTCCGCTCGCCTCCGAAGAAGGCCTCTTCTCAACGAGTTTGGAGCTCACAACTCTCTCCTAGAGTTACTCCTCAAACTTATCTCACAAATGGCTCTCTTCCAGAGCCGAGCTCTTCGCTCCGCTCATCTCCCAGGTGGACCTCCTCTCAACGAGTTCGGAGCTCACAACTCTCTCCTAGAGTTGCTCCTCAAACTCGTCTTCCAAATGGCTCTCTTCCAGAGCCGAGCTCTTCACTCCGCTCGCCTCCAAAGCAGACCCCTTCTCGACAAATTTGGAGCACAACTCTCTCCTAGAGTTCCTCCTCACACTTGTCTCACAAATGACTCTCTTCCAGAGCCGAGCTCTTCCCTCTGCTCGGATGCCGAGCAAGTGCCGATCCGACCCCAACATCAAAGAGCCCGGTCGGCTAACCGAGCAAGTGCCCATCCGAGCCCAAAAATGGAGAAAATTCACTTTCTCTCAACATTCGTGTAAGATCTCGATCAGACGGCCCAGATCTTACCAGCGTCGCTAAACGACAAGATGGTGTTTTCTTGGAAACTGAGCCCGTCTCGAGATTCGTGCCATCATCCAACGGCCCAGATCTTGCCAGCGTCGCTGAATTAGAGGTAGATGTAGAACATGCAATTGTTGCAAGAGGAAAAACGTATTTCATTGTGAAGAAGTTGGGAGGGGCGCATACATGTACCAATCTGACATTAACTCAGGACCACAATGAAGTTGATTCGAAGCTAGTTTCTAATATAATTTTAAATGTTGTTAAGGAATAGTTAGGAACAACACCGAGGGCCATAATTGAAATTGTGTTGTTATAAGATTTCTTACAAGAAAGCTTGGATTGCAATACAAAGATCTATTGAGTAGTTGTTTGGAGGGTTCGAAGAAGCATATACGAAGTTATCTACTCTTTTATCAACAATACAAGCCTCAAATCCTGGAACTTACATACATTGGGGTAAAATTCCTTTTGGTCATGGCGAAGAAACATTCAAAGAAATGTTTTGGGCATTTGGCGCTTCGATTGAAAATTTTAAGTCTTACCGACTTGTTATTAGAATAGATGAAACCCATTTGTATGGAAAATACAAGGGTTGTTTGTTTATTGCGGTTGCACACGACGCAGATAACAATTTATTTTCGTTCGCTTTTGCAATAGTAGATGGAGAGAGTATATAAAGTTGGACTTGGTTCATGAGTTGTATTGGATATTATGTCACCGATCGTCAGTATGTGTGATTTCTGACCATCATGCGGGAATCTTATCATGCATGGAGCTTGAAAATGGTTCGTGGAATGAGCCACATGCATCCCATCGTTATTGTATGCCACATTCGCAGTTGCCAACTGCAAACTCATTTATACATAGGTCGTAGTTGGTAACTTCGGCCTCTATTGGTAACAGTTACAAAACAATTTAATAGCATTGAATTCCCTGTTTACAACTCATACACATTCAATTCACATCCAAGCCACCAGACAATTCATATCCAAATTACTCAACATACGCAATGTATCCAAATTACTCAACATATGCAATGTTCTCAACCCCACCAATCCATCTTCAATAAAGATATACGTATCCAAACAATAAAAATCAAAAACAACGCCAAAAAAACAACCATAAAAAGCAACAAAATCCAAAACAACACCTTCAATACACCATCAAAAGCAGTTGTGCCTGTACTCCAAAACTTTTACACCGACAAAAGTAATCAAATACGATCACATAACAACTGACCACACTCACACCATTAGTACTCCAACAAATAGCAACAACATGCAAACTACTAAACTACTAATCAAGTACAAAAGGCTACAAATGTAACTAGGAAAGTAAGAACTACTAAACTAAAGCATTAACATTTTAGATAGAGATTTTACTACAGATGCTGATGGCACATACATTCAAGCTGGTGTATATAATTTTGTTTTCTTTCTCGTCCATTTTGACCTCTTCGGGGATTCTTGAGTGACATGGGATATAGGGATTTGATCTTCTGGGTCATCTTCCTCTTGACGTTCATGTTGTGGTTCTTTTTTCTTCTTGAAGTGCACGCTCTGGTTGTACCGAGTCGGGTCGTTGTGCCTATCTCTTATTTTTAAATGCCACCTCTTTCCTTCATTTCCCTGTGTTCGGTACCGAAGCGTTCAAAAGGGCATCCAACGGGGCTCCTTCACCAACATGTTCTAGCTGCGACCTGCATGGTTGAGAACCCCTCTTGCGAAATCTTTCACTGCATCGGCCACATTGCTGGACAGGGCACGAGCACACTGCTTAGCAATATCCCCTGCATCTTCGATCTACAACAACAAGTTAATGAATTTATAACGGTATATGGGTCATAAATGATATAAGCATGATCTATTAATGAATTTATAACAGTATTTGTACAAAAGAATAGCAATATAATGTAGACTTACAATGGAACGGTAAGTTGGCACCCTCGGTTGATACATTGGCTGCAAGCTAGAATGCCCCGGAGCTGGCTCGACCTCTCTCTTTGAAACCGATACCTGAACACCTGCTGGAGTAGGTCGGGGAGGTGCAACAAATAACCGTGTCATTCTACGGTACCAAGCCATATATGGGAGATGTAAATCTGGGTCAAAAGGAGGAGAGGGGTCTACTAGTGCATCAAATTGTTCCTCCTTCCAATGATTCATATGTTGTTGGTGATATAATGCCCAGTTGTGATCTGGTAGCCGACCCATTCCCTTAACACTTTGCAATTTGCTGTCATAATTTCTTCTTACCGGAATAGGTTGATGGCGACCGAATTGTCGAAGCACACGGTCCGCGAATTAGAACTGAACAATACCAAAGTTGACGAGTGGTGATGTCGTCAACCAAAGCTGCGGGGTCACCTTACATGCAGGTGGTAATCTTCCAACTCTCTCATCATTGTAAGGAGACCAATTAGCAAACTCCTCTTGCAATTGATCGAGCTCGTCCCTATAATACGTCAACACACCACGTGAGTTATCTTTCCACGTGTGTGAACCCGTCCAATAGACCCCAGTAGGAGCCAACATTGTTTCATCCTCTGGAGCGGTCATCCACCACTGTGATTGCCGACTTATGCGGGGCCGCCCTACATGCAGGTGCTCCCAGCTCCACACTTGTAGTATTACCAATGGCCCCATCATCTGAACCGCATTTAAGGCACAAGTGCACAAACTTCTATACAATGCGGCTAATGCTGCACTGGCCCAATTGTACTGGCCAACTTTCCTAATATCGTCGATCAACGGAAGATACATTAATGGCATGGTGTCACCCGTTGAGTTTGGAAATATCACACCACAAAAAACTGTCATTATGTATGACCAGGTGTAGCACTCAACTTAGAACTCCGTTGAATTGTCATTTAAAGAGTTTTTTAATACCTCATCCAACCATTAATTTTAATGGATTGCCTAACAAAAGTTCTATCGTCCGACTCTACACCAAGGTAATCTCGTACAAGTTCTTTTTTAATCAAAACCCATACTCCTGATTACGGCTACACCATATACGTGAAGACCCAATATCATCGCAACATCTTGGAGCGTTACCACATTTCTCTACGGGTAAATGAAAAGTATGGGTTTTTGGTTTCCATCTTTCGAGGAGAGCGGTAAGAAGAGACCGATCAAGCTTGATAGACCCCATCATGCTATTCCAAGCAACCCAGCTGTGGCCAAAAGCTCGTGTGTGCGGGCGTGTAGTGGCAAATGTGGAGGATGTCTACGGAACGTGCAGTCCTTCAATACACTGTTCCAAACAGACTATGATCGGTGTTCACTTTGCAAAGTTAAGAGGTTAGGGTCTAACAGACCTGTACCTCCATGCGCAACAAAAGAGGAGCTAGGCTCGGCCGCATCGGAAGATGAAGGAACCTATAAAACCATGGATTAAATCATGTTTAAGGTACAAATTTATTTTGACACCAAATTATAGAAATGAAAATTAATGAACACTTCTTACATGTGTAGGTGGTGGACCACGGCCTTCGCCTTCATTACTACTATGGGGCCTACCACCGTGATTTATTGGTCGCCGGCCTCGGTCATTTATACCCCTCGTTCTTGTCATTATCTTCTTACACGATCACCACACATGATCGTATCCCATATTAGACAATGTTAGTATATAGCAAACACATTATATGTTATGTAAAATTTAAACTGTCTATTGTTAACTGCAATTATTATTTTCATTACTAACCAACTATAGGCAATATTTCAAACAATACCAAGTTAGCCCAACTTATCATTATTTTTTCTGAAGAGAATATACCATTGTTAGTGAACATTTGCTATGTTTGCCAAAATGGTTCTCACCTACAAAAGCTAACCCTGCGACTTATGAAAATCCAACACTATACATGGCGACCAAAATTTAGGTGGTAAGAAAATGAAAACTTGCTAAATGTATGATTCCAAAATTTGAATACAAATCCTTTGAGAATATATGACTAACTTTCACATATAATTACATAATATGCATACAAATGGCAATAGTATGCTAAAACTACTATACTGAATTAAAGATACATCAGAAATGGAAACCCCAACTCTTATAATAAAGCAAACAGACTAGTTATAATTAAGCATATCTAATCAAATATAGGTGCAATCAAACACCGACTAAACTAACATAAAGAAGATTTAAATTCAATATAGTATAAGCAACAATAGCGACATACAATTCCACATAACCATTATTACCACATTAATTTTCCATCTTTCTTAAAGTAGCCATAAATGATAACGAAAACAACCAGTATTACCAACTACATGAATCTGACAACCTAGATCAACCAACCATACCAAAATAAACTATTCAGAATGAGCAACTTACCTTTCAACCTTGTCATCGTTCTAATTAATTCCCATCTTCGCAATTATCACTAACAGTTCATAGCAATTATCACTAACAATTCATAATATTCACTAACAATTCATAAATATTAATTAAAAATTCATCATAATCACTAATTGTCATTATATTACTCACTAACAACTCATAGCAAATATAAAGAAACAACAGATGTTAATTAACCAAGGCACACCTTCAAGAACTTCGGGTGACGGCGAAGATGATGTTGACTACTAATGAAGGAGAGGAAGAGCTTCAACAACTTGTTGGATTGAAGGTGGGTGGCCACAATTGGGCGAATTTGAACAAAATTGAAAAATTGGGTTTGGGAAATTCCGGAATTGAATGGGTATGAATAGAGGAAGATGAAGTGAATGTGAGAGTTAGTTTTGGGAGAGATTTTAGGGAGTTAGAGGAGAGTGATTTCGGCTTCATGGGAGTTGCCGCAGTCAGGGTTGGGGAAATAAATTTGGGAGAAGAATAAGAAGAAGTGAAGTTGATAATAGGAGGATAGAGGGTTTCAAAAGAACTGGACCCCCCAATGATTATTTCGCTTAGGCCGCAGTTGTGAACTGCGGCCTAAGTATTATCGAGGTCACAGTACACAACTGTAGCCTTAGTGAAATCTCCTTTCAACTTCTTTGGACTTGAGAAATTTTTTAAAGAAAGTCTTGGAATCTACATTTTTATGGTACGTACTTAGGCCGCGATACTGCGGCCTCGTTATTGAAGAGGCCGCAGTTGAAAACTGTGAGTGGCCTATTTTGAAATTAGTTTCAAAAATGGACTATTTTAGGAATTAGTTTCAAAAAGTGGTCTATTTTGGAAAAATAATCTCTCATAATAGAATTACTCAATCTCAAATAGAATTAGTGAAATCTCCTTTCAACTTCTTTGGACTTGAGAAATTTTTTAAAGTCTTGGAATCTATATTTTTATGGTACGTACTTAGGCCGCGGTACTGCGGCCTCGTTATTGAAGAGGTCGCAGTTGAAAACTGTGAGTGATTTATTTTGGAAATTAGTTTTGAATGGTCTATTTTAGAAATTAGTTTCAAAAAGTTGTTTATTTTGGGAAAAGAATCTCTCATAATAGAATTTCTGTCTCTGTGTGTATATATATATACACTAGTAATTTACACGTCCATGCGCGTCTTTATAAGTATATATATTTTATAAAAAAAAAGTTTCGATGTTGTCTACCATTGAACCTAAGACCTCTTTTATATTAGTTATGTATGTGCATTGCACGTATTTGTTAGGTTACAATGCACGGATTTGTTTGGTTACAAATGAAGTTTGTTTGCTGACGAACTCTCCCATTAAAATAGTACAGATTTTCTTTTTATATAGTAAATAATAAGACATAATTTGGCCTCGAACCTGAGACCTCCCTTTACTCATCATATACACTTTACAAATTACCCCTAATGGCCCAAACTTTAATTTTACTAGTAATTTACACGTGCGATGCGCATCTTTATATATATATATATATATATATATATATATATATATATATATATATATATATATATATATATATATATTATAAAAATGTTCTGACATTGTGTGATATTGAAGCTAAGACCTCATTTATATTAGTTATGTATGTGCATTGCACGTATTTATTGGGGTTACCATGCACATGTTTGTTTGCAAATTATTCTATTAAAATAGTAGAGATATATAAAAATGAATGTCACTGAAAATATGGGACTTATTTACCAGATGAGGTACATACATATTTAAATTATAGATCTCACCAACAACATTTCTCTCCGAAACCAAACTCATAAATCAAGACCGAACATCAAAAAGATGAACACCAAATTCCTGAAACAACTGAAGTACTAAATTAAACGGACAAAGGGGATATTGGTTGAGACGGCTTCCCACAGTAAACATCAGTCAGTGCAGTCTTTGAGCCCATAGAAGCCTTGAGAAGTGCAATTCCCTGAAGCACGTACAACGGCATTAACATATATCGATCAAAACTGGCACACTATGAATCCAATTTGTTACAGTGATATATAACATGAAAGCTAACAGAGGAAAATAACTGAAGAAGATACATAAAAATCAGATTTAACAAAAATAATACAGATATTTAAATTGAAAACGTGTTGATTTTTTTTTACTTTGTTTCACAGTCTTTCTCAAGTTTTCTCGAGTAATAGTAAAGATTAATTACTTCTTCCCCTTTTATGAACATATTTGTAACATAAATTAATTCATTTGTTATACGAAAATGGGCAAAAATACTAACAGCACAAAAAAAAAAAAAAAAAAAAAAAAAAAAAAAAATCTAAAGAATATGTGTACCTCTTCCATGCCAACATAGACCACCTTCTCCTCCAACTCAACTCCATCTTTCTTCACCCCATACTTGTTTATCAGAGTGATACTAGAAATCGCAGACATCTTTCTTCACCCCATACTTGTTTATCAGAGTGATAGTAGAAATCGCAGACATGGGAGTCACTTCCAAATCATCAGTCACCATATAAGTAACCACCCCTTTAACATACCCTCCTCCACCTTCCCCGGTCTCTTTCACCACTGCTGGCACAACAAACGGCACCTCAGTGATCATTCCAGTACCGCAAGTAGTACACAGAGTATTCTTCGCAGTTGTAACTCTACGACACTTGCCACATCCATATAAAGTCATGTTAGATAGAGATCCATCAATAGCACTACCCAAAAGAAGAGGGCTGACTCCATCGGGCGACATGATCTTAGGTTGAAGTAGGGTCTCCTTGCTTTTGTTGGGGATTAAGTAGGTTTCGTTGAGTTTGTCGACGCTCTGGTACAGCTTGGCAATGCAGCCAGTCATAGAGCGAGGCGAGAGGAGTTTGATTACCGAGCCGACTGGCAAGGTTAAGAGGCTGAACATGAAGTCCACGAAGTCCTTGCCTGCCTCAGCGAGGAGGACCTTCTTGTTGCGGACATCGACGAGAAGTTTCAGGCTGATTTTGGATTGTTTGGCTTCTGCCATCGTGGTTTCACTGGTTCGTTCTGTGATAAGGGTGAAGAAGCATTACTATGGTATGTATATATAGAGATGTGAGAGGAGCAAATCAAGAAAAAGAATAATGGTAAATCCTATGTAGAATAGGCAGTTGAAGATTTTCACTGATCTCTTAGTTCAAAAATAATAAATATGTTGAAGATTTTCACTGATCTCTTAGTTCAAAATAAGAAATATTTCTCTAAATAATACTACATAAAAAACTTTTTTCAAAAACTACATACGGTGGATTAGAGATTGAGCTGTGATTTCATTGCGTTGGAAATTTTGCTTATTTGACAATTTAAGATTTTAAGGATATGAAGAGAGGTTTAAATAAGTAGTTTCTATCACTAATCTCTAATCTCTAATATAATATTATAATGAGAGAGTTGGGGTTGTGATTTGTAGACATTCATTCAACTATCTAATTTCAACAATTTATTTTTAAGTAGAAGTTATATTAACCATTCATTTACTCAACTGTTGTTAGTTGCCATAATACCCACAAAGTTCAATTTTAGTTACGACATAATTATTTACAAACTTTCCACTTTTATAAAATAAAAGTTTGTGACACTAGTAGTAATTTGTAAAAAGTATGTGATGGGCAAATGGAGTTCTTATTATTTACTATACAGTTTTTTTTAAAAAAATTAGAAACGTAGATCGCATTACTAGTAATAATTTAATTGTTTGTATTGTAATTTGTTACTTAAATCTCTCCCAACTTCACAAATCTTATCATTAAGATTTTCAGGTTTGCTGATTTGTTATTGTAACTGTTTCTGAGAGGGTTAGAGCATTGTAGTCGTTCAATCTCAAATTTTGGGTATTTAGCATATAGGAATATGAATTTTGAGGTTCAGCTGCACTATTACAGTCGTTTAAACCAAAAATTTGGTTTTTTATTTAAAAAAATTGGCGGACAATAGATGATGTCTCGTCCAAAAAAAAATAATAATATCGTTTTAAAAATGTGTTGGACGAGGAATCATTTCTCGCCCGAGGATTTTATTCTAAAACATTAACCACGGACGGGAAATCATTTACCGTCCAAGATTTTTTCCCCAAATTAACTCCTAATTTAATCCTAATTAACTTTTAATTTAATCCTAATTAAATCTTAAATAAATCTTCAATTGTAAGTAAATTTTAATTAAAACCTAATATATACCTATAATAATTTGTATAGGCCTAGTTTTACCTAAATATTTTCAAAATGGGTTTGGAACGGGAGATCATCTCCTGTCTCACCAAATTTTTTTTTTTTTTAATTGACGGACGGGAAATGATTTCCCGTCTGATAATTTTTTTCATAAAAAAATGATCAGACGTCTGATATATTTAAATATTAAAAAAAATTAAGCTACGAAAGATGATATTTCGTTTGATTGAACGGACAAAAGATAATCTTTCGTCGGTTATTTTTTCCAAATTTCTATATTTGCTTCCAAATATAGTAGACCACTGTTCATCCAAAATCCAAATTTTGAGTATATAGCCAACTACTACAGATACTCTCATGCTTGATATATGATCTTTTTTTTCTTGGAACAATCACATATATGCTCTATGATAGGGTTTGAGTATCATAAATACATGTTTCATTTAGGGCTGTTTGTTTCCAAGTAGTCAAAATTTGTAACCTAATTTGTGGAGTGAATCAAAATCGTTAATTTTCAAGATTTTTTCTACTCCATCCATTCTAGGGGTGTCAAAAAATACCATATTACCGTACCATACCGTACCATACCATTACCAAACCAAACAATACCGAAACTTGGTAATACCGTACCAAATTTTCGGTATTGTACCATACCGATTTTTGATGGTATACTACTGGTACAAAATTTTTATACCGTTAGTATACCGTACCGTACCAAATATATATATTTAATCTAATTTTTATCCCAGTCTTTCTTTTTCATTTTTTTGATTTTCTACCCTAGTCGTCGTAGCCGTCTCTTGAGTCCTCTTCCCTCTTCTCTTCCCGTCCTCTTCCCTCACCTCCTACCGCAACCCCAAGGTCCCCAACCTCTACAGCTCCCTCGATTCGAAAGTCAAAACCCTCCTCTTTTACTCCAATCCGCTCGCCTCCATCGATTCGAAAGTCGAAACCCTCCTCTATAGCTCCCTCGATTCGAAAGTCGAAAGTCGAAACCCTCCTCTTCTACAGTTCTACTCCAATCTGCCCGCCTCCATCGCCCTCCGTCACCGTCCCCGACCGCAAACCCCTCATCGACTACCTCCAGGTCCTCCACGACCTCACCTCTTCCTCCCTCCCCATCGACCACTTTCCCCCTCAAACCTAACCCGGTTCCATTCCCACCAATATCTTTATTCTCTACATCTTCACCTCTTCTACTCTTCTTCTTCTTTACTGATAATCAAATTACCTAATCACCTCTTCACCGAATCAGATCTTCCTCTTCACCGAATCACCGAATCACCAAATCTGGAAGGGTAATTTATTGTGCTTAGTTCTTTGAATTTGAGCTTTCAATTTGATTATTTCAATTACTATACATAAACTTACATTTCGGTCTTAGTTATTTGATTGTGCTTAGTTATTTGATTGTTTCAATTACTGATAATCAAATTTGTGCTTTCAAATTTCAATTTGAGCTTTCAATTACTGATAATCCAATTTGAGCTTTCAGTTTGTGCTTAGTTTAGTTATTTGATTGTTTCAATTACTGATAATCAAATTTGATTGTTTCAATTTGAACAACAACATTATACTTAAACTTACATTCATTAAGATGAAAACCCAATTCATCATGCAACCCATGGTCAATCTCTAATCTCTCTAAGGATACTATCATACTAGTTAGTACAACAGGATGTAAACAACACCTAAGATAATAAGATATACAAGTTTGGGGTCTATTACTGAGTAATCTCGCTTGATTTGGCTGAATATTGAGTTTGACTCACTAACTCGACCAACTTTGAAGTCTTTTATGTTCTCTAACCTTGTCTGCTCTAGCTAGCTGTAAACAACACCTAAGATATACAAGTTTGATATATTTTTTTGTACTAACTCTTATTTTTCTAAATTTATTGTAGGTAATATGGTATCTACGGCTACTAGTATGAATAGTAGCAGTACTCCTATGGGTTCCACTTCCACCGGTGAAGCCACACAACCCACACTTTCAAATCCAATTCCAGCCACAACCCCTAACCCTGAAGTAATAGTTGCTATTGAAAGTAGTCGTAATGAAGATAATTGCAAGCGTGCTGCAGTTGGGGCTCCTGGGAAGTCAGAGGCATGGAAACATAGTGTTAAGATTCAAAGAAAGAATAATAAAGGGGAAGTGATTCACCTTGCAATATGCAATTATTGCAAAGCAGAGTTACCTTGCCATCCGATTAGAAATGGGACTTCAAGTATCTTGCATCATCTTAGGAAGGTATGCAAAACTTCTCCACTCTACATAAAGGGCAGTGATAGTACCAAATCGGTCCTAACAAATAAGACGATGGGTGGCCAAATTGTACCTCATACTTTTAATCAAAGAGGCTTGAGTTAAAAGTGGTGCAGTTTGTAATTAAGGATGAACAACCGTTTCGGGTTGTTGAAGGTGAAGGTTTTGTTAAGATGATGAATGAAGCCGTACCAAGATTTAAAATCCCAAAAAGGAGGAAGGTTGCCACTATGATATGAGACTTGTTCATACAAGAGAAGTCTAAGATATTTGAAATGATGCGTGATAAAAGGGTAAGTATTACAACTGATACTTGGACCTCAGTGTAAAACATAAACTATATGGTAGTTACTGCTCATTTTTTAGATAATGATTGGAAATTGCACAAATGTATCATAAATTTTACGAAGATCACTAGTCATAAGGGAGAAGACATTGGAAGGCTTTTAAAGAGATGTTTAAAGGGTTGGGGAGTACAGAGGGTCTTTACCATCACGGTTGACAATGCTTCATCCAATGATGTCGCAATTGATTATATGAAAAGGAGATTTGAGGAGATGGGTACTATCTTACTTGGTGGGAAATATATGTATTTGAGGCGTGCTTGTCACATCTTGAATTTAATTGTGAAGAATGGATTGAAGGAGCTTGCCAGCTCAATTGAGGGAATTAGGAATTGTGTGAAGTACATCCACTCTTCCGGTGCTAGGTTGGATAAATTTAGAGAATTTGCAATCTTATTGGGGATGAATAAGATGTCATGTGTGCCTATGGATGTCTCTACAAGGTGGAATTTAACTTATAAGATGCTTGAAAATGCTTATAAGTTTCGGAAGGTGTTTTCAAGGATGGCGGTGGAAAATGTACAATTTCGGATATATTTTCTCGAGGAAGAAAAAGATAGTCACAAAAATATGGTCAAAAGAGTAGGGCCACCGACGGAAGGGGCTTGGGATTTGGTTTTGTCGTTTGTTCACTTTCTCAAAAAGTTCTACAATTACACTCTTACACTTAGTGCATCCAAGACACCTACGGCCAACCATCTTTGGAACTCAATTGTAGAGATACAAATAGAGATTGATGCAAAAATGAGGGATATGCGCAATCCTACTTTGCAAAAGGTGGCTTCTTTAATGAAAGCAAAATTTGACAAGTATTGGGGAAGTCTTGATAATGTTAATCCTCTCATCTATCTTGGTCAAGTTCTTAATCCCTATTTCAAGCTTCAAATGATTACAATACACCTCAAAACGCTTGGATGGGACCAAATTAAGATAGATGAGATTCACAAGGCGATTAAAAAAACTTTGTTGGACTTGTATAATGTGTACAAGGGGAATAATATGGTTGAGACATCGGAAGAAAACAATCAAGAGAATGAGGTGTTGGAGGAAGGTTGTGAAGGTAATGGCGCTGTCGGAAAGAGCAAGCTATTGGCACTTATTAATGAAAGAAGGGATCAATGCCTTACCGAGATAACCAATGAAGTGGACAAGTACCTCGCTGCTCATTTTCAAAACCCCCTTAGCAAGGATTTTGATCTCTTGAGTTGGTGGAGAACAAATGAACTTGATTTACCAATTCTCTCAAAAATTGCAAAGGACATTTTTGCGATTCCAACATCTGCAGTTGCGAGTGAGAGTACATTTAGTTTGGGAAGAAGAATTGTGGATCCCTTCAGAGCATCGTTGACTCCAAAAATGGTTGAAGCATTAGTGTGCACTTCAGATTGGTTAAGGGCTGATAGCTTTTGTTTCTGCAAGGATCCAACAGAAGATGCACTTGAATTCTACACGGAATTGGAAGAAGTAGAATCAAGTAAGACTGACATGCATCTATTTATCAAGTAATTAATTTTTTTTGTAGCTCATCATTGAATATTTATTTAATACTAACAAGAAACATATTTTATTTTTCTTTAAATTTTTTTATTTAGGCTTGGGAAATGCTTAATCTACCTGTGAAAATGCCTCCTAGTTCAACATCTCAACTTATGTTCATAGAAGGTATACTATTTTGGTGATTGATAGTTCTTACTTCTTACTTGTATAGTGTATACTATCAGGATTGATATATTTTGTTTTTCTTTGCAGAAATGTGATGATCATTCTTTCTGGCTCCCGTTAAATGCTATCTATTTCTTTGTTGGATGTTTTGAGTTGCTAGATGTTTTGTTGCAAAATTTTTTGTTGTTGTTATATTTCCTTCAGTTGTATGTTACTTTGTTTGATGCTCTATTTTTGGCTCTAGTTGAATGCTAAAACTCTTTGTTTTTGGAACACCATATGGCCGACAGAATATAGATCTTTCATTCTTTCTTAACAGGATTCACTTGAAAGTTTCTGTACATAGAAATTGTAACTGTTTTGGTTCATCTCGTTTGAATGCATTGCTGAGTGTTATCTGCAGTAAGATTTGGAAGATGGTATTGTGCCTTGGGATTTGTAAGAAAACTGGTGAATTTTTATCGTTCGAAAGGTAAGAGAAAACGGAAAATAAAATTTGTTGATGAAGCAGAAGATGACTATGCTAATGGGATTCATCTTGCTTCACCCGAAACTGGTGGGTGTAATAACAACCAAACTGGTACCATGGTCCGCTTGAGAAAATGTGGAAATCATGTTTCTGAGGTTCAGTGTGCCTTCTGTCGAAGGTCCAATGACACCAAGGTAATCATAAACATATGTTCTTTCTAGGAATGTCTTCAAATGCATAAATGATTCAGTTCTGAAATGGCCATTATATCTTCAATTAACAAGATTCTGGTGAGATGATGCACTACTTCAATGGCAAACCAGTAGCAGCAGATAATAATGGAAGCAATGTGATTCATTCGCACAAACATTGTACTAAATGGTAGGCAATTCTTTCTCATGATGGAATACTTATTGTAGGTTACATGAAAGTTTGAGTAACAGTGATCATTTCTATAGTTATACTGACTATTCTATATTCAATTGAAGGGCTCCTGATGTATACTTTGAAGAAGATGATTTGGTTAGAAATCTTGAAGCAGAAGTATCCAAAAGTAGAAGGATAAAATGCAGCTGTTGTGGTGTCAAGGGAGCTGCTCTTGGATGTTATGAGAAAAGTTGCCGAAAGAGCTTCCACTTCACTTGCGCTAAATTGGTTCCTGAGTGTCGATGGGACAATATAAGTTGTTTTTCTTATTACAGTCGTAGGCATTAAAAAAAATCTACTTTTGTAATATAATACATTATTTTTTCTTGTTACTAACCATCTGCAAAAAATTATGCGAATAGGATAATTTTGTGATGTTTTGCCCTCTTCATTTATCATCCAATTTGCCAAACGAAGTATCTCAGCCCTTGATGCAAAGAAGAAAGAGGCCTGATCCAAAAGAGTCGAACAGGTATGTTTAAATTAATATTAGCAACTTCATGTACTTAATCACAGGAATTATTATTATATTTTTTTATATCTATTTTTCTATGTTCAGTCTGCTCAAAGCAGCTGTTACGAGCAAAGATAATCAAGATATGAGCCAAAAGTGGTCCTGGCCTTCTGGGACAACTAGCAAATGGGTTCTCTGTTGCTCGGCGCTGACTGCTACAGAAAAGGTTGTTCAAAATGCATTCTTGAAGTTTTGTACAGATATGATGAGTCCACTTGAGGTTTCTAACCATTTCCATTATCAGGATGTTATATCTGAGTTCACAAGGTTGACTGGCATAACCATCTCAAAGTCATGGAGCCCTGCAGTGACTCATGTCATTGCATCTGCTGATGAGAAGGGAGCATGCAAGAGAACCCTCAAGTACCTGATGGGCATCTTGAATGGGCAATGGATATTAAGCATCGAATGTAAGTGCAACTCTCACTTATAGTCACTTGCCGCTACCAATCTAAGCACACTCTAATAACTTCTCATTCTATTTATGCGATACAGGGATCAAAACATGTATGAAGGCCATGAAACCTGTTGAAGAAGAAAGCTTCGAGATTATAGTTGATGTCCACGGAATTACTGGTGGTCCTCAATTAGGAAGACTGAGGGGCAATAATAAGGTAAACCTCTGTATTCGATTACTTGTCTACATCATTGCTGAGTGTTATCTGCAGTAAGATTTTGGTTCATCTCGTTTGAATGCATTCCTGAGTATATTGTTGGACATATATAAAGCATATATCTGTTTATTGTGCCAGTCGGTCATGAGAAACAAAGTTTGAAATTGGTACATCCATATTTCTTGATGTCCGGTACTACCATAGTACTACCATTACCATACCAATATTTCGGTATTACTGAACTCGGTAGTATCAAAATTTTGGCATGGTAATGGTAGAAAAATTTATGTACCAAGTATTTCGGTACGGTAGACGGTAGAGTAATTTTTGTACGGTACGGTACGGTATATCACCCCTAATCCATTCCAGATATTTTCCAAAATGACTCACCTTTTGAGAGTATTTACCAAATCGACCCACTTTCGAAAGTATTTACCAAAATGACCCACATGCTGTCTCAAATACTGAGTTTGGTGAAAATGTCCGCGCTGTTTGAGATAGCGAGTGTAAACTTAGGTGTTTGTTCACAACTTGGATAAAAAACTTGTAGAAAAAATATTAAAGTAGGACTCGCTGTCTGAAACAACGAGTGTGCGGTATGAAACAACGAGCGTAGTTGTACCACACTCGTTGTTTCAGACAGTGAGTCTTACTCTGATTTTTTTTTTCTCTCTCTTAATCAAAACTGGAGAAAGAAATTCTTCTGGCTTGTTTTATTACAATGCCAAGAGAGGGTTTATTATATATACCCATCTAATTCTTATGATTTTTCGATATGGGACTAAAGTCTCTCAACCAATTTTCAGACATCAAGTATCTCACTTTGGGAAACAATTTCTCATTCACCCCATATACGTTTTGAGCAAGTAAATATATGATTTTCATGTGCTCACGAAAGAGAACACAAATCCATAAAGATCTCTCACTAATTCATAGTGGATCTTACTCAAAAAAAGGCCTCAGAATTGGTTCGTAAAATTGTGTCAAAACACCTTTTTTCTAACATTATGTTTGTTTGATTGTTTGGTTGAGTTTCTAATTTGGTTAATGATAGTGAGATAACCAAAAACAGTGTTGGAATCGTGTTGAAAATCTGGAAATGAACCATATATGTATACAAGAAAATTTGTAGCTGCAGGTTGTCCTTGAAAATGTCATAACTACACTCGCTATTTGAGATAGCGAATTTAGTTCAAAGAAGCCCACTATCTCAGATAACGAGTTTAATATTGATAAAATTTCCACGAGACTTCAAAATTTCTGTAAAAATCTCTACACACATAGTTGTTATCTGAGATACCAAGTGTAGTATAATGACGCTCGCTATCTGAGATAGCGAGTGTATGCTTTTTTTATTTTTCCAGAGAATTTGAGGAAGAGAAAATGAGAGTTGAATTGCGATTAAAAAAAAAAAACTCAGACGACACCCGTTGTAGGCCTCGCTATCTGAGTGTAGTATAATGATGCTCGGTATTTGAGATAGCGAGTGTATGTTTTTTATTTTTCTAGAGACTTTGAGGATGAGGAAGTGAGAGTCAAGAGAGCGATTAAAATAAAATAAAAAACTCAAACCACACTCGCTGTCTCCAATAGCGAGTGTAATTATGAAATTTTTAAGTGCAACCTGCAGCTACAAATTTCCTTATATACATATATGGTTCTTTTATATGGTTCATCAAAAAACATATGGTCCATTTCCAGATTTTTAACACAATTCCAACACTCTTTGTGGTCATCTCGCTATCATTAACCAAATTAGAAACTCAACCAAGCAATCAAACAAACATAATGTTAGAAAATTGGTATTTTAACACATTTTATGAACCAGATTTAAGACAATTTTTTGAGTAAGATCCACTATGAATCTGTGAGAGATCTTTATGAATTTTTGTACTCATTCGTGAGTACATCAAAATGATATTTTTACTTGCTCCAAAAGATTATGGGGTGAATGAGAAATTGTTTCTTAACGTGAGACACTTGATGTCTGAAAATGGGTTGAGGAACTTGAGTCTCATATCGAAAAAATCATAAGAATTAGAAGTGTATATATAATAAACTCTTTCATGGAATTGTAAGAAAGCAAGCTGGAAGGCTCTCTCTCGCGCGTATAGTTAGAAAGTTAGACTCGCTGTCTGCAACAACGAGCGTAGTTGTGGACAAAAACATAAGCCTACACTCGCTATCTCAAACAGTGCGGAAATTTTCACCAAACTCACTTTTTCAACTATTTGAAAAAGTTGGTCATTTTGGAAATTTTTTTTCCAAAATATAATCGATTTTTACACTCCTTATAAGAAACACACTTATAAGTACATCTTAATTGAACATATTAATTAAATTATTAATAACGAACGTACGAAAAAGCCTCTTATTTGAATATAATCCCTTGCACATTAGTGTACCAACGCCCCCAAGAAAGGAAGGATTCCCGGATATGTTGGAATACTTTGATATAATACATTGTCTTTATAGAACCATTTAGAGGGTATAGTAAGAAGGAATTTTGAAAACATGCGATAATTCTTAAATCAGCCTAATTTCAAAGCCAATTCATGGTGGTTTCATAATGCATGAGAATTTTATTATGACTCTCTAATACAATCTTAGCATGAGTTAGAAATTACTCAACATAAATTTAAGGTAATTTATTTTAGTTGTTTTACTATTATAGAAGTATAAAAACTATCACTTTTTATCATAATTTGAGAATCATATGTAGGGGTGGCATTCGGTCCGGGCGGGCCGGGCCGGAACCGCCCGATCTTTGCCCGGTCCTGGGCCAACCTAGGTCGGGCTCAAGGATCTCGCGGGCCGGGCCAGGCTAAGCGAGGGAAATCTAGGCCCGGACCTAGCCCCCGACCCCAAGGGTGGGTGTCGGGCCGGTTCGCGAGCCGGACCGGTTTTTTAGTATAATTTTTTTAAAAAGGAAGATGAAAGATCAAATATTAAATTGTAGTTTCATAACAACTGCAAGACTAATAAATAAAAGAAATTAAAACCAAATTTAAATTGATTTGATAAATTACATGATGTTAAATAAAATGAAATTCATGAATACAATTTCATACAAATTAGATCAAATTACACAACAAGGAAATTATTTGGATTTAGAGATCGAGATGACATCTATTTAGATTGAAGAGAAGGCATTGGACTATTGTCGTGCACTTCTACTTAACCTAAACATAGAATCTCATCCCCCAAAATTTTTTCAATTATTTACAATACATTATACAAATTACATTCTACTAGTTCTTCACCCGTTGCTACTTGTTGATCCGTTTTGTGATTCTTGTAAGTCTTGAGTCATCTCTCCCGCTTTCATCTAATCTTCGTCGCATACCAACATCTTTAAATTCTTTACTGTCAAGCGATTCCTGTTCGGACTCATAATCCTGCCACCAAGAGAAAAAACACTTTTCAATGCAACGGTTGATACCTGTACCGTTAGCAAATCTTTAGTCATGCGAGAAAGAATACTAAAAATATTTTTATTAGTTTTCCAAAAAGTAAACACATCTACTACATCATCAATGGGAGGTTGTGCATCATACCAATTCAACTCATTTGGTGAATTGGTTCATGGTTTTTTTTAATTTTAAGAGATTTAAAACGCTACTAGTGACAAGACCCTTTACCTTAGATAACATAGAAGAAGAAGAAGAAGAAGAACTAACATTTTGTGTTTGTGTAGTGTTAGATGAATAAATTCTGTTGTAACTATCATATAAACTATTCAAAACATTTTCGACTTTTGTAACGAAAATAATATTATCAAAACAATCTATTTCTTCGTGTGGAGCATAAGTATAAAAAATCTCAATTAAATTTTTGTGTCATCTAACTTAATCAAGGGATTCATTACACTAGCAACACAATATGAAAGTATTTTAAAATTTTAATATAAGCGACATAAACCATTTGTCCAATGAAAGTGTCATTTATCAAATCTTTAATTGTTGTCATCATAGTAACAATTGTAAGTAAAATACCACTAGATGTAGACGTATATGTTTTTGAAAATTGTAAAGTAGCATCATTAAAAGGTTCTAAAAATTTGTACAAACTATCGGCAAAAAACCAAAAATCATTATCTAACATACAATCTTGCATACTCATTGCAATAAAAAATTCTCTAAGATTAAAACGATAGTGAAGAACAACACTTAATAAATCAAAAGTTGAATTCCAACGATGTCTAACATCTTTAGGAAAACGTTTAAATACAATTTTCCTAAGTTGACACCAATCATGAAAAGCTTGATTTATTGGACCACTCAACGTAATAAAATGAACACAATTTCTCATTACCTCAATTTTATCGTGTCCATATTTAAGTACATCTTGTACACAAAAATTTAAAACATGACAAGCACACCTAACATGAAATATTTCCGGTTCTAAATGATTAAGTATAATTAGTAAACTAGCAATTTTCTTAGTATTATTAGAGGCGTTAGCAAAAACTTTATTAAAAATACCAAAATTGTTACATGCTTCCATGATGTGAGTGGCAATTATCTCACCCTTATGTGGGCACCTAACATATCCGAATAAAATTATCCTCTTTTGAAGTAGCCAATCGGAATCTATCTAATGGCATGTTACACACATCATTGGTACGCCGTTCACTCCTACCCACCCATCCGATGTCAAAGAAACTCTAGTGTTTAGTGACGTAAGTGTTGCTACTAAAAAATCCTTAGCCTCATTGTAAATTAACTTACAATCACCCTTTACTACATTCCTAGGAATTTTTTTATAATGGGGATTTAATGCTGATATGGCTAAAAATGGGATTAAATCGGAACCGCCCAAATCTGGAACGAATCTTAAAACTTAGGGGTAAAATGGTAATTTTGCCTACCAATGGGTCTGAAATGGGTACTGGATCTCTTCCCCAAAGATCCAATAACCCACGAACGGATCCACCTCAACCAGGTGTGGGTTTCAACCCACAGCAAACCCGGTCCAACAGGATAGAATTAGGGTTTCTGATTAATCCTAATCAACGGCCCTGATTCACATCTATCCTTTCACTGGGAATTAGAGATTACATTCCTAATCTGTTTACGGGGATTATATTCCTTATCAGATCATGGGGATTACATTCCTAATCTGATCCCCAAGGTGCCTATAAATACCCCCTATCCATCTCCATTAAGAGGTAATCAATCTTTCGCCAATTTACGCTCTTTCATAATCATTCCTGATTACTGACTTGAGCGTCGGAGGGTGCGTTGCCGGGATCAACCCCGGTGTCTCGCACTATTTGCAGGTGTATGGCGGGAGTTAGCAATCAAACTCTAGTGGAACAGGCTTCAGGTTTGCTATTCAAGTTTCCCAAGAATCCACAAATACTATCTGTTTGCCCCTACACCAGATTTAGCGGCAACAGATTGGCGCCGTCTGTGGGAACGAACGAGTAGCAGCCTCTCCTCTTCCTGTTGGTCAGATCTTCTCCAGCCATGCCTCCTAGGAAAGTCAGATCCAGAGGGTCCAACCGAGGACCCAACCCCGATCAGCAACAAGAAATTCCCATCCAACCCACTCCGCAACAGGGGCAACTCCCTCCTCCAGCAGAAGACCCACTCCAGCAGGACCTTCCTCCTCCTCAGAATCAACAACCTCCCAAGGGTCCCAACCCGCAGAAACAACCTCTCCTTCCGGACCACGTCTCCATCCACAATGCCTCTTCGGACTCTTTGGCCTCCCACAATCCCCGAGCTTCCGACTTCCAACAAAAAGTCCCCAATCGGACGAAAGATATGGATCTTCGCCACCGTCTGGATGAAAAGCGGGCCCGAGAGGGAGCCTCCCGCCAACAACGTCCGGATGAGCGATCTCCTCACCGCCGAGACTACAGAAGGTTCCCGATCCGAAGGGGCGGAGAGAGTCCCCCGAGCATCACAGAAGAAGGCCACATTCCCCTGCCGGTCGGCAACATCCTAGGAACGATGAGGCACCCATCACCCGTGCCGAGTTCCAGCAGTTCCAAGCAACCGTCCTACAAGCTCTCAACCTCCGTCCCAATAACACCAATGCTCCGAGGATTCCCACTCCCCCTCGGGTTCGAAGTCCTTGCCAACGGTCCCTTACCCCTCCCCGAGCTCCTAGAAACCCTTGGCACATGCCAAGTCCTCGCCGCTCCAGGAGCTACCGTCGTCGTAGCCCCCGCTCTCCCTCGTACGAAGACGAGTCTAGAGACTCTCCTGATTACCTTCGAAGGGATGATGCAGTCTATCGCCGTCTCCACGAGATGGAGAGACGCTTGGGTCAGTTAGACCGAGAAGAAGAGCTTAGAGGAAGGACCCTCCGTCCTAGTAGACCTTTTTTTTTCCCGAACCATAATGGATGCACCCGTACCAATTGGCTTCAAGCCCCCTCAATTCGAGACCTACTCTGGGGAGACTGACCCCGTCGATCACATTGAAAGCTTCAAGACTCTCATGCTCATCCATCAAGCTTCCGACGCCCTGCTATGCAAGACCTTTCCCGCAACTCTCAAAGGTCCGGCTCGAGAATGGTACTCTCGCCTTGCCCCTTCCTCAATATTCTCCTTCGAGCAGTTTGAGACCCTTTTCGTCACCCACTTTGTGAGTAGTCGCCGAACTGAAAAGACCAGCATTTCGCTACTCTACCTCAACCAAAAGAAGGGTGAGAAGTTGAGAGACTATGTGAAGAGGGTCACAGCTGAAGCCAGGTCCATAGCATCCATCGACCAGTCGGTCGCTGCAGCGGCTTTTCAATCCAATGTCCTCAATTCCAACCTCCGCTCCTCCCTCGCCAAGAAACCCCCACAGAACTTCTCTGACCTCCTCCTTCGGAGCGAAAAGTATATTCGGACCGAAGAAGCTGAGCACCGCCCCAACTTGGAGGGGTCTTCCTCCGGGTTTAAGAGAAAAGGAACAGAAGAGGAAGGGGCTAAGAAGCTCCAGAAGGATAATGTCGGCCAGCGCCGACCTCCCCCCAGATTTGAAAAATTTACTCCCCTTAACGCCAATATCTCCACAATTCTCATGGAAGTTGAGAAGGAAGGGATGATACCTCCTGCACCAAAAATGAACACCCCTGGCAAGAAGAGGGATAAAGAAAAGTGGTGCCGTTATCACCGGGACCACGGCCACGACACCAACGATTGTCGGGCCTTGAAGAATGAGATAGAGGCCCTCATCCAGAGGGGACAGCTGACCAGGTTCATGAGAAAGGACCGAGCCGACCTTCCTCCCCCGCCTCGGGGGGCTAACAAGCGCCCTGAGCGCGATGAGATGCCCGACTTCGAAGAGGAGCATGTCCTATACCTCATCCATGGGGGCCCAATGGGGGGCTCCTCCAACTCCTCTCGAAAGGCACTTATAAGAGAAGTCAATTCGGTCTGCGCCACCCCTCCTCCTAAAGGCCTCGGAGTGCCCATCACATTTTCGGATGAAGACCTTGAAGGCGTCCGAACCCCTCACTGTGACGCACTCGTCATCAACCTCCACATGGCGAACTTCAAAGTGGAGAGCATCCTAGTGGACAATGGCAGCTCTGTTAACATCCTCTTCCTCGCCGCCTCAAACTCTTCCGAGATAGACTCAAGTCCGCAGGCTACACGCTCCATGGGTTCACGGGAGTGCCAGTGACTATTGAAGGGGTGATCACCCTCGACGTAACCGCTGGCAAAACTCCTACTACCCGAACGGAGTCGATGGATTTTATGGTTGTGGATGTCCCTGCAGCTTACAATGTCATCCTAGGCCGACCCGGCCTAGCAGCTCTAGAAGCCGTTCCTTTGGCGTACCATCTCAAGATGAAATTCCCTACCCGGGCCGGAGTTGGAGAAGTAAGGGGCAATCAGGAAACGGCTCGTAAGTGCTACATGACCTCTACCCTTGGTCCAGTCCTCTCCCTAGAAACTCTGGAAATCCCTCAAGATGTCGCCCGACCAACGTCCGAGCCGGTGGATGAGTTGGAGGAAGTGCTCTTCTCTGAGCAAGATTCCAGCCGAAAGTTCTTTGTTAGCAAGACCCTCCCATCCGCCCTATGCTCCGACATAGTCCAGTGCATCTGAAGGAACCAAGACCTCTTTGCTTGGTCAGCTACAGATATGCCCGAAATTTCTAAAGAGCTCTTAGTCCACCACCTCAGTAATGACCCGGGGTCCAAACCGATCCAACAGAAGAGGCGCAAGTTCGCCCCCGAGCGCCAACTAGCTATAAAAGAGGAGGTGGATAAGCTCCTGAAGGCACGATTCATACAGGAGGTAAACTATCCCGAGTGGTTGTCAAATGTAGTAATGGTGAAGAAGTCCAATGGAACTTGGAGGATTTGTATCGATTTTACCGATCTCAATAAGGCTTGCCCCAAGGACCCTTTCCCTCTTTCGAGTATTGACACTCTAATTGATGCCACCTCGGGTCATGAACTCCTCAGCTTCATGGACGCCTTCTCAGGCTACAACCAGATCCGGATGTTCACCCCGGATATCCCGAAGACCTCATTTGTGACCGACCAGGGCCTCTACTGCTACAGGGTTATGCCCTTCGGTTTAAAAAATGCAGGTGCCACATACCAACGCCTCATCAACAAGGTTTTCCAAGCTCAAATCGGCCGTAATATGGAGGTGTATGTTGACGACATGCTTGTAAAAAGCATCCGAGGTGCCGATCATGTGACCGACCTCCAGGAGGCGTTTGATGTTCTGAGAAAGCACAACATGAGACTCAATCTGAACAAGTGTGTGTTCGGAGTCTCTTCAGGAAAGTTCCTCGGCTTCATGGTCAGCCAGCGAGGAATAGAAGCTAACCCTGAGAAAATCAAGGCCATATTAGACATGGCCCCTCCCAAGAATGTTAAAGAAGTTCAGAGATTAACAGGCCGCCTAGCCGCCATAGGGCGCTTTCTCTCGAAGTCCGGGGAGAAATGCCTCCCCTTCTTCAAGGCCCTCAGGGGGGCTAAAGGTTTCGAATGGGGTCAACAAAAACAGGAGTCGTTCGACCAGCTCAAGGCTTACCTCGTCAATCATCCTCTCCTCAGCAAACCAATCCCTGGCGAACCCCTCTACCTCTACCTGGCAGCCTCTGAGCAGACCCTCAGTGCCGTTTTAGTGAGGAAAGAAGACCGGGCCCAAAAGCCCATCTACTATGTAAGCAAGGTACTTCGAAATGCCGAGCTCCGCTATCCGAGAATAGAAAAGATGGCTTACGCCTCGGTGATGGCCGCAAGAAAGCTTTGCCCGTATTTTTAGTCCCATTCAGTGGTCGTCCTTACCGACCAACCGCTGAAACAAGTCCTCCACAAGCCAGAGACCTTGGGTCGCCTTATGAAGTGGTCAATCGAGCTGAGCCAGCATGATATAACCTATCAGCCTCGGACTGCGATCAAGGCTCAGGCCTTAGCAGAGTTCATAGTTGAAAGTACCATCCCCGAGTTTAGCCAAGCAATGAAGGGACCGTCTGTTTGGTCAGTCTATGTGGATGGATCCTCCTGTAACGAGGGAAGCGGAGCTAGGGTCATTCTGGCAGGCCCAGATGACTTCATCCTCCAATACTCCCTCCGTATAAACTTCAAGGCCTCTAACAATGAAGCAGAATACGAGGCACTTATAGCCGGCCTTAGGATGGCCCGCAATGCAGGGGCACAATGCCTCCGGATCTTTAGCGACTCTCAGCTGGTCGTTAATCAGGTCTAGGCGAGTATGAAGCGCGTGACGACCGGATGGTTAAGTACTTAGCCAAGGTCAGGAGCCTCATGGCCTTATTTGAAGAAGCCCACATAGAACGAATCCCTCGAGAAGAGAATTCCCAGGCCGATGCCCTTTCTAAGCTAGCCTCTTCCTCCCTCCAAGGTCTCGAGCAGACCGTCTTGATAGAGGTCCTCCTAAAGCCAAGTATAGAGCATGAAAACTCCGACTCAATGGAGTCCCTGCCCGTTTTGCTTCAAGATGACTGGATGAAACCCCTCATCGAATTCCTAAGGGACGGGCTTCTCCCCGAGGACCCTAAGGAGGCTCGAAGAGTAAGAACCCGAGCAGAGCGATACATACTCATCGAGGGCATCCTTTACAAGCGTTCCTTCACACAGGTAGACAGCTAGCCTTATCTGAGATGTCTTTCCCCAGAGCAAGCCGAATACGCCCTGCAAGAACTTCATGAGGGCATCGGAAGGGCACATTCGGGGTCCAGGTCCGTAGCCCGCAAAGTGTTGAACTACGGATATTTCTGGCCTACTCTCCTGTAAGACACCGAACTACACGTTCGGCAGTGCGGCCCTTGCCAGAAGTACTCCAACATCCGACGCCTCCCACAAGCTCCACTCACTTCCCTATCAAGTCCAATCCCCTTGGCAATGTGGGGGATGGACTTACTAGGGCCATTTCCCCTGGCTCCCGGCCAGTTCAAATTCTTAGTCGTGGCAATCGACTACTTCTCAAAATGGATAGAAGCAGAGCCCCTGGCCACGATCACTGAGAACAAGGTCTTTCAGTTCTTTTGGAAGAATGTCATCTGCCGATTCGGAGTCCCTCGGGTCCTCATAACAGACAACGGAACCCAGTTCACTGGGGCTGCCTTCCATGCTCTCTGTGAAGACCTGGTCATCCAACACCAATTTTCCTCCGTATCCCATCCACAGTCAAATGGCCAAGTAGAGAATGCTAACCGACAGATTCTCTCTGGTATCAAGAAAAGATTGGACAAATGTTCCAAAGGCTTATGGGTCGATCAGCTCCCCAACGTGATATGGAACTACCGTACAACAAAACGGACCCCTACAGGAGAAAGCCCATTTAATCTTACCTATGGGTCCGAGGCTGTGATCCCCCTCGAAGTCGGTATACCCTCTCCTCGTCTAATAGCTTATGAAGAAGAACAAAATGCCAGAGAGCTCTGAGCAAATCTAGACCTTATTGACGAGATCCGAGAAAGAGCTGCCATTCGTCAACAAAGCTACCGAAGAAGGATCGAGTTGGCATACAACAAGAGAGTCCGCCCTACGGACCTCAAAGAAGGGGACCTGGTCCTCAGAAAGTTAGCCATCTCGTTCCTAGGTCAGAAGAGCAAATTGGCCCCAAATTGGGAGGGACCCTATAAGGTCGCCAAAGAAGTTAGGCCCGGGACATACAGACTAGAAGACCTTGAGGGCAGAGAGATCCCCAGGACTTGGAATGCCGACCATCTTCTAAAATACCAAGAGAGAGCACCAACGCCTCTCTAAGTATTTTTAAGATGTCAAAATGTTCCTCTCCTATTACTTGTACTGTTTTTCTTTTATTTCTCTCTTGTAATAACGGCTTGCAACTTTAGAAGCAGCCGATTAATAGTCATCAATAAAGAAAGCTTTTTCATATTTTACTTGAAAAAAATTGTTTACGTCTCTCTGCCTCTACTCTTCACTCTAACGATGGTTCGGAGTCCAACACTTGGCTCGATTCTACTTCGCAAGTTCGCTCCTAAGCGAACTAGAGGTAGTTCGCCATTCGGAATTACTCCTACAACCGTTGAACTAATCTAACGATGGTTTGGAGTTCAACACTTGGCTCGATTCTACTTCGCAAGTTCGCTCCTAAGCAAACCAGAGGTAGTTCGGAATTGCTCTCACAACCGTTGAACTGCTCTAACGATGGTTCGGAGTCCAACACTTGGCTCGATTCTACTTCGCAAGTGCGCTCCTAAGCGAACTAGAGGTAGTTTGCCATTCGAAATTGCTCCCACAACCGTTGAACTAATCTAACGATGGTTCGGAGTCCAACACTTGGCTCGATTCTACTTCGCAAGTTCGCTCCTAAGCGAACTAGAGGTAGTTCGCCATTCGGAATTGCTCTCACAACCGTTGAACTAATCTAACAATGGTTCGGAGTCCAACACTTGGCTCGATTCTACTTCGCAAGTTCGCTCCTAAGCGAACTAGAGGTAGTTCGCCATTCGGAATTGCTCCCACAACTGTTGAACTAATCTAACGATGGTTCGGAGTCCAACACTTGGCTCGATTCTACTTCGCAAGTTCGCTCCTAAGCGAACTAGAGGTAGTTCGCCATTCGGAATTGCTCCCACAACCGTTGAACTAATCTAACGATGGTCCGGAGTCCAACACTTGGCTCGATTCTACTTCGCAAGTTCGCTCCTAAGCGACTTAGAGGTAGTTCGCCATTCGGAATTGCTCCCACAACCGTTGAACTAATCTAACGATGGTTCGGAGTCCAACACTTGGCTCGATTCTACTTCGCAAGTTCGCTCCTAAGTGAACCAGAGGTAGTTTGCCATTCGAAATTGTTCCCACAACCGTTGAACTAATCTAACGATGGTTCGGAGTCCAACACTTGGCTCGATTCTACTTCGCAAGTTCGCTCCTAAGCGAACTAGAGGTAGTTCGCCATTCGGAATTGCTCCCACAACCGTTGAACTAATCTAACGATGGTTCGGAGTCCAACACTTGGCTCGATTCTACTTAGCAAGTTCGCTCCTAAGCGAACTAGAAGTAGTTCGCCATTCGGAATTGCTCCCACAACCGTCGAACAACTCTAACGATAGCTCGGAGTCCAACACTTGGCTCGACCGCACTAAGCGAGCTCACTATTAAGCAAGCTCGACTCGTCTCGCGAGTTCGCGAGATTATATGACCAAAGCATAGCTCGGTGCCACTGGCCGAACACTCATGACGCCGACCCCAAACGAGCATAAGACCAGCTCAGGGACCTCGGTACGATGAGCACAGTCACAAACAAAACAACCACACAGAGCTAGGAAAAACACGCAAGTTTGAGAAAGAAATATTAATAATAATTGGGACGCAGTACAAAGCGGCTCTTCCATACAACAAGATTATAAGGCCTTAAAGAGCAAAAATTACAATGCCGACTCACTACACTTAGACTAAATACAAAGGCTTCAAAAACAAAGTCTTCAGTGCCTCCGTGGCGCAGGGATGTTCCTATTCAAAGACAATTGAGGTCGGCGACGTTTACCTCCGGACCCCGATCCCAAACCAGCGAATTGGGACGTGTCCTCGGCGCCGCTCCGACGGATGCTCCACTCGAAGAAATGGCCACAACACTTTGCACATCCCCCGGACTAGGATGGCTGATAGGCGGACGGGTCGCGAGCTCATAAAACGTGATGCCCCGATCGCTCTCTGCGCGAGTACACGAAGTGCTCCTCACATTGATCGGCCCCGAACGCGGTTTAAGACGAGCCACCTCCGCCTCCAGCTGTAATATCCCGGACGGATATTACCGTATATAAATTATTATTTTATTATTATTCCAAAATTGAATTATTTTGGTGATTTTCAACCGGTTTATTCATAGACATCACCTGTACCCAGATATCAGTCAGTATACATCTGTATTGTATCAAATTGATACTGTGATCTTCCGAACTAATAATAAAATTTATTTTATTATTATTTCCGAGAATTAATTATTTTTATACGGATTATGCGAAGATTTTCGGTATACAGACATATATGCGCACATACGTGTAGTATGTCGATTGGTACATTATACAAATTGTGTGTTGTGTATTTTTGGACAACACTTGTTTTGTTATGACAAAACTCAATTAGATTGTTAGGGTTTGATTAGGAGGTTAAACCTAGGGTTACAAAGGCATAAGAGAATTAGGAGGTAATCTTCTAGAAACTCCCCTCCCTCACATAACACCTCCCCACACCATACCCTACACCTCACCCCTACCCCCTACCATGGTATGGCCGGCCCATATTTTAGGGGAGGGCTTTTGTGCAAATGTGTATGTGCAATTTTGCACTATCCACCCTTCTCCCCACCTATAAATACCCCCTCCTTCTCCTCCTTCTCTCATTTTAGAAAACAAAAAGAAAGAAAGAAAGGAAAGGAAAAGAAAGAGAGAACCTCATGTTAACTTTGAGAGTTTTGTTTTGTAGGGTGTTAGAAGCTTTCTAAAAGCTTAGGGGAAGGAGAAGTTAAGCTAGCAAGTTCTTCCAACAAAGAAAACAAGGTGGGGGTTCTCCATATTTTTATTTGGTTGTTTGTTTGCTTGTTTGTTTGTTTGTTTTGTTGTTTGACTTCTTCTCCTACCTTCTTGTTTTGTTTTCTTTTGTTTTTGGGTGAGTTTTGTGATGGGTGTGTTGTGAATGTTATGATGAATAAAAAGAGAGAAAAATAGTAGTAGTACCTACTAAAACATATAAAGATCACATCTTTAACATTGTAAGTTGTTGTTTATGTATGTTGTTGGACTAAAAATGACATAATGCATATGAGCTTGAACATACAACCGATTGAGGGTTGTAGGACTTGTAGGACTTAGTATACATAAGCATATGAACATTCTTATACAACCATTTTGGTTGTAGGACTTGATTGAACTTGGACAATAATAATAAGCATATGTTTTATTGTAATTTTCTTTCTTAATAAAAAGATTTTTTCTTTGTTAATCACTAGTTGTAGAAATAATAAAAAGATCTTTTCTTTGTTAATCACTAGTTGTAGAAATAATAAAAAGATCTTTTCTTTGTTAATCACTAGTTGTAGAAATAATAAAAAGATCTTTTCTTTATTAATCACTAGTTGTAGAGTAAATAAAAAGGATCTTTTCTTTTCTCACTAGTGATAATAAAGACTAATAAGCAACTAAGTAGTAGCATACTAAAATAAAAAGTAGTAGTATGTTGATTAAATGAAGTAGTAGTAGTATGTGGATTAAATAAAGTAATAGTGGTATGTTGTTAGAAAGAAGATGTTTTATGTAGTAAGTTGTATGTTTTGTTCTTGATAAAAATGGAGTAGTAGTAGTAGTAGATAGTTGTAGGATGTTTTCTAAAAATATCCTATCATGTTTTTATGCTTAGATAGTTGTAGGATTTCTTCTAAAAATATCCTATCATGTTTAGAATGTTGTAGGATTCTTTCTAAAAATTTACCTATCATGTTTTCATGCTAGAATGTGGTAGGATGCTTTCTAAAAATTTATCCATCATGTGTTCATGCTAGAATGTGGTAGGATGCTTTCTAAAAACTTACCTATCATGTTTTCATGCCAGAATATTGTAGGATGCTCTCTAAAATTTCCTATCATGTTTTAGGAATACTATTCCATGTTTAGAATGTTGTAGGATTAATTCTAAAATTGCCTACCATATGTAGGAATGACATATATGTTGTAGGTTTCTTTCTAAAATTTTCTATCATATTTTTATGCTTAGAATGTTGTAGTATGCTTTCTAAAATTACTTATCATGTTTTAGGAATGCTATTTCATGCTTAGAATGTTGTAGGATTAATTCTAAAATTTCTACCATGTTTAGATTAATTCAATTATACCTAGAATGTTGTAGGATCCATGATAAAATTACTTACCATGATTAGAAGTATATATATACATACATATATACTTAGGAATGTTGTATGTTCATACTAGTAGCTACCCATGCTTAGTAAGACATTCATGTTTAGTAGCTATTCATGCTTAATAAAGATTCATGCTTGGATGATAGTAGAAAAGTTGTATACCATGTTAGTTTAATTGTAGGTAAGTGATATACCATGCTAGTTAAATTATAGGTATGTGATATACCATGCTAGTTTAATTGTAGGTATGTGATATACCATGCTAGTTAAATTGTAGGTATGTGATATACCATGCTAGTTTAATTGTAGGTAAGTGATATACCATGCTAGTTAAATTGTAGGTATGTGATATACCATGCTAGTTTAATTGTAGGTATGTGATATACCATGCTAGTTTAATTGTAGGTAAGTGATATACCATACTAGTTAAATTGTAGGTATGTGATATACCACGCTAGTTTAATTGTAGGAATGTGATATACCATGCTAGTTTAATTGTAGGTATGTAATATACCATGCTAGTTTTAATTGTAAGTAAGATCTATGCCATTCTAGCTTAATTACAAGTAAGTTGTATGCCATGCTAGCTTAATGGTAATTAAGTTGTATGCGATGCTAGATTAAATGAATACTCATGATACCCATGCTTAGATAAGTATTTGTTCATGCTATGTTAGTAGATGATCATGCTTAATCATTATTCATGCTAAGTAAGTAGGTGTCATGCAAATTATTGATCATGTTAAATTAATGATATCCATACTATGATATTCATGCTTAGATTAAAGAAACTACCCATGGTTAGTGGTAGTGATTTTATGTTGTGTTCTATACCATGCTAAAGTTCAAATACATGCTTAGAATATTGTAGGGATAGTGTTAGAATTACCTACTATGCCTTGGAATGTTGCTTGTTCATACTAGTTTGAGTTGTGGTGATTAGTCATGATAAGTAGTAAGCTTTTATGCTCAATTTATAACCTATGTTTGACTATAGTGGACTTCATGTCTAGGTCGTAGTAATTTTCGTGCTTAAGCTCGATGTAAGCACAAGCATTAATCATATTCATACTTAGGAGTATCATGATGAGTGGGTGTGCTATATGATTAGATTGTCGTAGGAAGATGCTTGTAATTGTATGCCATACTTAAGGCGCTATAGGTTGAAGTAATAAGGATTGGGAAGACCACTAGTGATAGTTAGTCCGATAAAGGCCGTTATGTCGCCTTCGGATTCTTCCGTAGTAGAATACCGACCATAGAATATTAGTAGACTCTTCTGTTGCTTCTAATAATAGGAGATCAAGTTTGCTAGTAGCACGTTTAGTTGCTTGTAAGATTGATTACCTGTATGGTTGTTTGCATATGGCTATGCTCGTACATGGCTCGACTGGCCCGTACGCAGCTGTGGGTCTCATACGTAGCTTACTTGGCTCGTATGTAGGTGGTTGTCTCGTACGCGGTCCGACCGGCCCGTGCGTAGCCGTTGGTCTCATACGCGGCTTATTTGGCTGGTATGTACGTGGTCATCTCCTACGAGGCCTGCCTGGCTCGTAGGTAGTTATTGTTTCATACGTAGCTTATTGGCTCGTATGTGGTTGTTACTCGTGTATAGCTTGTTAGCTAGTACACAGTTCGTTGTGCTTGTCTAGGGTGATGTTACCACCCTAAGGGCTATCGACCGTCAAGACATATGTTTTCTTACCCTAAGGAACTGTGGAGGAGTCACTTCTTGTGTACCGTCGAATCTTAACCAGGGTAGGTTAATCGAGGACCGGAGTATAGACGAAATCCAAGTCTAGGGTAGCGGCATGCATGTATATTCGCACGGCCCAAGTCTTGGATCGATGAGCCACGAACCGGATCCTGAGGGATTCTGGTAAGTCTAGGTTGAGCAGCCTAGTATAGTCGTCCTGCGAGGTCTACTGTAAAGGCCTAGCATGTTGAGTTTATAATATTTTCATCCCTAGGATTGTTCGAGTCAGGGACATCATTAGGATAGTGACTTACAAGGATCATTTTACTTAAACCCTTTTTGCCGGGGGAGAGGAGTCGGTGGTAGGGGGCCCCCTTACACTAACTCGTCCCTTGAGGCAGATCATAGGTGGTGTATTGGGTTGTACTTTCCCGTCAAAGGAATACGCACGGTGCCGTCTCACAAGTTGAGGACACGGGTTGCGTATCTCGCTCTGTTAATTCCTGAAATACCGTGGCTGGGGTGCCACAGGATGCATGGTGCAGTCCTGCACTTGCTAGACCCCAGAGGGTGCCACAGGGTAGGCTTCGAGCTATCATGCGCTTGCGAAACCCTATAGTTTGATTTTGGAACGATGCCCGATATACTGGGATCGAGTGAGGTCTGGCATGCCGGGTAGTAGTGGAAAACGGAGACACCATAAGTAGACTGCATGGGGGGACTTGACCCCTTCTGCAACCTCACAGAGTCATGGAGTATTGTCAGGAACAGGTTGTGTACAATTAGAAGTTCATAACGTGGGTTCAAATCCCTATATATGGAGAAACGGCTTGAGATGGGGTCGCATGTAGTATGGGCTGCATGTTGCTTCGGAGACTTGCTGACATTAGAATAGGAAGTGTCCTAGTTCTATTTTAAATACCGCATTAGAGTCTAGTCATAGCACTCACAAACACTTAAACTACACCAACACCATTGCTATATTTTGTATATTGTTTGGGAGATTCGCTGCTATATGATCAGCCTTTAAGCATCAGTGAATACTGACGTCCCCACTTCCATAGGTACTGGATCGCCAAAGTACAAAGGCAAAATTCAGGAGGACTCAAGGCAAGGAAAGCAAGGAGTCAGTGTTATGTTTAGTTCCGCTGCAGTATATGTATTGATTATGCATTAGTTGAGAAGTACTCTGATGTAAGATGTTGAAGGTTGCAATACTTAGAAATGTAAAGGTAATATTGTAACTCTATTGTAAGGTTTTACAGTTGTACAATATTCAGACTTGTAACACTTTGTGTATTGAATAAAAAAAAGTTTTAAATTCTCCTGTTTTTCTGTGTATTGTGACTAATTGAAGAAAAGGTCTTAGCTCGTATCACGATTTCCCAGTATTGAAAATCGGGGCGCTACACCAGCTCTGAGATCCGGTCCCGCAGCGAGTCATCTTTGACGTTGACCTCGAAGCGAGGAGGTATCACGGAGCTCGGGATGCCGGAGCGACTCGCGATAAGACGGCGAAGGTGAGTGACTTCGATGCTCTTATCCACCGTGGCTCTCTTCAGTGCGTCGACCACGGTCGTCAGCTCGTCACGTTCGGTCGTCAGTTTAGCCACCTCGGCCGTCAATCCCTCTCCCTCCGTCCGAAGCTCCGTCTCTACTGTTTGCAGGTGGCAGATCTCGGAAAGCAGATCGTCCCTCTCCGCTGTTATTTTGGATAAGGTGTGGCGAATGCACTTGATCCGAAGGCCATAGCTAAATGCAGTCGACGAACCCTCATCCTCCCCTAAAGGGGTCATCTCGGCGATCCTGCTCTCCAGTCGCCGGATCTCGATGTCTCGCCGACCCAGGATGAGTTGAAGATGGTTCCGCTCGCTTTCGGCTCTGCGCAATCGCAGCTCAACTTCGTAGAGCCGCTCCCGGCACCTCGCCAAGCACAGCCTCAACGCTCCTAAGCCGACCTCGACGGCTTGAGTGTTGTCCCCCGAGCTAGTAGGCTCGACGGCTTGAGTCACCACCGCAAGCTGAAAAGAAGTCGAAGCAAACAACAAATTCTCAAACACATTGCCGAACTCCTACACTTAGCCAAATTTCAAAAATTTTCGAGAAAAATAGATAGACACAGTCGAGCCCAAAAAGATGATTTCATTCATTACAAAAAGCGGTGGCCAGTCCGCGATTAGGCCTTACAAAAAAAAAGAAAAGAAAAAGAGAGAAAAAGAACAGAAGTAAAAGCAAGCGGAGTCAGGGCGCGACCTCTTTCCCGGGGCGATGAGAATGGGTGGGGGTCGACGTCTCTGAAGGGGTCACCACCACCAGCGGGGTTACCACAGAGCTCGGGACCTTGCCGACGACTTCGACTTCAGTCTCGGCTTCTTCCTCCCCTTCTTCTTCTTCCCCTTCTGATTCAGGGTCGAAGCCCTCGACGTGGCCAGGGAACAGTCTCCACCCCGAGCAGTCCACGTCAGGGTACGCTTTCGTCACCCGGGCGATGGCTTCGGCGTAAGCTTTGGCCATGTTTTGGGCGAGGAAACCTTGCGCCTTCGCCAGGGTCGCGTCCTCTGCCCCCTTCACCGCCGCAGCCTTGGCCTCTTCAGCTTCGGCCAAATGCTTGGCCGCCTCCTCCTTCTGGCGAAGAAGGTCGCTCTCCAACTTCGCGACCTGCCCCTCGAGGTAATCGACCCTCGTCGCCTTCGCTTCGAACTCGACCGTAAGCTTGTCGAGCTCGTTCCCCATCCGAGCCTTCTCCTTCCGAGTTTGGTCGGACTCCTGCTTCAGCTCCTTCTCCAGAGCCGTCAACCTCTCGGTGAGGTGTCCAAAATGGACGATGATCTGCGACAAGGAAAGAAGTATTAAAAGACTTAGAAAAACTATAGCTAAAGAAATTCAGCGACAGCAAAAATCTAATACTTACCGAGACGGCCGAGCGAGCAATCTCGATGACGTCGTCACCTTCTTGCCCGGCCTCCATGGCGGCGCAATCCTTCGGCGTCGCCAGATGCTTGACGGCCTGCATGCTCGCCAAGGAGTTGCCGAGGAATCCATCATGTTTCCGAACTTGTCAGTCCAGAATATGGATCCTCTTGTGCTCCTCGGTCAGGAGCTCCTCGGCCACCACTGACAGCGGCGGCATCGCCATCCCGAGGGCTGCGGCGATGGGGAAGTCACCAACCCCGGTTGATGCCGAGGCGCCAGCATCGCCAATGGCCGGACTCCGAAACGTCTTCGCCTCCTCGACCATCTCCGTGACCCTCGGAGTCTTTGGGGTCGGCAACTTGGTGACCACCCTCTTGTGCTTCTTCGGCGCCTTACTGGCGAGCCCAGCTCTGAGAGCCAACACCGCATCGTAGTCCATCGCCTCTGCATTAAAAACACAGTTAGTTAGCACATACAAGTCATGAGAAGTAAAGTACGAAAAATAGAGCACGAAAGCGTAAAAGAAGCCGCGTACTGGGGTCTACACGGCAGATCCCTCCCCTGAACAGGACATCCTCGGTCAGCTCCTTCCAATCATACTTCGGCCGATCGAGAAGTGTCCGAACTGCCTCTTCTTCTTCAGGACGAAGCTTGGGCAGCGCCTTCGCCCTCTTCGGCACCCCTTCCGCCCAACTGGAGGGGATCGGTCAGGCCTCCGGACTCCGCACTATCAAGAACTTTTCACGCCAGTGCTTGATGGAGTCGGGGCATATGACGAGCCTGCCGCCATGCCTCAGAGCCAAATAGTATCGGAGATCCTACCTGTTCCCTTGGTGTAGCCGATAGATTGTCCGAAGCACATTCAGCTCCGGCTCGATCCCCGCAGCTTGGTAGTGAAGTACGAAGCCGTTTATGACTCTCCATGCGTTCGGCATAAGTTGGATGGGGCTGACCCCGAACCAACTCAGGACGAGGATAGCGAACGGATGGAGAGGTAGCCGAGCCCCGGCGATAAAGGCGTCAACCGGCCAGCAACACATGGTCACTGGCAACGGCGAGTTGGCCCTAACCCCGGGACCCGGCAGCATAAGCTCGTACTCCTCCGGGATCTGGAAACTGTCCCGGATCACTCCCAAGTCCTCTTCGCGAAGGATCGACACCGTCTCGTCCGCCTCCGTCGTCTCCCTCGCCGCATTCTCCTCGAAGGACCTCCTCCTCCCATGAACTATGCGCTCGGCGTGCTCCTCCGAAAGCTCCCAACCCTGTGGAGTCCCGTCAGTTGCCCCGGCAATCTGCCGAACTCCCCCATACGCTTCGGCTCCTCCACGATCGAATCTTTGTCGAACACCTTCTTGCCCTTGTCTGGCCGACTCGGAGTGTGGGCTTCGACGACTTCAAGGGAGGGCTCGGACCAAGAGGTCGACTCGGAGACAGAAGCAAGAGACATAGTTTATGAAATAAACTAAGTATAAATTACCTTAAAAGATTAGCTGCCGGAAACTCCACCAGAAAACGAACGGCGATCACCAGAAACACTCGCTTAGCACAAAAGATCGTCTGAGAAAAAGAGAGGAGAAGTGAAAAATGAGAGAGGGGGGTGAGGTTTTATAGAGCGAGGCGCGCAAAACGAGGATAATGGGCCCAAACAACCGGCCCACCTACGCAAAACGACAAAAGCGACTAAAACCGTCGCCTTGTTTGCCACGCCAAGCCGTACATCGCATTAATTGCAGTTCCATCTGACAGAAGCTCAGAGGTCATTACATTAATTGGCGTCCCATCTGTCAGAGCTGTTAGAAGTCCAGAAGTCACCAACTCCGCAGAGCATCCTCTGCCCAAAAACGACAAAATCTTGGACCTCGGCACCAGCTGCCGAGTGTTCTTGACACCGACCGTGTTACATGGGAAGTTGGGGTTCGGCACCAGCTGTCGAGCGTTCTTGACACCGACTGTGTTACATGGGAAGTTGGGGTTCGGCACCAGCTGCCGAGCGTTCTTGACACCGATCATGTTACATGGAAAAATTGGGGTTCGGCACCAGCTGCCGAGCGTTCTTGACACCAACCATGTTACATGGAAAAATTAGGGTTCGGCACCAGCTGCCGAGCGTTCTTGACACTGACCGTGTAACATGAAAAGTTAGGGTTCGGCACCAGCTGCGAAGCGTTCTTGACACCGACCGTGTTACATGGAAAAATTGGGGTTCGGCACTAGCTGCCGAGCATTCTTGACACCGACCGTGTTACATGAAAAAATTGGGGTTCGGCACCAGCTGCCGAGCGTTCTTGACACCGACCGTGTTACATGGAAAAGTTTGGGTTCGGCACCAGCTACCGAGCGTTCTTGACACCGACCGTGTTACATATAAAGTTAGGGTTCAGCACCAGCTGCCGAGCGTTCTTGACACCGACCGTGTTACATGGAAAAATTGGGGTTCGGCACCAGTTGCCGAGCATTCTTGACACCGACCGTGTTACATGGAAAAATTGGGGTTCGGTACCAGCTGCCGAGCGTTCTTGACACCGACCGTGTTACATGAAAAAATTGGGGTTCGGCACCAGTTGCCGAGCGTTCTTGACACCGACCATGTTACATGGAAAAATTGGGGTTCGGCACCAGCTGCCGAGCGTTCTTGACACCGACCAGGTTATATGGAAAAATTGGGGTTCGGCACCAGTTGCCGAGCATTCTTGACACCGACCATGTTACATGGAAAAATTGGGGTTCGGCACCACCTGCCGAGTGTTCTTGACACCGACCAGGTTATATGGAAAAATCGGGGTTCGGCACCAGCTGCCGAGCGTTCTTGACACCGACCATGTTACATGGAAAAAGCTACCTCGAACCTCGCCGAACTCCCTCTCTGCACTCACAACCTCGTCGAGGTGCCTCCGCTCTTCAGAAAAAAGTGCCGAACCACCCATGGACTTCGGCCTCCTGGGTAGCAAACGCACGAAGGGGTCGGCGACGTGATACGAGCATGTAGACCACGCAACGAGGGAAAATAACCGACCCATTCGCCGAAGAATTGCAGAAAAACGATTAAAAAATTCGAAAAAATCAAGGGAAACTCTTGGGAGATAATTATAAGCACGGGGGGTTCTAATCCCAGCAAATAACTATCACCAAGAAGAAACTCCCCCGAATGACGGATCGGCCCATGACCAGAAGAGCTCAAGAACAGCTTAGAGCACAACCAGCCTAGACAATCACTATACTACCACCTGCAGAGATTCGAAACCTTCCATATGGGCTCCGATACAACTCCGCTAGCCATTAAAACAGTAAAACTACTCCTCAAATGCTGATCAAGCTCAGTCTTCGGGAGTGGGGGGCTCGTGATATGGCTAAAAATGGGGTTAAATCGGAACCGCTCAAATCTAGAACGAATCTTAAAGCTTAGGGGTAAAATAGTAATTTCTCTTACCAATGGGTCTGAAATGGGTACTGGATCTCTTCCCCAAAGATCCAACAACCCACGAACGGATCCACCTCAACCGGGTGCGGGTTTCAACCCACAGCAAACCCGATCCAACAGGATAGAATTAGGGTTTCTGATTAATCCTAATCAACGGCCCTGATTCACATCTATCCTTTCACTGGGAATTAGGGATTACATTCCTAATCTATTTACGGGAATTATATTCCTTATCAGATCACGGGGATTACATTCCTAATCTGATCCCCAAGACGCCTATAAATACCGCCCATCCATCTCTATTAAGAGGTAATCAATCTTTCGCCAATTTACGCTCTTTCATAATCATTCCGGATTACTGACTTGAGCGTCGGAGGGTGCGTCGCCGAGATCAACCCCGGTGTCTCGCACTGTTTGCAGGTGTACGGCGGGAGTCAGCGATCAAACTCCGGTGGAACAGGCTTCAGGTTTGCTATTCAAGTTTCCCAAGAATCCACAAATACTATCTGTTTGCCCCCACACCAAATTTAGCGGCAACAAATGCGGTTTGTGCAAAGTTCTCTACATTCACACTTTCACCAAATGAATAAGGTAATTCATCTCTAATTACTAATTTAGCCATTTGTCTACGAACGAGATCGTGATCGTAGTTATGACTATCTATTTGGCCAGTCTTAGGGTGTATTTTTTATTGTTTGAGATTGTCTTTAGAAAATTCGAGTTGACATTTACTTAAGTGTCGTTGAAATGTACCCGTTCTCGATCCTATTTTAAACTTATATGGTGTTTGACACTTCTTTTCTAACTCGTAAAACAAGAGAGACTACTTCCGAAGTACACAATTATTTTAATTTTGTCCCTTCACAAAATTATAAGAGTGTATGACTAAAAATATGTAAGAAGTGTCAAACACCATATAAATTTAAAATAGGATCGGGCACGGGTACACTTTAACATCACTTAAATAAATGTCAACCCGAATTTTCGAAAGGCAATCCCACACAAAAAAAATACATCCTAGAATCGGTCAAGTAGATAGTCATAGTTACGATCACGATATCGTTCGTAGGGAAATAGCTAAGTTAGTAATTAGGGGTGAATTACCATATTCGTTTGGTGAAAGTAGGTATGTAGAGACTTTTGCACAAACCTCCTTAAACCACCATTATAAAAAGATTGCTGAATGTAGTTAAGGGTGATTGTATATTAGTTTATAATGAGACTAAGGATTTTTTGAAAGCAACGCTAACATCACTAAACACTAGAGTTTCTTTGATATCGGATGGATGGGTAGGAGTAAACGACGTTCTAATGATGTGTGTAACATGTCATTGAATAGATTCGGATTGGATACTTCAAAAGAGAATAATTTCATTTGGATTTGTTAGGTACCCACATAAGGGTGAAATTATATATAGCCACACACATTATGGAAGCATATAATAATTTTGGTGTTTATGATAAAGTGTTTGCTATTGGTTTTGATAACGTCTCTAATAATACTAAGGTAATTGATAATTTGAAAATTACTTTAGATCCTTTTGAACCCAAAATTTTCTATATTAGGTGTGCTGGTCATATTTTAAAGCTTTGTGTACAAGATGCACTAAAATATGGAAACAATAAACTTGATGCAATGACAGATTGTGTTCATTATATTACATTGAGTGGTCCAATATATCAAGCTTTTCATGATTGGTGTAAATTTAGGGGAGTTGTATATAAACGTTTTCCTAAAGATGTTAAACATCGTTGGAATTCTATATTTGATTTATTGGGTGTTGTTCTTCATTATCGTTTTAATCTTAGAGATTTTATGTTGCAATGAGTATGCAAAATTGTATGTTAGATAATGATTTTTGTTTTTTTGCCGATAGTTTGTATAAATTTTTAGGACCTTTTAACGATGCTACTTTGCAATTTTTAAAAACATATACATCTACATCGAGTGGTATTTTACTTAATTGTCACTATGATGACAACAATTAAATATTTGCAAAATGACCCTTTTATTGGGGATATGGTTAATGCGTCATATATTAAAATTTTAAAATATTTTCATCCACTTCCTATGTTATATTGTGTAGCTAGTGTAATGAATCTCATGATTAAATAAAATGGCACAAAAAATTTAATTGAAATTTTTTTCACTTATGCCCCACACGATGCAATATTGGACGCATCAAACATTTGGTATATATATTCGACGTAACTTGATTGTATGCATCAATTTAATTTAGTCCTAACTAATTTTTTACACTTATACCCCACACGATGCAATATTGGACGCATCAAACGTTTATTGTGGATTTTTTGTAATGAGGAAATTGGATTTATGACATATCATCCTGTACTTCGATAGAGATTCATCCAGCATTTTAAGCTTCTCCAGAAGGCTCAAATTCTGGAGCATGCAACATACCACTTGTTTAAGGAATCCATAGCTGGTGCTAATGTATCAGTAAGTATTCAACCATCTTAACTTATTCCCCATGATACGGATATTTTAATGTGGAAGTAGTATTGTATGGGATGCGTCACACATGCAACTCAGTAGCACTTCTTAACAGTACTTCATAATTGGGTATTTGTGACATCACTTCCACAAAACTTCCCTATTTTGGTACAACCTCCCAAAAAAACTTATTTCTATGATACAGAGATTTAAGTTTTTTGGATGTGTATTTTCATGGGGGTTATACCAATATATCAATATGTTTTGATGGATTTTTTGCAACCAGGATATTTTTTGGATCTAAAAAATTACCTTTGCAGTTTTGCATGTAATTGGGAGTGCTTCTTAGCTTATTTATCTTGACCAAGTGCGAGCCTAACCATTTCCTTTAACATTTTTAGAACATAGCAAAACTAAACTATTTCAAAGAAGTCCAAAGGATCACTACTTCGCTTCGAGGGAGTTTTTCGGGTGATCAGGACAAACTACTTGAGCTCCGCCAGATAGAGCAGGTTGTGGAGCACAACAGGATCGCCCTAAATGTAATCAACGTAGTTGGCGCTCACGATCCATCCATGAAAATCTCATTAGAGTTCACTCACCACCCATTCTTTGTTGTTGCAGTGGTTAAAAGATCATAGAGTAATCTGTGGCCAAAACCAATTTTGAGCAGTTAATAAATCTCCAGATATTGCTCTGGAGTTATATTGTTATTGCCTGTAACATTAGCATGTTATTGCGTCTATTATTCTTAGCAGATGATAATTTCTTCAAAGAACTTTTTAGTTCAGGTATCATTATTTTCGTTATGACTTCACGATTAACAGAAAGTTTGTTTAGGTTATTTCTGTAAATGGCAATAACCTGGTAAGGGTTATTGTCATTTAATTTAACGTAACTTGATTGTATGCATCAAACATGTGGTATATATATTGGACGCATGATTGCTGCATTAGTTAGGACTAAATTAAATGAATAGACTTAAGTTGACACCAAGCATATGCATAGTCCTGTTTACCAGTTTCTGATTTCGTTACAAGTTACATGATTTGGTTACATGATTTTGATTTAAAAGTAAGTCACATGATTTTGATTCATAAGTTGCATGATCCTGTTTCCTTGCTTTCCGTTTTATTTGACTACATTTTCCGTTGCATTCCTTCCATGCTATGTTCTATACTCTTGTTTCCTGTTTCGCATTCTGTTTGTCCTGTTCCTGTACTCTCTTTTGCTTGTAGTACTTGCGGCTCGTAACTTGCACTAACGGGCAGATTATTTTCCGGTTCCTCTGTTTCTTCCAATAATAATTGTACAGGTTTTAGAGACGAGTTACCAGAAGGAGTGAGTGATCAAGTGTTTTAAGCTAGCCTAGAATCTTTCATGCTTTAGTTCATTTCTGTATTGAGTTTATTATTTCCTCTTGTTGCTACTTGAAACTTGTATTGGACATTGATATGGCTAAAAATGGGGTTAAATCGGAACCGTCCAGATTGGGCACGAATCTTGAAGCTCGGGGGTAAAAAGGTAATTTCACATACAAGCGGATCCAAAGCGGGTACTGAATCTCCTTCTCGCAGATCCAATAACCCGCGAATAGATCCACACCCATTGGGTACGGGTCTCGACCCAAGACGAACCCAAACCGACAAGAGACAAATCAGGATCCATGATGTGGCCAAATCAATGGCCTTGATTTGCTCTCACCGGGAATCAAGGAAAGATTTCCTAAACAGACTGAGGATTTTGCTCCCGGCTGTTACACAGGGAATCAGACCCTTAAACGGCTCCCCTGGCGACTATAAATATGACCCCTCTACGACCATGACCAGGTTAATCACTTTTTCACCACTTTAGGCTCTTTCTTAATCTCTTCTGATTACTGACAAGAGCGTCGGAGGGTGCGTCGCCGGAATCAACCCCGGTGTTTCGCACTTCCTTGCAGGTCGCGGCAGGAGCAAGGAGGCTGAGTCAACTGTTCAGGTTTTTTCGGACTCACAAATTCTATCTGTTTACCCCCACACCGAAATCAGCGGTAACAGATTGGCACCGTCTGTGGGAAGAACCACACGAACAGCCTCAACTTCTTCTTCGTCGTCCTCTGCAGCCATGCCTCCGAAGAAGGTCAGATCTAGAGGGTCGACCCGCGTGGGCAATCCCGCCGACCCTATGGAGGAAGCTCCGGTCAACCCCATTCCACAGTCTGATCTTCCTCCACCGGCCCAGCAGGTCCCACCTCCTCATCCCAAGCAGCAACCCAAAAATGGCCCTTCCGGTCATAACGGCCGGAAGCAGAAGCAGCCCCTCCATCAGGACCATGTCTCGGTCCATAATGGGTCCTCGGACTCAATGGCCTCTCACCATCCCGACCTCCGCAACACTCTCCTGAACCGCTAGAAGGACGACGACCTCCGCACCCACCTTGACGAGAGGCGGGCCCGAGAGGGAGCCTCCCGCCAGCGTCAGGGTGAGCGGTCACCTCGCCGCCGAGACGGTAGGAGGTCCCCGGACCGCAGAGGTCGACCAGCATCTCCCGAACGCAGGAGGAGGAGGCCGCATTCCCCCGCGGATCGGCATCCTCGGAGGAACAATGACGCACCGATCACTCGTGCCGAGTTCCTGCAATTTCAGGACACCGTTCTGCAGGCTCTCAACCTTCGGCAGAACGTCCAAAATGCTCAGAGGGCTCCGACGCCCCCGAGGGACCCCAGTCCTCACTGCCGAACTCGAAGTCCTTCCCCGGCTCCCAGTCGCCAGCGGCAGCAATACAGCCCACGCCGATCCCAGGACTACCGGTGCCAGAGTCCGCGCTCCCCCTCCTATGAAGAGGAGTCCGGGGGGTCATACGATTACCAGCGAAGGGACGACGCCCTCATCCGCCGTATCCACGAGGTGGAAAGGCGTATCGGCCGCATGGACAGGGAGGAGGAGTCCCGAGCAGGAACCTTCCGTCCCAGCCGACCCCCCTTCTCACGGTCGATCATGGAGGCCCACATACCGAGGAGTTTCAAACCTCCACAGTTTGAAACATACTCCGGGGAATCCGACCCGGTCGATCATGTCGAAAGCTTCAAGACCCTGATGCTGATCCATCAAGCTTCCGACGCCGTGCTTTGCAGGACCTTCCCAGCCACCCTCAGGGGGTCGGCTCGGGAATGGTATTCCAGGCTCGCCCCCTCCTCCATCTTCTCGTTCGAGCAGTTTGAAACACTGTTCATTACTCACTTCGTGAGTAGCAGGCGAGCCGAGAAGACAAGTCTCTCCCTGCTGAACCTGCGGCAGGAAAGGGAAGAGAAGCTACGGGACTATGTGAAAAGATTCACCGCAGAGGTAAGGTCTATCGCCTCCTTAGACCAGTCAGTGGCGACCGTGGCGTTCCAGTCGAACGTCCTCAACGCCAACCTCCAATCGTCCCTAGCCAAGAAGCCACCGCATGACTTCGCCGACCTCCTCCTGAGGTGCGAGAAGTACATCCGAGCAGAGGAGGCTGAAGCCCTTCCGAGCTTCGGAGGGCCCTCCACAGGGTCGAAGAGGAAGGCGACGGGGGAAGAGGGGTCCAAGAAAGCTCAGAAGGATAATGGCGGTCAGCGTCGCCCTCCCCCCAGGTTCGAGAAGTTCACTCCCCTCACCACTAACGTCTCTACTATCCTAATGGAAGTGGAGAAGGAGGGGGTCATCCCTCCAGCTCCGAGGATGCACACCCCGGCGAAAAGGAGGAACAAAGATAAGTGGTGTCGTTACCACCGAGACCACGGCCACGACACGAACAACTGCCGAGCTTTGAGAGATGAGATCGAAGCCCTCATCCGGAGGGGGCAGTTGGCCAAATTCGTGAAGGCTAACGATCGGACGGATCGCAACTCTCCTCCGCCTCAGGGAGCTAACAAGCGCTCCGAGCGGTGCGAGGAAACGCCCGAGTTCGAGAAGGAACGGATTCTGCACCTGATCCACGGAGGCCCTATGGGGGGCTCCTCTAATTCCTCCCGGAAGGCCTTCGTCCGAAAGGTCAACTCGGTCCACAGTGCCCCTCCCCCAAAAGGTCTCGGCGTCCCTGTGTCTTTCTCCGATGCCGACCTCGAAGGGGTCCGAACCCCACACTGCGATGCCCTCGTCATCGACCTCCGCATGGCCAACTTCAAGGTGCAGAGGATTTTAGTAGACAATGGGAGTTCGGTCAATATCCTCTTCCTCTCGGCCTTCCGAGGCCTGCAGCTGTCCCGAGACCGTCTCAAGCCGGCCGGTTACACACTCCACGGGTTCACGGGGGTCCCGGTAACCGTCGAAGGAGTGATAACCCTGGACGTTACTGCGGGAAGCACCCCTACTACCCGGACCGAGCCGATGGACTTCATGGTCGTCGACGTCCCGGCAGCATATAATGTCATTCTAGGCCGACCCGGCCTAGCCGCCTTGGAAGCTGTTCCCTCGGCGTATCATTTGAAAATGAAGTTCCCCACTCGGTCGAGAGTAGGGGAGGTCAGGGGAAGCCAAGAAACAGCCCGGAAGTGCTACATGACTTCCACCGGGGGACCAGTGCTCTCGCTCGAGACACTAGAAATCCCCGAGCCGAAAGCTAGTCCAACGTCCGAGCCGGCAGACGAGTTAGAAGAAGTGCTCTTCTCGGACGAGGACCCGAGCCGGAAGTTCCTCATCAGCAAGTCCTTGCCGACCGCACTGTGCTCGGACCTGATTCAATGCATCCGGGATAACCGCGACTTGTTCGCTTGGTCGGCCGCGGACATGCCCGGCATTTCCGAGGAGCTGCTCGTCCATCGCCTGAGTGTCGAACCGGGGTGCAAACCGGTTCAACAGAAGAGGCGAAAGTTCGCTCCCGAGCGACAACAGGATATCAAGAAGGAGGTTGATAAACTTCTGAAGGCCAAGTTCATACAGGAGGTAAATTACCCCGAGTGGCTGTCGAATGTTGTAATGGTCAAGAAGTCCAATGGCTCGTGGAGGATATGCATTGACTTCACCGACCTGAACAAGGCGTGTCCGAAGGATCCGTTCCCTCTCCCGAACATCGACACCCTTATTGACGCCACCTCGGGCCATGAGCTCCTCAGCTTCATGGACGCCTTCTCGGGGTACAATCAAATCCGAATGTTCCCTCCGGACATTCCGAAGACCTCCTTCGTCACCGACCAAGGCCTCTACTGCTATCGGGTCATGCCGTTCGGCTTGAAGAACGCGGGAGCCACCTATCAGCGCCTCGTCAATAAGGTTTTTCAGAACCAGATAGGCCGGAATATGGAGGTGTACGTTGACGACATGCTCGTCAAGAGCGTCCGAGGCACAGATCACGTGGCCGACCTCCAGGAGGCCTTCGGCATGTTGAGAAAGCACAGCATGCGGCTGAACCCGAACAAGTGTGCGTTCGGGGTCTCCTCGGAAAAATTCCTCGGCTTCATGGTAAGCCAACGAGGGATCGAAGCTAATCCCGAGAAGATTAAGGCCATATTAGACATGGCCCCGCCTCGGAACATCAAGGAGGTGCAGAAGCTTACCGGTCGGCTCGTCACTATCGGGCGGTTCCTCTCGAAGTCAGGGGAAAAGTACCTCCTCTTCTTCAAAGCACTCAGGGGGGCTAAGGGTTTTGAATGGGGCCAGCCACAACAGGAGTCGTTTGACCAGCTGAAGGCCTACTTAGTGAACCCCCCTCTGCTCAGCAAACCTGTCCCGGGCGAGACTCTCTTCGTCTACTTGGCTACTTCCGAGCAGACCTTGAGCGTTGTCCTGGTAAGAGAAGAGGACCGAACCCAAAGGCCGATCTACTACGTGAGCAAAGTGCTTCGGGACACCGAGCTCCGCTATCCGAAGATAGAGAAGATGGCCTACGCCCTAGTCACGGCGGCGAGGAAGCTTCGGCCATACTTTCAGTCCCACTCGATCGTCGTCCTCACCGACCAACCCCTAAAGCAGATTCTCTACAAGCCTGAGACCTCGGGCCGGTTGATGAAGTGGTCCATAGAGCTGAGCCAGCATGACATCTCTTACCAGCCTCGGACAGCAATTAAGGCACAGGCGCTCGCCGACTTCATCGTAGAGTCCACTATTCCTGAGGTCGGCCACGTCCCGAATGGACCCCCCATTTGGACAGTCTTCGTGGACGGATCCTCATGTAATGAAGGAAGCGGCGCCGGCATCATTCTGAACGGCCCCGACGACTTTGTCCTCCAGTACGCGATCCGCATGAACTTCAAGGCCTCGAACAACGAGGCGGAGTACGAAGCACTCATTGCTGGCCTCGGACTTGCACGAAGTGCTGGGGCGCAGCGCTTCCGAATCCACAGCGATTCCCAGCTCGTTGTAAATCAGGTCTTGGGCGAATACAAGGCCCGAGACGAGCGGATGGCGAAGTACCTCACCAAGGTTCGGGCCCTCATGAACCATTTCGAGGAGGCACTCATCCAGCGGGTCCCCGGTGAAGAGAACTCACAGGCCGATGCCCTCTCCAAATTGGCCTCGTCCTCACTGCAGGGTCTCGAACAGACCGTACTGATCGAAATCCTCTCCAAGCCGAGCATCGAAGACGAGACCCCTGCCTCGGCGGAATCATTGCCGGTCATGTTACAAGACAATTGGATGAAGCCACTGGTAGAATTCTTAAGGGACGGGGTCCTGCCCTCGGATCCCAAGGAAGCACGCCGAGTCAGAACCCGGGCCGAGCGATATGTCTTGATCAAGGGCATCCTATACAAACGCTCTTTCTCTCAAATAGACGGCCGACCGTACCTAAGGTGCCTCTCTCCGGATCAGGCCGAATATGCCCTACAAGAGCTCCACGAAGGCATCGGAGGGGCGCACTCGGGATTTAGGTCCTTGGCCCGAAAAGCTTTGAATTATGGGTACTTCTGGCCGACCCTCCTTCAAGACGCCGAGCGACACGTTCGGCAATGCAGCTCCTGTCAGAGACACTCCAGCATCCGACGCCTCCCTCAGGCCAACCTCGCCTCCCTATCAAGTCCCATCCCCTTCGCAATGTGGGGCATGGACTTACTAGGGCCCTTCCCTCCGGCTCCGGGTCAGTTCAGGTTCCTGGTCGTGGCCATCGACTACTTCTCGAAGTGGGTCGAGGCCGAGCCCCTCACCACTATAACCGAGAACAAAGTGGTACAGTTCTTCTGGAAGAGCATCATATGCAGGTTCGGCGTCCCCCGTGTCCTCGTAATGGACAACGGGACTCAGTTCACGGGTGCAGCGTTCCGAGCTCTATGCGACGACCTGGCCATTCAGCAGCGCTTCTCGTCCGTCTCCCACCCTCAGTCGAACGGACAGGCAGAAAATGCTAACCGGCAGATCCTCGCAGGCATCAAGAAAAGGCTCGACAAAAGTTCCAAGGGCTTATGGGTCGACCAACTCCCCAACGTCCTATGGAACTACCGCACGAGCAAGCGGACCCCTACAGGTGAGTCCCCTTTCAACCTCACCTATGGGTCCGAGGCCGTGATACCTCTCGAGGTCGGAATACCTTCCCCTCGGCTCACAGCCTATGACGAAGCACAGAATGCCAGGGACCTCAGAGCAGACTTGGACTTGATAGACGAGCTGAGGGAAAGGGCATCGATTCGGCAGCAGATCTACCGAAGAAGGGTCGAACTGGCGTACAACAAAAAAGTCCGACCCGCCAACCTTAAGCAAGGAGATTTGGTCTTGAGAAAGCTAGCCATATCCTTCCCCAGTCAGAAGAGCAAGCTGGCTCCGAACTGGGAAGGGCCGTACAGGATCACAAAAGTAGTTCGGCCTGGAACATATCGCCTTGAAGACCTAGAGGGCAGAGAGCTTCCGAGGACCTGGAATGCCGACCACCTCCTAAAATACAAAGAAAGCGCTCTGGCGCCGCTCTAAGTATCATAGGATATCGAGCCATTCCAGTCCTCCGACTTGTAACCTATTTTCATAAATTGTACTATGTAAAACGGTTCGCCGTCGATTATCAATAAAGAAAGCTCTTTCATGTTTGTGAATTCGCATGTTTCTCTCCCCTCTTATTGCCTGCTTGTAAATTTGTGATCTCAACCAATGGTTCGGAGTCCACGTTCGGCTCGACTTTACCTCCTCGGCTCGCTTCCGAGCAAGCCAGGGGTAGATCGCCGTTCGGAATTGCTCCCACAACCGTTGAACTACACCGATGGTTCGGAGTCCAACACTCGGCTCGACTTTACCTCCTCGGCTCGCTTCCGAGCACGCCAGAGGTAGATCGCCGTTCGGAATTGCCCCCATAACCGTTGAGCTACACCGATGGTTCGGAGTCCAACACTCGGCTCGACTTTACCTCCTCGGCTCGCTTCCGAGCAAGCCAGGGGTAGATCGCCGTTCGGAATTGCTCCCACAACCGTTGAGCTACACCGATGGTTCGGAGTCCAACACTCGGCTCGACTTTACCTCCTCGGCTCGCTTCCGAGCAAGCCAGGGGTAGATCGCCGTTCGGAATTGCTCCCACAACCGTTGAACTACACCGACGGTCCCGGGGTCCAACACTTGGCTCCCAGTCCTTTCAAAGCTTCTCCAGTAGATCTACGCTGAGGCTTCGTTCGGCCATGTCATCCGAGCGGTCTTGCCCAGTTGCCGAAGACCGAAGCCCTACGTCTTCGGTCGGCCACCGAGCAAGTGCCTTCCCGAGCTCGCAAACGGAGAAAATTCACTTTCTCCTCAACTTTCGTGCATGATCTCGATCAGACGGCTCAGATCTTGCCACCTGCGCTAAACGACAAGATAACGTTTTCTTGGGAACTGAGCCGCCTCGAGATTCGTGCCTCCGCCCAACGGCTCGAATCTTGCCACCTGCACTAAACGAAAAGATAGCGCTTTCTTGGGAACAGAGCCGCCTAGGATTTCGCGCCGTACCTTGTCAGAGTCACTAAATGACAAAATACCGTACATATGGGAACCCGTTCGGTTCAACGTTCTCGCCGACGGAACTAACACGCTCGGTTCAAAGACCTCGGCGCGACCAACACAGTTATAAGCAAAACAAAAGTGCAGAGCAATGAAAGATATTTTATAAAGCAGCCAGGCCACAATACAAAACACATCTTTTCCATGGTTACAAAGTGTTTGCAAACAAAATACACGCCACCGACCTACTACACTTGGCTCTCATATGGAAATATCCTCACTAGACTGTTCGGCCGACTGTTCGTCCTCCTCGGCTGGTCGCTCCCCTGCATCGTTTCGGAGCTTCGCTGCCACAGTCTGCAAGTGTCGAATCTCCGAGAGCACATCATCCCGCTCGGCTATGATCTTCGACTGGTTGTGCCGAATACACTTGACCCGAAGAGCGTTGCTGAACGCAGTTTGTGAATCCTCGTCCCCTTCTGCGGGGCTCAACTCGGCGATCCTATTCTCCAGACGTTGGATCTCGGCTTCCCGTAGGTCGAGGACGAACAAAAGGTGAGCCCGCTCACCCTCAGCTCGGCGTAACTCCAGCTCGGCGCTCCTAGGACTCAGAGCCACCGACCCAGAAGTGACATTGGATTCAGACTCACCATCCGAACCGTGGAGATCTGCGTACGAATCGGCTGCATCAAGCTGAAAAAAGGGGAAAGCAAATAACAAAATTTCAATGCACTGCCGAAGTCCAACACTTGGAAATTCTCTGAAGAAACTTTCAGATTCGCATTTCATATATACATAGTGGCTTCACATACATCAGGACTGACTCTACTACAACGTTTTACAACAAGTCAAAGGGGATGAAAAACGACATGATCATGGCCTCTTCGGAAGGGGAATGCTTCGGTTTAGGAAAACGCGAGGACGACGAGGCCTGCCCTTCGAGCTCGACCCTAAACCAATGAAGCGCGACCCCCCTTCGCTGCTGGCTCTAACCGCGGCACCGGCCGAGGCCCCGCTCGACGAGACGGCCGCACTGCTCTGAGCGTCGGCTGGACTCCGCCTGGTCATAGGCGAGCGTGTCGCAAGTTCGTAAAACATAATCCCCCTCTCGCTCTCTTCGCGAGTGCACGACGTACTGCGAACGTTAGCCCTCTCCGGTACAGGCTTGAGCGACGCGATCTCTTCCTCCAGCTCAATGATTCTATCTCTCAGAGCGTCGTCCTTCGCCGACTTCTTCGAGCGAGGAGGCCTTGACGAGCCGGAGGCATTGGCACCATCGGTCGCGAGCCGTCGGAAGTGGGTGACCTCGATTCCCCTATCTATCGTGATCCTTTTGAGCCTGTCGACTTCGGCCAATAACCTCTTGCGTTCGGTCGACGCCTTCTCCAGCTCGGAGGTCAGCTTCTCTCCCTCTGCCGAGCGCTCTTTCTCCGCTAATTCCAAGTATTGGACCTCAGCCAAAAGGTCATCATTCTTCTGCTCGGCGGCAGTGAGCTCTCTACAGAGCCTTTCGACTTCGCCTTCGGGACAAGGAGCTTGGGGGTACTTCCGCAGTTGCCACAACTCGCGACAGTACCTCCGCAGAGCTGCCTTCGTCTCCTCCAGCCGGCCGAGCAGGAGAAAACGATTCTGTCGGCTCTGAAAGAGCTCGCCCCTCGTTTTTGCCAGCTCCTTCCGAAGGTATACAACCTCCGTGATCGGACCAAACTTCACCTGAAAAGTGGAGATAAATCCAATGGGACAACACACGGAAACATCTACAACTAGTCATACACAAATCCGAGGCTCAACACTTGGACAAATTTTGGCCAAACAAAATGTTTTCATTCAAAACTAAGGAGAAGGGTTTACAAAAGCGGTGGCCAGTCCGCAACGAGGCTTACAAAAAGAAACAAAACAACAAAAGACTAAAAAAGACAACCGAGTCAGGGGTCGACCTTTTTGCCGCTCGGGTCCGTCGACCCCCCGGTCTTGTCCTCGCCATCGCCCTCGCCTCCGCCTTCGCTCCAACTCTCCTCCTCGGAGTCGTCCTCCTCCTCGCCCTCGGCTTCGGTCTCCCCCGGGCCTTCGACGGGTTCCGTCTCTCCCTCAGGGCCGAGCAGACCCTCGGTAACCCCCTCTTCTCCTTCCACGGGGTCGTAAAAATGGTAGGAGGACGTGTCGAAGCCCGGGTTCTTGGCGGCTACGTGGAGCAGGGCTCGACCGTAGGCATCCTCCATGTTCTGGAGCATGTGCTGTGCGGCCTCCTCCTGCACGGCCTTCTTCACCTTCTTCACCTTCTTGAGGTGTTTGGCCCTGATCTTCTCGGCCCTCTTCCGAGCCTTCTCCGCTTCCGACCGAGCGTTGGCCAGCTCCTCCTTCAGCTCGACAGCCTCCTTCTCCTTCGCCTCAAGTTTGGCCGCCGTGTCCTTCGACAGCTGAATGGACTCGGCCAGCTGCTTCTCCAGGCCCCCCACTTCAGCAGCCCTCTTCGTTGAGAGAAGCTGCTCGGCATCAAGCTGCTGCGCGACCTTGACGCGCTCCGCCCTCTCCCGCTCCTTCTCCTATTCCTTGTTCGCCAACTCCTCGACCAGGAAATTGAAGTGGCAGAGAGTCTGAAAAAGAACAGCCCACTAAAATCCGAACCCAAGGACTTGGAAAAATTCTAAGAAAGAAATCTTGGTGAGGGAGAACTCGGCCTACTTACCGACATAGTATTCCGAGCGATCTGCATCACGGCGTCCCCTGCCTGCCCGGCCTTCAGGGTCGCTCGGTCCTTTGGGGTCGGCAGGTGCTTCACCGCCTCCATGCAGATGTTGCCGTCGCCCAAGAAACCGTCGACATTCATCACCTGCCAGTCAGGAACGAAGATCTGCTTGTGGCGCTCGGTCAAGATCCTCTCTGCCTCGGCAGTGAGGGGCGGAACCTGGAGGGATAGCACCTCCTTCGCACCGAACACACCGCTCGACGAACCGGGAGCATCCCCCTTCGGGGGTGGTGTCGGCGCGCCCGAGGCAGAAGGATCGAGGACCTTGATCACCCCATGGTCGAGGACCGCGACCTTCGGTTGGTCAACCGCGACCTTCGGTTGGTCGGCAGGCTTCTCGACCGAGGGCTTCTTCGAGGCTTGGCCGTCCTGAGTGTAATACCCTGATTTTTCAATTAATGAAAAATTATTTATTTTGCACGTGTTGTGCACGTGCAATATTTTGTTTGAATTATTATATCATAATGTGTATAATTATTTAATATATTTTTCTCAAATTATTTTAGTACAAAAGCCTTTCTTTAAAAGCCTTCTTTGATTTAATTAAAAAGCCTTTTCTTAAAAAGCCCAAAAGCATTTTTATTTTAATTATTTTTATAAAATTATTTTGGCCCAAAAAGAAAGCCCATGAATTAATTTATTTTAATTAAACTTGTCATGTAGAAGACCTTTTTTAAACAAAATTATTTTTATACAATTTTAGAATGTACAAATTTGGCCTAGTTGCATGCACGTGCACTACACGTACACGTGCATTGCACACTTCTTTTGTGAGGCCGGTAGCAATCTTTTTGGAGGGAAATTGAATTTTTGGTGTGGAGAACATGGGGGTAGTTTCAAGGAGGTGGGTAGTTTTCCTAACTCCTACTTTGATCTAAGCCTTTCATTTTACAACCACCAAGATGATCTTAGCCCTCCATTCCCCTCATTTTTTAGTATAAATACCCCCCTTCTCATGACTAATTTTTCATATGCAAAGTATAATTTCTAAAGCTATAGTATTATAATTGTGTGAGTTATAAAAGATAAGAGAGTGTGTGGTTCTTTTGATTGCTTGGAGCATTCGGTCAAGGACTTGGGAAGCATTCGGCTTGGGGAAGCATTCGGCTAGGCTTGGAAGCTTGGAGTGGTGCACTCTTTTGGCTAGGAGGAGGTGTTCTCATCTACTAGGACTTGTTGCTTTTGTGTTTCTCTCCATTAAGGTGGGTAAAATATTTCATATTTCTAATATAGGATTCATGCTAGTTATATTGTCAACACTATACATGGAAAATACTAATAAGAGTCCATTCTAATTAAAAAGTTAGGATGTGAATGGTTTGGAATGATGTGATTAATTGTGTATGTGAAATTCTAGCATGAAATTAAACTATATGAAGCACTTTCTATGATTGTTAGTTTAATTGAATAATGATGCAATATGGTTAGTATGATGTGTGAAAATCTTCATTAATTGCTTGTAAATTGTGTGGTTGAAACATGACAATTGATTAAGATAATGACACACTATGAAATTTGAATAGAAAGTATATTGAATGCTTGAGTTATGAGCATGTTAAATTCATGTCTAGAAGTGGCATAAATGAACCAATGAATTGCTTGTTGTCATCAAAATAGAAATACCCAAAAACTTAGTAATTTTTGAGTTTCACCTATTCATGTGTTACATGAATTCTTTTGCTAATATGAGTATGGGAAAATCCAAAGTTGTATGTGGTGTGAATATAGATTAATAAACAATAAATTATCATGGAAAATCTGGGAATAAGAGAGATTAGAAGATCAATTGATTTCTTTTTCCAATGTCGAAAATAAAAGATATGATAGTTTTAATAAACTAATTATTAATTTGGGTGGAGAAAATTATGTTTTTAGTACAAAATTTATTTTATACTTGCTGTATGAAGATTAAATAAAGATGAATTAATCTGGAATTTTTCAGTGGGTTGTATAAAGGCAATATGAACCAAATAGATTTGAACGTCGAGTTGTTTTCTAAAACAGTGCGAATATGAAACTAATAGATTTTAACCCAATATTGTGACAACCTGAGCCAGTGGCTCAGGCGGTCTGTGACTGCGCTCGGTTTCCCTGAGCGGTGCGGTTCGAAACCCGGCCTCACCATCCTTTTTACTTAACTGTGTATATAAGTATATTTGACTGCGAACCGAAAGCACATATACCTATTTCACCCTCTTCTAATCGCTAGCACACGATTGGCCTATTGGCGGGTGCTCTGGCCTTCTTCTCTACCGTGCTGGGTTCGAATCTTTCCCTTAGCACTTTAGAAAAAAAATATTTTTTTGTGAGTTTGTGATGTCCAAAAAATGTGAGAAAAATATGGTAATTTTCATAAAAATACAAGGAATTTTATGGGATTGAGTTGGGTATTATTTGAAGAAAATATAATGTAGTTTGTGAACAAATAGTATAATTAAAGCTACGGTCCTAAGACACATGCTTATGGAAATTTTCAGTCTATAAAGATATAATGAAATGGGTTTATTAAGAAGTAATTGACACAAAGAATTTTGTGGTGTGACATGATGTTATTAATTTTTCACTTGAGGATATTGTGTAAAATGTAAAGTATGAGTGTTTAATTATAAAGTGCATGAGTCCATTGTATGATTATGGAATTTAGAAATCATGTTGATGAAATTGTTGGCCATGAATATGAATTTTTATGAGTTATAAGTATTCACTATGGACTTGTGAACAAAGAGTAATCATGAATAAGAAAGAATATGAAATTGTGACATGGAAGTGGTTATGACTTAAAGATTGTGAAATGAAATTTGAAATAGAGTAGCTAAGTCTCCCCGGCATTGAGAAACAAGAATTGAATTGAAATTAGACCAAGGTTGGTCATGTTGAAATAAATGAATAAGTCCGGTTGATGGAGAGGCTAACTCTAGTGATTATTTTGTTCATGATTTTTAAATAAAACTAAGGACTAGTACATAGTGGAGATGTGATGAAAGTAGAAGAAAAACATGAGTATGAGGACCAACGGATAGCGGTGTGAGAGCGATTCACAGGTTGTCTGCTTGATGCGTCAAGACAGTGCGTGGGCGCTACTCCGGAATTATCGTCCCGGTGGCGACGCTCGTGGGATGTTCGAGTGGCTATGGGTGGTGCCATTGTTCCATGGCAGAGGGTGAATTGTCCATAGGTTGCCTGCTCGATGCGTCGTGACAGTGCGTGGGATTCCCCTCCAGGCTGCCTGGACATGGGCTCATAGATCATAGGACATCTAAGACACTACCGTAGTTACAGTAGTAGTTAAGGCATAACGGGGGATTGAACCCTATCAAGGTGAAGAACGAATAAGGGCTTGCCCTCGGACCTATGTAGTATGGGATGCATAGAATCCGAACAAGTGCGCATTAGTGTCATATAACATAATTAACTGCATTAAGGACTAAGTGCACAATCACGACACGACATCACTAGGGTAGTCCCTTTAGTTGAAATGTGACAAGTTTGTGTTTGCTAAATATGAAATGTTAAGTTATACTATTTTCGGCAAAGCGAGGACGGCCGTGTATAATGATCGTCGGTTGAATAAACTGACATACCCACAGTCTAACATGCAGGTAAATGTCATGCTAAAGATTAAAGAGGATTTGGATGCTTAAAGATTTTATCAAGCTGTTGTACTTGTATTAAATTGTTGTATTTTACTTCCGCTGTGCAAAAGAAAGATGCAATTATGATGTAATCTCTGATGTATGATGAAAAGTTTTAATTTCCCTGTAAAAGTGTACTAAGAAAGTGAAAAGATCCTGTAGAACATCTCGAATTCAGTGTATTTGGGATTCGGGGCGTTACAGAGTGGTATCAGAGCCACGCTTTCTACACTTTCACACTTGTACAAATTTATAGGGAACGACACCCTAGAAGTGGACATTAGAGTGTGTGTTTGAATCTAGAGATTTAAATGTAAGTGACTTACATTTGTGTTGCTCTAAGATTTATGCTTCTCCTCTCTATTTCTAAGATGGCTGATCACTTCGACCCTGCTGGAGGCGACGACTGGCACATCATTGAGGAAGAGTACCATCCTGGACAGGCAGATTCCGAGGACGAGTACTACCCTGGACAAGCTGATTCTGATGATGAGGAGTACCCTGAATCCCGAGAGATCACCCCACCTCCGGATTCATCTGATGATTCTTCTTCCGACGAAGAGGAAGTACCAGTTCCCAGTGGTCTTGTGGCTTCTCTTCAGAGGCAAGTGGAAACCCTGAAGGAGAGAGTTGGATTGTTGGAGGCTCAGCTGGAGAAGCGGAAGGCTGACTATTCTGTTCTTAGCCATCGGATTTGGGAACTTGAGAAGAAAAAGAACCTAACTGATGTGCTGAAGGATGAGGTTGATGAACTGCGGGAAGAACTTCGAGCAGCGAAGAGGACCCGTAGGAGTTAGAGTGTTGTAGCTTCTGTTTCTTTCCGTTCTGATGTCAAAAAATGTTTTTAAATTCGAATGTATAAACTTTTGGAATTCAATGAAATGGAAGTTGGTTTAAATTCTTGTTATATACTTCGAATTTGACGGATCTTTTGCATCAGAATATGTCGAGAAGAGGAGCAAGGAATGGGGAAGGTTTGGATCTGGAGACTGAACTTGCTAGGGTCTACCAGACGTTGAATGCAGTGGCTCAGAACCAAGCTAGGGGGCCGGCAAATCCAGTGCCCGAGGCGATAAAGCTGGTGGAATCGTTCAAGAGAATGAAACCACCCGTGTTCGAGGGAAAGTCAGACCCAGATTTGGCTGACAACTGGATACGGCAAGTGGAGACAATCTTTGAAGTATTGGAGACCCCTGAGGGTAGCAAGGTCAAGTTGGCAACCTTGCAGCTGGAGAAGGATGCAGCAGTTTGGTGGCAATCCGTGAAGAGGACCATGGGAGGTCTGTTGTTTGGTTGGGAGAAATTTCTGGAGGAGTTCCGTAGCCATTATTTCCCCTCCGACGTCCAGGAGAAGAAGGCGATGGAGTTCCTGTCGCTTCAGCAAGGCAGCATGTCGGTGAGAGCCTATGAGACCAAGTTCACTCAGCTCTCCAGGTATGCTCCAGAACTAGTGGCGGATGAGGCCAAGAAAGCTCGCAAGTTCGAGCATGGTCTGAGGCCTAGTTTGAGATCTCGTATGATACCCCTTGGTATCAGGAGATTCGATAAGCTGGTCAAGAGGGCGGCAGCGACGGAGGCGGATATGGAGCAGTTCCATGTTGTTCAGAACAGGAGGAAGAACTGGCAGTCTGGTAAGAGGCCTGCACATTCGGGGAGTTTCAGGGGGCAACCATCTGCACAGAGGTTCAAACCGACAGGGGCGAACGCTGTTAGTGTAGCTGGAGGACCTGGAAACAATGTGGCGAGACCTTCTGCGGTGACTTGCTTTAATTGTGGGGAAGCAGGACACTACCGATCTCATTGTCCCAAACTTCAGCGCAGTAATAGCGGCGCACCAACGCAGCAGGCTGGGAAGAGGCCGTACCAATCAGGGCGAGTATTTGCCTTGACAGAAGCTGATGCTGAGGAGGCAGATCAGGTCATCTCTGGTACGAGGGCTGGTGTTTAGAGTCTTTGTCATTTCTTTTCCCTTTGTTTAGTGAGACTGTTATGTAATGATGTATATTATGTAACAGGCGAACTCTATCTTAATGGAATTAAAGCTGTCGTATTGTTTGATACTGGATCCTCTCATACTTTTGTGTCTCCAAAGTTTGCTAAAGTGTTGGGAGTTGAACCGAAGATTTTCCCAGGCAAGATCTTATCAGTAGCTACTCCGTCAGGGGAAACTTTAACCACTGATCGGTATTATGCTGATTGCGAGATTGTGATTGGGGATAGAATCTTTGGCATTGATCTGATCGAGCTGACTATCTTGGGAGTCGATGTTATCATTGGCATTGATTGGATGTCGGTGTACAGTGCAAGCATCGAGTGTAAGGCTAAGACGGTGACAGTGAAGGCTCCAGGTGGACCTGAAGTCGTGTTCCAAGGGAACCGGAAATGTTCTAAGCTGGTGGCAACTATCCGCAAGGAAGAGACTCCTGTGGAAGTGCAAGGGATTCCTGTGGTTCGGGACTATCCGACAGTGTTCTTGGAAGATTTTCCTGGGTTACCTCCGCATCGTGATGTAGAGTTCAGCATCACTGTTCAACCGGAAAGTGCACCCATTTCTAAGGCACCTTATAGGATGGCTCCAGTGGAACAGGATGAGGTGAAACGGCAGATTGAGGAACTGTTGGGAAAAGGCTTTATTCAACCTAGTGCGTCACCTTGGGGAGCACCAGTGCTTTTGGTAAAGAAGAAGGATGGATCGATGAGAATGTGCATCGATTACCGAGAGCTGAATAAGGTCACTGTTCAGAATAAGTATCCGATTCCTCGAATTGATGACTTGTTCGATCGTCTACAAGGAGCAGCTGTATTCTCCAAAATAGATCTTCGATCAGGTTACCACCAAGTTCGAGTGAAAGCTGAAGATGTGCATAAGACTGCATTTAGAACTCGGCATGGGCATTACGAATTCTTAGTTATGCCATTCGGAGTGACGAATGCACCTGCAATCTTCATGGACTTGATGAACAGAGTTCTGAGGCCGTTTATTGATTCTTTCGTTGTGGTGTTTATCGACGATATTCTCGTGTACTCCAAGTCTGAAGAGGAGCACACTGAGCATCTGGCAGCGGTGTTGCAGAAGCTGGAAGAGCAGCAGTTGTATGCCAAGTTATCCAAGTGTGATTTCTGGAAATCTGAAGTGGCATTCCTAGGTCACATCCTTTCTAAGGAGGGAGTGGCAACTGACCCTCAGAAGATAGAGGCAGTGAGAGATTGGGCCAGGCCTACTACAGTGAAGGAAGTCAGAAGTTTTCTTGGGATGACTGGATACTATCGGAGATTCATTCAAGGTTATGCTCAGATAGCTGTACCGCTTACAGGGCTGACCAGGAAGAATGTGAGCTTCAAGTGGACCGAGCAATGTGAGGCGAGTTTTCAGGAAGATAGACTGACTACTGCACCTATTTTGGCTTTGCCTAGAGCTGGTGTCGAGTATGACGTTTATAGCGATGCTTCACATCGGGGGCTTGGTTGTGTCTTAATGCAAGAAGGAAGAGTAATCGCTTATGGGTCTAGGCAACTACGACCACATGAGAAGAATTACCCGACTCATGATCTAGAGTTGGCTGCGATTATTTTTGCTTTGAAGCAATGGAGGCACTACGTGTACGGTGAGAAGTTGAATATGTACACGGATCACAAGAGCTTGAAGTATATATATCAGCAGAGGGATCTCAATCTGAGGCAGCGGAGATGGTTGGAAGTGCTCGAGGATATGCGACCTGAGATCAAGTATCATCCTGGAAAGGCTAATGTTGTTGCTGATGCACTCAGCCGCAAGAGCAGTTTGGCCTGTTTGATTACGACTCAGAGGCATCTGATTGAGGAGCTGGACCGAGCTGGGATTGAGGTTGTCTTGCAAGGATTGGGAGCATCTTTGGCTCAGTTGAGGCTTCAGCCTACTCTGAATGCAAGGATCATTGCAAGTCAGGAGGTTGATGCTGATATTCTGGAGATGAAGGAGCAGGTTGGTGCTGGCAGGTTGCCCGGATTTCAAACCAGGGATGGAGTGCTGTGGTTCGGAGACAGGCTGTGCGTTCCAAATCAGACGGACCCGAAAGAGAGTATTCTTCAGGAGGCGCATGCTACTCTTTTGTCGGTACATCCTGGGAGTACTAAGATGTACAAAGACATCAAACAGCATTTCTGGTGGTCAGGTTTGAAGCGGGATGTGGCTGAATTTGTCGCGAAGTGTGAGGTTTGTCAGCAAGTCAAAGCCGAAAATCAGAGACCCGGAGGTCTATTACAGCCGTTACCTATTCCGGAATGGAAGTGGGATAACATCAGTATGGATTTCATCACGGGATTGCCTAAGAGTCCTAAAGGCAATGATGCAATTTGGGTTATAGTCGATCGACTTACCAAGTCCGCTCACTTTTTGGCGATGAAACTCACTGCTTCGATGGACAAGTTGGCTGAGATGTATGTTGGTGAGATTGTCCGACTTCATGGCGTTCCTTCGACTATTATGTCTGATCGAGATGCGCGGTTTACTTCGCATTTCTGGAGGAGTCTTCAGGCAGCTTTGGGTACCAAGACGGATTTCAGCACTGCTTTTCATCCGCAGACCGATGGGCAGACCGAGAGAGTCAATCGTATTCTTGAGGATATGCTGCGGTGTTGTATACTAGACTTTGGAGGCAGTTGGGAAAGGCATTTACCCTTGGTGGAGTTTGCCTACAACAACAGTTTTCAGGCCAGTATTGGGATGGCGCCGTACGAAGCTCTGTATGGCAGGAAGTGCAGGACTCCGGTTTGTTGGTATGAAGTGGGGGAGCGTCAGTTGTTTGGTCCTGAGCTTGTACAACTGACTTCTGAGAAGATTGATCTGATCAGGAAAAGGTTGGTGGAAGCTCAGAGCAGGCAGAAAAGCTATGCAGACAACCGGAGAAGGGACCTTGAGTTTGAGGTTGGTGACTTCGTCTTCCTGAAGGTATCACCCAGCAAAGGTGTGGTTCGTTTTGGCAAAGGCGGGAAGTTGGCCCCGAGGTTTATAGGCCCGTATAAGATATTGAAAAGGATCGGGAAAACTGCTTACCGGCTTGAATTACCGGAAGAGTTGTCTCAGGTGCACAATGTCTTTCATGTGTCTATGCTGAGAGGTTATATTCCGGACCCGAGTCATCATTTGCCTGAAGTGCCGGAAGGTTTGCAGTTAGACCTGAATTACATCGAGTCTCCTGTTGAGATTGTTGACCGTAGGGAGAAAGTCTTGAGGAATAAGACGATACCGATGGTCAAGGTAGTCTGGAGAAACCACTTGGTTGAAGAGGCTACTTGGGAATCTGAGGAGAGGATGTTGAAGGACTATCCTGAGCTTTTTGCTTGATTGTATTTTTGTATCTTTGTTTCTTGTTGAGTGTGTTGTATTTTGTTTGTTCTCTCGCTCTTGATTGTAGTTCCGGGGACGGAACTATTCTAAGGAGGGAGTGCTGTAATACCCTGATTTTTCAATTAATGAAAAATTATTTATTTTGCACGTGTTGTGCACGTGCAATATTTTGTTTGAATTATTATATCATAATGTGTATAATTATTTAATATATTTTTCTCAAATTATTTTAGTACAAAAGCCTTTCTTTAAAAGCCTTCTTTGATTTAATTAAAAAGCCTTTTCTTAAAAAGCCCAAAAGCATTTTTATTTTAATTATTTTTATAAAATTATTTTGGCCCAAAAAGAAAGCCCATGAATTAATTTATTTTAATTAAACTTGTCATGTAGAAGACCTTTTTTAAACAAAATTATTTTTATACAATTTTAGAATGTACAAATTTGGCCTAGTTGCATGCACGTGCACTACACGTACACGTGCATTGCACACTTCTTTTGTGAGGCCGGTAGCAATCTTTTTGGAGGGAAATTGAATTTTTGGTGTGGAGAACATGGGGGTAGTTTCAAGGAGGTGGGTAGTTTTCCTAACTCCTACTTTGATCTAAGCCTTTCATTTTACAACCACCAAGATGATCTTAGCCCTCCATTCCCCTCATTTTTTAGTATAAATACCCCCCTTCTCATGACTAATTTTTCATATGCAAAGTATAATTTCTAAAGCTATAGTATTATAATTGTGTGAGTTATAAAAGATAAGAGAGTGTGTGGTTCTTTTGGTTGCTTGGAGCATTCGGTCAAGGACTTGGGAAGCATTCGGCTTGGGGAAGCATTCGGCTAGGCTTGGAAGCTTGGAGTGGTGCACTCTTTTGGCTAGGAGGAGGTGTTCTCATCTACTAGGACTTGTTGCTTTTGTGTTTCTCTCCATTAAGGTGGGTAAAATATTTCATATTTCTAATATAGGATTCATGCTAGTTATATTGTCAACACTATACATGGAAAATACTAATAAGAGTCCATTCTAATTAAAAAGTTAGGATGTGAATGGTTTGGAATGATGTGATTAATTGTGTATGTGAAATTCTAGCATGAAATTAAACTATATGAAGCACTTTCTATGATTGTTAGTTTAATTGAATAATGATGCAATATGGTTAGTATGATGTGTGAAAATCTTCATTAATTGCTTGTAAATTGTGTGGTTGAAACATGACAATTGATTAAGATAATGACACACTATGAAATTTGAATAGAAAGTATATTGAATGCTTGAGTTATGAGCATGTTAAATTCATGTCTAGAAGTGGCATAAATGAACCAATGAATTGCTTGTTGTCATCAAAATAGAAATACCCAAAAACTTAGTAATTTTTGAGTTTCACCTATTCATGTGTTACATGAATTCTTTTGCTAATATGAGTATGGGAAAATCCAAAGTTGTATGTGGTGTGAATATAGATTAATAAACAGTAAATTATCATGGAAAATCTGGGAATAAGAGAGATTAGAAGATCAATTGATTTCTTTTTCCAATGTCGAAAATAAAAGATATGATAGTTTTAATAAACTAATTATTAATTTGGGTGGAGAAAATTATGTTTTTAGTACAAAATTTATTTTATACTTGCTGTATGAAGATTAAATAAAGATGAATTAATCTGGAATTTTTCAGTGGGTTGTATAAAGGCAATATGAACCAAATAGATTTGAACGTCGAGTTGTTTTCTAAAACAGTGCGAATATGAAACTAATAGATTTTAACCCAATATTGTGACAACCTGAGCCAGTGGCTCAGGCGGTCTGTGACTGTGCTCGGTTTCCCTGAGCGGTGCGGTTCGAAACCCGGCCTCACCATCCTTTTTACTTAACTGTGTATATAAGTATATTTGACTGCGAACCGAAAGCACATATACCTATTTCACCCTCTTCTAATCGCTAGCACACGATTGGCCTATTGGCGGGTGCTCTGGCCTTCTTCTCTACCGTGCTGGGTTCGAATCTTTCCCTTAGCACTTTAGAAAAAAAATATTTTTTTGTGAGTTTGTGATGTCCAAAAAATGTGAGAAAAATATGGTAATTTTCATAAAAATACAAGGAATTTTATGGGATTGAGTTGGGTATTATTTGAAGAAAATATAATGTAGTTTGTGAACAAATAGTATAATTAAAGCTACGGTCCTAAGACACATGCTTATGGAAATTTTCAGTTTATAAAGATATAATGAAATGGGTTTATTAAGAAGTAATTGACACAAAGAATTTTGTGGTGTGACATGATGTTATTAATTTTTCACTTGAGGATATTGTGTAAAATGTGAAGTATGAGTGTTTAATTATAAAGTGCATGAGTCCATTGTATGATTATGGAATTTAGAAATCATGTTGATGAAATTGTTGGCCATGAATATGAATTTTTATGAGTTATAAGTATTCACTATGGACTTGTGAACAAAGAGTAATCATGAATAAGAAAGAATATGAAATTGTGACATGGAAGTGGTTATGACTTAAAGATTGTGAAATGAAATTTGAAATAGAGTAGCTAAGTCTCCCCGGCATTGAGAAACAAGAATTGAATTGAAATTAGACCAAGGTTGGTCATGTTGAAATAAATGAATAAGTCCGGTTGATGGAGAGGCTAACTCTAGTGATTATTTTGTTCATGATTTTTAAATAAAACTAAGGACTAGTACATAGTGGAGATGTGATGAAAGTAGAAGAAAAACATGAGTATGAGGGTCAACGGATAGCGGTGTGAGAGCGATTCACAGGTTGCCTGCTTGATGCGTCAAGACAGTGCGTGGGCGCTACTCCGGAATTATCATCCCGGTGGCGACGCTCGTGGGATGTTCGAGTGGCTATGGGTGGTGCCATTGTTCCATGGCGGAGGCTGAATTGTCCATAGGTTGCCTGCTCGATGCGTCGTGACAGTGCGTGGGATTCCTCTCCAGGCTGCCTGGACATGGGCTCATAGATCATAGGACATCTAAGACACTACCGTAGTTACAGTAGTAGTTAAGGCATAACGGGGGATTGAACCCTATCAAGGTGAAGAACGAATAAGGGCTTGCCCTCGGACCTATGTAGTATGGGATGCATAGAATCCGAACAAGTGCGCATTAGTGTCATATAACATAATTAACTGCATTAAGGACTAAGTGCACAATCACGACACGACATCACTAGGGTAGTCCCTTTAGTTGAAATGTGACAAGTTTGTGTTTGCTAAATATGAAATGTTAAGTTATACTATTTTCGGCAAAGCGAGGACGGCCGTGTATAATGATCGTCGGTTGAATAAACTGACGTACCCACAGTCTAACATGCAGGTAAATGTCATGCTAAAGATTAAAGAGGATTTGGATGCTTAAAGATTTTATCAAGCTGTTGTACTTGTATTAAATTGTTGTATTTTACTTCCGCTGTGCAAAAGAAAGATGTAATTATGATGTAATCTCTGATGTATGATGAAAAGTTTTAATTTCCCTGTAAAAGTGTACTAAGAAAGTGAAAAGATCCTGTAGAACATCTCGAATTCAGTGTATTTGGGATTCGGGGCGTTACACTGAGGCCCCGCCGAAGGCCTCTACTTCTTCGCCTCCTGCTCCGATCGGCCCTTCGCCACCAGAGCCTTGTAGTCCAGCTTCATCGTCTCTGCAAAAGCCGAACGAAAAAACTTAGAAAAATTTTCATGAACTTAAAGCAAAGAGTATAAATACCAGAAGCATACTAGGGTCGATCGGACTGAGACCCCCACGGAACAGATCCTCCTCGATAATTTCTTTCTAGCTTAGCGCTGGCAGGGCGAGGAGCTTCCTCTGGACCTCCGCCTCCTCATCACTCAGTGGCGCCACCCTCTTGGTCCGCTTGGGCAGACCCTCCTTTGCCCAAACCATCGGTATCACCCACGGCGCCGGAGCTCGGATGAGGAAGTACTTCTCCTTCCAATGTTTGATCGAGTCCGGATTCTCGATCAGCTTCACGCCCGGCCGGGGCGTAAGATAGAACCTCTGCTCGTCTCGCCTTGGCTGACATGGTCGGTAGAGACTCCGAAAGAGGAACATAGTCGGCTTACCGCCGACCTCTTCGCATCGGAGGACGAACGCCATGACGTGCCTCCATGTGTTCGGCATCAGCTGGGCGGGGCTCAGACCGTACCATGTCAGAACATCAACCACGAACGGGTGGAGGGGAAAGCGGAGTCCGGTAATAAGGGAGTCGACCGGAAAGACACACACGTCCGACGAGGACTTTGTGTTGGCTCGGAAACCCGGCCCGGGGAGGAGCAGTCCATAATCGGCAGGGATCCGGAAGCCTTCTCGGATCAAGTGAAGGTCCCCCTCGGTGAGAGACGAGATGGTATGGTCCACCTCGGACAGCTCCCTCGGCTCGTTCTCCTCCACCAGCTTAGCCGTGCCTTGGGTGACTCTCTCCAAGGTATCCTCGTCATAGTCCCGGATGCCTCCCACGCTCGACAGGGCAATAGGCTGCCGACCGAATGCCCCTGCTCTCTTCGGCGTCTCCACGATCGTGACCACGGCCTTGCCCTCCCGTGACACCGCCGCAACCTCCCTAGGCAGCTCGGCCACTTCGCCCTCTCTGTCCGGACGAACGACATTCTGATCGCTCGGCTCCACTACCTCCTTCCCTTTATCCCCTCGGCCAACGGCTTGTTCCGAGGCGGGGGTCTCATCCGAGATCTTAACCATTTTTCTAAGAGAGAAGGGAAAGAGACTGACCTTGAAGTGATATGTACGGTCGGAAAGTTCGCCGGAGACAAGGAACGCTACCGCGACAGCCAGCAACGCCACCAGAGAGCTGAAAACTTCGAAGGCAAAGTAAAAACTGAAGAGAGAGAGTAAAAGTAAAAAATGATACTCAGTCTAAGGGGGGGTGAGGATTTATAGTAAAATGGAACGTCCCTTGGACTTCCAGACGAATAAGTGCGACTTTTGGGCTGCTCTCGAAACGTCGTGAAGGCCCAACACAACTGCTTTCCTCACCAAGTCAACCAGCTCGGCGCAGGGGATCTGAATCCGAACTACACGCAATCCGAACAAGCCTGCAACAGAGTCCGGTCGGTATCCGAGCAAGTTCCTTCCCGAGCCTGCGAACGGAGAAAACGCACTTTCTTCTCAAGTTTCGTGCCTGATCTCGATCAGACGGCCCAGATCTCGCCGAGAACACTAGACGACAAGATAGTGTTTTCTTAAGAAATGTGTTCGTCTTGAGATGTGCGCCATCATCCAACGGCCCAGGTTGCGCCACGTCGCTCGGACGATTCAACCCTCGGACGCCCCACCTAGGTCTAGAGGAACCAGAAAAAGTTTTGATTCAAAGTTTTAAGGCACCGCCCTCGGCGAGCGCCCCCAGGGCCCTGGTCTCGGTCGGTATTCCGCCGACCCACGGGCCCCGGTCGAAAGCAGATCAACACTCAGAGATCGGGAGAAGCGCACCATTCCGAGCCAGTTGATTGCAACTGCAAAGGTTCGGCCTGGTCTGGCAACAGAACCTTCACAGTTGCAAACAACTTGCCCGGAACGTCCTTCATTTCTTCCGGAAGACCGAGCCATGATCTCCCCCGACGCTGGTACCCACGACGGGGCAGTCAGAGTCCGAAGAAGATCATGGTGGAAGAACGACCGCTCGTCCTTCCGACAAACTCACCCCTCGGATTCGGACATGGATGATCACCTCTCCCACCATGATCTCTGCCAACCCTGACACCCGCTGCGGGGCAAACAGAGTAGGCAGAAGATCTTGGTGGAAGAACGACCACCCGTCCTTCCGAAGTAGCTCACACCCCGGGTCCGGAAAACGGTCGTCGCCACTACTGCCTTATTCCCTCCCGCTCCTGACATCCCCTTCGGAGCAGTGAGGAACGGGAAAAGAACAAGACAACAGGGCGACCACCCGTCCTTCCGAAGCAACTCATCCCTCGGGTCCGGTCTATGGTCGTCACCACTACTGCCTCGTTCCCCCCCCCTCCTGACATCCACTTTGGGGCCGTCAGGAACGAGAGAAGGAGAAGGCAAAAGAGCAACCACCCCTTCGGACCTCGAAAGAGAAGTTACCCCAGACAGATACCTCCGAGGTCTGAAACTCTATGTTGTTGCGATTGAAATGACAAAGGAAGTGGAGTACTTATAGCCAAACCTCCAAGACCTAGCCATTATGATCCTCAGAAGTTGTAACGCCACGCATTAATTGAAGGAATCATCCTTAATGACCTGGAGAAGGTGGAACGCCGCACAAACCCCGGAGCACCATTAATGTCCTTGGGAACCGGATCGTCTCGAGACGGATTGTGCCACGTCGCTCGACCTGCCGAGACCCCCTGTCTTCGGTCGGTTGCCGAGTAAGTGCCTTCCCGAGCTCGCAAATGGAGAAAACTCACTTTCTCCTCAAAAATCGTGCCTGATCTCGATCAGACGGCCCAGATCTCGCCGAGGACACTAAACGACAAGATAGTATTTTCTCGAGAAATGTGCCCGTCTAGAGATGCGCGTCGTCATCCAACGACTCAGATTGCGCCACGTCGCTCGGCCTTCCGAGACCCCCTGTCTTCGGTCGGCGGCCGAGCAAGTGCCTTCCCGAGCTCGCAAACGGAGAAAACTCACTTTCTCCTCAAAAATCGCGCCTGATCTCGATCAGACGGCCCAGATCTCGCCGAGGACACTAAATGACAAGATAGTGTTTTCTCAAGAAATGTGCCCGTCTAGAGATGCGCTTCGTCATCCAACGACTCAGATTGCGCCACGTTGCTCGGCCTTCCGAGACCCCCTGTCTTCGGTCGGCAGCCGAGCAAGTGCCTTCCCGAGCTCGAAAACGAAGGAAAAAGCTTCCGAGCGGTAACAGCCAATGGATCTCTCAAAAATCCGAGCTCGACCATGATCAACGGCTCAGATCGAGCCACGTCATAAATCGGTATTAAAAATCGTTTTTTATTTATTTAAATCGTTTTATTTATTTAAAAATTGCTAAAAAATTGCTAAAAATTTGGGGAAATTAACTAAAAATTCTGGAAAATAATTAAAAATTCGGGGGTACATTTTTGAGCCCCCGAACGAACAATTATTGCCTAGAAAGTACTGTTAAGGCCCCCGAACGATTAGTAAACACATCGCAAAATTAAATAAATAGCCCGAAAAAAATGAATAAAAGCCGTCAAATACTCGATATGGCTAGAGAACAACACATGGCGTCAAAAAGTTACTTCACTACCCCCTTCAAGATTCTAAGTCTTCCATATGGACTCTGGTACAACTCCGCTAGCCAACAAAACAGTCAAACTACTCCTCAAAGGCTGATCACGCTCAGTCTTTAGGAGTGGGGGGCTCGTGATATGGCTAAAAATGGGGTTAAATCGGAACCGTCCAGATTGGGCACGAATCTTGAAGCTCGGGGGTAAAAAGGTAATTTCACATACAAGCGGATCCAAAGCGGGTACTGAATCTCCTTCTCGCAGATCCAATAACCCGCGAATAGATCCACACCCATTGGGTACGGGTCCCGACCCAAGACGAACCCAAACCGACAAGAGACAAATCAGGATCCATGATGTGGCCAAATCAATGGCCTTGATTTGCTCTCACCGGGAATCAAGGAAAGATTTCCTAAACAGACTGAGGATTTTTCTCCCGGCTGTTACACAGGGAATCAGACCCTTAAATGGCTCCCCTGGCGACTATAAATATGACCCCTCTATGACCATGACCAGGTTAATCACTTTTTCACCACTTTAGGCTCTTTCTTAATCTCTTCTGATTACTGACAAGAGCGTCGGAGGGTGCGTCGCCGGAATCAACCCCGGTGTTTCGCACTTCCTTGCAGGTCGCGGCAGGAGCAAGGAGGCTGAGTCAACTGTTCAGGTTTTTCTCAGACTCACAAATTCTATCTGTTTACCCCCACACCGAAATCAGCGGTAACAGACATGTTGTCCCGAAATATATTATTTTGTTTTCCAGATCTTGTTTTTTTTATTTAAGGATTATGTATTTTTTTTTTCAAATAATTCTTTTGATTATGAGATTTATTTCATGCACGCGTGGATGTATATTTTTGTATATTTCTGTTTACTGTTGAGTTGATCCTTACAACTTATGGATGATGAAAATCATTCGCTAGGCTTTGTCACGTACTCGTATTCCGTATTCTTTTGGGAAACAGGACGTGACAATCACCCCTGCCACTGTCGCTGCCCTAAGCGCCGCCGTCGTCCACCATTCCTGACCACCAATGTCTCGCCACCACAGCACCACCGTGTCATCCCCCGCTCGCTGTCGCCTGCTCTCGTCGCCGAGCCTAAGCCGATCCCTCGAGCTCTCTATTTTATTTACTGAGCCTCTGTTCTAGGTTTATCATTCCCAGTAACAAGATGCTCATCATCAAGTTCATTTAATGATGATCATCATCAAGTCCTTGATCAAGATCAGCCATCCAATCATCGTTTGATCATCATATTTAGCACCCAATCACTTGATCATCATCAAATCAACATCAAGATCAGCATCGTTCATTGTGACCGATCGATCATGATCAACGTGATTGTTTGCTCACCGCCGTTGCCACCGGGATTCTTATCCCGTTATTCATTATTTTCGCATTCGGAATTGCAACCAGGCAAGTATCTTCTTGTACAACTTGTTTATCTAGTACAAGCTTTTCTTTGAAAATACTGCAAGTAAATTTATTGACTATCCGTTACAAATTCTAATTCGTATTCATCGATTGAATTGAAATCAGTTACTATACAAAATCCGTCCATCCCGTATTTGTACATGATCGCGAATACCTTAATGCCATATGCATTACATGAACACGATTGTACACACGCATACACTCATAGTAATAAACAGGATGATGTGCATGATTTGCCCATGATAGTAGTTTGAAAGCTGTTATGATATCTTTTCATTCTTGATTAAGTTTCGCATGTTCTGTTGATCACCTCGTAATAACTAGGTTGTTATATAAACCCTGAAATGCTGTTGACCCAGACTTGTAATAGAAATTAGACCCAGTAAATGACATTAAAACTCAGAACTTTGTGAATAGAAATTTTAGCCCCCCTGTGTCTAGCTTTCAGAACACTTGACGGATCCGAATTCCGATTTGTTATGTGGATGTTATCACACTTTTAGTACCGCTAACTTACAAATTATAGATTCTTAATTTTTGAACATCTGAACATGTTTAATGGATTAAAAAGTTAGACTAATAGTATAATTACACCACAATAATTTCCAAAAGTCTAGTTTCTAGAAATTCTGACAGTTTATGATTTGCTTTCCGGTAGCAACGAAAAATTTAGTTTTGGTGCAATAACGTCTTGCTGTCCAGAACTGGTGTTGTGTTTTTTTTATATTTATATGCGTGTTTTTGCATCTCATTAGTTAAAACATGTTCCATGCATAAGTCCTTGATATTCCCAGATCATATCTTGATATCTTTCTCGTTGCATCATGATCATGTTAGATTGTAATAAAAGTAACAAGCCGAGGTATAAGGAGAAAGATTTAGTAGTGGACAATATAGAAGAGCGTACTCGGACGGGAACTCGTGGTTTCTCGATTCAAGTTGCAAGTTTGCAAATTACAGGTTTATATGTTTCACATTACAAGTTCACACTCTGAATGTTCCACATTTGCACGTACTTGATATAAGACACAATTTACATATTTTTCCGAGTACGTGACCTATAAAATTTACCACTAAGTCTAAATGTTCACTTGATTATGTGCATCAAATATGTGGTATGGGATGCATGATTGCCGCATTAGTTAAGTTTTTTTTTGAGGTAAAAGGTGGAATAAGGCCACCCTGTTTCATTAATAAGAAGTTAATAAAACAACCCCGGCGTACCGGAGGAAAACAACAGTACAAAACAAAAATACAAAGCAGGAATAGAAAGGAAGAAAACAAACATACATCCCCAACAAACCCTGGGGGGTGGGTCTAACTACTCAGACATCTAGCAACCAGAGAAGACGGTAGGCTGCAACAAAACCTAAGCTGTCAAAAGCACTGTCAAGACTGGTGTAGCCAGTCCCCTAATCCAGCGTCGGCCCGATCTCTATCTCCTCGTCGTCAAACTCCTATACCTGGAATACTCTAGCTATCCTCCCTTTAGCCCTTGTGGCCGCCGCTGTAGCCCAAAAAGAGATAATCGCATTAGTTAAGTTAATAAACAATAATAGACTTGAGATTAACACGTGCACTTACATGATCCAATTACATGTTACATGCTCCTGTTGACTTGTTTTCCCATTTACATGTCACTTGTTTCACGATGTCTTGTTCATGATCCTGTTTATATATTTTATTGTCTTCTATTATATGATACTTGATTTCTTGCTCTTTTTCCTACTTCTTATTTTATTTGTACTTGTCCCTCTAGCTTGTACTACTTGCGGTCTGTAATTTGTATTAACGGGCATTTTCTTGTTTCTTTTGGTTTCTTCGTGTTAATATACTTGCAGGCGTGGAAGAAGAATTATCAGAAGGTGTTGGCGAACAAGCATTTTAGATTCTGTTTAATTATCATGTTCTTTTATTTCTGTTTACTATTGCTACTCTACTGTATTCCGAGCTTGTTTGAACCGTAACTACTTTTCTTTTTATTCCCAGCTGTTGGTAATGTTATGGACTATGTCATGAACCTTTGTTATCATATTGTGATTTTATATGTCTGCGTGGTTTTATTGTTATCTTATTATTGAGTTACATGTACATCTTATAAATGGTGTACCCGCATCATTCGTTGGGCCTCAGTCATGTGCTCGTATTCTCGTATAACGGAAAGCGGGGCGTGACACTTAAGATTGAGGTTATGGATCGTCTAGCACAGGATACAATTATCCAATTACAAAATCTCAATAAATTTATTCAGACTGAAGGAAGATACACTTACAAAGTTGAAGACGTGAGAAACTGGATTTTAGATCCTTCACACACCTTCTTGGTTTCATCTATGTACAAATGGCTAAATGACGAAGGGTTAAGATGCAAGGAGGCTAACATTATCTAGAACATTAATGCGCCACTGAAAGTTAAAGTGCTCCTGTGGATAGCGGAGAAGGACGTGATATTATCCAAGATCAATATGCAAAAATGAGGAAGGCAAATTGACGTTAGATGTGTTAAATGCCACAATGAGGACAAGACACAAACCACTTATTATTTACTTGTCCTAAAGCTAGTTTAGCCTGGGAGATCGTTTGCTTAGGATTTGGGAGCCTAGAGTGTCCTAAGTCGAGTGCTGAGGTGTTGGGTCATTGGAGAGTAGGTATTGTCAGGAAAGATGAAAGATTAGCTTGAGATATTGCAATGGGGGCTTATATGTGGGGCGTATGGCTTGACCGTAATGATATGTGCTTCTGTAATAACAATATTAGATTTCTTGTTATAATGCATAAAATATTTTCCTCTATTCAAACTTGGGCAGGTCAGGCTGGGGCCAAGAAGAGGCTTCGTATGGAGGAGAAGTAGGGTCATCTAGCAAGCAGGGATTGTGGGTCAAGGGGACTCAGTGACTGATCAGTATTGTATCTTCATTTATGCACTTTGGATTATAGTTTGTTGTGATGCTTTGTTTTATGTTAGGATCTAGATTAGTTGCTTTGTAATGCGTATTACTTTGTTTTATTAATTTTTCATTAATAAAGCGATGATAAGGTCATCTTTATTATATATCAAAAAAAATGGTGATAGCACCTTGTTAGGAATTGTGGCCTCAAATACACAGTCACTAAGTACTTGAAGTTGGAGAAGAAGAGGATGAGAAAAAGAAGCAAGAGAAGACAAGCAGCGAGTAGAAGAATGCAGCCTGGAGAGTTGCGGTCGACCGACCTAGTCTGTTGAGAGTTCTTTGAGTGTACAGGTCTAACAGAGGAGAGGACGGTTGACCGACCTTGGGGGTGCAGTCGACCGGTCAGCCCTCGGGTTTTACACGTTGCGGTCGACCGACCTTGGGGGTGCGGTCGAACGACTTTGGCGGCTGATTGTTTTTGAGCTTACGAGATTAAAGGCCCAATTGCTAGATTTGTGTTTATCTTTTAAGGTTTACTTGGGGGTTATATATATGGTCGTAAATTCTAGGGTTTAGTTGATCAAATCCATAATTTGTATAATCAAGAGGTGAGCTGTTATCATTGTTCAACTTCAAGAGGGGATTGTGCCGAGTGTTTCAAAGGTGAGAGAGAGAGATTGAGAGTTGTAATCTCTTTTCTAATCTTTCTTTTTCTTGGGGAATAAGAAGTATTGTTTATCTCTGCATATTGATTGTGTTCTTGTGAGATCTTACATAAATTGTGGTGGCTTATTCTTGGTTCATTTAAGTCTTGGGAGTTTTTATAACTTGTGGTGTGTTTCCGCTATTAGCACTACGAGTTGTGGGGTAGATCCTCTAACAAGTGGTATCAGAGCAGTTAGTTCGAGATGGCCAATAATAAGATGAAGATCGAGAAATTCGATGAGAGTGACTTTGCAATGTGGAAGATTCAGATGATAGCGTATCTTCGTCAGAAAGATCTTGATAGTCCGTTGTTTGATGATAAGCTGGTAGGTGCAGACAAGGATGTGAAGGTCTTGGCAGATTAGAATCGTTTAGATTAGAAGGTACTGGGGCAGATTCAGTTGGGGCTAAGTAGGAAGGCGTTATTTCATATCTCGAAGGCAAAGACCACAAAGAAGACTATAGAGATTCTCACGGATATGTATGGGAAACCGTCGGCATCTAATCAAAATTTTCATCTGAAGAAATTGGTTAATATGAAGTTGAAGGAAGGGGGTTCAGTAGCAGAGCATGTAAACAATTACTGTATGGTTTACAACCAGATGGAAGATGCAGGTTTGAAGTTTTTAGAGAGGGGACAGTCATTGTTACTTCTATCTACTTTACCTGATAGTTATGGTACGGTGGAACAGACTATTACAGGCACTATAACAGATTCGACGACTCTACAGGATGTGGTGAGTAGCATTCTAAACGAGGAGGTGAGAAGGGTGAGAAACAGGAGATATCCATCATCATCTTCTAGAGATTCCGCAATGTACGTTGAGAAGAGACGTGGGAGATTTAAGAGCAGTTAAAGAAGAAAGGATCAGAGTAGTTCATCTGAGAGTGGGTCTGATGATAGCGATGGGAAACATGGACCCTAGTGCTGGTATTGTCATAAGAAGGGTCACATGATGTGCAGTTGTAAGACTTATATGAATAAGAAGTAGGAGAAATCGATGAAAGCTACCCCAAAGGAAGCCCAAGCGGGGCTTGTTGAGGATCTATGCTTATCAGCTCAGGAGGAGTTGGGAACTTAAGATTGGTGTATTGATTCGGGAGTTTCTTTTCATCGCACTCTGAGGAGAGAGGTGTTTGATGACTTCGAGAAGGGTTCTTTTGGAGATGTGATCATGGGTAATAGTCACCGGTGTCCTGTACGTGGGGTTGGTACTGTTCGCGTGAACACCATTGATGATCAAAGTGCTGTCTTGCGGGAGACAAGGCATGTTCCAAACTTGAAGAAAAATCTTATCTCGATTAGAAGGCTAGATAAGGAGGGATTGTCTACTACAGTTGGTAGTGGGGAGTGGTGTATAGCTGCAAGTTCAAAGGTGATTGCAAAAGAAAAGCATGAGAAAATGTTGTATTTGCTTAGAGACGCGAGGAACATTTTTCTTGTAGTTGACTCTCAGCCAGAATCGAGTAGTAGGTTGTGTGGGGTGCAACCGAGTTCTTTCAGTTGTGGAAGGGAGGTTACTAATTTAGTGGGAGCTGCTGGCCATAGAAGTGATCCTAGAGGACAAGACATTGTTGTGGAGATGGTACTTTGTAAATTGGCAGTTGAAGCTTCAAGTCGCTCTTGTCTGATAGAGAGCACCGGTATCGATATGCGGAGTGATGTCGATGAGGGTAACCGAATTGTGAATGTAGGGGTTAAACAGTCTCCGAAGTTTGTGGAGGTGTCATCCATAGAGGTTTCTAGTGCAAAGGGTGCATTGAGAGGCTTTGAGCCATGTCCGGTGTTGATGGAGATCTTGCGAGTTAGGGACTCTCATAACACGGAATCCGACATGGGAGATTATTTCTCCGGTCTTCGTGCTCTATGCGATTGGTGGAGCACATCCTTCATGAGGCGATAAGTGGTGGTTGGTGAACTCCGCGTGGTGGAGTGGCGGAGGTGCTCTTCATGAGAGTGGGGAGTACTTGAGTCTTCCATGAGAGTGGGAGATTGGTAGAGATAATGCAAGGTGAATATTGCAATAACTTTGAACCGTGGTGTATTTGGTCCAAGTGGGAGGTTGTTAGGAATTGTGGCATCAAATACACATAGGCGCTGAGTACTTGAAATTGGAGAAGAAGAGGATGAGACAAAGAAGCAAAAGAAGACAAGCAGCGAGTAGAAGAATGTAGCCTGGAGAGTTACGGTCGACCGACCTGGGGTTACGGTCTACTGACCTAGTCTGTTGAGAGTTCTTCGAGTGTACAGGTCCAACAGAGGAGAGGACGGTCGAACGACCTTGGGGGTGCAGTCGACCGGTTAGCGCTCGGGTTTTACACGTTGCGGTCGACCGACCTTGGGGGTGCGGCCGACCGACTTCGGCGGCTGATTGTTTTTGGGCTTATAGTTTAAAGGCCTAATTGCTAGATTTGTGTTTATCATTTAGGGTTTACTTGAGGGCTATATATATGGCTGTAAACTCTAGGGTTTAGTTGATTAAATCCATAATTTGTGTAATCAAGAGGTGAGCCGTTATAATTGTTCAACTTCAAGGGGGGATTGTGTCGAGTGTTTCAAAGGTGAGAGAGAGAGATTGAGAGTTGTAATCTCTTTTGTAATCTTTGTATTTCTTGGGAAATAAGAAGTATTGGTTATCTCTGCATATTAATTGTGTTCTTGTGAGATCGTGCATATATTGTGGTGGCTTGTTCTTGGTTCATCTAAGTCTTGGAAGTTTCTATTGCTTATGGTATGTTTCCGCTATTAGCACTACGACTTGTGGGATAGATCCTCCAACACACCTTGGCTTGGAAATATTACTTATAGAATTGTTTTGCTATATGTGAATGGTGATATTACTTATATAATTGTTTATTGAAATACTTAATTGTTTTCTCACACTATTGGACACTTCCGTTGTTTTCTAGTAAATGTTTTAGTTCATAAAAAAAATTAAACAGTTTTGAAAAGTTCTACTGTAATATGCCAATCTGTACTTGATGCAGTTTGTTTTTGGGGGGTGGCTGCACCAGGTGTGAGTTCTCTCAATTTGTATTTTTGCGGAAGCTTCGGTATTGATGATACGCCCAACCCTCAGCCGGAGGGACGGCTCGGGAGTAGGCAGGAGTAAGGTGGAGGTAGGATGCTCGGCACGGATCTGGAGGCTCGGCTTGGATCTGGAAACTCGGATCCGGAAGTCTCGTGTACTTGCACTCGGCCTAGGAACACCGGGGTTGATCCCGGTGGTAGGCCCTTCGATGGTCTAGTCAGCTACTGAAGAGTAACAGTAACTAGGGTTTGAGAGGGGAGAGATTGATTACCTGTTGAAGGGGTAGAGGGCATGGTATTTATAGGCAGTGCCAACCAGGTCTGGACCCGTTTGGGGACGAGTCTGGACCTGATCGCCTATGGGCCTGACGTGGCAGAAGCCCAGGCGGTTTAGGACTGATGTGGCAGATCTGATGATCGGGGGTGAACGGTTTTTGAGGGGATCCTGTGGCCCAGGAGGGGCCACATTATCTGACCCATATCAGGAGCCCCCCACTCCTGGAGGACTGGGTAATCCAGCCGTGTAGAAGTGGTTTTTTGCCTTTGCAGGAAGAGCGGGTTGGTGTGTACGGCGAAAAACGGGATCTGTATCTTCCAGAAGAGGTCAGTGGGGTAGGATGAAAGGGATCCCCACTTGGAGTCAGGAGGGGTGCCGGGTGCAGAAGCATCGGAACTCAGTTTGCCGAGCATCGAGGGTCGGTGGACGAGCTCTCTCGCTTGTTGGAAAAGAAAGGGGGCGTCGAGACCTGTGGAGTAGGGGGTCTTCTCGCCGAGCATCAAGGGTCAGTAGGCAAGTTCCTTTACTGGTTGGAAAAGCAAGGGGCGCCGAGACCTTGGAGTAGGAGGTCTTCCTTTCCGAGCATCGAGCGTCGGTAGGCGAGCCCCTTACTGGTTGGAAAAGCAAAGGGGTATCGAGGTCGTGGAGTAGGGGTCCTTCTTGCCGAGCGTCTAGGGTCGGCAGGCGAGCCCCTCATTGTTAAGGGATGATTTAGGGCTCGCGGTGATATCCAAGCGTAGAGGCCCAAGCAGTTTAGGAGAAACTTTTTGGGGCTCGCTGCGACGTCTGAGTGCCGACCCTGAAGCCTTTGAGAGAAACTTTTTTGGGGCTTGCGGTGACATCTGAGCGTCAAGGTCCCAGTAGTTTAGGAGAAATTTTTTGGGGCTTGCGGTGACATCCGAGCGTCGAGCCCCAAGTAGTTTAGGAGAAACTTTTTGGGGCTCACAGTGACATCCGAGCGTCCCCCGAGGTCGCTTTTCGAGTGTAGGGGTTGGTAAACGAGCCCTCTCACTTGTTGGAAAAGCAAGAGGACGTAGGAGTCTGTGGAGTAGGGGTCCTTCTTGCCGAGCGTCTAGGGTCGGCAGGCAAGCCCCTCTTTGTTAGGGGATGATTTGGGGCTCGCGGTGATATCAGAGCATCGAGGCCCAAGCAGTTTAGGAGAAACTTTTTGGGGCTCACGGTGACATCCGAGCGTCGAACCTGAAGCCATTGTAAGAAACTTTTTGGGGTTTGTGGTGATGTCCGAGCGCCGAGGACCAAGCAGTTGAGAGAAACTTTTTGGGGCTCACGGTGACATCCGAGCGTCGACCCTGAAGCCATTGCAAGAAACTTTTTGGGGCTTGTGGTGATGTCCGAGCGCCGAGGACCAAGCAGTTGAGAGAAACTTTTTGGGGCTCGTGGTGACATCCAAGCGTCGACCCTGAAGCCGCTGAGAGAAACTTTTTGGGGCTCGCGGTGACATCCGAGCGTCGAGGCCCAAGCAGTTTAGGAAAAAAAATTTGTGGCTCGCGGTGACATCCGAGCGTCGACCCTGAAGCCTTTGAGAGAAACTTTGTAAGAGGAACTTGGGTGAATAAAGGTGAAATACCTGAGGAGTTGACCCTGCGCACCGAGCCGCCACGTTGGTCGACAAAGCCGAGGGTAAGAAGGTATTTTTGCACTCTAGGTTGACGTCATCAAGATCTTAGTGGCCGTTAGATCTTGATGATGCAGATTATACGGCCAGATCTTTTCACGGAATTCGAAGAGTCCCACCTGCGCTTATAAATCCCCCCCTCCACCCCACTACTTCACTTTGCTTCCATCTTCTTCACAACAGAAACTTCCTTGCAAACCGCTGGTGACCGTTTTTCGTTGACCTTTGCATTCTCCGGTGAAACAGGTTAGTATTTTTGCTTTAAAATGTCATGGTTTCAGTCCGGCTCCGAGGCATGCACTTCAGGTCGCGGCGAGGAGGAGGTCCATTCGTCTTCGATATCTTTTTCGCCGGGTGACATCCACCCGGTAAAAGAGGAGGTTCTATCAGTAAGAGGGTCGAATAGCGAGGGTGACGTAGCTTTTATCATAGAGCCCTTGCAATCTCGTAGGTCGGGTAAGGAGCCTGTAGAGGAGGAGCATGAAGAGAGAGATCCCGAGGAAGAGGGGCTTGTGCAGGAGGAGATTGAGTCCGGAGATGGAGGCCCAGAAGAAGAGGAGCAGGTCGAGGAGGGCGATGATCAGGAGGGGTCCAAGCAAGGGACTGAAAGTGGAAGTGATCATGGTGAGGTCGGAGGGACCGCCGAAGAGGTAGAGGAAGAAGAGACAGACCTCCCACCGTTGCCTCCCCTAGCGACCCCTTCCCTTGATAGGAAGGATCACCCCCGAAGGAGGAAGAGGAAGTGGATACGGCCCGACAGTCCGGCCGAGAAGGATAAGTACGAGTATGACTTCGGGTTTATGTACCCCCTTCTCTCTAGTAAAAATCCAGAGTCGATCAGGATGTACCCTAACGACGTGGAGGATCTTCTAGCGTATACCTCGCTTTTTAGAGATGAGGGCCGGTCCATGATTAAGATGAACAACGTGAAGTGTGCCTTGCCTAGGGACTACTTGCCCATCTTGAGGGCGGGCTATTTTATTCCTCAGGAGTTCGAGCTGTTGGTGCTGAACCCATGAATCCGCCGACCACTGCGCTTGAGCCGAGCTTCTGCTTGTTCCCTGAGGATGCTTTTTTCTCGGGGTTGAGACTCCCACTGCACCCGTTCATCAAGAGGGTGCTAAACTGGGGGGAGCTGAGTTCGATGCAGTACGGCCCCAACTCTTGGAAACACTTAGTGTGTTTCATTTTGAAGTGTCAGGAGAAGGGGATTAAGCCGAGACTGACTTACTTCCGAGCCATCATGGGGATGAGCTCTCTCGGGGACCAGGAGGGAATTTTCTATCTTTCGTCCTGCCCTCATAAGAAGGTGATGCACGGGCATTCGGACTCCATCAAGGGGTGGAAAGAGAAGTACTTCGTAGTCCGGAGCGAGAAGCCTTGGGACATCCCTACTGTTTGGAACTTCAGAAAGCTGAACAACAAGCCACCGAAGCGAAGGGACTTGACAGAGAAGGAGTGGGCGAAGGTTGATAAGATCGTGGAGGGTTACAGCATCGGGTGGCCTTGCGTCACGGAGCTACACCTCACCCGAGCCGGACTGAGCCCGGCCAACTCTAGTATGTTTTTGTTTCCATTCTGTATTCCTTTTTGCCTTCGAGTTAACATGTTTACTTTTCTTTTTGTAGAAATGTCTGCTAAGGAGCTTGACAACCGAAACACCATAGTAGAACTGGCGGCTAAGAGAAGGGCTGAATTGGAGAAGAAGGCGACGCAGGAGAAGAGCGGGGCACCGGCCGTGGGGTCCAGCAAGGCACCGATGCTGGCTCCCGAGTAGCCACCCTCGAAGAGGGTGAAAAGGCCTCACCACTCGTCGAGGTCGGAGAAAGAACCGAGGGTGAGCTCCGGAAGTAAGAAGTTGGACGAGGTTCGAGAGCAGAGGCCTCTACCCTCTTGCCCCGATGCCACGGAGATGGTGGACAGGCAGAGCTTGCAGTCGCACGTCCCGGGCTGGGGGTCATGGTAGGGGACACCCTGCTCCAGGGCTCTGTAGCTGTGGAGGCGGCGGAGCACATCGCCATGGAGCGGGACCGGATGAGTCTGGCGATGTAGACGTTCGGGGAAGCCTACATGCGGTGGGCTCAGGCGCAATTCTCGGTAAGTGTTTGGTGTTTTCCATGCACGCAGAATTTTTGAGTTCAGGATTTTTCTAACTTGTTCTTCGGCCAGGCGTTACTCCATAGGCAGCACTACCACCGGTGCATGGAGAAGGAGGTCCTCGTTGAGAGGAAGAACACAGAGAAGTACTTCTATGAGGTCTCCAAGCTTACGGTCGAGCTGAAGGAGGCCCGGGACAAGGAGGCGATCCATGACGTTCAGATGGACTCGCTTGTTGGCCATCATATGGTCGAGCTGGCGTATTTCAAGGAGAAGGCCCAGGCGGAGGCCGTGAAGGCGAAGAAGGCCATGGAAGAGGCACAGATCTCCATAGCGGATACTCTGATCATGGCCCAGGACAAGGCCTATGCCAAGGCGAAGGAGCACTTCATGCTGATCTACCCAGACAAACGGGTCGACCATCTGCACTACAACTGGCAGCCGGAGCATCCGCCCACGCCCGGTGGTGATGAGGAACTGGGGGACCCCTCTCAAGAGGAGGTCGGGGGCGATCCTGCTGACGAAGAGGTGCCATCCCCCCTTTAAGCATAGTTTAGGTTTTCCCTTTTGATTTTGTAAACGCCTTCTGCGGACTGGCCACCACTTTTTGTAATACAATTTTTGAATTTAAGAATGGAGAATTTTTGGCCGGTGCTCTATGACGTTTTTTTCGACTCTTTTGTGACCTGTTGTTTTTTCCCGTCTTTTTGATAGACGCAGGAGGTCCTCGGCGCCGACCTTGGTTCTGCCGAGGTCTCCTGGGTCTGAACTGGGCTGGGGGCTATGGAGAGTGTTCTGGCTTGCCAACGTAAGCAGGCTCGGAACCGAGCGGCCGCAGTAAATTACTTTATGAACAAGTCTAGAGAGCTCAGCTTGGAGGTCGCTCGTCTGAAGAAGGCCATAGCCGACCAAGACTGGTGGGCAGTTGAGACAAACTGGTCGATCTCGGATGCCTCGAGTGGGCGATCGGCTTCGGAGTCTTTTCTTCATGAGGCAGTTGTAGAGAAAGAGTTGGAGATCCGTAGGTTGAAGCTAATGCTAGGCGCTGGTCTGATCGAGGAGGCGAATAATTCCGTACTAGGACCTTCTCCGACCTTCTTCTTAGAGGCAGCCCAGCCTGCCGATGCGGAAAGCTCTATTGCCGAAGTGCCTTCCCTGGTCGGACTGGCCGAGCGTGGGAAGGAACCCGTGGGAAGTGCCGAGTTTGAGTTTTAAGCCGAGCGATGAGTGATTTGTAAGCTTTTCATTGTATTGGGCGGCCGTTTCTGGCGCTCTACGAGTAATAAAAACTTTGAGTTCTTTAACTTTGATGATTTATTGAGTGAGGAGGGCAGGAGTGTAGCTCGAGATTGTTGCCGAGCTCGGCTTTACAGGAGGTCGCCACCGAGGCAAAAGGTCGAACTGTAGTTTCTTGCAGGCAACGGCCAATGAGTGACGTTTCGCCTTCCAATAAATATTAATGGCGACGTTTTGCCTTTCGCCGTTTGGACTTCCCGATGTAATAAATGTGCTGCTCAGGGGGCTTTATAATCCCCATCTCTCCATTGTTTTTCATCAGGAATTGAGATTGACTCATCTGCCACCCGCTGACAATTTGGGGTTTCGGCTCCGAGGGTCGTTGACCCCGACCTGTTAATGGGTGAGAGGTGGGTCGACCGTCTATGAGATTCAGGTGCCTACCAAAGGCGGGCGCCCATAAGTAGAACTTTGGTCTGAGAGTTCTGGGTTGGTGGCTCACCTGTCACCCTCAAATAATTTGGGGTTTTGGCTTTGAGGGCCGTAAACCCCGAGTTGCTCGCGGGTGAGTGATGGGTTGATCAATTGGACCGGAGGCTCGGTGAGAGTCCTGGGTCGGTGGCTCCCTCGCCGCCCTCGAACAATTCGGGGTTTTGGCTCTGAAAGCCGTAAACCCCGAGTTGTTCGCGGGTGAGAGGTGGGTCAACCAATGGTCTGGGGCTCGGGGCATTTGCCGAAGGCGAGCGCCCTAAATCTTTAATGAAAATTTTTGGAACGGGCATGGTTGAAGGTCATCGCCGAGCATAAAAGGCATGGCTTGAAAAAGCCAAGGCCTTGCTCAAGGTCGACACCGAGTCCTTATGTGTATGCCTTGACGGATAGTATGGGTGTAGTCGGAGGTAATCACCGAGCACATAGGTTGATGGGTTTGAATAAGCCCAAACCACACTCGTGGTTGATGCCGAGCCCCCATACCTTAGAGAAGCAAGTGATGGGCGTAGCTAAAGGTCGTCACTGAGCATAAAGGTCGCGTGGCTTTGAAAAAAGCCAAGGCCTTGCTCGAGGTCGACGCCAAGCCCCCACACCTGTTCTTGGAAAGATAGCACGGGTGTAGCTGGAGGCCATCGCCGAGAGCATAGGTTGATGGGTCTGAACAAGCCCAAACCATGCTCGAGGCCGATGCCGAGCCCCATACCTTAGAGAACCCAGTGATGGGCATAGCTGAAGGTCGTCGCCGAGCGTAAAGGTTGCTTGGCTTTGAAAAAAGCCAAGGCCCTGCTCAAGGTCGACGCCGAGCCCCCACACCTGTTCTCGGAAAGATAGCACGGGTGTAGCTGGCGGTCATCGCCGAGGGCATTGGTTGATGGGCTTGAACAAGCCCAATCCATGCTCGAGGCCGGTGCCGAGCCCCCATACCTTAAAGAAGGCGTAGTTGCAGGTCGTCGCCGAGCGTAAGGGTCACGTGGCTTTGAAAAAATCCAAGACCTTGCCCGAGGTCGACGCCGAGCCCCCACACCTGTTCTCAGAAAGATAGTACGGGTGTAGCTGGCGGTCATCGCCGAGCGCATAGGTTGATGGGCTTGAACAAGTCCAAACCATGCTCGAGGCTGATGCCGAGCCCCCGTACCTTAGAGGTCACTTTATCTGGCTCGAGGTGCCGTCCAAATGCCGAGCCCCAGGCTTGTAAGGGAAGCTTTTTGTGGCTTGTGGTTCCTTCTGAAGGCCTAAGCTTGTAATGAATGCTTTTTGTGGCTCACGGTTTCTTCCGAACACCAAGCCCTAAGCTTGTAAGGAAAGCATTTTATGGCTCGCGGTCTCTTCCGAATGCCGAGCACCAAGACATGTTTCTTAAGAGAGCTAATATGAAGCCAAAGCTTGTTTTAAGAAAACTGGCATAATTACAACATATTCCGATTTTACAAAACAAAGCACGGCGTGCCGATTATATTTTTCATAATTTACATTGGCTGTAGAAGCTAATCCTCCCCTTCTAGGAATTTGATGAGGTGCTCTGCATTCCAGGGCCTCTTGACAGCCTTGCCCTCCAGATCGGTGAGATGGTACATGCCCGGGCGTACAACCTCAGAAACCTTCTACGGGCCTTCCCAGTTTGGGGCTAGTTTTCTCTTTTGGCCGGGGTTAGATACCGCCAGCTTCCTGAGGACGAGGCCCCCCAGCTTGATGTCGGTGGGGCGCACCTTTTTGTTGTATAACCTTTCGATCCTCTACTGGTAGGTATTTCTTCTGATGGCGAACTTCTCCCTGACCTCGTCTATGAGATCCAGGTCGGCACGTAGCTGTGCCGAGTTGCTTACTTTTTCGAAGGCCATGATTCGGGGCGAAGGGAGCCCGATCTTCAGGGAAATTATGGCCTTCGTGCCGTGTGTACGACTGAATGACAACTCTCCCGTGAGAATTCTTTTTGTCGTTCGGTGGGCCCAGAGAACGCTCGGCAGCTCGTCGACTCATAACTCCTTGGAAGAGTTATCAAGTCGTTTCTTGAGACCGTCAAGGATCTGGTAGTTCGCATTCTCGGCCTGGCTGTTTGACTGCGGGTGGCATATCGAAGATAAGCGCTGCTGGATCCCGAGACCCTCACAGAACTTTCGGAAATTCTTACCTACGAATTGATCCCATTATCTGTGATGAGTACTTGTGGAATCCCGAATCGGCAGACGATGTGTTTCCAGAAAATTTGTCGGGTTTACTGCTCGGTGATCGTGGCCAGGGGCTCGGCCTCGATCCACTTTGTGAAGTAGTCGATTGCCACTATAAGAAACTTTCTTTGGCCTGTTGCCTTCGAAAATGGGCCTACCAGATCCATCCCCCACATAGCAAAGGGGGTGGGACTGGCCAGGGAGCGGAGGTTCGCTTGCGGAGCTCTTTTCACCGAGGAAAACCTTTGACAATGGCCACACTTCTTTACCAGAGCCAGGGCATCTTGTAGCATTATGGGTCAGTAGTACTCGTGATTCACAGCCTTTCACACAAGAGATCGGATTCCCATATGGCACCCGCCAATTCCTTCATGGAGCTCCTTGGAAGCATACTTTGCTTCGTTGGGGGTTAAGTAGCGGAGGTAGGGCCTTCCGTCTATCATGGTGTACGACCTTTTGAAGAGGGTCTCGCTGATTATGATGAACGTCTCTGAACGGACCCTGACCCGCCTTACCTCGGCTCGGTCTTCGGGAAGCTCTCCTTTGATTAGAAATTTTCTGATATGAGTGGTCCAATCGTCAGGATGAGCTCCATCTTCGATGCAGAGGGTCACGGGGAGGTCGGTGCTGGGCTTCAGGAGTACTTTGATCAGGACGGTGCAGTCGAGACCTTCGAAGGACGAGGAGGCTAACTTAGACAGGGTGTCGGCCTGAGTATTCTGCTCTCTGAGGATCCTTAAGACTGCAGATTCGTCAAAGGATGCTAAGAGCCGCTGGACCACGGCCAAGTACCTGATCATCCGATCGTTACGGGCCTCGTACTCTCCGGTGATCTGATTGACCACGAGCTGAGAGTTGCTAAAAGCCCTAATTTGTCTAGCACCTGCCTGATGCGCCAAGGTGAGCCTGGCAATCATGGCCTCATACTCAGCCTCGTTGTTAGAGGCTGGAAAGTTGAGGCAGAGGAAATATTGAAGAAGAAAATTGTCAGGTCCTCGCAAAATGATACCCGCACCACTCCCCACTTCACAGGAGGAGCCGTCGACGTAAACTTCCCCCATCTGGTCGGCCTCCCTACTTTCGGGTTGCTCAGAGATGGTGCATTCCGTGATGAACTCGGTGAGGTCCTGCCCTTTGATGGCCGTCCTTGGCTGATAGCCGATGTCGTATTGACTGAGCTCGATCGACCATTTGACCAGTCGTCCAGAGCTCTCGGGCTTGTAGAGTACGGCCTTCAGAGGCTGGTCCGTGAGTACCTGAATTGAATACACCTAGAAATAGGGACGGAGCTTCCGTGCAGCCATGACCAGTGCGTATGCTATCTTCTCCATTTTTGAGTATCTGGTCTCGGCGGCGAGCAGGACCTTGCTCACATAGTATAGCGGCTTTTGGACTCCGTCTTCTTCTCGAACGAGAATAACACTGAGCACATTTTCCGAAGCCGAAAGATAAAGCTAGAGGGTCTCACCTAGTTCGGGCTTTCTGAGGAGAGGAGGGTTAGCGAGGTACTCTTTCAATTGGGCGAAGCCTCTTACTGCTAAGTACCCCACTCGAAGCCTCCGGTTCCGCGCAAAGCCTTGAAGAATGGGAGGGACATATCTCCTGACTTGGAGAGGAAATAGCCGATGGCCATCAGTCTTCCCGTGAGCCTCTGGACTTCTTTGATGTTTCTAGGAGGGGCCATGTCTATTATGGCCTGAATCTTCTCGGGGTTCGCCTCGATGCCGCGCTGGCTGACGACGAAACTGAGGAATTTTCCGGAGGAGACGCCAAATGCACACTTTGCCGGATTGAGTCTCATATTGTAGGTTCGAAGGATCCCAAAGGCTTCTTCTAGGTCGGCGACGTGGTCATGTCCCGCTGGCTCTTGACAAGCATGTCATCGACGTACACCTCCATGTTGCGACCGATTTGATCCTTGAAGACTCGGTTGACGAGCCATTGATAAGTAGCACCAGCATTCTTTAGCCCAAAGGGCATAACCCGATAGCAATAAAGACCTTGGTCCGTGATGAAGGACGTCTTGGCTATATCAGGGGGGAACATTCGGATCTGGTTGTAGTCTGAGAAGACATTCATGAAAGAAAGGAGCTCGTGACCCGACGTTGCGTCGATCAGAGCATCGGTGCTGGGGAGAGGGAACTGATCTTTTGGGCACGCCTTGTTGAGGTCAGTAAAGTATACGCAGATCCTCCAGCTCCCGCTTGTCTTTTTGTTCCACCCACCCTGCCAGCCTTCTTGCTTTTCCTTGCCCTCTCTAGGAATCACCAATATGGCAAATTTGGCCGCTTCAAAGACCTATCACAATCAATACCCATAACATTTGAATCGTTGTAACCTAGTTCTGGTTTATAGCTATAAGTTTGTATTAGATCTGGATTCTGGTTTAGAATATTCCGACTTAAGTTTGGGTTACGGAAATCTGAATTTGAGTTAGATTTTGATGAGAAGTTGAGTTTAACCATAGGTGTGGATTGGCATTGGATCTGGATTCTTGTGACTGAAGTTTGGGCTAAGAGAAACTGATTTAGATTTAGATTAGAAGTTTGGTTTAACTCCAGATGTGGGTTTGTAATGGATCTGGATTCTGGTACGGATTAGTCTGACTTAAGTTTGGGTTAAGAGCAGAGAAAGAGGCATAAAGGGAATTTTAGTGGTTTCTGCAAGTTGTAGTATTTTATATGAGAGGTGTTGGATTGGATGGTTCTTAGTTGAGATATTTTTCATGCTGCTAATTAACTAATTTACTAAGATCTATCAATCTATATTGTCTATTTATTGGATTATTCAAGACTTCAAGTGACAAGACAGTGAAATTGTGCAATTTATTGGGAGTACTTTGTTAGCCTAGTGGTTTGAGGAAAATTTGCCGTACCGTCTTTTTTTTAGAAAATATTTAACGTCTTGCCCTACTTCTCAAAAAAATTAGTAATATGTCCTTGTTTAGAACACGTCAGCAACAAACGTTATTGGAAAAAAGGGCATAGGTTATTTCGATGTCGTTCTTTCCAATAACGACATCTGTTTTGAAAAAAGTTTCATGCCGTTATTTGGAATAATGACATCTGTTATTTTTGTCTAAAGATCGAACAGTCTCAATTGTGAGCTGAGAGAGAATTGCAAAATGAAAACAATTAATGTCGTTCTCTGAGAACGGCATCGATTATACTGATGCCGTTATTTTGAATAACGACATCAGTTATATTCGTTTTGCATAGTTTCCTATAATCAAAAATCCCCTTCTCCTTTCTCCTACCCCTTGTGATACGTAATCTTCTCTCTCTCTCATCACTCATGTTACCCACAAACCCTAGATCCCAAAATCAAAAAATTTCAACCATTCGAGTCCTCTAAAATTCCATACATCCTTCCTCCTTACTCCCACTCTCATTTATAATCTTCATCCACAACGAATTTTGAAGCTAGTGGTGGTACGGTTTAATTTGAAGGTATTATCATCTTAACCGTATGTTTGATATGTATTCCCATGTTATGCTTATTGTGAGTAGTGAATGACTTGAATATGTTTGAATTTTTATGCATAGGTATGGAATTTGATATCCCTATTTGGTTATATTTTAGGGGTGAAGTAATTAAGGATCCGAAGATTGGATATTCTTATAGTGATGTTGAACCGGTAATTATTTGGGCTCCCCCCAACTTTACGTACGCAGAGTTAATAGATAAGATATATGAAGTCACCAATTGGGATAGAAGTGAAATGAGTCTGAAACTTAGAGCCCATTATGCTGCTGGTAAAGGGGATATGCAGTATTTCATGTTGGTATCCATAGACAGTGACAATTCTCTGAGGTCTATGTTGCTTAGGACACTTCATCCAAGTTGTAGTTGGAATATAGTTGAGTTATATATCGATCAAACGAGGCTTCCAAATACTACACGAGCTGTTATCGAAAGTCCAAGGCCCACACAGACTTTGAAACCATCTGCAGAGTCACATGCTAGAATTTCAAATACAGACGAAGATACTAGCACAGCTCCAACGGAACCTGTTTACTCCGAATACGAGCAGGTACATCCTACCCTATTGCTACAAAATATTTTGCTAGCTGGCATTGCTATGGAAGACTTTGACAATACTGTTGTAAATAATGACTTGGTCGAAGAGGAAGAAGATGAGGAACGCGGTTTCGAGGATGATGATGAGGAGATTGTCGTTGAAGCTCCAATTGTTGATGTCAATATCGATGTGCCGGTTAACAATGCCCGCGTGTTGCTAAGTCAGGACACAAGTGCAGCGATGCATGGATCTCAATCCAATGAATGGATGTCTCGTGCTACCATACATGAACATGGACAGTCTTCCGTTGGTTCTTCCAACTTGGATGAACTCTTCATTGGTCAAAAATTTTCAACCAAAGATGTTCTACAACATCAAGTGAAGATGTACACCGTGAAGAACCAAAAAAAATTCGTGATGGTAAAATCAGATCGTGGTCTATACCATGTGAAATGTAAATACGCGCCCATCAACCATTCAGCCGAGGAGATTGCAGAAAATTCGTCACTTCAAAATGTAGTTGGTTGTCCATGGCAGTTGCGTGCAATTATTCCCAAATGCCGTAATTATTTCGTGGTAAAAAGCTTGAAGGTGTACACACATGTGTGAATCCTACATTGACTCAAGATCACAGCAAAATTGACTCGACGGTCGTATCGACGGTCATATTGGATGTTGTGAAGGAACAACTCTCAATAACACCAAGAGCCATAATTGGAATAGTTAAGGGTAGGTTCCATTACCCAATATCATATTGGAAAGCTTGGAAGGCTAAACATAAAGAAGTTGAGAAACTATATGGTTCTTTTGAAAAAGTGTATACTAAATTACCATATATACTCAATGCAATTCAAGCTTCAAATCCGGGCACGGCTGTACATTGGGCGAAGATTGCGACCGGTCTGGGCATAGAAACATTTAAGGGTGTTTTTGGGCATTTGGTCCTTCCATCGAAGGATTTAAGTCATGTAGACCAGTTATAAGTGTAGACGGCACTCACTTGTACGGGAAATATAAAGGTTGTTTGTTGATTGCGGTTTCACCAGACGCAAACGGGAGGTTGTTTCTGTTTGCGTTTGCGCTATTTGACGATGAAAGCATAGAGACGTGGACATGGTTCATGAACTATATTCGGTGCTTTGTCACAGATCGTGAAGGTTTGTGTGTCATTTCTGATCGACATGCCGGTATTTTATCAGCAATGGAAAATGAGTTCGGTACATGGAGGGAACCATTTGCATATCATCGGTACTGTATGCGGCATTTTGCTAGCAATTCATAAAAAATTTGGTTGCAAATTTTTGATGAATAAGTTGAAGGTAATTGCGTGTCAAAATCAGTGGAAAAAGTACGAGAAAAAGGTGGCACAACTTGAAGCGAGCAATGCTGATAGGGCTAACTGGTTGAAGGAAAAAGCGGTCGAGAAGTGGGCACTTACTACCGATGGTGGGCATAGATATGGTATAATGACAACAAATCTGTCTGAAGTGTTCAACTCGGTTCTAAAAGGTGTTCGTAGCTTACCTGTCACCGCAATTGTAGAACAGATATTTTTTCGTCTAAACATATACTTCACCGATCACCGTGAAGCCGCGCAGACACTTAGCGGTGAAGGTAAATTATGGGCACCCCGGATTCAGGACCTTATTGATGTTCGCCGTGAAAAATTCAATTTACACGAGGCAATAATGTTTAATAACCGAGATGGTGTTTTTGGGGTGAAAACGGGCATTAGAATGGACGGTGGATATCAAAAAGGTGGACATTAGCACATGGTGGACCTCGAGGGCCGAACTTGTACGTGTGGCAAATTTCAACTATTTCACATTCCATGCTTTCATGTGTTAGCGGCATGTGCTTCACGTGCGCATGATTATCAACCATACATTGATGTCTTCTACTTTATGGATTCGTTAGCAAAAATATGGGCACCAACTTTCAATCCTATACCAGATAAATCTTATTGGCCTACCCAAAGCGCACCGGTGCTCATAGCTGATTCAAATCTTCGTCGGGTGAAGGGGAGGCCGAGGAGTACTCGCATCCGCAATGACATGGATGCTCGAGAAGGTAGGAGTAGTGGAAAAGTATGTTCGAAATGTGGAGTGAGTGGACACAATAGACGAAGTTGTAAGAATGTACAAAGTGTGGGGACTTCACAATCTACCCGCACTTGAACTTTTTTCTTGTTATTGTATTGTATTTTAGTAATGTCTAATCTTTCGTTAAGTTTGTATGAATTTATTAACTTGAATTTTTATGTTGTGTTATTCAAGGTTAAATTGTTTGGAATGAGATTTGTGGTATGAATGTTTGTTGGATATGGCATTCGATTTGTTTTTAGTAATATATCATCACCTAACATGCACAAAACATGCACTATTGTTTAACAATAGATGCCGTTCTTGCGAATAACGGCATAGTAAGAAGATGCCGTTATTCGCAAGAACGACTGTGAAGACAGAAAGAATGGCAGAATTCTCAAAATTCTGATTTTTGACACATAACAGATGTCTTCATCTTGGAGAACGGCATAGTTAATAGAAGTCGTTATCTTGGGAAACAGCATGATTAGAAGTTGCCGTTATCTTGGAGAACGGCATACGTATGAAGATCTTAGGAGATGCCGTTATCTTGGAGTCAAGGGGATTCTATGAAGATGCCGTTGTTCAAGATAACGACATCAGTTAAGGATACCGTTATCTTGGATAAAGACTGTGAAGACAGAAACAATGGCTGCCATCTTTAACTTTTCTAATTTTCCCTCTTAGCTGATGCCGTCATTTGCAATAAAGTTACAGGGTTAAGATCTCGTTATTTGCAATAACGACATCTTTTGATCATGTTTTTTACAGCAAAACATGCACAGACCACATCAACTCCTCACCACATTAAAAAACAAAACATGCATAGACTTGGGTAATTGCACAAACCACATCAACTCCTCATAAATTTTTCAATGTCATGAACTCATCAACTCATCAACGAATATTTTCCATATAATATAATTGCACATTAAATAACAAAAATTCAATTCACCACATTAAAAACATGTTAATCAAGTTGGGTCAATGTGATACATTTGCAACACAATAAACACGTCATCAATTACATAAACATCAACATAAAGTCTAGAATTACTCAAAAACATGAAAGTCTAGTATTACATAAGCACCTCATCAAAAGCTTGATAAGCTAAACATAAAATTCACTAATTGTAAAATTTAACTAGGTGTATACTGTTGGGGTGGTCTCCTCTTTCGAACCGGGAATTTTCTCCTACGTTCCCGGGTCTTTTGAGTTGCAGGTGCACTTGGACCAACTCCGGCCTTCTTCTTCATCACCTCCACCTACTTCAATCTCGGGATTTGCCAATTCACTTTGTGTAGGAGGGAAGCGAACTGTCTTACCCCTTATTGGATGATGTGAAGGAGTTTGTGGTTGAGTTTGGGGTGCGGGGGGGTCTCCTGCTTCCACTGCTTGTTGTGGTGGAGGTGGAGCTCGGCTAACGCTAAGTCGGACCTGTTGAGTTGGTTCTTCGGTCGACCGCATAAGGTCATTGAAGCGTGAACCATCTCCAACCTCTTCAAGAGAAGTATGACAAGTGCATAGGAGGTCTCGTGCCAATTCCTTGCATGCCTTATTAGCGTTGCTCTTCAAGACACTCGCACATTTTCTCGCAATATCCCATGTGTTGTCGATCTATATTAGGAATATAAATTATTAGTAGTAAACCAAACTTTACCATTAAACAAGTATAAGCAAAACCAAGTGAAAAAATTTAATTGACAATAAAATTACTTAACATTAAACGGTATGAGGAAGCTTTCGGTTGATACATGGGTTGCAATGAGGAATGTGCGGGTGGTGGTTCCACTTGGTGTGCGGGTATTGGTTGTTGGATATCCGCGGGGAGATCCGTTTTGGGCGCTACATACAACCTTGTGATACAACTGTACCATGCCATATATGCGGTTTGTATTGATCCGTCGTACGACACAATACCCTCTACGACCAACTCGTACTTCCGCTCATTCCAACATGCTACATGAGAACGGTGGTGATCGGCCTAATCCATATTTGGTAAACGACCTTGACCCGTGATGTTGTGAAGTCTACGGTCGTACATTGAGTTTACGCGGACGGGCTGTTGTGCATTAAATTGGCGGAGAACGCGGCCGGGGTAATAAAACTCCACAATCGAGAAGTTTACAAGTAGAGCTAATGTCAACCACAACTGATTATTGGCAGTACAGATGGGAGGTAGACGTTGTAGCCTATCCTCTGTGTACGGGGTCCAGTGGATGTACTCTTCCCTCAACTGATCGAGTTCGTCCCTATAATAGGTGAGGACACTATAATAGGTGAGGACACCACGTGGGTTATTCCTCCATGTGAGCTTACCCGTCCAGTAGGCACCAAGAGGAGCTCTCAGCACGGGATTTTCCTGTTGTACTCTCCAACTTTCTGAAAGTACCGTTACCCGGGGTCGGCCGAGGCGTATTCGTTCCCAACACCATATTTGCAATATAGACATCGGCCCGGTCATTTGGATCGACCCCATCGAACAGTTATAGAGAGCATGGTAGAAGGAGGCCAGAGCCGCACTTTCCCAACTATATCGGCCGGCTGTTTGTAGGTCAGCAATCAGTGGAAGGTACATAAGATGCACTACATCACCTGAAGAATTAGGGAATAGAATCCCTCCAATCATCGACAACAGATAAGCACGGGTATAATTCTGGAGTTGGATGTCCATCGGTACGTCTGGCATTGGATTAGTGAACTCCCCATCAAGCCAAGAACATCTAATTGATTCCCCAACGAACACTCCCTTATCATCTTCGGCACCTCCTGCCCAAGGTAATCTCATACCAACGCAACTTTATTGAACATCAAGTTCTCCGTGACGACGACCCCATCGATTGGAAGACCCGTAATGATGGCTACATCTTGTAGGGTTACCGTCATCTTCCCAACTGGTAAGTGAATGGTGTGGGTCTCCGGCCTCCATCGCTCCACAAGAGCGGTCAGTAGGGCGTGGTCACATTTGATTTTCGTCAGCTTCGACATTCCATAAAATCCGCTGCTTAACAAGTAATTTTGAGTACGGGGGTGCGCCGCCATGATGGTGTGCATTCGGAAACTCATTTTCTCTACATCTCCTTTCCAAACCACCTGTGATCTGTGATCTTCTTGCAGATATAGAACGGTATGATCTATTGGACCTGATGTCCCCGTGGTCCATACGAAGAACTAGATGAAGCACCCACATCATGAGAATAAGATGGTTGTGTAGGATTCATTTGCTTGTCAACAATAACAAACACTAATCAACAACAATTTTCAAAACAGAATTTGGAAAATAAACTAAGTATAATTCATCACAAACTTCTTATTCCTCAAATCCAAGTATTGCCTGTCACCAATAACAAACTCTATCCATAGTTCAGTGTATTTCAGCTTCTCGACACTCTATCCATGGTTAACTCCTTATTCATCAAATCATTCATCACATTTTGAAAAAATGGATTTTATCCTCACACATTGCCTTCAACTTTACTTCACCATTATGTATACATAGATCTTCAACACATTTCAACTACTTGCAATCATCATAATGACAACGAAAACACCCCCACAAAGTATCCCCCTATATTCTTTGTTTTCCTAACAACTTGAACAATTGCATTTTTTTCAACAATCCAAATTTCACATACCCTAGATCACCAACAAACCATAACTACTTTTCCAAAATTACTACTTAAATAACACAAATCTACATCACTTGTACTATACTACCAATGCATACATCTCTCATAGATCAAAATCAACATTGCAAAAAAAAATAGGGATTTTCGAAACTTACCACAAATTTCGATTCCGACTGATTTGGAATCCTCAATGAGAGATTGAAGAATAGAGTCTAAGTCTAATTTATGATTGGCAACTTACAAATCATTCAAACACTTCGGATTTTGGGAGTTTTTTTTTTTTTTTTTTGGTTTAGGGTTTTGGGAGTCGGAGAGAAGGAGAGAAGATATCGTAAGGCAAAAGAAAGGAGAAGGGGGTTTTTGATTATAGGAAACTGTGCAAAACGAATATAACTGATGCCGTTATTCAAAATAACAGCATTAGTATAATCGATGCCGTTTTCTGAGAGAACGACATTAGTTGTTTTCATTTTGCAATTCTCTCTTAGCTCACAATTGAGACTATTCGAACTTTAGACAAAAATAACAGATGCCGTTATTCCAAATAACGGCATGAAACTTTTTTTCAAAACAGATGCCGTTATTGGGAAGAACGGCATCGAAATAACCTATGCCGTTTTTCCCAATAACGTTTGTTGCTGACGTGTCCTAAATTAGGGCATATCACTAATTGTTTTGGGAAGTAGAGCAAGGCGCTAAATATTTTCAAAAAAGGGGGCAGTACGGTAAATTTTTGGTGGTTTGATGATTAATTTTGAATCTTGAATATGTTTCCATATAGTTTCATTTATGATAATTTTTTAGATAATTCTACAGATGCTTATAAAACAAAGCAATTGGAGGTTTTGAAACGTGGATAAGATGCAGTGTTCGTAAATCTATGAGAGAGTTGGGTTTTCTTTTCCTCTATTTTTAGTTAAAAAGACTAAAAGAGAAATGTTGCAAAAATTATTTTATAATTTAAAAACTAGTGCAACATCTACCCTAACTGGCTGCATAAAGATTCTTCATATTCTTCCTCAGCTCCAAATGTTAACACTGTCATGGATCAATAAATAACATGATTTCATGTGCATAATTAGTAGTATATAAAATGCATCAAGAATCTTCATGCCAAAGCATGAGACAGAAAACCTTAATTAGTGACCATTGTAATATTTTATACATAAACAGATGGACAGCATACACCAATCTAGATAAAAGACGGGCCGTGAACTTTAACAAAGATCTTGTTCCATGTAATTGGAACAATGAACATATTAGCGTTACTCATAGTTAGAGAGACATTTGTGCTTGAAATAGATAGGAGCAATAAGATTATATCCACAATAAGATTATATCACATTTTTAATTATCTAAGCAATGTAGTGAACGGGGAATTTTTTTTGTTAAGACAGTACTTCTCAACTCTGCAACTACTACCGTGTCCTTTAGATACTACCATACTTCCCTCCTAGTCCTACACCATTACCATTCCATTCATTGTGACGAAATCACATTCAGGGTCGTATATGTCCCGAACAGATCACCTCCCGGTGTCAGACGCAAGACAAACCCAAAATAAGTGTGATCTCATTTATCTGTCCATTAACCTCCTTGGTCATTCGTTTATATGGCGTTTCCTCTGTTTCAAGTTCTCGCATTTGACCAATTAAGGATCTTGACTTGAAAGTGAAGCTTATCAAATAGATGTTTGTCAGTTGCACCTCACTCCTTTCGGAAAGAGCTGCAAAATCAGGTTTCAATTTAGCTGAAGGGAGGAGTATCGATGCTTTACCAATAGTTGAGACTCAAGATAGAACTGACTAACGGTGTATGTGTAAGAAAATCTACTTAATTGAAAGGGTCGAACATAATAGTTCCTCGAGTTAAAAAGGTGCCATTTGGCCTTTTGTGTGTGGCTTCTTCTAGCTTGGCTTTGAATATTTGTCATATCTCTTGTATTCTTCTCATGTTAAATTGTTTATATGAAGAAGTAAAGCTGCCCCTTAACTTGCTTTCTTAAACTTGGACATGAATCCAGTGTATATCCTATGAGCTGGAACAAGCGTCCGGCTAAGGCCTTGGCTGGGTCTTTTAGTCTTATCCTATATCTAATAGTATGTATACAATTTATTTACATAAACATGACTAGCTGATATCTACTATTAATTAGATCTCTTATCTTTAAAACTTGATCTTTATCCTTATTTTGTTTTCTAAAGTTTTTTTTTCCCTGATAAAAAAGTGACTATTGTCACGTGTCTCATTAATGATGTGTTAACCAAACAAAGTATTTACACATACAAACATCCCAATCACCACAATCACATCCAACATCGAAATACTAATACAATGAGCAAGAGTCTGGGCATCCCCATTCTCGACCTACAACAAAATCCCTCAAAAATCCGCCCAATCAAACCGATCTCAAAGCGGTAAATAACCGTACATCCCTGTAGCCATGCACTTCTGTGTTTTGTGTTATTCATTGTAATTATTGTCTACTAGCAATTAATCTGTGGTCAGCATGAACGTTATTTATCTATTTGTTCAATTTGTTTTTGATATTCAATTGATTATATATTTGAACATCTTCGATTATGAATCTTCTAGCTTTGAACATACATTGAAGGTGTTCTAAAAGTTCTTAATATATAGCAGATTTTTTTTAATATCTCTATTCATTATGAACATATTGTTGGATATATTAGTATATTCTCTCTATATAAATAATGCATGTGCATATGAGTAACACGTGTATTGAACGTACAATTGAATGGATATTGGAACGCGGGTTTATGGGCGTATAACCCGATACCCAAACTAGTATTTAGAAATAAATACTGGCTTGTGATAGCAGTCTAAGTATTCCAATCTTGATACCTAGGGTGAATATCTCAAGCAACTTAGATCTAGAGATAAACCCTAATTCCCAATTGTTAATTTCTCACAAAACCTAACAATCTTGAGATATTGTATTAATCAATTTGTGAGATTAATCAAGAGGGTTATTCGGAATCTCACCACCCGTCGCACCACCCCGCCGTTCGCCGCCGCTCGACGCCGAACGCCACCACACGAAGCTGCCACCGTCGTCGACTAGAGCCGCCACCGTTACTGTTGTCGGCGCCATCTCTGTCGTCGCGGATCGAAGGGGACCCAGATCACCGGTGTCGTCGGTGTGGTCGAAATCCAGATCGGCTGGATTCGGTGGCGATCACGACCGACGGAGGAGCCTCAGCCGCTGTCGCTGGGCGATGTCGCCGCCCCTGACGTCGATGGGAGTCGCCGACGCCCCACCAACGCTGGAAGCGAGCCACCGGAGGTCGCGCGAACCCAATGGGACTCGACTCGCCGGGGCCGCTCTCGCCCCCTCTCTTCTCCGATTGTAGTCGACGGCAGCCTCGCCCTCAGGCGCTGACTCCGATCATCTTCTCTCTTCTTCATCTTGGCAGATTGGGTTTGTGTGTGTGGAACCCTAGTTTGAAGAAGACAGTGAAGGGAAGAAGGAGAGATCAGATCTGTTTTGATTTGATTTGTTGATTGGTTCATCATGGTGTTTGGTGTTCGGGGTCAAGGAAGGGAACCTGTGTGTGTTCTTTTGACTCAGAAATGACCAAGAAAATAGTCCTATGGTTAAGGACCTGCTCTTATGTGTTTGGGAGTTTTGTGTTTAGGATTGAAGAGGGGATCTTTGGTGCTCTTGGGATTAACCAGATCCCGACCTCAGATTGAGTCTATCTATTGGTGCATGGTGTTTTGGGTGCAATATGGAATAGATCGGATTTGTTCCCAAACAGACTTGACTCTAATCAATTGAAGGGGAAGAGACGGTGAAAGATAAGTTCTTTACTTTCCTCATATTAAATTTTTGTTAAATATTTTGTTATATGCTGGAAGTTCGAAAACATTCGTTTTCAATTTATGTTTTGAATTATAGAATTACTGTGATGCTAAGTGGTTAAGTTCAAGACTGTATTAATCATTTGTTTAATTAAGTACAAGTTGAATTTTAATTAAGTACAAGTTGAATAGTTGTTTTGGCTATGGCTAAAACAAAATATCTATTTTGATAAGTTAAACTATATGTTTTGACTATAAAGTTTGGATCTCCAAATTAAATTGTTGCTAGAATTAAACAGTGTCAATAATTCGTTTAATTAGCTAATCTATAACAATTTGATGAATGTAGGAACTTCAAAGTTACCTAGAAATTGTGTGTTGGAGACGATGGATATGCATCACGGTTGAATAAGTCTGTACTACGCAGGCTTCTCCATCGAATTTGGAAAACACTTCTAACTTGAAGTGTCAGTATGATCTACTCTAATTTTCTTAGTATTTTTCATGTGATGAATGTGTTAACGTTTTGTGCGTTTGATCATATGATTGAGAGTTTTAGATCATAGTTATTCTCGCTTTGGAAAACTAGAATGTTTAGGATTGTTAAGTGTTTTATCATACTATGTGTATAGATGTTTTGACAAATCCATTGTTTGCAGTTTGTGTGAGATTACATATTTACTTCTCTAAAAATTTAAAAATAAAATAAAAAATTGTATAAGATGTATAACAAACGTCTATAACTTAGGAGAGATCATCTCTTAATATAGAATATGACTCTACTAGTTACGTTTTGTTCTTTCTCGTTCATTGTACTGTGTGTGCAAAGTTGAATTATAATATGTTATTCATTATCTCATTTAGCGTTATGAAGATGATGAAGAACGAATAAAGGAAAGAACTCTTCGCTCAATATGTTTGAGCAAGTGGACATTGTTAGAACCATTAGAGAAAGTAAATAATTTTTGTAAAATGTGATAGAGTAATTTTGTATTAACTCTTATAAAGTGCATATATTGTCAATCGTATGTATAAGTTGAGTTTAACAAATGAGACAATTAATAATAATAGTTCTAATTGTGTTCTTGAACATAGCATAATTGGCTAAGATTTGAGAACTATATATTCAATTGTTTGTGAGGAAATGTGATCTAATTATCAAAACTGTGGGGAAATGGAGTTAAAAGCTATTGAGTCAAAGCTTTAACATCCAAGTTGTTTTAAAATTTAGAATCACTATAAACTATATATTAAATTGTTTGTTCTTGTTAAAACTCATAACTCTACTAAATGACACTCCATTAAATATGACAAATATGAAAGTTGTGCTCAGATTATGATCACTAGAAAATCATTTAGTATTGTCTCTAGGAGCACATAACTTCTTGAGTCAATACATTCTGATATTTGTGATCTCAGTAGCTTTGTGACTAGATGAGACGATTGTTGGTCAGAAGTATTTAATCACTTTTGTAGATGATTAATATATGTCTGTCATATATATGAAGAATGAAGCACTTGTTATTATTAATGAATTAAAAATTATAGTTAAATGCTAAAAATCAAGGGTTCAGATTTGATAGAGGTGGTGAATATGTTTTAACATTTTAAGAGAAGTTTGCATTTGGCATAATCTCTACTGCACTTTACTTACAACAGTTAAACGATATTGATAAAAGTTGGAATCAAACACTTAGTGAAATGTTGAATTCTATATTATTGACTGTTGTTTGTCTTGTGTAATTATGAGTGATGTTGTATTATTAATCATGTCTCTAATGTGTTACTACACTCTAAATTGAATACACCTTGTAGATCATGGCATGAAAATACAAATAATTTTGTTAAAGTGAAAATTTGTGTTGTGATACATTTGTTAGAGTACATGATCCTAGAAGGCCTAAAGTAGGACCTACAACAAATATCTGTGTGTTTAGAAAGTGCAGAATGTAGCTCTGTGGACAGATGTTGGATCTATCTAATTTGTGTTAGAAGAATCTAGACTTGAAAAGTTTTTTGAGGATATGTTCATCAAAGATAAATGTATGAAATAATCTAGTCCTACAGACACGTTCAATGATTCACAGTTGGAATCAAGAACTAGCCTTATTGACACTTGAAAACCTGAATGACAAATGAGCTTAAAAGAGTCTTTAGTAGACAATGAGATAATTTTGTGTCATACAATAATACTTTAATTTAGTTGATCTGCCGAAAGGGGCTAAAACTATAGTTAGTAAGTGGGATTTTATAGAAACTTAATTTTGATTGTTTAGTAGCAATTTTAATGCTTTTTAGTAGCTAACAGATTGACTAAGAAAAATGGGGTAGATTTATTTGATGTCTACTCACATGTTTGTCATATTGCTACGATAAGTATTCTTTTTACCCTTACATCTATTGAAAATTTTGTTATTCATAAAGGATATTTAAAAGGCTTTGTACTGAACAGTTTTGTACTGGAAAGTTTTGAACTAATATGTTTAGTGAACAAGATTTACAATTTAGTAAAATCATTGTTTGTTCTTAAAATATGTATAGCCAACGAATAAATAATTTGACAAATTTTTGAAAGAGCCTAGTTTATGAATCAAGTAATTCAGATCAGTGCCTTCAACTTTGTGGTGTGTCAAATATAGTGGCTATTATTTACTTGTTCTGTTGACATGCATGTTCTTGGAAGTGACATCTCTATTACAAATGAAGTTAAAATTATGCTATCCAAAGAATTCAACATAAAAACCTAGGTACTATGGACACCATAGGTATAAGGGTGAGTTTCAGTTGGCAAGGGATAACTCTTAGTCAATCTCATCAAATCAAAATGTGTTTCAAAAGTGGGGATATATTGATTGAAAGTGTGTTTTGAAACACCTTATGATTATGATAAAAGGTTGACACCTAATGATGGTGCAACTATGAGACATGTAGATCATTCTAAAGGAATTGACAGTCTCATGTATACAAAGATCTGCACTAGAATAGACATAGCATTTGAGGTAGGTATGATCTGCAGATTCACTAATAATCCCATACACATTTGAGTGCCCTTAAGAGGCTAATGAGATACCTGAGTGATATTCAAGAGTTTGCTTTGTGCTGCTCTAGTCATTCTTCGAATGAATGACTGATCTGATGCATTGTGATGCTCAGAATTTAGTGAAAGTCGATAACTAGTAGATATGTGTTTACACTAGGAGAAACAAAAATGTAATGGAAATAAAAAGTAAATAGGCATTGTGCTATCATCCATTAAATCTGACCTCTATGTGTAATCCTCTGCAGGGGAAAATGCTGAGTGGATTGAAGAAATTGTTGCTAGTTATCCATTAAGAAGTTTAAGTAAATCTTTAATTCTGTTATGCGACTATCAAACTATAATGCACTGTAGCTTATAACTCACTCTATAATAGTAAGAGGGGTATATTATGGCTGAAAGAAGCCTAGTTGAACTTTCTCATAGATAAAGTGTAATTACGACAAGTATGGCTAATGCTCTTGCTAAGAGACTTGAAAGTGATCTAATTATCAAAACTGTTGGGGAAATGGAGTTAAAAGCTATTGAGTAAAAAGTTTTAACATCCAAGTTGTTTTGAAATTTAGAATCCAATTGGAGCCATAGAGAAGTTCAAACTTAAGCATCAATTTTAGGCAGTTGACATGTTTTAAATAATTTTGATGATTCCACATAAATTCCACAAATATATAATGTCATTCCAATTTTGATGGTATTATATATCTAGGAAATTTACTTAGAATAATCATATTATTCCAATACGAAACATGAAAACATGTCGATGTGTTTCCGATGATTAAATTGTCCTAAATATCATTCCAATTTTGATGATATGTCTTTTATGGATATATGTTTCATTCCAATTTTGATGATTCAATGTTAAACCATGATTAAAACGGCAGTCTTTTCATTCCAATATGAAACATAGTATGGTTCTTGTGTAGAAACTATAAAGTTCATGTACTTTACTTATTAAAGATACTTGATTGTGATGCTTGCGTTATATTTTTGCTAACCTAATTATGAATTGTACTAAGTTCTTTTGTGGAATTTGTGGAACTAGATACTTTGTAAAATTCGTTAGAATTCTTAGAGATGTGTCTCTTGATATTCTTGTTTTCTATAAGCTAGCAAAGATGGAGGAGTTGAATCTGTCAACATAGATTTCAAAAATAATGATTTGCTCAAAATGGAGGAGTAAACATAAAGCAATGTGCAAGGATGAAATTTCAGTTTATTTCTTTCGAGAATAAATTAGTCACTTGTCTGGTAAAACTTCTGTTGAGTTTAAGACTCTTGTGTTCATGAGCTTAAAACTCATATTTTATTCTTGAAGTTTATTTGCTTTGTTTAATTTTGAAACTATGACAAATTATTCCAGTTAGTTTAGTCTATGTGAACTACTCTGAATTGGATATGATTTGGAACTATTTAATTATATTGGTTTAGTCTTGATTGAACTATTCAGTTTTATAATTCTATTGGTTCTCATGAAACCATACCTTTATGATGCTTTTCTTTTATGGACTGCTATCAGCCAGTCAGTTTTATACTGAACTAATGAGATAATTCTGTACTTTATATATTGAGAATATAGGAGGAGATTGTTGGATATATTGGTATATTCTCTCTATATAAATAATGCACGTGCATATGAGTAACACGTGTATTGAACGTACAATTGAATGGATATTGGAACGTGGGTTTGTGGGCTTATAACCCGATACCCAAACTAGTATTTAGAAATAAATACTGGCTTGTGATAGCAGTCTAGGTATTCCAATCTTGATACCTAGGGTGAATATCTCAAGCAACTTAGATCTAGAGATAAACCCTAATTTCCAATTGTTAATTTCTCACAAAACCTAACACATATAATAATGTTGACAATTCCAAAGCTAAATGCGTATAAGAAAGAGAAAGCCATGTTGATTGTATATGCTCAAATAAGTATTGTACTGTAGGATTAGAATAGCACTAAATATGTGTTCGGAATTTGAGGATCTTGTTGAGTTATTCGATGCAATCAACACAAATTACCAAGCACACACAAGTTTGTCCTAGTTAAGGCTTTTGCCTTAATCCAGGGAAGAAGAACCCGAGATGTTATTCAACTAGTGAAAATACAAGAATATTACAATTTGTACAACGACCCTCTCTCAAGCCTCACTAACAAGTACTAGTTGTTTACAATTAGAGAAACTCTCAAACTCTGTATTCAATGAAGTACGCTCTCTTTTGGCTCTCAATGGAGGCCATTAACAACAATATATAGAGATCTAGAGAAACCCTAGTTTGATATCTTAATACAATAGCCATTGGATATTCTTGAAGAGATAACCCTACGATAAAAGCCGTATGATCTTACTTGAAGAGCAAGTTGGGCTTCTCACGAATCACCAAGACCTGGCCCAAATAATCCATCAGCGCCACGTTCGGTGGATTGCACCCCAAGGTCGGTCGACCATCCCCCTCTCGGGAACTCCTGTATAGTAGGGCGGTCGACCGACCCTAAGTGCGGTCGACCGCAACTCCACCTGTTGCTATTGCTGTTGACTGTTTTCCCTTGCTTCCACTCCATCTCCGATCATCTCGATTCCTCCATCGTCTCATCGTCTTCTTATCCAACATAGTATGCAAGACATAAACTCAACAATCTGTGTATTATGTGACTTTGTAGTTTGTGGTGTTGGTCGAGACTATGTATTTTGGTTGTAATTGCTTCAGTTATATATCATATTGGATGGCAATTCTCTTTCCATCTCTTTAATCAAAAAATAAACTCAACAATCTCCACCTTGGATTGCATACTCATGAATCCACATATGTGTGATTTAAAACCTTCTAGGCTCTTTTTCTTCTCTTCTTGCAAATAACTCGTTTCGATGGCTTCCTCTGCTAGTTGAATCTATCTCCATTTGTTTTTCTCCAGCTGTATGCCCCCTTCAAGGGCACACCCCAGTAGATGTAATCATGGAGGTGCCACCCTCCACACAAATTCCACCTACCCGAAGGCTCTCTCCACCTTCCGACGATATTCGAACGTCGCAGTCTCGCTCGGATGATTCTAGTGACGGAAAACTAGATAATGTTTTAGGAACAATGAGCTTCAAACCACTTGGCCAAGGTTTTCTGTTCCTCTAAAGCTGGTAGAGGTTATGCTGACCCTGCTCAATCTCTCTCACCCTTCATCACCTTGCGGTAACTTTCTCAAACTGAATGAACTCCACCTGGATCTGTGTACCTGCAGTCTATAGCTTCAAGAGTTCTCATGGATATAAGGCTATGCTTTATCAAAGGAATATGCATGCCCTCCTTTAGTGTGTGTCCCCTTCCGACTGTCATCTTCGACTCATTTTTTTTCTTACCCCTTACTTCACAAGTCTTATCAATCTTCGTTCTCACACAACGACATGAGGCAAACTTATAAGTAGAAACCATTACTTCACAAATTTTATCAACCTTCGTTTTTACACAACGACATGAAGCAAACTTGTAAGTAGAAACCATTTCCCTCTCAGAGAAAATTTGAGAAGAACTACCGAAAATCACATCTAAAGGACTTGAAACAAAAGCACTGTTTAAGCCATTACCTGATTCAGTGGCACTGGATTTGACGCCCATCTGACTCAACCACTTGCAACAGTCTTTCATGTAATATTCAATCCTTTTGTACTGGTGGCCACGAACCTTACCCCCACATACACTTTCCCTTCCAATCAAAGTACAATCCACCTCCAAGCAACTCTCAGAAGTTGACGCTGATTTCTGACTCTCCTTCCTATGTGCATCCTCCTTCAACCCTTTGATCATACCTGCTATGAAAAACTTCTCCTTGGTAGATTTCTCATCTAGCCCGGTAGGTCATACCTTGGTAGATTTCTCCTTGGTATATCATACCTGGATAGATTTGGTGGTGAATATATCGAGTTGGAAACCCTTTGATCATCTGCATTAAACATCCTTAGGTTAGATAACTTCATATTTAACTCCCCTACATGATCTAGAAGTATGGTACTTTTCTTCATTGAGAAATTCCACAACTTTCCTTTCTGATGCATCTGACCCTGGGATGACGACCTGAGTAGTCAGTTCTGAATCTTGCCCAAAGACTCGCCGTGCTTCTCCTACACCTGACTTTGCTCATCAAATACATACGAATTAAACCCAATGCTTCTTAATAAATCTCTACCCAATTTTTCTGCTTTGGGCCGATTGGTCTCCCTTTATCTCCTTCTAGGACTAGATACAAGTCCTGTTGAACAGATGTTTCATGCATGTACACCTTCAAGAGATCAAAGTTGATCTTGCTTTTGAACCGCTTGATCTTCGTGATCTGATCTGCCATCTTCTCCAATGAACTTGAACAAACCCTTGAACCCGAAGCTCTGTTTGTTGGTGTATACTCTAGAGGCCAGTTGTGTATTGACATTACTAGTTTACATCACATTATGACATTTATTTAGTAAATAAGGCATTTCATTTATTGTGTTGTTTATTGTGATTAAATGAGCATAATAAAGTCCTTAGAATAGTAGGTTCAATACCATGGGATATCAAGTGCATGACTTGATTATGAGATCCTATTGGTTATAATCAGAACACTGTTCTTAAATGTCCTTAGTCAAGTATTTTTGTGAATTAGAACAATAATAATGCATAGAAACGAGTAAGTGCATAGAATGATGACCATATCTCACGGGTCATGGATATGAGATATCAAGTCTTCACATGGGTACATATTAGAGTAATAATACACTGGCCTGATCCACCCTGGGAACGCTGCATGGACCGTTACGTGAATGTTATAAGAGGTTCTCACAGTGACCATGGTGTATGTAGTCCTTTGACTTGAAGTCACTACGGTTTCCTACATGAGAAGTTATATGTTTTAATGTCGTCAAAGGTTGCCTGTAATAAGGTGATTATAAAGTCGACTATTGGATATACTACAAATCATGCGGAGGAATGTGAGTGACTTAGATAGGATTTGTCCCTCTTACATAACATTAGTGATATCTATGGGCCCCTTGATTGAGTAAGATTACAAAATGTATGACCATGCTCAAATGAGTCAATATGAGATATTGAATTTATTTGTTTTAGTAAGTCTACTCGGAGATCAAGAAACGAAAGATTGAACTATACAAGGGTGACATGCTCTATGCCTTGTGGTCAATTAAGATATTTGGACAAAGGAACTAGACTACATGGTAACAATGGTCACAGATAGATTATGTCAAGTCACTGACATTCTCACTACTTGAGTAGCAGTAATGTATTGCTAGATACTGCTCACCGTTTGTAATTCTAAAATATGATTTTAGTATCATTTTCAACGTAATGGGAACCTACAGGGTCACACACTTAGAATGGATCGAAATTGAAATTTAAATTCATAAGATAAATTTAATCGGAAATCCAAGTAAGAGTTGGACTCCTGACATTAGTTGGACATTTAATTAGATTAAATGGACTAACTAAAGTTTAGATGTCCACACATGAATCTGACCCAGGTCGGATTATAAGCCCAACAAGCTCGTTACTCTCTTAGGGTTGATTTACTGTAGCTATATATATGATACATACTGTGAAAAAGTTACATATGAGGAAACTCTAGCCGTCACAAAAATTGTGAGAGAGAGATCATAAGGAACAGCCTCATCCCGTAGATAGCACCGCAGCGTGAGGAAAGCTTGGTTTTGATTCGTTCGTGTGGATATCGTAGAGGCACCGCAACATTGTAGTGATGTAATCGACATATCTTGGAGACAGCAGATTCATCCTTAAGGTAAACATGTTTTATGGTTTTCGCATGGATCCATGGCCATGTTTCAATATTTTGTAATTTTTTCATTGTGTATTCAGTCTATGTTTAACATTGAAACCTAACAGTGGTATCGGAGCCACTTGCGAAACCATAATTCGATTATGAAAGATATGTGACTATTTGTGATATGTTCGCACTTTTGGTAGAAAGATTCATATGTGATATAATTTTTGCAACAGTTGCAATATAAGGATTCGTTTATGTGTTGGTTGTTAACACAGATGCCACACTAAGGTAGCCATTGGTTTGGAACTATTAAAAACCCTTGAAAGATGTGATTTGCAGTGACGTTAGGGTTTCTTAAAGCATGAATAGTTCATGCACCTACGTCATTTGTAGTGGTATTAGGGTTTCTTAAAATATGAAGGGTTCATGCTTTGGTGGTGGTAAGGGATGATGAGGCAATTTTTTTCCTCCGGGGTGCTGCCCTCCGACCCCGCAAGGGGCGGCTTCCACTTGACCCCTGCCCGTTGACCGGGCAGTGGGACCCCCGTGACGGCTTTGCGTAGGGCAATAATGATTCCCCAAAAATCAATCCTTTTTGAATAAACTAAATAAAATCATAACAACATATTCTTTGATTATTATGTTCTGTAATGCACGGTGCATGATTGTGGCCTTAATTCTATGATGCTTGGTTCTGTTCTGTGATGTATTATTTATATTTTGGTATGTTGAATACGACCTGTATGCCGTGCATTTCTCTCTACATTCTCAATGTAATCCTTTCTCTCTAAACTCCAATTGTACATTCTTTCTTTATATGTAAATGTAATCTCACTGAGGAGGCAAGGAATTGACAACCATACAAGGACAAGATTGGGAAGCTGCTTGAAAAAGACGGTATAATCCCTTTGTTCTCTTTTTGATACTTTCATTGGCTTGAGAGAATCAGTGTGTTATGGACACAACCATGTCACATAAAATTTATGCTTTTAATTTTGAATGATGAATGGTGAGGTCAATTAATAAAATAACAAAAACCCTCAAAGTAAATATTAAGTTACAATAAGATGCCTTCCAATGCATGATACTCGTCTAGGCTAGAATTTATTAAGTGTAGGTTTTCCAAAGTAGGGTGCCTTAATCTATCATAGTGAGACGCGATGGGATAAAAGTAATATTCAATTGCCAACCATTGGTTCTGACTTAACTAAAGGTTTAGAGGCATAGAGCTGGCCTTTAGTCTATGAGATAGATTAGAGTAAGTGTTATTCACCAAACTTTCCAAGAGTTTCATATGATGTAAATGGGAAATGTCCCCTACCTAAATAACTGAATTTTGTATGATCAGCCAAAGCTGACTCAGAACAAGGTGAAATATGGATCTTGGCCTACTAGAAAATCTTACAATGGGATTTTCCGAGTCAATGTGGAGGGTTGTTGATTTGAATAAAATAGTATGAGGTATATTTAATAAAAGACCTTATTAAATATTTCAATGTCATGATACATACTCTGCATATTTCTGTTGATGGTTAAATATTTCTTACTTTGGATATTTCTGTGAAATATTATTTATTTTGCATATTTATGTTGATAGATTACCATGGCATCCAACACATCAAATAACCTATCATTGCGATCCGTTCTTAAGAAGGACAAACTGTCTGGGAAATTTTTTTAAAATTGGTACAGGAACCTAAGGATAGTCCTTAGGCATGAGAAAAAGCTGTATGTTCTAAAGCAGCCTGTTCCTGAACCACCCGCTGCAATTGCCCCTCGCACCGAAAAGGTTGCTCATAAGAAACATCAAGATGACGCCTTGGACGTTGGATGTCTCATGCTAGCCACCAGGAACTCTGAGCTTCAGAAACAACATGAGAACATGGATGCCTACGATATGATTGTACACCTCAAGAGGCTCTATCAAGAGCAGGCTAGGCATGGGAGGTTTGAAGTCTCAAAGGCATTGTTTCAGTGCAAACTGGAAGAAGAAAGCCCTGTTGGAATTCATGTGATCAAGATGACTGAGTACATAGAGAATCTTGAAGGACTTGGTTTCCCATTGGGTCAAGAGTTGGCCACTGACTTGGTCCTGCAATCGTTGTCGAAAAGTTATAGTCAATCGTCATGAACTACAATGTGAATGAAATTGACAAACCTCTGCCAGAATTGCTAAGCATGTTGAGAACTGCTGAGCAGAACATTAGTAAGGAAAAGACCATTTTGATGGTTCAACAGGCTAAAGGTAAGGGCAAGAGGAAAAAGTAGATTAAGAAACCCAAGGGCAAGGGGAAGGGCAAGGGTAATTCCAACCCCAGCACTTCTGCCTTGAAACCTAAGGGCGGGGTGGCCAAGGAGAGCACATGCTTCCACTATGGTGAGACTGGACATTGGAAGAAGAACTTCCATAAGTACCTGGGGAATCTTAAGAAGAAGAAAGGAAGTGAGACTTCCACTACAGGTATTTTTGTTATCGAAGTCAATTTATCTACTTCTTCATCTTGGGTATTAGATATTGGATGTGGGTCTCACATTTGTGTTCATGTGCAGGATCTCAAAAGAAGTAGACCATTGGCTAAGGACGAAGTTGACCTACGAGTTGGAAATTGAGCAAAAGTTGCTACTTTAGCTGTAGGAACTTCTCATTTATCATTTTCCACTGGGCTTATTATTGAGTTAGAGAACTGTTATTTTGTGTCTATTATTAGTAGGAATATTACTTCTATTTCTTGTTTGGACAAGAAGGGTTTTCATTTAAAATAAACGACAAAAGTTATTTTATTTATTTGAATGATATTTGTTATGGCATTGCATAATTGAGTAATGGACTTTATATTCTCGACCTCGAAATGCATGTCTATAATATAAATACTGAGAGGTTCAAGTCAAATGATACGAACCCAAATTTATCTCTGGCATTGTCATTTGTGCCACATAAATGAGAACTGCATATCCAAACTCCATAAAGATTGATTCTTGGACTCATTTGATTTTGAATCATATGAGATATGTGAACCTTGTTCGTTGGGCAAGATGGCAAAAGCTCCATTCACTGGAAAAGGTGAAAGGGCTAGTGATCTTTTAGGTCTCATACATAGTGATGTCTGTGGGCCTATCAACACATTGGCTAGAGGAGGTTTTCAGTACTTCATTACATTTACTGATGATTTTAGTAGATATGGGTTTGTGTATCTCATGAAAAACAAATCAGAATCATTTGAAAAGTTCAAAGAATTCAAGAACGAGGTACAAAACCAACTTGGTAAAAGTATTAAAGCCCTTCAATCAAATCGAGGAAGTGAGTACTTATGCCAAAATTTTGATGACCATCTAAAAGACTGTAGGATAATATCTCAACTCACTCCTCCTGGAACACCGCAATTGAATGGTGTTTCTGAGAGGAGAAACCGAACCTTATTAGACATGGTCTGATCCATGCAGATCTTCCTAGCTCTTTCTGGGGACATCCTCTATTAACAGCTACTTTCACACTTAACCGTGTTCCATCTAAAACGATTCAAGCGACACCATATGAGATATGGACTGGGAGGCGTCATAATGTGTCTTTTATGAAGATTTGGGGTTGTGAAGCCTATGTAAGGTGCCAAATCCCTGATAAACTCGGTCCCAAATCTGATAAATGCTTCTTTGTAGGATATCCCAAGAAAACCAAATGATACTATTTCTATAATCCGATCGAAGGCAAAGTGTCTGTCGTACGGACTATTGTGTTCCTAAAGAGAGAATTCGTCTCCAAAAGAACTAGTGGGAGAACGATAGAAATTGAAGAAATTCAAACTTCGCAAGGTAGCAGCGAACCAATGATGGAAAGGGAGCAGACTCCACAAATTGTTATGGATCAACCACCTGCTCAAGGAGCACAAGGCCTACGTAAGTCTAGTAGGATACCTCATCAACTCGAAAGATATGAATTTCTCATGACTCAACATGGTGATATATTACTTGTGGATCAGGATGAGCGTACGACTTATGAGGAAGCTGTAAAAGGCCCAGATTCTGAGAAATGGCTTGAGGCCATGAGATCTGAGATGGAATCCATGTATACCAACCAAGTATGGACCTTGGTAGACCAACCTGAAGTGGTAAAATCTATTGGGTGCAAATGGGTTTTCAAGAAGAAAACTGACATGGATGGTAATGTGCATACCTTTAAGAGACAGTTGGTGGCTAAATATTTCAAACAAGTTCATGGTGTCTGTAGACTATGATGAGACTTTGTCCCCAGTTGCCATGCTTAAATCCATTCGGATCTTGCTTGTTGTTGAAGCATATCATGATTATGAAATCTTGCATATGGATGTCAAAACTACTTTCCTAAATGAAAATCTTCTCGAGGATGTGTACATGACACAACCTGAGGATTTTGTCACTCTAAAGAATGCTGGAAAGGTGTGTAAACTGCAACAATCCATTTATATATTAAAGCAAGCTTCTAGAAGCTGGAACCTTTGTTTCCATGATGCAATCAAAAGTTTGGTTTCATCAAGAACGAAGATGAACCTTATGTCTACAAGAAGGTTAGTGGGAGCACAGTTGTATTTCTGGTATTGTATGTAGATGACATACTACTCACTGGGAATGACATCCCTACCATATAGTATGTAAAGACTTGTCTAGGAAAATGCTTTTCCATGAAGGACTTGGGTGAAGCTACCTATGTGTTAGGTATCAAGATCTATAGAGATAGATAGATCAAGGAGAATGTTTGGTCAAAGTCAGAGTGCATATATAAACAAAGTATTGGAACACTTCAATGCAAGAGTCCAAGAAAGGATTTATCCCTATGTCGCATAGTGTAAGCCTGTCTAAGGCTCAATGTCCTTCCACTCAAGATGAGAGAGACCGCATGAATAATATTCCATATGCATTTGCAATTGGATCTATCATGTACGCTATATTATGCACTCATCCAGATGTCTCATATGCTTTGAGCATGACGAGCAGGTACCAGTCAGATCCCGGTGAGAGTCACTGAACTGCTGTCAAGAACATCCTTAAGTACTTAAGAAGGACTAAGGATTCGTTCTTGGAATATGGAGCCGAGGAAGAGCTGGTTGTAAAGGGTTACACTGATGCTAGCTTCCAGTCCGATAAGGACGACTCAAAATCGCAATCTGGTTTTGTGCTTTGCCAGAATGGTGGAGCTGTGAGCTGGAAGAGTTCGAAGCAAAAGACAATAGCCGATTCCACCACAGAGGCTGAGTATATTGTTGCCTCCAATGCAGCAAAGGAGACTGTTTGGATCAGAAATTTCATCACTGAACTTGGCGTGGTTCCTAGCATTATGGACCTGCTGGACCTTTATTGTGATAACAATGGGGCCATTAATCAAGCTAAAGAGCCAAGATCTCACAAGAGATCCAAACATATACTTAGGCGCTTCCATCTCATTCGAGAGATCATCGATAGAGAAGATGTAAAGATATGCAGAGTACCAACAAATGATAACGTCATTGACTCACTTACAAAGCCCCTTGCACAGCGAAAGCATGAGGGTCACACTAGGTCTATAGGCATTAGATTTATGTCTGATTGACTCTAGTGCAAGTGTTGGTATATGCCCTAGAGGCCAGTTGTGTATTGACATTAATATTTTACATTGCATTATGATATTTATTTTATATATGAGGCATTTCATTTATTGTGTTGTTTATTGTGATTAAATTAGCATAATAAATTCCTTAGAATAGTAGGTTCAATACCATGGGATATCAAGTGCATGACTTGATTGTGAGATCCTATTGGTTGTAATCAGAACACTATTTTTAAATGTTCCTAGTCAAATATTATTGTGAATTAGGATAATAATAATGCATAGATACTAGTAGGTGTGTAGACTGATGACCATATCTCACGGGTCATAGATATGAGATATCAACTCTTCACATGGGTACATATTAGAGTAATAATGCACTAGACTGACCCACCTTGGGAACGCTGCATGGATCGTTATGTGAGCGTCATAAGCGGTTCTCACAGTGACCATGGTGTATGTAGTCCTTTGACTTGAAGTCACTACGGTTTCCTACATGAGAAGTTATATATTTTAATATCGTCAAAGGTTGCCTGTAATAAGGTAATTATAAAGTCGACTATTGGATATACTACAAATCATGCGGAGGAATGTGAGTGACTTAGATAAGATTTGTCCATCTTACATAACAGGAGCGATATCTATGGGTCCCTTGATTGAGTGAGACTTCAAAATGCATGGCCATGCTCAAATGAGTCAGTATGAGATATTGAGCTCATTTGTTTTAGTAAGTCTACTCGGAGACCTTGAAATCAAAGATTGAACTATACAAGGGTGACACACTCTATGCCTTGTGGTCAATTAAGATATTTGGACAAAGGGACTAGACTACATGGTAACATTGGTCGCGAATAGGTTATGTCAAGTCACCGACATTCTCATTACTTGAGTAGTAGTGATGTATTGCTGGATACCGCTCATCGTTTGAAATACTAGAATATGATTTTAGTATCACTGTCAACGTAATGGGAACCTACAAGGTCACAGACTTAGAATGGATCGAAGTTGGATTAACAAATTACATAGGTATCAACATTTATATGCAACACCACATGGCTAGAAACTCCACGATAAGTTATAAAAAACAATTAGAATGTCGTAAAACAATCACATAGAAAACTTACATGGTCATATATAGTGATGTTATCCATTGTAAAAGCAGTGAGAAGCCAGACAGACAATGTTGTTTAGTTCTGATAAAGAACTTGCTCTGTATATCAAGGAGAAAAATATTTGACGATTAAGTTTGGTGTTCTTAGTGTATTCTACTATCATATGTTAAAATACTTTTTGAGATGTACACTATAATAATGTTCTTGTATAATACTGGATACATTTACTTTCCAGCATTTCGAATGCATATATCTGAAACTTTCATCATGGAGTTTATGTAACTCAAGTTTGAATAATAAGACAACAATTAGTTGTAACTAAAAGTCCATGTTTCCATCAGTATATGTTGAAAAATAATTATAAAGTTGTGTAAAATCCAACTTCTTATAACTTTGAAGGTGCAAAATGATGAAATTTAACTTTTGATGAGATATATGTTACTTTCAGTGCAACTTTAGAGGTTGAAATTTACCAAAGTAAATATCTATTTAAATCTTCCATTGCATTGAAATCAAGCAGAGAACTCAGTTAAACTTTCTACATAAGCAATCAAAAGAATCAGAAAAATCCGAAAATTTACAAACCAGAAATCTGAAAATCTAAATTTTTGGAAAGAGAGAGAGAGAGAGAGAGAGAGAGAGAGAGAGAAATATGAAAAAGTGAATAGAGGAGAGAGAGATAGTAATAAAGTGAGGAGGATTTTTGTTTCGGGGGAAAAAAATTTAGTTATGGGGGAAAAACTTTTGGGGGAAAATATATTTTGGGATGGTGAATATGAGTCATTGATTTTGTTTCAATTAAAGGAGCGTCACTTGATAGCTTTTTAAAAAATTTCATTGTGATTTATTATATAGATGAGCACCCTAGTCAAGGCGATTTTTTTAATATGCCACTTTTCGAAACTAATTGCAAAAAGAGAATAGTTGTCAAAGTTTTTGCGCTCGTGGACTCAACAACTAAACTCGTCGTTCTCAATGACGAGTTTAGTTGTTTCATGCTCGTTGTTGGTACACAGCGAGTGTAGCATTTTTTTTGGAAACTCGTTGTTCCCAATGACGAGTTTAGTTCAAGATTTTCAATGAAGACTCGTCGTTCCCAACGGCGATTACATTTATACTAGACTCGCTGTTGGGAATGGCGAGTTTAGTTCAAAATTTTCAATGAAGACTCGTCGTTCCCAATGGTGAAGACATTTACACTAGACTGTTGTTGGGAAAGACAAGTTTAGTTAAAAAAAAATTACTATAGAATTTTTTTCGAAAATTCATTAAGTCCAACAGAATGTTTCACTCTGTGTGAGATTTCTTACATCATCGCTGTTCCAACAACGAGTCTAGTATAAATTTCATCACCGTTGGAAATGACGAGTCTTAATTAAAAATTTTGAACTAAACTCGTTGTTCCTAACAGCGAGTCTAGTATAAATATCCTCGCCGTTGGAAATAACGAGTCTTCATTAAAATTTTTGAACCGAACTCACCGTTGGATCTCAAAAAATTACCACTAAACTCAGTGTGTTCCAACGTCGAGCATGAAACAACTAAATTCGCTGTTGGGAATAACGAGTTTAGCTGTTGAGACAACCAGCGCAAATATTTTGACAACTATCCTCTTTTTTTAATTAGTTTTGGTAAGTGGCATATAAAAAAAAAATCGGTCAGGGCAGATTGAAAGAGAGATGAAACTAAAGCATTCCCAATTAAAGAAAATTCCCAACTCTCTCATAACTATAAATAGCCACTTGTTACTTCTTCCTCCGTAGCCTCACCTACTCGCTTATACAGTTATACACAGACTTCCATTCTTACAATTCATACCTTGCGACCCTTAAACAACTCCTTTCAATCCTCATAAGGGTTTCTTCCAACCCTTCTTAAAAAGTTTCCAGGTATATATAAGCTCCTCTGTAAATTATCTTGTTCAAATTCATTCAATCAACTCTTACTTACAGGCTTTCTTCAACAAAAAAAAACTCTTACTTACAGGCTTATAACAATGTAATGCTTATTAATTATGCATTTGATTGTTTACTTTTTGTTAGTGATTGACTGGGTCAATTACAAAAACAATTCGTCATGCTCCGATTTTTTGAGAATGAGGCGGAACCTCGCTGGCCAGTTTCCGGTGATCTACCAGAGCACCACCAGTTGTCGCAGTTGCTCAAGTTTTCCGGGATGAGGAATGTTGACTCATTTCTTCCCTTCTCTTCATCTCTTTGCACGAGCAGCTTAGGTTTGCAAATACCTTTTTTTGTTTATGTGAATTCTTAGTGATATCATTTGTCCCTTTGGGTGTAGAATTTGATACCATTATCGTTTTCATCTCTGCATTTTGTACAGTCCTTAGATTTACAAGCATGTGTATGCAAATGTTTTCTTTTTTCAACTTAATTGTTGTTTTTATCAGCTTATAAGATCCTCCTTCCGAAATGCCAATTTCGACTGTCTGTATGAAATCAGTATGAAAAATTAGGAAGAAAAAGCACATGACATGCAACATCATAAATTTCTTCAATGCAGTTTGCAAAATATGTGCATTATCCTAAATAGCGAAGTTAGAAGCAAGTTATATACAAACTAGTATCATGCACGTGCGATGCACGTGGAGGAAGAAGGAAAAAGACAAAAAATAACCTACCAACACGTGCGTTGCACGTTTTGACTAACATACAAAAAACAATAAAAAATTGTTTATTTGTTTGGAACCCCATCTCTCCCATTATAATAGTTATAGATAAAGTTTCTCATTAAGAATTTTACTAATAATCTCATCGGTTTCATAAGGACAAGTTTTTTACCATTGCAGGGAGTGACAATGGAAACCAAGCAACAGGTTCCAATTTCTTCACAGAGCTCGAAAGATTGTGAGTTATTAGTTTATTCACATATCCGTTTACCACAATAAATTATATTTAAATATATTATTAATTTAATCATAAATTGATTGTTTTTCAGGAACAATTTTAGTGGGAATTTGGTCAATATTACTTCTCAAGATTACAACAGCTTCCAGCTTGCAGCATTAAATCAACTCCCAGGTTTAATATTAGTACCTCATAGTAATAATTAATTTCCAAATATTTGGTCTTTTAATTGTTTAGAATCAAGACTCTAATGGTTAACTAATTATGGAACAGGACAAACTTCTGTAGGACAAATATCCTTGGATCTTAATCCTACTGGTGGTTGCAGAGTACCTCGGCTCACCAGCCGTCAACACAATGTTAGTCAAATTATTATTAATTCCTGTAAACTAGTTCATTAGTCTAACATTCAAATCTCTAATCTCTAATATTATAATGGGAGAAGGGCTTAGTGTCATTTGTAAATCTATCAACGCATGTGATGCACGTACATAACTAATATGAAGGTGGTTTCAGGTTCGAGTCCTCACTACGTCAGATTGTTTATTTTTTTAAAATTTATTAAGACGTGCATCAAACGTGTAAATTATTAGTTATTATTAATTCCTCTAGTCTAGTTCATGAGTCATAACATTTAAGAAAGATTAATTACCGTTAACTATTTTAATATATGTAGGGGATAAGTGAAAGCAAGAAAGATAAGAAAAACACTAGACGGGAATCCAAGAGATTTAAGGCGGCCTACAAGGACAAGCAGCAAACTCCAACATACCATGAATTGAATACAGTTGCAGCATTGAACAAAGTGAGTATAAGAAAATTTTATTGTTTTTTGAAGCCTTAAACATGATTATTGCGGCACATACTATTAAACCCCTCATTTTATACTTTCTTTCCACTATTCTGGTAGAATGAACAGTGCACGTTTTTTTTTATAACCTTAACATAAAGAAGCATAGTACATGCACTGCGTACGTGTCCACATCTACTATCCAATCTTGGGAGTTATAATAGGAGAGCTTACCTCTTTCACTCCTTCATGTGTTACTCCCTCTTCAAAATATTTTGCAAATTCTCTTTTGTTATAAAGCAGTTCATTTTTTTAATCAAATCCTAATTAAGATCACTTTTGTTAAGTTGTATAAATTATTTTCCATTGAAGTACACTTTTTTAAGGAAGAATTTAGATATTGATGATAGGTTGTAGTTACGTCAAAAGTTATACACTGGTTTATTTATTTATTAATTTGCATTAGTTGATTTATATAATATATATAGTGGGTTTTCAGAGTGTAGAATATACATTAAAAGGTTGTGTGACCAATATTTCCAAATAAAAGAGAAAAGAAAAAATTAAGAGAAACAATATTGCCAAAAAGAAAAAGCCAAGAGATGTTATAGAAATTACTGTCAATGAAGATTTTGAATAAGTTATCCTAACTTCGACCATCAATACTTGTAAATTTTTAACGATAGGCACCTTTGACCGGGAGGAGGAGCCAAAAGCTAGGGGATAAGGTTACGGCTCTACAGCAGCTAGTGTCTCCATTTGGCAAGGTACGTATTTTTGTACGTACAACATACAAAATATTATATGGTCAGCGTATAAGTTGTTTGACTTAATTTGGAGTAAAATAACATGATTGCAGACGGATACAGCATCTGTGCTTCAGGAAGCCTGTGTGTACATCAAGTTTCTTCATGAGCAAATTCGGGTATAATAATCAGTACTCATGTTCAACTAAGAAAATGAAAGTAGCTATCAATATTAGAGAAATTCAACTAATACATTTTTTAATAATAATTAATCGAGTTATGATTGAGTAAGCATATGGTTTACCTTTATGCTCTCGTCAAAAATCCACCACATTTTTTTTGATAGGCAAATTCATAGCATATAGAGCTTAATATTGACATATGGACCCATGCCAAGTTATAGTTTGATGGGTATTCATTTATTTGTAGAAGGAAAGTTCAATAATTTGTTTGGCACTATAAAACGACTAATCATCATACCAAATCTTCGGTCAGTTATGTAAATCCATTCTTCAATGAAATCACAGATTTTTCTAATTACTTAACTGGTAGCTTATATCCATGGAACTAAAAGAATTGGATGTGGATATGAATTGCTATTTGAAAATCCATCTTTGTTGGAAGTGAAAACAAAGAAAAAAGATTCAACATTATTATTTACTAGAAATTTAGACGTGCGATGCACGTCTTAATAAATATATATTTTTTGAAGTAAAAATTTCGATGTAGTCTGGCCTCCAACCCAAGACATCTTTTATATTAGTTATACACGGACAATGCATGTCTTAATAATTTTTTGTTTTAAAAATAAAAACTCTGACGTGGTGAGGACTGAGGACTTGAACCTGAAACCTATGCGTCACATGTACCTCCTTCATATTAGTTATGTACGTGCGTCACACACGTTGATAGATTGGCAAATGACACTAAGGTCTTCTCATTATAATATTAGAGATAACTCATCATTTTTTTACTTTTGAGGAAAATTGATTTTTTTTTTTAAAGAATAAATTTTATGTTAATTAATGCAATAGCGTAATATAGCATTTGATGAAGTGTGAGTGAAAAACTACATTATTTAGATCCGTAACAAAAACAGAGATGAATAATTTCCTAATAGGTACTGAGTTTATGTTGTTACAGGTACTGAGTTCTCCTTACTTTGGGAATAAAGCTTCTTCTCCTTGCTTTCAGGTAATACAGGAGAATCTTGTTTACTGAATTATCCTAAAATATTACGAAACTATAATTAAAACGATTATTTTTTCCTTCTTTCTATCCTAATGAACCAATAACTATAATAATTAGCAATGCACTTAATATTACTATTTGGAGTTTTTTTTTTTTTTTGAACAAATACTATTTGGAGTTACGGTCTACAGTCTACTAATGAAACATACTAGATTCTTCTCTTTAATATTTTACATATGAGAATTAATGTTCAAAGTTTGCACTGATATACAGGGTATTGGAGGAGAAAAGCTTGCACTACGAGCAAACGGGCTGTGTCTTGTCCCCATTTCTTCAATTGTTATGAACCTTGAGGGTCAAGAATCATTCAACCATCATTCCATATAGCAAACATGGGAAACCACTAATATTCGTCTTCACTGATTTAAGGGTTTCAGTTTCAGTTTTACATAGATTGACGACAATTGCATCTTTTTTGTTATCACCACTTCCTACCGTTTGATTCTGTAGTGATAATTATTGTTAACTACGCTTGGTTTTCGTTTCACTTCGTTAGTTAGATGAAAGAGATGTATGTGTGGTTGACTACTTAAGTTGGAGATTTTTTTGAATTAGTTAAAATAGTTTTGCTGGTCTGTGTTTAGTATATAACTTAATTAATATAGTGACTGCTTAAACTTTGTTTCTGCACTTGCCTGAGAGAGACAAATGGAAGTGGAACATCTTTAGCAAAATAAATATTAACATGTATATTAAAAGAAAACATGAAGTAGATGATAAGTGTGGAACATCTTTGGTCTTAATTTTAATGGCTTGGGAAAAGTTCAAGCAGGTGGGCATACAATTGTTCTTGCCTCACTTTCTGTTCTCAATTCTGTATGGACATGGTAACATCTGTATCCGCTCCGTATCTGCTCCTTGAAAATAAAAAGTGATAAGAATATGACTGGGACCAATTAATATTTGCTGCTGCAGGGCGAAGGATATTTAGAACTTAGCCCCCTGTTCGAGGATAACAACAATGATTGCATCAAAAATGCGGAAAAAAGATTAACTGCTGCTTGCAATTGTTCGTGTACACGAATGTTCATGCAAACAGTGTTTAGATTTATATATTACCTGGAATCTAAATAGGAGGGAGATTTATTCATCTTTCATATTCTTCATTTTTTTTTTTGCCAGAAGAAACCATTACAGAAACCTATGAGTAAACTGAAATGATTTATTGGTAGATCGAAGTCTCTTAGGTTGAATCATCCTCTTTCGAGATTCTGGAGAGCTTGGAACTGCAATTGCTTTATCTGACGAGATTTAGGATGAGGAGATTCCATATCCAGCAACTCAGCGAGCCCTTTCAACTGAATGAGGTCTGAAGAACCCGTAGCGTGTACCGGCTCTCACATTAAAGTGAAGACCTATAAACAGCCCATGATGAGTATATGATCTAATTCATTCATAATAGAGTTTAAATTCTGTCACAACTGTTAGAGATTATGAGAGATAATAATAAGAGAAATTAGGGTTAGGGTTAATATCCCTACTGCTTGAGATATTATATCCTGATTATCAGAATTGGAATAATCTTAGGTACTACCACAAGACCTGTATATATGAGATTAAACTGGATTTATGGTACTAGGCTTCATGCCCAGTCAACCCAGTCCAACAATTAACAGATAACACGTGAAAGCACGTATTGTTGGGTTTATGTCTTGCATACTAGATTGGATAAAGAAGACGATGAGACGTTGGAGGAATCGAGAAGATTGGAAACGGAGTGGAGGCAAGAAAATAGTCAACGGCTGTAGTTGCAGAAGTGGCGGTCGACCGGTCGAAGGGTGCGGTCGACCGGTCATAGGGTGCAGAAGTCCCGAGAGGGGGACGGTCGACCGACCTTGGGGGTGCGGTCGACCGGTCGCGGCGCTGATGGGTTTATTGAGTTGGATCTTGGTGATTCGTGAGAAACCCAACTTGCTCTTCAAGTTAGATCTGACGGCTCCTATCGTAGGTTATCTCTTCAGGAATATCCAATGGTTACTGTATGAAGATATCAAACTCGGTTTTCTCTAGATCTCTATATATTGTTGTTATTGACCTCCATTGAGAGCCAAGAGAGAGAATATTTCATTGAAAGAGAGATTGAGTGATTCTCTAATTGTAAACAACTAGTACTTGCTAGTGAGTTCTTGAGAGATGGTCGTGATGAGAATTGTAATATTCTTGTATCTTCTCTAGTTGAATAATATTTTGGGTTTCTTTTTCCCCGGATTAAGGCGAAAGTCCCAATTGGGACAAATTTGTGTGCTTTGGTGTGTTTGGTATGATCTCATGTGTGCTTGGTAGTTTGTATTGATTGCATCGAATAACTCAACAAGATCCTGAAATAGGGGTTTCTAGTGGGAAATCCCTAACACGTATTGCCCCATAGAATATTATACACAATATTATTCTATTATATTGAGAATATACCTATATATCCAACAATCTCCTCATACATTCTCAATATATTAGGCAATGCCCTGTTATATCATTGGATCACAAAAAAAATATAGTTCATAAACTAAATCAATTATAACTCAAATAGTTCAAATGAGACTAAACTAAAATAATCAAATAATTCAAAGACCATATCAAAACAGAATAGTTCACAATGACTGAACCAACTAGAGAAATCTGTCATAGTTTCAAAACCAACCAAAGCAAATAAACTTCAAGAATAAAATAGGAGTTTTAAGCTCATGAACACAAGAGTCTTAAACTTAATATAAGTTTTACCAAGCAAGTGACAAATTTATTCTAGAGAGATATAAACAAAACTCTATCCTTACAAACTGCCTTATATTTACTCCTCCATTTTGAGCAAATTATTATTTTGAAATCTATAATGACATATTCAACTCCTCCATTTTGAGCAAATCATTATTTTAAAATCTATAATGACATATTCAACTCCTCCATTTTGAGCAAATCATTATTTTAAAATCTATAATGACATATTCAACTCCTTCATCTTTGCTAGCTTATTGAAAACAAGAATATCAAGAAACAAATCTCTAAGGAATTCCAACGAATTTCACAAAGTATCTAGTTCCACAAAAGAACTTAGTATAGTTCATAATTAGCTTAGCAAAAATATAACGCAAGCATCACATCTAAGTTTCTTTAACAAAATAAAGAACAAGAACTATTATAGTTTCAACACAAGAACTATATTATGTTTCATATTGGAATGATAGAACAGTCAAATCAATTATGGTTAATTCTGAATCATCAAAATTGGAATGAAACAAGAATTCATAAAAGAGATATATCATCAAAATTGGAATATAACGACATTCTAAACATCAGAAACACATCGACAAGTTTTCACATTTTCTTTTGGATTAATAATAAGAAGATTCTAAGTAAATTATGAAAATATATAGCATCATCAAAATTGGAATAAAATTATATATTAACAAAATTTACACAGAACTTTCAAATTATCTAAAGAATGCCAACTGCCTAAAATTGATGCTTAAGTTTGAACTTCTCTATGGCTCCAATTAGATTCTAATTTTCAAAACAACTAGGATGTTAAATTTTTTAGCTCAATAGCTTTTAACTCCATTTTCCCGACAGTTTTAATAGTTAGATTACTTTCAAGTCTCTTAGCAAGAGCATTAGCCATATTTATCTCAATTGCACTTTATTTATGAGAAAATTCAACTAGGCTTTTCAACCTTAATATACTCCTCTGACTATTATAGAGTGAGTTATGAGCTACATACATTGCATTGAAGCTTAATAGTTGACGAATAGTATTAGAGAGTTACTTAAACTCTATAATGGATGACTAGTAACAAATTCTTCAATCCACTCAGCCTCTTTCCCTGCAGAGGATAACATATAGAGGTCTGATTTCGTGAATGATAGCGCAGTGCCTGTTTGCATTTTAATTTCCATAACATTTCTGTTTTCTCCTAGTATAAACACATATCCACTAATTATCGACTTTCACTCAATTCTGAGCATGACAATGCATCAGATCATCTATTCAATTCTGAAGGATAACTAGAGTAGCACAAAGCAAACTCTTGAGTACCTCTTAAATACCTCATTAGCCTCTTAGGGCTCTCCAATGTGTATTAATAGGACTACTACTGAATCTGTAGGTCATACCTACCTCAAAGGCTATGTCTGTTAGTGCATATTTTTGTATACATGAGACTTTCAATATGTTTAGAATGATATAACTATCTCATAGTTACACCATCCTTAGGTGTCAACCTTTATCATAATCATAAGATATTTCAAAACACACTATCAATCACCATATCTCCACTTTTGGAACACATTATTAATTTGATGAGTTTGACTAAGGGTTATATCTTGCCAACCGAAACTCACCCTTATACCTAAAATGGTGTCTACAACACCTAGGTGTTTCATGCTGAATTCATTGGATAACACAGTTTCAACTTTATTTATAATAGAGAGGTCACTTCCAATCAACAAGCATATCAACAATATACAAATAAATGAGGGCAATTATATTTGACTCACCACAGAATTTAAGACATTTATCTGAATAACTTGATTCAAATATAAGCTCTTTAAAATTTTGTCAAATTATTTGTGCCTCAATTTTAACCCTTTTAAAAAATATATATATACTAGATTTGCCCGTGGGCACGTGCCTACGGCACGTCTTCGGAACAATACAACATATGAAAAGCCTTGTAAACAGTAAAACAACAATTATGTAGCTCAAGTTTCGATAGTATGACAATAATTAGTTGTAAATAAAAGTCTATGTTTCCATTAGTATATGTTGAAAAATAATTATAAATGAGGGTATAAAACCCAACTTCTTAGAACTTTGAGGATGAAAAATGATGAAATTTAACTATTGAAGATATATTTGTTATTTTCAATGTAACATGAACAATAAAAAAACATAAAAAATCTGAAAATTTACAAACCTGAAATCTGAAAATCTAAATTTCTGAGTAAATAGAGAGAGAATGAGAGAGAGAGAGAAATAGAGTAAATAAATAAGTTTTTTTTGGGAAGGGGATTTGAATTTGAGTTTTGGGGTTTGAAATTTGGGGGGGGGGGGAATGGGTTTTGTGAGATTAGATCTGAGTCTTTAATTTTGAGAGGATTGAAGGAGAGCCACTTGATCGCTTTCTTTGTATTTTATTATATATATATATATATATATATATATATATATATATATATATATAGGGAGAGAGAGAGAGATAATTAAATAAATAAAGGAGTTGTTTTGGGGGGATTGAATTTGAGTTTTGAGGTTTGAAATTTTGAGAGGGAAAATGTGTTTTGTGAGGTTAGATCTGGGCCTTTGATTTTGGGGGGATTGAAGGAGAACCACTTGATAGCTTTCTTTATGTTTTATTATATACTAGGTATGCCCGTGGCACGTGCCTACGGCACGTATTCGGAACTGCATATAAATTTATTTGGAGTTAATTGGTTGGATGAACTGCATATAAATTTATGCATTATACATACTAAGATCAAAAGTCATTCACTATAACTCTTTATATATCTTTAACAATTATTCGTTAAATTGTTTCAGTTTTTTAGGAATTTATCTTTATTGCCCTTAAATATCTAAATATTGACTTATCCAATTCTTCAAAAAGCTAGATTTTTTTAAAAAAATGTGAGAACATTAATTAAAAATATGCACCATGACAGGAAAAAAAACTGATTGTAAACCAATATAACCACCTTTCTAATACAATCATCTACTATATACAGGCCTCCTTTGAAATTATATTGTTGATTGTCATTTAAGACTTTTGGTGGTTGATTCTCTCCTTTGGTGTGTTGGTGTAGGCAGTGATGCAAAACACTATATGATCTGAATAATTATTTCAAGCTTGTTGTATTTATTCTTGATTATATATCTATCATATCCTAGTTGGCGCGGCACCCCAATGCAGCCCTAGTTATGAATAGTGTGTTCTGAGCCTACTGATTTTTTTAAACCACATGTTCAGTGTCTGTTGTTCTGAGCTTACAAAATTTGAAACTTCATGTTTAGCTTCTGTTTGTCTTGAGCGTACACAATTTGATACTTCATGTTCACTTCATGCTCTGTCTGTTTGACACTTCATTTGTAAAAAAATATTAGCCATTTTACATGTCGCTAGCCAAATGACCAAGATATAATTTGGAATCATAATAGATTTTATGAAATTTTCTGAAAATTTCGACAGAACCTGCCATAAAATATTAGCAATTTTACAGCAATTCCTTACGGAATTCTGCTCACAATTAAAAATTTATCATCACAGTCAAGAAATATAAATCCTCCCCAGGCCAATCCAAGTAACATCACGCAGACATTATATATATAGGGCTCTGGGAAGAAAAAATCTTCATATAACTAAGATACAAAATAAAAATCAAGATATCGTTTGAAAACATAATAGATTTTAGAAAATTTAGTAAAAATTTTGACGGAACCTCCCCTAAAATATTAGCCATTTTACAGAAATTCCTTACGGAATTCTGCTAACAATTAAATATATGACATCACAGGCAATAAATATCAATCCTCCCCAGGCTCAACCGAGCAATATCACACAGGCATCATATATATAAGGCTCTGGGGGAAAAATCAGAATATAATGCAAAATACAAAATAAAAACAAAAAATTCGTTTGAAAACGTAATGGATTTTTTGAAAAAACTTCGAAAAACCTTTCAAAAACCAAACACAGAACCCAATACTCCACAAAATTGCGGGTACGGGTATTAACATAACTATATTATATCATCATTATACACAGATACTTACATAATCTCCCAAAATGCTAAATATTACAACTATTTCATCCTTCACCAAAATTTACACCAACCAACCGAATGAGAGCTAAAAAAAATTTACAGTATTGTAGAAAAACAGAATGCTTCATGTCTTCAAAAATGGGACCAAACAGTGTACCTAAAAAAACAGTAAGAGTTTTGAAACAAATAGTAAGAGTTTACAATAATCAATGAAAACAATGAGAGTTTTAAAACTAACTAACAACAAACAGTAAACAATAACTATTTGTTGAGGTAATAATATGAGATGGAAGTATTTACGATCAATTGCTGAGGTACTAATATGAGAAATTTGTTTTTCAGATGATGGTTCACAATTTTTTAGCTTTCAAGTGAAAGAAACTTCTATTACAATGTGGAAGCTATGTGTATGGACTCATAGCTCGTGTCAACATTCCATGAACAACACTCAAGCATGCTCTTAATGATTATTATCCATATCCATATGCAAGATTTCAGGAAGAGGTTTCATTGATATGGAAATAGAAGTATATATAGTAATTTCATCAAGATAAAGTAAAGATTATAACGAAACATAAAACATAAAAAAGTTGCAAAGGTGGCTAATGAGATAACTTTTGTTTAGCAAATGTATCACCTTCTACATCTTCTGTGAAAAAATGAAAGTTTGAATGCTAAAAAAAAAAATTCCTTTTGAATTTTTCATCATGCTTAAGGCATCGTGCCATGAAATTGACTTGCATTATTTTTTTCAATTACACAACTGTAGTGAACAGGTCCTTTTATAAAAAAATTAACCTGTTACAGGCATCATGTTGTGAGATAGAAATGATAAATTAGTAACATTATGAACCTCTTAGCATCTTTGTGAACAAAAGATTTGAGTTTTTAAATACAATATTTGCCCTTAAAGATGAAATGAAGAACTAAATATTTGGTTCAATGTTGAGAGTCAGTCATGATTACAGTGTCGATCGAAAATGAGGGAGAAATAGGATAATCTCTATTTAGTTTCATCTATAGATCTACTTAAAGTAGATCATATGGCATATATGTGAACTGTACGTGTATATTTTGTATTCCTTTTCTGGCCCAACCATAAAAAAAATTGAACGCAAAAACCACACCTCCAACTCTCTAACTCTCTAGTAGTACTAAGGAACAAAAAGATATATCTTTGTGAACTGGAATACTGTAAACTCAAGTAATGCTACTTTAAGGTGAATTTGGAAGAAGCTCAAAGATGCTTAAGTGCTTTCAATTGAAAGGGATACAATTTAAGACAGTAAAGACTTACAGATAGTTCGACAAAGCCAAAGGTCCAGAAACAGCCAAGATAGGAATCAGAGAGGAAGCCACCTAAAAGGGATATGAGGAAGATAGTCCCTACAAAATTGGTCACTATGTTTGCTGCTTTTGACAGAGGGAAGTGCATCTCATTGAATACATAGGTTATGAGATTGTTTCCAACAGGCAAAAGCTGCAATTGCCATGATTTCAAATGCTTGAATGCCTGCACTGAGCATTATCCATGAATTCCTCTTCAGATTACTCATAATATCAAAAAATGTTTTCTCACTCTTCCTAAAAAATGTTTTCTCACATGATTTAACAACAAAAAAAAAGTTGAAAATGAGGGGCACTCACAGCTTGTTGCGCTTTTTCGACAAATGAAAGAACAACTCCCGCTCCCAAGATTCACCTTGCATTTGATCATAATAGAAAATTTCAGATTTTGAATAGAGAGTGATAATGAAATTACATTAGCAATGTTTATGATGATCCATTCATGTAGATTCAACTAACTACATGAATCACCCAATTAACTAAGAAGTAAGAGGAAATCAACCTAAGCGAAAGTTGAAGAAATCAATTAACAAAAGGAGCAAAAAGAGAAACTCACAATCCAAAATTTGAGAACCGACAATAAAGAGCTCTCCAAATAGCTACCACGAACAGCCGGAATACTGTGCTCAAATCCCACTCTTTCCAGTTGCCTTGAATACAAATACCAACGAAAGGCATAGAGAGAAAAAGATCAAAACCACATCCATTACAACAAAAAACCCCAAATCTAGGGGAAAATGCAATTTTTGAGAATTCACAATATGAAATTAGGAATTAACTAAACTAAAATATTGTCCTTTAATGAAACCCAGAAGGCAAAAGATAAAAAATGCAATCCTTTCTGATGCATCTTGACTAATAAATTCTTGACTAAAAATATAAACAAATATGAGGTGGCCTATACCTTTCTGATGCATGGGATCAATTCCAGTTACACGACTCACATAAGCCATGTGAACAATCACATTTTTGCTTTAAGGAGAGCCACTGAAGTTGAAATGTGCGCCCTTGATCTTCTTCTCCAGATCCCAAACATCTTCTTGCTGCATCTACTTTACATTATTTGGTTGATTAGGTCATACTAATAAACAACATGATTTAACAACAACAAAAAAAGTTGAAAATGAGGGGCACTCACAGCTTGTTGCGCTTTTTCGACAAATGAAAGAACAACTCCCGCTCCCAAGATTCACCTTGCATTTGATCATAATAGAAAATTTCAGATTTTGAATAGAGAGTGATAATGAAATTACATTAGCAATGTTTATGATGATCCATTCATGTAGATTCAACTAACTACATGAATCACCCAATTAACTAAGAAGTAAGAGGAAATCAACCTAAGCGAAAGTTGAAGAAATCAATTAACAAAAGGAGCAAAAAGAGAAACTCACAATCCAAAATTTGAGAACCGAAAATAAAGAGCTCTCCAAATAGCTACCACGAACAGCCGGAATACTGTGCTCAAATCCCACTCTTTCCAGTTGCCTTGAATACAAATACCAACGAAAGGCATAGAGAGAAAAAGATCAAAACCACATCCATTACAACAAAAAACCCCAAATCTAGGGAAAAATGAAATTCACAATATGAAATTAGGAATTAACTAAACTAAAATATTGCCCTTTAATGAAACCCAGAAGGCAAAAGATAAAAAATGCAATCCTTTCTGATGCATCTTGACTAATAAATTCTTGACTAAAAATATAAACAAATATGAGGTGGCCTATACCTTTCTGATGCATGGGATCAATTCCAGTTACACGACTCACATAAGCCATGTGAACAATCACATTTTTGCTTTAAGGAGAGCCACTGAAGTTGAAATGTGCGCCCTTGATCTTCTTCTCCAGATCCCAAACATCTTCTTGTTGCATCTACTTTACATTATTTGGTTGATTAGGTCATACTAATAAACAACATGATTTAACAACAACAAAAAAGTTGAAAATGAGGGGCACTCACAGCTTGTTGCGTTTTTTCGACAAATGAAAGAACAACTCCCGCTCCCAAGATTCACCTTGCATTTGATCATAATAGAAAATTTCAGATTTTGAATAGAGAGTGATAATGAAATTACATTAGCAATGTTTATGATGATCCATTCATGTAGATTCAACTAACTACATGAATCACCCAATTAACTAAGAAGTAAGAGGAAATCAACCTAAGCGAAAGTTGAAGAAATCAATTAACAAAAGGAGCAAAAAGAGAAACTCACAATCCAAAATTTGAGAACCGAAAATAAAGAGCTCTCCAAATAGCTACCACGAACAGCCGGAATACTGTGCTCAAATCCCACTCTTTCCAGTTGCCCTGAATACAAATACCAACGAAAGGCATAGAGAGAAAAAGATCAAAACCACATCCATTACAACAAAAAACCCCAAATCTAGGAAAAAATGCAATTTTTGAGAATTCACAATATGAAATTAGGAATTAACTAAACTAAAATATTGTCCTTTAATGAAACCCAGAAGGCAACAGATAAAAAATGGAGTTGAACTTACAGTGGGGGTTGGGCTGTCGGAGCTTCGAGTGCGCTGAGGTGGAGGTTGGGTTGACGGAGCTTCAAAGGAGCTGACGGAGTTGATGGGGTTTCGATAAGGCGGGGCTGATGGATTTCGATAAGGCAAGGCTGATGGGGTTTCGATGAGGCGGGGCTGATGGATTTCGATAAGGCGAGGCTGATGGGGTTCGATGAGGCGGAGCTGATGGGTGTGGGATTTCGGTAAGAGAGAGAGAGAGAGGCGGGGGGGATGGGTTCTGAGTTGGGGAAAAGAAAGAGAGCGGGAGAAGAAAGAGAAGGCGAGGCTGATGGGGTTCGATGAGGCAGAGCCGATGGGGTGCGGGATTTCGGGAAGAGAGAGAGGGGGGGGGGGGTTGTTCTGAGTTGGGGAAGAGAAAGAGAGCGGGGGAAGAAAGAGAGAGAGAGAAGCGGTAGGGGTCTGAGCTGAGAGAGAGAGAATTGGTTTTAGGGTTTAAAATTTTGGGGTTTGAAATTTTGGGCGGGAAAATATGTTTTGTGAAAATGAATCTGGACCATTGATTTTAGGGGAGATTGAACCATAGCCACTTGATAGCTTTCTTTGTGTTTTATTATATAGATATATAGGAAAATCTTCCATTGTGCATCACCCCTCCGTGTGCACTCGTGTGCACTTGGCCTTCCCGCCTTCGTATCGACAATCCGAACCGTTCACATTGATCTACACATCTAAATTAGTCTAAATATGTACAATCAAATCATTAGAAATGCATTTGCCCATCCATCATGTGACTATAAAAAACAATGATTTTCAGCTATACAATTTTGTAACACTTCAATGGATGGGCAAATAAATTTCAAATAATTTGATTTTACATATTTAGACTAATTTAGATGTGTAAATCAATGTGAACGGTTCGGATCGTCGACACGAAGGCAGAAAGGCCGAGTGCACACGCCGTGTGCACCATAGGTGGTGAACAACGGAAGACTTCCCTATATATATATAATGATTTTACCAATTTGTAGATCTTGTTCACTAAATATATTAGTGCAAACTTTTCAATACAAAACTGTTTAGTACAAAACTTTTCAATACAGAACATCAAGTAGAAAAACATATAATACAAAACTGTTTGAATGCCTTTCATGAATAACAGAATTTTCAATAGATGCAAGAGCAAGAAGAATGCTTATTGTAGCAATATGACAGACATGTGAGTAGAATTCAAACAAATCTTCCCCACTTATCTCAGTCAATCCTTTAGCTGCTAAAAATGCATTAAAATTGCTACAAAACATTTCAAAACTAAGCTTCTCTACACAACCCCTCTTACTTACTATAGTTTTAGCCCATTTCAGCAAATCAACTAAATTAAAGTATTATTGTATAACAACAAATATATTTCATTATCTACTAAAGACTCTTCTTGGCTCATTTGTCATTAAAGTTTTAAGTGTCAGTAAGGTTGGTTTTAGATTCCAACTGTGAAACATTTACCGTGTCTGTAGGACTAGATAATTTCATATATTTATCTTTGATGAACACACCCTTAAAGAACTCTGCAAGTCTAGATTCTTCTAACACAAATTAGATAGATCCAATATATGTCCATAGAACTACATTCTACACTTTCTAAGTACACACAAATATTTGTTATAGGTCATACTTTAGGCCTTCTAGGCTCATGTACTCTAACAAAAGTACCGCACCACATGTTTTCACTTTAACAAAATTATTTGTGTTTCTATCCCATAGTCTACAAGGTGTAAGTAATTTTAGAGTGTAGTAACATATTAGGAATATGATTAACAATACAATATCACCCATAATTACACGAAGTCAAACAATAGTCAATAATATAGAATTCAATATTTCACTAAGTGTTTGATTCTAACTTTTATCAATACCGTTTTGACTGTTGTAAATAGAGTGCACTAGCGATTATGGCAAATGCAAACTTCTCTTAAAGCATTGAAACATATTCACCACCTCTATCAAATCTGAAACATTTTGATCTTATTATTTAAATAGATTTTTAATTCATCAAAATAACGAGTGTTGCATCCTCCATATATATATGACAAACATTCAATAATCATTTACATAAGTGATTAAATACTTCTGACCAATTATTATCTCATATAGTCACAAAGTTACTGAGATCACAAATATCAGAATATATTGACTCAAGAAGTTGTGTGTTCCTAGAGACCATACTAAATAATTTTTTATTGATCAAAATCTGAGCACAAATTTCATATTTGTCATATTTAAATGAGGTGTCATTTAGCATAATTATGAGTTTTAACAATGGCAAACAATTTATATATAGTTCACATGTCCTAGCTTGTTATGATGTGTTCAAGGACTACACAAATTAGAACTAATATTGTCGATTGCTTCGTTTGTTAAACTCAACTTACATATGCCATTAATTATACAAGTACATTATAAAGTAATAATAATATGAGTTAATACAAAATTACTCTACTATATTTTACAGAATAGTTTACTTTCTCTCATGGTTTCGACAATGTCCATATGCTCAACCACATAAAGGGAAGAGTTCTTTCCTTTATTCGTTCTTCATCATCTTCATAATGCTAAATGAGATAATGTCTAATGTTTTTTAAATTCAACTTTGCACATACAGTACATTGAACGAGAAAGAACAAAATGTAATTAATGGAGTCATATCCAGCATTAAAAAGATGTTCTTTCCTAAGTTAGAGACATTTGTTATACATCTGATACATCAATCTTTATTAGAGATGCAAACACACAATCTCACGCAAACTGCAAACGATGAATTTAGCCAATATGTTTATACACATTGTATGACAAAGCACACTAAACAATTTAAAACATGATAATTTCAAAATGAGAAAAATTATGATCTAAAACTCATAATCTTGTGATCAAACGCACAAAATATTAACACATTCATCACATGAAAATACTAAGAAAGATTAAGGTAGATCATACCGACACTTCAAGTTAGAAGTGTTTTCTAAATTTGATGGAGAAGCTTGTGTAGTGCAGACTTATTCTACCGTGATGCAAATCCATCATCTCCAATACACACAATTTGTAAGTAACTTTGAAGTTCCTACATTCATCAAATTATTAAAGATTAGCCAATTAAATGAATTATTGGCACTATTTAACTCTAACAACAATTTAATTGGAGATACAAATTTATAGTCAAAACATATAATTTAACTTATTAAAATAAATATTTGATCCTTAGTACATACCCAAAACAGTTATTCAAACTTACAGTTAGTTAAACAACGATTAATACAGTTAATACGGTTTGAAACTTTAGCACTTAGCAACAACAAATAATTAAACTATATATGCAGGTAGATGACTTATCTTTAATTTAGATTTAATCCAGTCCATTCATAGTTGGATCTAGTCAAAACAACATCCTCCAAAAAATTTATCCACATCACGTATTGTGTTTTCTTCTTCAAATTGTTAAATTCAGAAATATCGAACGTCTCTAGTTTCGGAATCTTGTATGCTCAATTCAGTTTTTCCATCTTATGGAATAAATAGTAAATTCTAAAATCTAGAGGTTTTTTTCTGAATAATTACTACTAGCGTAATTTCAGTAAAATGAAGGGTTTTCTGTAAAACTGTATAATATACAATCAACACAGAAAATAATATTAAAGAATAAGCACAAATCTTAAAGTTTAGAGTGAACTGTATCTTGATAACGATTTGTGGTTTGAATTTGAATCAGATGTGCAGTGCGAAGATCCTATCTTATTCCCAAAACACGAAACAGCAACACCCACAATCAAAGTCGCTGTCAAAAGGATCTGAGTTGATCCCTGAGCGCAGCGTGGATCCAGTTCCAAGCCCGAACACGCACCAACCAATCTCAGCCAATCATATCTAAGTTAAATCACTCCGACGATCCCCACTTCACACCTAAACACAGAACAACGAAATCCACCATTCAAAAAATCGGATCTGAGCAGATCCATCTTCCTGGTCCTCTGTCTGCTCTGGAATAAGGAGAAGAGAGTCACGGCCGGTGTGGTGGGTGGCGATGCGGCGCAATGGCTTGTGGTGACGCCGGCTTCAGAGGCGGCAGCATTGGCCAGTGACAGCGGCGCCCAGCGGCGGCGGTTGCGGATTCCGACGAACGTGCACTTCGATTAGAACGATTAGATTTTGACTATCTCTTTCTTAATCTCAAAATTAAAATTTAATATCTCAATATTGTTAGAGATTATGAGAGATAATAATAAGAAAAATTAGGGTTAGGGTTAATATCCCTATTGCTTGAGATATTATACCCTAATTATCAGAATTTAAATGATCTCAAGCATTACCACAAGACCCATATATATGGGATTAAACTGGGTTTAGGGTACTGGGCTTCATGCTCAGTCAACCCGGTCCAACAATTAACAGATAACATGTGAAAGCACGTTTTGCCCCATAGAACATATACACAATATTGAAATCTATTACTTCCCCCCAAAAGAGTTTCTCTCTCTAGAAAATCTAGAGAGAGAAGCTCTCCAAAAGAAACCCAAAAATAGAAGAAGGATAAGCTGACTTCAGCTTGGGGAGAGGGGAGGACACCCTCGTCCTCCTCCTCCTCCTCCTCCTTCCCCCACCCTCCCACCACATCACCTCCGTTGCGGTGTTGTGGTCGACGGCGGATTTTGTCAGGTGTGCGGAGTTGGCGAGGAAATGAATAGGTGTGCGGATGGCGCGGCGAGAATGAACGACGTTAAGAGGGTAGACGTCGTTGGCGGGAGCTGTGTCGCCTGGAGAATAGGTCGGTGCAAGGGGAAGTGAGTTGCTGCCGGAGCTATCGACAGCTAGGTCAGGGGCTGTTGAGTTGGTCTTCGGGCGATGGTTGTCGACGGGAGCTTTCAACGGTGGGAGGGGCAGTCGTTAAGGGGTGTGGCTGGCTTGGTTGGCCCTGCCATGGAGGGAAGAAGGTTTACCGGAATTTGGGCCTTGGCTGGCTTGGTCGTGGCTGCCGTGGAAGGGGAGTGGTTTTCTTGGTCGGAGCTGCCGTATGGACTGCCGGAGTAAGGGCAGTGAAGGTGTTGATGGTTAGGAGTGAGGAGAGAGATTTGTGGATAAATTTGAATTTCAAATCAAAGTTTTTGAAATTCAAATTTAGATTTGGGGAAAGATTTGGATGATTATTGAATTTCAATTTAGATTTTGAAATTCTAACATATTTGGAGGGGGAGATTTGGTTCATTTATGAAATTCAATGTAAATTTTTGAATTTCAAAATATGTGTGAAGGGGGAAATTAATTTGAGTTTTGAATTTCAATTTAGATTTTGAAATTCAAAGCACATTTGAAGGGGGAGATTTGGATCATTTTTTTATTTCAATTTAGATGTTTGAAATTCAAATCATATTTGGAGAGTGGAGAGAAGGAATTTGGTTGACATTTGAATTTCAAACAAGATTTTTTTGAAATTCAAATTATGTATGAGAAGCGATGAGCTTAACTGTGGGATCCCCAATGATTGGCTGCCACGGCGGAGGTGTTCGTCGGTGGGGAGTTCGTCGGGAGTGTCGGCTTGTCAGTTGAGAACAATGGCTACTGTTGATGGCTAGATTTGACACAATCGGAAGATGGCATCGCGGTGGGGTTGGATTGGTGGATTTATCGGTGAAGATGATGCATGCCGCCAAGAGATGGTGGCTGTGGTTGTTACCAAGGTGGACGTTTGGGGGAAGGTGGAAGGAGTTTCTGGGGTGGAAAGAAATTTTTGATGGAATTCGAATTTCAAATTAGATTTGTTTGAAATTCGATTTACATCTGGTAAGGATGGGTGGGAGAACATGTGCAGATGTTTTCGTCTACAAGTTTAGCTAGGGGAGGAACTAGCTTATGTTGTAGGCTTATCTCTGTAATTGTTTTCAATTGTTCCGTTTTAGGAACAGATAGATGTATATTATTTGTAATACCTGTTTCATTAATTATTTATTAATGAAGCGGTGACGCGGTCACCTTTTTTCTATAAAAAAAACATATACACAATATTATTCTATTATATTGAGAATATACTTATAAGGCTATATATCCAACAAGAACACCCACAAGTAAGTAGACGTTCTCAAACCATTTAAAAATAAAAAATAAAAAAAACCTTATTAGCTACAGGGAAGTAAGCGGACGTTATTGATGATGGTAAAAATTGCAGCAAATCAGGGTCGTACGATTCCAACACAGATTTCAAAGCTTCTATAGGCAGATTAATCATAACAGGCATCTTTAACAGGTCTGGGCCTTCACCAGGCTCCTCTACAAGACATGAGCTTCTTTCAAGCCCATAAAAAGTGATAGACTAGGCCCACTAGGAGAGACACCCAGCCCATACAGGCTAGGAGTCAAATCTCTTATCCCCTAACAAGAGAATTTATCTCTTGAGGGGGAGAGGCATAAAAGAGATAAGAAATTTAAATCGATCCAACGGATCTAAATTGATCTCTTGATATGCCTCTCAGGCCTATAAATACCCCTCCTCCTCTACAGCCAGAAGGTAATCAACAATTCGCCAGTTTCACTCTCATACTTTCTTTCTCTTTCTGTTTCTGACTTGAGCGTCGGAGAGTCTGTCGCCGGGGCCAACCCCCGGTGTTTAAGGCTTTTTGTAGATCCATCGGCCGCATCAGCAAATGTCGAATTCAGATCACGATGGTCAATCAACAATCCAGATTCAATCTCAAAAGCTTTAACCGCATTTCACGATCAAGGTCAAAGGTCAGACTTTTAGTAGTTTCTATCAATTATTAACTCACTATCTGTTTGCTCCCACACCCAAATAAGCAGCAACAGATTGGCGCCGTCTGTGGGAAACTACACAAGTCAGACTTTTCGCCATGCCACCAAGACTAAGAAGCAGAGGCCCGGCCTCAAGCCATCACACCAACTCTCTTCGTCAACAAGCTCCTTCCAACGAAAAGGCACCGGGGGGCTCCCGACAAAACTGTCATGAACAACATCCTCAGCATGATCGTATCTTAGTCCATAATGCTTCAATTGATGCAATGGCCTCGCGAGGCCCTAAGGGGTCTAGAGATCTTTGCCAGATGATCAGTGCCAGGCAACAAGGAACCGTTCTACGAATCCAATTGGACGAGAGGCGCGCCCGATCTGAGGCCTCCCGCTCGGGACATCAAGCAAAGCAGAGAACCAACTTTCCTAGACAGGGATCAAAGCAATCATCCTCTCATAGGGGGCTCACCACAATAAGGAGCCTGACTCATGAGAGTCGAAAGCTTCTTGTGCAGAGCAAAGGGAAAAATGTCCTAGTCACTAGGGCCGAATTGGATAAGTTCAAGCTTGACATTCTCCATGCTATCCAAGGAAGTCAAGATTAGGCCCAGCCCCCCAACAAAGTATACTGATGGCAAAAATATAAATAAGTGGAAATGAGGAGGGCCCACACGTTGAAATACAGCAGCATTGGCTGCTTGTTGTGAGGCTGACGTCATGATGATGTCAGCATGGGGCCCACCCTGTTGGAAGAAAGACAGCGGGTTGTCTTTGGTCTTACTGACGTGGGCATGGGGCCCACTGTTGGGCACTGTGCTCACAGGAGAAAGAGAAGGAGAATGGATTTGAATAGTCTCACATCGGGAAATACAATAGAATAAATAACTACAAATAATATACCCTATGATCAAGAGTCACCAATCCGGTTAACCACCTTTTGAGAGGCAGTCTGTGGTGGGCAGTTCTACTATATAATAAATAATTTGTCTGATAAATTGTATAAATTGTCTGAGTTTGGAGCAGGGGCGTTACAAATGGTATCAGAGTCGACTTTCGACATCGAGCGTGGGAGAGCCGTGAGTTATGGACTCCAGAATGATCGGCAAAGTGAGACAATCCCCAGTATTTCGGGACGATGGACGTAAGGGCCACAGAATGATCCGCAGAGTGGAATTGGTCTCCAGTATTCCAAAGACGAAAGTGACAGTCACGGACTGCTCCACATCGACTAGAAAGTAGATTCTGCACTAGATTGTGCATGTCTCGTGCTCAACGAGGACGCTGATTTCTGAAGGGGGTGTATGTAACACCCCATAATTTCAAATATAATATATATATATATATATATATATATATATATATATATATATATATATATATATATATATATAAGGTGATGGAAAAAATTTAAATAAGTGGAAATGAGGGGGGCCCACACATTGAAATATAGCAGCGTTGGCTGCTTGTTGTGAGGTAGACGTCAGCATGGGGTGTAGCGCCCCGAATTTCTAATATAATATCTTAGAAAATACGTGGCACAATCCCAGCATCAAATTCAATGTAACATTAAACACAACCAACACCAATAAAATTTTCAACTTTTATTACAATAATCCTTTACATAGCACAGCGGAAAACAAAACATCTCAACTCAAAATTTTCCTTTATTTACAACACAAAACTATCTCAAATATGCTTTTACAAATTTACACAAAACTCTTTCAAATCAATTTATCTCAAAAACTATCTCAAGCATCTCACCTCCAAACTCTAAGCAACAACCTGCAACACATGAGGCTAGAGATGATCCCTAACCCCCAAAACTAAAGGGGTCAGCCATAAATGGTGTGAGTGACATAAAACAACAAACAACATAAATGAACATTAGTCATGAATCCTTAAACAACAGGTAGTAAACATGAATACATAAAATACGATGTAGCAAGGAAAAGTAAACAACAAGTGAGACTAAACCAAGTGTCATGTGTAGAAAACAGGAAAACCACATGCATAAAACCGAGTCAGGAAAACACAATTTCTATATGCGGACTCTCTAATGCGTACTTATCGAAGTCTATGCATCCCACTCTACATAGGTTCAGTGCAAGCCCTTAACGTCTTCACTTCATAGGGTTCAATCCCCCGCTATGCAACTAATCCTAACACGATGACTACTACGAGATAAAGATAAACTATGGATAGTATCCCATGCCCGATAATTTCGGAGATAGATTCCACACCCAAGATATTTTACCTGGATAATTTCGGAGATCATCCCACACCGAAACATTGACACATCACCACACGATTACCACATGTGCTTCGCCTCGACTCCGATAATTCCGGAGATCAATCCCACACCGAAAGTGTCACGCCCCGCTTCCCAAAATACGGAAATACGAGCCCGTGACGTAGGCCCAGCGAATGATTTTAATATCAATCATCAGCTGTACCAGTCTCAACTCAACAACACTCAGGAAATTAAATCATAGCCACGCAATTAATAACATCACTGAACAATAATTGAATTCAAGAAATTAAATATTCCAACATGATAATGATACTGAGAAATAAGTAGCAGTTACGGGTCAAAAGCCCGGGGTACAAGTCTAAATAAACAATGAATTACAATGAATGAAAAGAACAAGAAGGAAATAATTTATTATCATGCAGTTGCTCCAATCTAAAAGTACTGCTGCCAACTCCTTCTGGTAGATCCTCAGATTCACCTGTGGCTGAGTTAACTAAAGAAGAAAAATAAATGTCTTTAGAGCAAGTACAGACATCAAGTAGTGAAAACAGAGAGTAAAGGAGTAAGGTACGTGTAGAAAATATGAATCAAGATCAAATTTGCAAGGGCAATAATGGTACTAATAGCAATGGTCTTTATCAAGTATGTATATATGTCAACTAGGTCTATTATCAAGTTGTTTCTCCTAACTAGTGCACGTACTACTGCATCCCATACTACAGGTTCGATGCACGCACAACAGTGTCCGTTTTAGACTTCGTGGTGGGGTCTACAGAGCGTGTACTCGGGTATATCACGATAACAAGATAACAAGATAACAAGTTCACGTCTCCACCGGTATTCTCCACCTTCCATATAACAAGTCCATGTAACAAGGGGCCCTACCGAGTACATTTTCTGAGACGGTCCACTACTAGGTCAACCCTTAGAAACCCCGGCTTATTTAGTATTTTGTTACTAAGTCATATATGCACATGAGGGTGGTCATAAGAGTGTCAAGTGAATGATGATAATGCAGCAACATGGTATATTACACAATAATAAGCAAGAAACAGTAAATCTGAAATAGCTGGCACAGTCACACTAAAACAGGTATAACTCCTAGACTAAAGCTCCAAATTCGAACTTCTAGTAGGCTATGGACATCTGGACAGATAGGGCTACAAGTTATATTCAGGGACTTCCTGCTAGTTCTAACTGTATCTAGGCTAAAAACTCCATTCTTTGCAGGTTAGCTGTTCTGGCAGCAGCTAGGTGTCAACTTCTAAGGGGTGAAAACATGGTATAAATATATTATAAAAATCTACAGAAATTTGAGGTGAACCCTAAGCATGTCTATAAGATTCCTGGAAAATTTCATAGCATTCTAACACTTTTACATAGTATTACACCATCAAATATGTCGAGGTTATAGTAATTTCTGCAGTCTGAAAATGTAGACTAGCGGGACTAAAACTGTTATATCTTACAGCTCGTGACTTCAAATTAAGATTTGTCACTTGGGTTGGAAACTAGGTCCAATGGATAAAAACTCTCTTTTATATCTTGTGTGCTAAATCTCATATTTACAGGGTCGAAACCTTTGTGTTAAACAATACATGCAACAAGAATTTTATAACAATTATCATGCTTATATTCATTAAGTGAGTAGTTATCGAACTAATGAATCACACATATATCAAGATTAATGTAAAGCAAGCATTGTGAATTTTCTAAATAACAAGCCAAGTGAATTTATCAAGTTCAAGTCACAAGATTTCATATAAATAATATGCATTTAATCACGGCATGTTTTCCTCATGTACAAATTTATTTATTTATTCATATCAAATGTATGTCTAGGCTTGGGTTTGAGGCAATGGATAATAAAAGAAGTCAAGAGTACTTCGGGTTAGCTCGTGTAAACCCTCGATACTCTTAACGAGATGGGACACAAGGCAAAATTATCGATAAATAAATTGGAACTACTTGAATAAGAGGTCAACTAATCTTGAACTAGAATGAATAAAATAGTCCAAGTGAACTTGCCTTTTTTGTAGTAGTCGACTCAATAAAATAAGAATAACGGGATCAAAATCCCGGGGAACAATCCCAAGAGGCACGTGCAAAATACGTGCGAGAACTCAACAGCAACAAACAGCAACAGTAGCTATTCTCCCCCACACCCGATCAGCAAAACCGCAAGCAGCGGTGTGGGATTCGGTGCAGGAAGAACAGCAAACAGCGATGGCAGCGAATCAGAATGCTTCCACGCAGCGGATCTGTCCCCAAACAGGAAACAGCCAACAGCGGATCAGGCATGCCGAACAGCAAACAGCGGTATCGACGAACCGCTGTTCGTCTCCTTCCTCCGATCGAAGAGAGAGGATGGCGCGAGGGGAACGGCACGACAACTACCCTGGCTCGCGACGGAGACGTGCGGCGGGCTTGCGACGGCGTGGGACGACGACACTGGTCGGGAAGCGACGCAGCGGCGAGAACTCCGACGTCGAGAGTGACTCTGTTTCGCTCGAAAAACAGGGGAGAGCGGGGAGTTCGGTTTTGGGTGTCGAAGGCGAGGATGGTGGTGGCTCTGGGCTGCGACGAAGATTATGGTGAGGGCGAGAGATTCTCGGCGAAGTGGAGAGGTGATCGGTGGTGTTTGAAGGTGAGGTCGATGAGTTTCGGTGGAAGTGGTTAATGGCGAAGGCGAAGCGATGAGGAAGGGGGTGCAGGTGGCTCGATAACGGAGACGAGGCAGGGAAGGTAGTGGAGAAGGTGGTGCGATGGAGAGGCGAAGTGGTGATGGATTTGGGTGAGGTGAAGGTTTGGTTTCAGTGGTTTTGGATGAAGGCAAGAACGGGAGAAGGAGTGAGCGGGAGTTTGTGGGTTGTTTGGGTTTTTGAGAAACAGGAGAGGGAGAGAGAACGGGAGAGAGAGAGAGAGTCTGTTAAGGGGTAGTTCTGATTTGTGGGGAAGGTGGGGTATTTTTAATGTAACCAATAAAGAGGAGATTGTGGGATGTTAGGGAATTGTGGGATTGAGGGAGAATTAGTCTGGTTAGTTAGGGGAATTGGGTTGTGGGTAGCTTTAGACTAGGATCCAATATCCAATAAGATATGGGTTGGGCTTGAGTGTAGATGGGCCACAGAATACAATAATATAATAAATAAATGGAAACTAGTAAGCCCACAACATGACAAAGACCCAGATACAATAATTAGGGGGGGAAAAATACATCAAAGACATACAAGAAAAAAAAAATCGTACAATCAAAAACAGGGGTTACAAATCCTACCCACCTTACAAGAAGAATTTCGTCCTCGAAATTCAAATCGGTGGATCGTAGGTACCCGAGAGAAGGAAAGAAAAACAAATAAACATGACAAATACAATTACTCAAAGAGATGAGGGAATTTCTTCTGAATTTCTTCCTCCAATTCCCAAGTCGACTCACCGGGCGAATGAGAATTCCAGGAGACACGAACGAGTTTGATCACTTTGTTCTTCAACACTTTCTCGCGTCTGTCCACAATAGCAACTGGCTGGACTTCGCAAGACAAGTCTGGTCTCTTGGACAACTCCGAGTAATCAACCACATGGCTGTCGTCTCTAACATATTTCCTGAGCTGAGAGACGTGGAATACGTCATGAACTCCGGACAAAGCTGGTGGTAATGCGAGTCGGTAGGCTACCTTGTCCACGCACTCCACAATATCAAAAGGACCAATGAATCGGGGACTCAGCTTACCCCCACCACCAAATCGGATGACGCCTTTCCAAGATGATACCTTCAGAAACACGTGATCACCTGCCTCAAACTCTAGAGTTCTACGATGACAGTCAGTCCATTTCTTCTGCCGGTCCTGAGCAGCTTGCAGATGCTTCCGGATCTGAGCTACTGCATCAACTGTCTTCGTAATCAACTCTGGTCCTAAGAGTTTCCTCTCTCCAATGTCGTCCCAACAGACTGGGGACCTACATTTACGACCATAGAGTGCTTCAAACGGAGCTGCATTGTTGCTTGCCTGATAACTGTTGTTGTATGAAAACTCGACCAGGTGCAAGTGATCCTCCCAAGAACCACCAAATTGGAGAACACAGGATCGCAACATATCCTCCAGTGTCTGAATCGTCCTTTCGGACTGTACGTCCGTCTGGGGTGGAATGTTGTGCTATAGTTCAACCTGCTCCCCAGACTCTGCTGAAGACTCTCCCAGAAATGCGACCTGAACCTCGTATCCCTGTCGGATACGATGCTGACGGGAACACCGTGCAGTCTCACTATCTCCTGAATATACCGTTCTGCCAGACTCTCAGTAGACTGACCCACCCTGAATGGGATGAAGTGTTCACTCTTCGTCAACCGGTCCACTATCACCCAGATAGCGTTATGACCCTTGGGACTCCTGGGCAATGCTGTCACGAAGTCCATAGTAATATTCTTCCATTTCTATTCTGGAATCGGAAGAGGTTGCAATAATCCAGCGGTCCTCTGATGCTCCGCCTTCACTTGCTGACAAATCAGGCATTGTGACACAAACCTTGCCACAGCCCTTTTCATTCCATGCCACCAAAAGTGTTGCTTCAAATCTCTGTACATTTTGGTACCTCCTGGATGGATAGAGTATTGAGATTGATGTGCTTCCTCGAGTAATCTCTGCCTGACCTCACCTCTAGGAACACATAACCTGGATCCAAAACAGAGTGAGCCATCTGAATGAATGACTAAGTCAGATCTCAGACCTGCCTCCACTTCACTACGGAATTCCTGCAGTTGCTAATCATCTGCCTGAGCTTCCTTGATCTGCTCCACTAACAAAGACTGTAACTGCAACATCATAAACTGTGACGCTGCACCTGGGAGAATCACTTCCAGTTCCAACCTCCTCATATCTTCTAATATTTCCCTCTGCTTGGTCAGAAACATTGCAGTAGGCCTCCTACTCAGAGCATCGGGTACCAGATTTACCTTGCCCGGATGGTACTGCAAATCAATGTCGAAATCGGCCATCGGTTCTAACCATCTCCCCTGTCTCATGTTCAGCTCCTTCTGCGTGAACACATATTTGAGACTCTTGTGATCTGTGAAAATTTCGACTCTATCTCCGAGCAAATAGTGTCTCCATAACTTTAGAGCAAATATCACCGCTGCAAGTTCTAGATCGTGGGTAGGGTAGTTCTTTTCATGCGGCCTCAGCTGCCTTGAAGCATAAGCTACAACCCTACCCTTCTGCATCAGAACAGCGCCCAAACCTCTACCTGAAGCATCGCAGTGAATCACAAATCCTCCAGAACTGTCTGGTATCGTCAGCACAGGTGCTGATGTCAACCGATTCTTCAATTCCACAAAAGCTTCCTCACAGGCACCATCCCAGACAAATCTCTGCTCCTTCTTCGTCAAGTTGGTCAAAGGTCCTGCAATCTTTGAGAAATCTTGAACGAACTTCCTGTAATATCCTGCCAATCCCAGGAAACTCCGCACTTCTGGTACTGACTTCGGCACTGGCCAATCCTTGACAGCAGAAATCTTTGACGGATCAACTGATATACCCTCACCAGAGATAACATGACCCAAGAAAGCAATACGATTCAGCCAGAATTCGCACTTGCTGAGCTTTCCGTACAATTGATTCTCTCTCAGTGTCTGCAAGACAATCCTCAAGTGCTTGGCATGATCCTCCATGTTCCGTGAGTACACCAGGATGTCGTCTATGAATACAACAACAAACTGATCCAAGAATGGCGAGAATACCCTGTTCATCAAGCTCATAAATACTGCCGGTGCATTAGTAACGCCGAAGGGCATCACTAAAAATTCATAGTGTCCATATCTTGTGCGGAATGCTGTCTTCGGAATATCTTCAGTCTTTACTCTGACTTGATGATAACCTGAGCGAAGATCCAACTTTGAGAACACGGATGCACCTCCCAGCTGATCGAACAGATCATCAATCCTTGGTAGTGGGTACTTGTTCTTCATCGTAACCTGGTTCAGCTCCCGATAGTCGATGCAGAGTCTGCGACTACCGTCCTTCTTGATGGAGAACAACACTAGGGCTCCCCACGGCGAAACACTTGGCCTGATAAAGCCTCTGTCCAATAACTCTTGGATTTGTACTTTCAGGTCGGCCAATTCAGCTGGCGCCATGCGGTATGGGTTCTTCGAGATTGGTGTAGTGCCTGGCTGAACTTCAATGCTGAACACTACGTCTCGGTCTGGTGGAAGCCCAGGAAGCTCATCAGGGAATACGTCAAGGAAGTCCCGCACAACCACGGGCGCAACTTCTCCATCAATGCACATTGACTCAAGTGCACCAGCCTTCGGGGACATCGGGCTCTCGACACGTGCAGACGGTGTCTCACCCGCATGAAACTCGAACTCAGGTTGCCCAAGAAGCTTGAATGTCACCTTCTTCTTCCGACGGTCAATCACTGCGTGGGTGACGCCTAGCCAGTCCATTCCCAGTATGACGTCGAAGCCCGAATTGTTAATCACAATTAAATCAGCTTCGAACTCTCTGTCACCAATCAGTAGGGGACTCTGTTTGCACACTTTAGACCAAACAATAGTACCTCCACCAGTGGTAATGTCCCAAGCTGCTGGCATGTCATCGCTTGCCAATCGATGACGGTCGACGAAACGGGAGGACACAAACGAATGGGTTGCACCAGAATCGAACAACACATGGGCAGGAAGAGAATGCACAAGAATAATGCCTAATAGAAGATTCAATGATTAAGAAATGGGAATTGCATGCAGGGTAAAACAAAAGATCAAGCAGTGAAGAAAAGGGATATGCAAGAACTGAATGCGAAAGAATCAATCAGGGATCAAGCAAAGGAAGTATGTTGGTTATTACATGTTCATGTGATTCGCGTGGTGTACATATTGTTGAGTTAATCTGGTTAGAACCAAGATCGAGTAATACACCAATCAAAGTCAGACATCCATAAGATAGTCATATTTGATCGACACATTACTCAAAACCCCGACTCTGATACCACTAAAAACCTGTCACGCCCCGCTTCCCAAAATAAGGAAATACGAGCCCGTGACGTAGGCCCAGCGAATGATTTTAATATCATTCATCAGCTGTACCAGTCTCAACTCAACAATACTCAGGAAATTAAATCACAGCCACGCAATTAATAACATCACAGAACAATAATTGAATTCAAGAAATTAAATATTCCAACATGATAATGATACTGAGAAATAAGTAGCAGTTACGGGTCAAAAGCCCGGGGTACAAGTCTAAATAAACAATCAATTACAATGAATGAAAAGAACAAGAAGGAAATAATTTATTATCATGCAGTTGCTCCAATCTAAAAGTACTGCTCGCCAACTCCTTCTGGTAGATCCTCAGATTCACCTGTGGCTGAGTTAACTAAAGAAGAAAAATAAATGTCCTTAGAGCAAGTACAGACATCAAGTAGTGAAAACAGAGAGTAAAGGAGTAAGGTACGTGTAGGAAATATGAATCAAGATCAAATTTGCAAGGGCAATAATGGTACTAATAGCAATGGTCTTTATCAAGTATGTATATATGTCAACTAGGTCTATTATCAAGTTGTTTCTCCTAACTAGTGCACGTACTACTGCATCCCATACTACAGGTTCGATGCACGCACAACAGTGTCCGTTTTAGACTTCGTGGTGGGGTCTACAGAGCGTGTACTCGGGTATATCACGATAACAAGATAACAAGATAACAAGTTCACGTCTCCACCGGTATTCTCCACCTTCCATATAACAAGTCCATGTAACAAGGGGCCCTACCGAGTACATTTTCTGAGACGGTCCACTACTAGGTCAACCCTTAGAAACCCCGGCTTATTTAGTATTTTGTTACTAAGTCATATATGCACATGAGGGTGGTCATAAGAGTGTCAAGTGAATGATGATAATGCAGCAACATGGTATATTACACAATAATAAGCAAGAAACAGTAAATCTGAAATAGCTGGCACAGTCACACTAAAACAGGTATAACTCCTAGACTAAAGCTCCAAATTCGAACTTCTAGTAGGCTATGGACATCTGGACAGATAGGGCTACAAGTTATATTCAGGGACTTCCTGCTAGTTCTAACTGTATCTAGGCTAAAAACTCCATTCTTTGCAGGTTAGCTGTTCTGGCAGCAGCTAGGTGTCAACTTCTAAGGGGTGAAAACATGGTATAAATATATTATAAAAATCTACAGAAATTTGAGGTGAACCCTAAGCATGTCTATAAGGTTCCTGGAAAATTTCATAGCATTCTAACACTTTTACATAGTATTACACCATCAAATATGTCGAGGTTATAGTAATTTCTGCAGTCTGAAAATGTAGACTAGCGGGACTAAAACTGTTATATCTTACAGCTCGTGACTTCAAATTAAGATTTGTCACTTGGGTTGGAAACTAGGTCCAATGGATAAAAACTCTCTTTTATATCTTGTGTGCTAAATCTCATATTTACAGGGTCGAAACCTCTGTGTTAAACAATACATGCAACAAGAATTTTATAACAATTATCATGCTTATATTCATTAAGTGAGTAGTTATCGAACTAATGAATCACACATATATCAAGATTAATGTAAAGCAAGCATTGTGAATTTTCTAAATAACAAGCCAAGTAAATTTATCAAGTTCAAGTCACAAGATTTCATATAAATAATATGCATTTAATCACGGCGTGTTTTCCTCATGTACAAATTTATTTATTTATTCATGTCAAATGTATGTCTAGGCTTGGGTTTGAGTCAATGGATAATAAAAGAAGTCAAGAGTACTTCGGGTTAGCTCGTGTAAACTCTCGATACTCTTAACGAGATGGGACACAAGGCAAAATTATCGATAAATAAATTGGAACTACTTGCATAAGAGGTCAACTAATCTTGAACTAGAATGAATAAAATAGTCCAAGTGAACTTGCCTTTTTCGTAGTAGTCGACTCAATAAAATAAGAATAACGGGATCAGAATCCCGGGGAACAATCCCAAGAGGCACGTGCAAAATATGTGCGAGAACTCAATAGCAACAAACAGCAACAGTAGCTATTCTCCCCCACACCCGATCAGCAAAACAGCAAGCAGCGGTGTGGGATTCGGTGCGGGAAGAACAGCAAATAGCGACAACAGCGAATCAGAAGGCTTCCACGCAGCGGATCTGTACCCGAAAAGGAAACAGCCAACAGCGGATCAGGCATGCCGAACAGCAAACAGCGGTATCGACGAACAGCTGTTCGTCTCCTTCCTCCGATCGAGGAGAGAGGATGGCGCGAGGGGAACGGCGCGACAACTACCCTGGCTCGCGATGGAGACGTGCGGCGGGCTTGCGACGGCGCGGGACGATGGCACTGGTCGGGAAGCGACGCAGCGGCGAGAACTCCGACATCGAGAGCGACTCTGTTTTGCTCGAAAAACAGGGGAGAGCGGGGAGTTCGTTTCTGGGTGTCGAAGGCGAGGATGGTGGTGGCTCTGGGCTGCGATGAAGATTACGGTGAGGGCAAGAGATTCTCGGCGAAGTGGAGAGGTGATCGGTGGTGTTTGAAGGTGAGGTCGATGAGTTTCGGTGGAAGTGGTTAATGGCGAAGGCGAAGCGATGAGGAAGGGGGTGCGGGTGGCTCGATAACGGAGACGAGGCAGGGAAGGTAGTGGAGAAGGTGGTGCGATGGAGAGGCGAAGTGGTGATGGATTTGGGTGAGGTGAAGGTTTGGTTTGGGTGGTTTTGGATGAAGGCGAGAACGGGAGAAGGAGTGAGCGGGAGTTTGTGGGTTGTTTGGGTTTTTGAGAAACAGGAGAGAGAGAGAGTCTGTTAAGGGGTAGTTCTGATTTGTGGGGAAGGTGGGGTATTTTTAATGTAACCAATAAAGAGAAGATTGTGGGATGTTAGGGAATTGTGGGATTGAGGGAGAATTAGTCTGGTTAGTTAGGGGAATTGGGTTGTGGGTAGCTTTAGACTAGGATCCAATATCCAATAAGATATGGGTTGGGCTTGAGTGTAGATGGGCCACAAAATACAATAATATAATTAATAAATGGAAACTAGTAAGCCCACAACATGACAAAGACCCAGATACAATAATTAGGGGGGGGGGGAGGGGAATACATCAAAGACATACAAGAAAAAAAAAATCGTACAATCAAAAACAGGGGTTACAGAAAGCAACTACTTGGATAATTCCGGAGATATATCTCACACCCAAAGTAAAATACTTGGATAATTCTGGAGATAGATCCCACACCCAAAGTAAGATACTTCGATAATTCCGGAGATTAAATCCCACACCGAAAGCCATACTGAGGTACTTGACTCATGTTCCCGTTCATCATATCACCACTAGTGCCTGTCCTTATTATTTTTGGGTTACTTAATTACTCAACGAATCTCCTAGAGTTGGTGTACCCTACCGGACTTAACTCAAAACTGAACAACTGAAATGCCTCAACAGGCCTCAACAAAAGAACTCAACGCCGGTATACTAGGGACACACACATCCTCTAGAGACTCAAACTTAAATGTCTAAACCAACTTTCCATCATAATTAGCTCAACTGAATATCTTAAAATCATATGCTTAACAAAAGACAAGTGTAGGCTCAAATATCTGAAGACTAATCATTCGAAAGAACATACAAGCTTACGAAAACTCAACAGTACCAGTCGACTTATACTATAGTAAGTCGACTGCCCAGAGGGAACATATCCATGATTTTAAGAAAATAAACTTAGTATAAGTCGACTTAAAAGATCATCGGTCGACTTACCCGAGACAAATTCCAATAATTTTCGAGAAAATAATCTAAGTATTATAAGTCGACTTAAGATGTCATAGGTCGACTGTCCAGCGAGGAAATCAACACTAACTTTGCAAAATAATTTTAAGTATACCAGTCGACTGTAAAAGGGTTAAGTCGACTGTCCCGAACGAATTTTCAAAAGAAACTAAAGACATAGTAGCTGGGTCGTACCAGTCGACTGAAAAGGCTACCAGTCGACTGTCGGCTTACAGTTTACATAATTTAGGTCTGTATACAATAATCAAAACTGGAGTTTTTCTAAAGATTCATTGTTTATGAAAATAATTCGTATTCAGGTAAAAATGACAATCTCAAAGTATCCTCAGATTGGATACAATCCTCAAATCAACCAACTTCCTCAAAATCTCAATCTTCATGTTCTAAATTCCTAATTCTTCCATTAGGGTTTCTCAATACTAAATTTCTTCACAACTCATAACCAAGATCTGATTTGTAAACACAAGATCTAGATGTTCATCCATCTGATCATAACCATACTCAAATTTTATTATGCTTTCTAGCAATACAAATTTATAAACCAAGATCTACTCAACATTTTTAGATTTCACATACATGGTACAAACAAAAACCTTTGCATCGTTCTCATGCAAAATACACCAAATAAATAACATATCAAACAGATGACAAGCAATCGTTCGCATAGATCAATTCACAAACAAAGTTCATATCATTCACAAAACAAAACAAAACAAAACAATGTCACTCACCTTGGAATTGAAAAGATCCAACGAAAAAGCCTTCCTCTTTGCGAGATCCAAATCTTCCTCTTGCTCCATCAAAACAAATCACAAAGTTCTCTATTGTGCAGCGAATGACGGCTGCAAAAATCCTTTTAAATATCCGGGATGAAGTTTAGGGTTTTACCCACTTTGCAAAATAATCCCTTCAAAATACAACTTCATATATATGGCTCTATCCTTGGAAATTCAATAAAATTCATTTAAATTAGGATTTAAAAGTAAAATAAAATTCTGAATCTGAACCGGTACTGTTCAAAACGTCCAGAAAATACCTTTTACATTTTAACCCCTAAAAATGACAAATTTGCAAAAAGGTCCTTCTTTTCTCAAAATTTGCAAATAGTTCCAATTAATTTCAGAAAAATCTGGAAAAATACTAAATAAATCCCAAATATTAAATAATGATTTTTCATGAAGAAAACTTGACTTTCAAACTTCTCAAAAAGTATTTGCACGTGTTTTGCACGTGTAAAAAGATAATTTTTTCTGAAAATATTCATAAATTCTCCAAAAATCATTTTAGTCATTTATAAACCTTTAAAAAATAATATTTTAAAAAAATACGGGGTTCTACATCACTCCCTCCTTAGAAGAGTTCTGTCCTCAGAACTACTACTATTGAGTCCAAACCACATACCAACAAAGGGAACAATATCTCATAAATAGAACATAGTCCAAACAATTGCATACGACAACACAACAAAAATAGAAGGAATACAACTTAACTCGATCAATGGTACAAACATTCAAAAGAATCACAATCACATAAAAGAAATACACTCATACAAAAAGCTCAGGGAAATCCTTCTGCATGCGATCCTCTGGCTCCCAAGTAGCCTCCTCGAACTGCTGATTCCTCCACAACACCTTGACCATAGGTATCACCTTGCTCCCTCCTCGAACTGCTGATTCCTCCACAACACCTTGACCATAGGTATCACCTTGCTCCTAAGAACTTTCTCTCTACGATCAACGATCTCAACAGGCTGTTCCTTGTAACTCAAGTTCACCTGTAGATCTTCAGGAACCTCTACCAACTGATGATTCTAATCTGGCACATACTTCCTCAACAATGACACATGGAATACATCATGCACCTATGCCAACTCCTCTGGAAGCTTCAATCTATATGCTGTCTTGCCAATCCGCTCCATGATCCTGTATGGCCCAATATACCTTGGCGCCAACTTGCCTCCCTTACCAAACCTGATCACTCCTTTGGTCGGAGAAACCTTAAGGAAAACTGCATCCCCAACCTCAAACTCCAAGTCTCTTCGTCGAGTATCAGCATAACTCTTCTGCCGACTCTGAGCCTCGACCAATCTCTTGCGAATCAGCTCAATCTGCTCTGACGTCTGCTGTATGATCTCAGGACCATACATCTGCCTTTCGCCAACCTCGTACCAACAAACATGTGTCCTGCACCTCCGTCCGTACAAAGCTTCATACGGTGCCATCCCAATACTCGTATGGTAACTATTGTTATAAGCAAACTCAACCAATGCCAAGTATCTCTCCCAACTACCACCGAAATCCATAACACAAGCCCGCAACATGTCTTCCAGCACTCGATTCACCCTCTCCGTCTGACCATCATTCTGTGGATGAAACGCGGTACTGAAATCAATTCTGGTGCCTAAAGCTGCTTGTAGGCTCTTCCAAAACTTTAAAGTGAACCTTGCATCTCTGTCGGATACAATCGACACAGGAACTCCATGAAGTCTCACAATTTCCCTAATGTACAACTCAGCCAATTTTTCCATCGACCAAGTAATCTTCATGGCTAGAAAGTGAGCCGACTTAGTCAAACGGTCCACGATAACCCAAATCGAGTCATTGCCCTTCGAACTCCTCGGCAAACCCGTGATGAAATCCATACTGATATTCTCCCATTTCCACTCCGGAATGGGCAACAGCTGTAACAAACCTCCAGGTCTCTGATTTTCTGATTTGATCTGCTGACAAGTCAGACACCTTACCACGAAATCTGCCACATCCCTCTTCATACCAGACCACCAAAAGTGCTGTTTGATGTCCCTGTACATCTTCGTGCCTCCTGGATGAACTGACAACAAGGTACTGTGTGCTTCCTGCAAGATACTATCTCTCAAGTCTGCATTATCTGGAACACACAACCTCTCACCCAACCAAAGAATTCCATCTTGGACACGAAACTCTGATAGTCTGCCCTCTGAAACCTGTTGCAACATCTTCTGAATCTCTGAGTCTGATCTCTGACCTTCCACAATCCTTTCTCTCAAGGACGGCTGCAGCCTCAACTGAGCCAAAGACGCCCCTAAACCTTGCAGCACCACCTCGATACCTGCCTGATCGATCTCTGCTGCCAACTCACTTCGAGTAGTGATCAAACTTGATAAACTACTCTTCCTGCTAAGTCCATCCGCTACCACATTGGCCTTGCCCGGATGATACTTGATCTCAGGACGAATGTCTTCCAATACCTCCAACCACCTTCTCTGCCGAAGATTTAGATCCTTCTGTTGATAAATGTACTTCAGGCTCTTGTGGTCAGCGTACATGTTAACCTTCTCACCATAAACATAATGCCTCTACTGCTTCAAGGCATAAATGATAGCTGCTAGCTCCAAATCATGCGTCGGGTAATTCTTCTCATACGGACGCAATTGCCTCGAACCATAAGCAATAACCTTGCCTTCTTGCATCAAGACACAACCCAAACCTCTGAGAGACGCATCACTAAAGATATCATAATCCTTCCCAGCTTGTGGCAAAGCTAAGATAGGTGCAGTAGTCAACCTTTCCTTTAACTCAAGGAAACTCTCTTCACACTTATCAGTCCATAAAAATGCCACATTCTTTCGGGTCAAGCCTATCAAAGGAACTGCAATCTGAGAATAACCCTGGATGAATCTCCTGTAGTAACCAGCTAAACCCAAGAAACTTCTGACTTCCTTCACAGACGTTGGCCTGGGCCAATCCTTCACTGCTTCAACTTTCTGAGGATCAGTGGCCACTCCCTCCTTAGAAAGAATATGACCAAGGAAAGCTACCTCAGACTTCCAAAACTCACACTTTGACAACTTGGCATACAAGCTATGCTCCTGCAATTTCTGTAATACCACTGTCAAGTGCGTAGAATGATCCTCCTCCGACTTCGAATACACCAAGATATCATCGATGAAAACCACTACGAAGGAGTCAATAAATGGCCTCAAAACCCGATTCATCATATCCATGAAAACTGCTGGTGCATTCGTCAACCCAAATGGCATCACCAAAAACTCATAGAGTCCATGACGAGTCTTGAAAGCTGTCTTACTCACATCTTCCTCCTTGACTCGAACCTGATGATACCCCGATCTCAAATCAATCTTCGAAAACACAGCTGCTCCTCGAAGTCTGTCGAACAAATCATCAATCTGCGGCAGTGGATACTTGTTCTGAATAGTCACCCTATTCAACTCCCGGTAGTCAATACACATCCTCATTGACCCATCCTTCTTCTTGACTAACAGCACTGGTGCTCCCCATGGAGAAGAACTCGGCCTAATAAGCCCTTTGCTTAACAGCTCCTCGATCTGCTTCTTCACTTCATCTTGCTCGACAGGTGCCATCCTGTACGGAGCCTTTGAAATCGGCGCACTCCCCGGCTGAACATTGATGCAAAACTCCACATCTCTCTGCGGCGGTAATCCTGGAAAATCATCCAAGAACACCTTAGGAAAATCTCGAACAACCGGAATGCCCTTGACTTCATCTGAAATTGCCATCTTGGATACCATTGCAGCCACCTTCGGAACTCTCTTCTTCCCTTGGAAAGTCACTGCGGGTCCACCTGGTGCTTTCACCAACACCTCTTTCTACTTGCATTCAATTGTGGCATCATATATTGCCATCCAATCAATGCCCACGATGACATCCACATCCAATACTTGCAGCTCGATCAAATCAATGCCGAACAACCTCCCACCAATCTCAATATCACAGCCCTCGTAATATCGATCCGCAATCAATTCTTCACCTGACGGCGTTGCCACCGACAAAACCCTACCTGGAAACAACTTAGGTTTCACACCTAAGATCCTTGCAAAATTCGGCGATACAAAAGTATGCGATGAACCAGTATCAAATAGAACCTTTGCCTTTATTCCATTAATTAAAACAATTCCTGTTACAAAAAGAGTGATACTCAATCACCAAATGTTCTCAAATAAAGGTTTTACTTATTACATTGATTTAAAAATAAAATCAGAATTCTTGCATACCCTGTATTACATCTTCCGAGTTACCCGCGTCCTCCTCGGTTAATGCAAATACTCGCCCTTGCCTCTGGAATTTGCTTCCACCCGAACCATCCTTCCTCAATTGTGGTCAATGAGACTTAAAATGTCCTGCCTACCCACACTGGGAACAAATCTGCTTCGCCAACTTCGGACACGCTGACCTGTAGTGTCCTGCCTCCTTGCAGTAATAACAAGTCACTCCCTGAGTTGCAGGTGCCTTCTGCACCGGATCACTGAACTTGGTCTGCTTCGCGGGGAATCCCTTCCCACTCTGACCTGATGCTGGCCTCTTGTTCCGGTTCCATGTATCTTGCCTCTTCTGGAACTGGTCCATGTTCTCCTCAGTCATAGCTGCTCTCCTGACCAGCTTGTCGAACCGTCTGATGCCTAACGGGATCATCCTCGACCTCAAGTTTGGCCTCAAGCCCTGCTCAAACTTTTTGGCCTTCTTCGCCTCGTCAACGACCAACTCTGGTGCATACCTCGAAAGCTGAGCAAATCATACTCCCGCACGGTCATGCTGCCCTGCTGAAGGTTCAAGAACTCGGTCGCCTTCTTCTCTTGAACATCTAGGGGAAAGAAGTGATCCCTGAATTCCTCCAGAAAAGTTTTCCAAGTCATCGGCTGGTCTCCCAAAGTCCTCTTCAGCGATTCCCACCAGACACCAGCGTCCTTTTCCAGCTGCATCGTAGCCAACTTCACCTTATTGGCTACCGGAGTCTCCGATACCTCGAAGATTGTCTCCATCTTCCTAATCCAATCATCAGCTGCGGTTGGATCAGATTGCCCCTCAAAAACTGGCGGCCTCATCCTCTTGAAGGATTCGATCTGTTTGATAGGATCGGCGTTAACCAATCCCTGTCCAGCTGCATGATATTGCTGATGATTCTGCTGTTGATTCTGACTTTGTGCCAAATTAAATGCCATTAGCGCATTCAGAGTCTGATATACCTTGGCGAATTCAGCCTCAAGATCAATTCCAGTTCCTCGAGAACTACCAGATCCATTCTCATTGTTACCACCATTCTTGGGCCTGGGTGCAACCATTCTGAATACTACAAAACGAGGGAAAAGTTAGAGCATCACACACGATTCAAACACATCAATATCCTTTGGCAAAACTTCACTTGTATCCCAAAGGTAAAACATCATGTTTCAGTTCCATGTGATACTCACTCTTTAATGTCCACACCTAGGTACTCACACTCTAGTGTCCACACCTAGGTTATTTTTAGGCCATGTTTATTATTACTATTGAAGCATGCTCTGATACCAATCTTTGTAGCACCCCGAATTTCTAATATAATATCTTAGAAAATACGTAGCACAATCCCAGCATCAACTTCAATGTAACATTAAACACAACCAACACCAATAAAATTTTCAACTTTTATTACAATAATCCTTTACATAGCACAGCGGAAAACAAAACATCTCAACTCAAAATTTTCCTTTATTTACAACACAAAACTATCTCAAATATGCTTTTACAAATTTACACAAAACTCTTTCAAATCAACTTATCTCAAAAACTATCTCAAGCATCCCACCTCCAAACTCTAAGCAACAACCTGCAACACATGAGGCTAGAGATGATCCCTAACCCCCAAAACTAAAGGGGTCAGCCATAAATGGTGTGAGTGACATAAAACAACAAACAACATAAATGAACATTAGTCATGAATCCTTAAACAACAGGTAGTAAACATGAATACATAAAATACGATGTAGCAAGGAAAAGTAAACAACAAGTGAGACTAAACCAAGTGTCATGTGTAGAAAATAGGAAAACCACATGCATAAAACCGAGTCAGGAAAACACAATTTCTATATGCGGACTCTCTAATGCGTACTTGTCGAAGTTTATGCATCCCACTCTACATAGGTTCGGTGCAAGCCCTTAACGTCTTCACTTCAAAGGGTTCAATCCCCCGCTATGCAACTAATCCTAACACGATGACTACTACGAGATAAAGATAAACTATGGATAGTATCCCATGCCCGATAATTCCGGAGATAGATCCCACACCCAAGATATTTTACCTGGATAATTCCGGAGATCATCCCACACCGAAACATTGACACATCAGCACACGAATACCACATGTGCTTCGCCTCGACTCCGATAATTCCGGAGATCAATCCCACACCGAAAGCAACTACTTGGATAATTCCGGAGATATATCTCACACCCAAAGTAAAATACTTGGATAATTCCGGAGATAGATCCCACACCCAAAGTAAGATACTTCGATAATTCCGGAGATTAAATCCCACACCGAAAGCCATACTGAGGTACTTGACTCATGTTCTCGTTCATCATATCACCACTAGTGTCTGTCCTTATTATTTTTGGGTTACTTAATTACTCAACGAATCTCCTAGAGTTGGTGTACCCTACCGGACTTAACTCAAAACTGAACAACTGAAATGCCTCAACAGGCCTCAACAAAAGAACTCAACACCGGTATACTAGGGACACACACATCCTCTAGAGACTCAAACTCAAATATCTAAACCAACTTTCCATCATAATTAGCTCAACTGAATATCTTAAAATCATATGCTTAACAAAAGACAAGTGTAGGCTCAAATATCTGAAGACTAATCATTCGAAAGAACATACAAGCTTACGAAAACTCAACAGTACAAGTCGACTTATACTATAGTAAGTCGACTGCCCAGAGGGAACATATCCATGATTTTAAGAAAATAAACTAAGTAGTATAAGTCGACTTAAAAGATCATCGGTCGACTTACCCGAGACAAATTCCAATAATTTTCGAGAAAATAATCTAAGTATTATAAGTCGACTTAAGATGTCATAGGTCGACTGTCCAGAGAGGAAATCAACACTAACTTTGCAAAATAATTTTAAGTATACTAGTCAACTGTAAAAGGGTTAAGTCAACTGTCCCGAACGAATTTTCAAAAGAAACTAAAGACACAGCAGCTGGGTCGTACCAGTCGACTGAAAAGGCTACCAGTCGACTGTCGGCCTACAGTATACATAATTTAGGTCTGTATACAATAATCAAAACTGGAGTTTTTCTAAAGATTCATTGTTTATGAAAATAATTCGTATTCAGGTAAAAATGACAATCTCAAAGTATCCTTAGATTGGATACAATCCTCAAATCAACCAACTTCCTCAAAATCTCAATCTTCATGTTCTAAATTCCTAATTCTTCCATTAGGGTTTCTCAATACTAAATTTCTTCACAACTCATAACCAAGATCTGATTTGTAAACATAAGATCCAGATTTTCATCCGTCCGATCATAACCATACTCAAATTTTATTATGCTTTCTAGCAATACAAATTTATAAACCAAGATCTACTTAACATTTTTAGATTTCACATACATGGTACAAACAACAACCTTTGCATCGTTCTCATGCAAAATACACCAAATAAATAACATATCAAACAAACGACAAGCAATCGTTCGCATAGATCAATTCACAAACAAAGTTCATATCATTCACAAAACAAAACAAAACAAAACAATGTCACTCACCTTGGAATTGAAAAGATCCAACAAAAAAGCCTTCCTTTTTGCGAGATCCAAATCTTCCTCTTGCTCCACCAAAACAAATCACAAAGTTCTCTATTGTGCAGCGAATGACGGCTGCAAAAATCATTTTAAATATTCGGGATGAAGTTTAGGGTTTTACCCACTTTGCAAAATAATCCCTTCAAAATACAACTTCATATATATGGCTCTATCCTTGGAAATTCAATAAAATTCATTTAAATTAGGATTTAAAAGTAAAATAAAATCCTAAATCTCAACCGGTACTGTTCAAAACGTCCAGAAAATACCTTTTACATTTTAATCCCTAAAAATGACAAATTTGCAAAAAGGTCATTCTTTTCTCAAAATTTGCAAAAAGTTCCAATTAATTTCAGAAAAATCTGGAAAAATACTAAATAAATCCCAAATATTAAATAATGATTTTTCATGAAGAAAACTTGACTTTCAAACTTCTCAAAAAGTATTTGCACATGTAAAAAGATAATTTTTTCTGAAAATATTCATAAATTCTCCAAAAATCATTTTAGTCATTTATAAACCTTTAAAAAATAATATTTTAAAAAAATACGGGGTTCTACATAGGGCCCACCCGGTTGGTAGAAAGATAGCGAGCTGTCTTTGGTCTTGCTGACGTGGGCATGGGGCCCACTGTTGGGCACTGTGCTCATGGGAGAAAGAGAAGGAGAATGGATTTGAATAGTCCCACATCGGGAAATACAATAGAATAAATAACTATATATAATATAGCCTATGATCAAGAGTCACCAATCCGGTTAACCATCTTTTGAGAGGCAGCCTGTGGTGGGCAGTTTTACTATATAATAAATAATTTGTTTGATAAATTGTATAAATTGTCTGAGTTTGGGGCAGGGGCATTACAGAAATCACTCAAGCAGGGCCTACCGCCCTAGTCGACCTCCTTTTAGCAAAGCTATCCTCGATGCACCCATCCCAAGGGGCTTCAAGGCTCCTCAATTTGAATCCTACAATGGAGAATTAGACCAGAAAGACCATACAGAGAACTTCAAAACACTCATGATGGTCTATAACACCACCGATGCACTCATGTGCCGAACATTTTCCGCCACAATGAAAGGACCAGCAAGGAAATGGTATTCGCGACTGGCTCCAGAATCAATATTCTATTTTGATCAGCTCGAGGAGTTTTTCATTGCACACTTCGTTACTAGCTGAAAGGCTAAAAAAACAAGTGTCTCCCTGTTAGAACTAAAGCAAAGAGATGGAGAACTGCTAAAATACTTCGTCAAGCACTTTACAGCAGAAGCAAGGTCAATTTCCTCGTTGGACTCTTCAGTGGCGGCTGCAGCTTTCCGTCACAACATCATGCATAAAGAAATGAGAGCATCCCTCGCCAAGAGGACACCTTGAGATTTCATTGAGCTCCTGGAAAGGAGTGAAAAGTACATCAGGGTCGAGGAAGCTCTCAACCCACAAATCAAGAAAGAGTCACTTTCCTGCAACGAATTGAAGAACGCAAGCGAGGAAACACCCAAGAAGTTTCTAAAAACGGTGTAAGCCAATACCGTCCTCCTCCAACACCCTCCTTCGACAAGTTTACTCCTTTGAACACAAGTGTGTCTTCCATCCTCATGGCGGTTGAAAAAGATGGGATAGTTCGTCCTCCTCCCAAAATGACAACGGCCAGCAAGAGAAGAGACAAAGGCCTGTGGTGCGCATTTCACGGAGGCCATGGACAGACTACCGACAATTGCAAAGCCCTCAAAGAAGAAATTGACGACCTAATTCGACAGGACTATCTCTCTCACTATTTCCAACGAAACATTAACGCCAAAAATTCTCCGCCACGGGAGGCTAATAAGCATCCAGAAAGGCCTTCTGAATCATGAGACTTCCGAGCACATGGCCATCCTACACACCATTCATAGAGGACCTATGGAGGGAGATTCTAACTCCTCCCGTAAAGCCCTTGTAAGGGAAGTTAATTCGGGACATGACACTCCACCCCCAAAAGGTTCGGGCCTCTTTATGTCCTTCTCCGATAAAGATCTTGAGGGCATCAAAATGCCTCATTGAGATGCACTGGTTATCAATCTAGGCATGACAAATCATGAGGTGCGACGTATCCTCGTAGACAATGGAAGCTCCGTAAACATCCTCTTCATGGCCGCATTTGATGCTTTGAAACTCTCGCGAGATCGACTCAAGCCAGTCAGTTATACACTTCACGGCTTCTCAGGTGCACCTGTCCAAGTCAAAAGAATTCTCACACTCGACGTAACGGCAGAAAAAGCCCCGGCAACTCGGACGGAGGCACCTGACTTCCTGGCAGTCGACGTCAAATCTGCGTATAGCGCCATATTCGGCTGCTCAGGACTGGCAGCTTTCCACGCGGTCGCCTTTGCATTTCACATGAAAATAAAATTTCCAACAACATTAGGCATAGGCCAGGTAGTGGGAAGCCAACAGACAACACAGACATGCTACACTGCTACCATGGGGGGCTCAGTTCTCCCCCTCCATGTCGAAGAGCTACTACAGGAAACCAATCACAGTATCACCGAGCCTGTAGACGAGGTCGAAGCTGCTGCACTAGTCAGTCCCATTGAGAATTTTCAAATTTGTCAAGTTATCTCCTCCCAGTTCCGAGTACGTCCTCATCATGACCCAATAATACACCTAAATCCCTAATTCGAAGCCACTCCACTCATTCAACAGAAACAAATAATCTTGCCTAAACACGTTGGTTCATCAGAAGATTTCTCTTTCTCTATGCAAAACAACGGGGGGCTCCCTCCAAAACAGGCAAGTCCAGAAAATGTCTACAAAGTTGTTTGCCTAACAGCTCATCAACTTGAAGATCCGGGGGGTAGGGATATGACAGTAGGGACCCAGGATGAGCAACACCTTATGAAGTACAACAGAGCGTCTGAAACACCCTCTCCTAATAGTAGAATTTTTAAAAACTTGTAATAAAGACCAACCACTAGAGCAGCCATTTACTTTTGCTTTCAATAAAGGCCACTTTCACTAACGGTCATGCTTGTAATAAGGGTCAGCAATTAAAGCAGCCCCTTAGTTTATTCTTCAATGAAATTGGCTAATTTATTTTTGTTTAAACATCTTGTTCAATTTCATTAAAGCAAACAATGAGCTAAACGCCCAACTTACACCTAGAACGGCGCTAAACACTCGTTACAAGCTTTCCATAAGACGGGTTCGGAGTCCATACCCATGGCTCAAATAGACTCTAGTAATCTTCAATTAAGCAAGTTCAGAGTGCGCATCTCCATAATCTGCTCCTGCAATTCGTTAGCACCTCCATGACCGGTTTAGAGTACATACCCATGGCTTGAAGAGACTCTAGCAACTTGCAAAGAAACAAGTTTAGAGTGCGCTTCGCCATTCGATCTGCTCCTGCAACCTGTCAATACTCAAAATAACAAGTTCGGAATCTATACCCATGGCTTGGAGTTACTCTCGCAACCTGCGATTACACACGTTCAGAGTTCAACTCATCATTCAATCTATTCCTGAAACTAGTTAAAATTCCTCAATGACAGATTAAGAGGTCCAAAATCGTGGATCGTAGTTATTCTAGTAACACTTATACAAAGCAACACTTAGATTTCAACTCTCCACTCGGTGTGACTATCAAAATTTGTTAGAGGACCCATACAGCAAGTTTGGAAAACAACTCTCCTTCAGAGTTGCTCCTACAACTAACTGATTTCAAGATGGAGAAGTCCTAAACTTCGCCATACACCGTCGGTAGTTTGTTAGCTATAAGCAATAGAATTGATGCCCCATTATTTAGCTACAAAGAACCCAGTTGATGGCTCATCAACCTCTATAGCAAGGGTCAAGCACGCAAAGAGTTCTTCAAATTACAGAACTATCACAAACCCATATGTTCAGATCCAGTAGTGCTACAGATATTTACAAGTACAAAATCATGGATCATACAATTTAATCTACAATCCGTCCTTGTGACTCCATGGACGAGGGAAGTTGTTCCTGAGAGATACGAGCCTCCTTGTGGGTCGCCTGTTGGCCACCGCTTTTTCTTGACCGCCAGCATCTTTGACAGAAAACGTCGATCCCATGGATTGAGATTACTGGCCGACACACGAGGCACGTGACTCTCCACCAACCAAAGCCAAACTCAACAATGCCGACGCGCCACTCTGGGCATCGCCAGGATGTCGAGAGGGCAGCTGCGCTATTGGCGCCGCTCCCCTAACGATCGACCAAACTCCTCCAACCGTTGCACTCTCTTTCACATTAGTCATGGTACCTTCCCTCACTTCAACCATTGATTCCTGTTTCGCACCAATGACGTACGAGATGCTTGCCATCCGTAACCCACCAAGTCTCGCTTGAAGGCAGTACAACTCCAAGTCTTTTTCGATAACTATTTCTCTATGTAGAGCACACTCTCCAATACTGTCTTTCGTCACTTTCGGAGGCAGTGGCAAGTTGACAAGACGATCGGTAAACAAGAGTGCTAACTTGCAATCCCTCTCGATGAGCGTCGACTTGAGGCGAACAGACTCCAACCATTCTTCCTCTGACCGAACATGCAAACGGTCAACTGCCAACTCCATTATGCGCAATCAATTGCGAAGGTGCTCTACCTCGTCACTACAAGGTTTCTCACTGGATCCCGCGATCGTCTGTCAACAATTCTAAAAGCATGGTCAAACCAAGAAACAAAGTACTAGATGTCACGGGCAAGCGTCGCTTCAAAGCACATCAACACAATATGACAAATGGGTAACAAATCTAAATGGTAGCTTTTCAACCTAAAATAAAAATACAGGAATGCAGTGGCCAGTCCACAATTATGCATCATAGTAAGTAGCTACAAGTCCGAAACAAAGGCGAGAAAAGAAAGACTGAAAGAAAAAAGGGCATGACAAGGTGAATCAAGCATCCCCTGCTTTGGCGCCACTACGGACAAGGAACCCCCAACAGCTTCCTTCCCTTTGTCCTTCTTCCCAGAGTCACTCCTCGCGCCACCCGCAGGAGTGCCAATCCCGTCATCATCCTTCCTGCCCGTATCAAGGGGCTCACTAGGTCGAAGGGTCACATGGTAGCATTTTCCATCGAAACCTGGAACATGCTTCACCACGTGTGAAATCGCTGCGGCATAAGACTTCAACATCACCTCTTGCGGCTTGGATTTGCATTCAGCATGAACCTTGGCCACCGCGACCTTCAGCTCCGAGGCCGCATCAGTGCGAGCCTTCTCCAACTTCAGTAGAAGATCGGCGTTCCTCTTCTCCAATGCTGTCTCCCTTTCCTTTGACGCCTCTAGCTCAAGGTGCATCTCCTCCTTACTCGCCGCCAATGCCTCCAACTCAAGGCGCACCTCATTTTTCTTCTTCTTCAGCCCTTCTAACTCTGCCTTGGATTCATTAATGGCCTTTTTCTTTTCCTTCTCGGCACAGGAAATACGGGCCCTCATGTTCTTCTCCTCAGCCGCATAAAAGTCCACCAAATGCCCAAAGTGGCACATCGCCTGAAACAAGGAGAAAGTGGTTAAAATGTAATAGTGTAAGGGAGGAAAGTGCAAGCTAAGGAACAAAGGGAACTAAATCATACCGTCATATGTGCCCTCGCGATCTCCAGGACCGATCTCTTGAGGGCTCCATCTTCAGTCTCTCTCTATCAGCTGGAGTATGAATGTGGCAACTGGCCTCAAGGCAAGCGGTGGAGTTCCCTAAAAATTCTCCTAAGGCTTCACGTTCCGATCAGGAGTGTAGACCATGTCCCCCTGGTTAGCGAGTACCACGGAAATCGTAGCAGTCAGTGTGGCTGACGCGGCACTTGCCACGACTGCAGCTAAGGAAGAACGTGCCTCGGCAGCAGGTGGTGCCTCTGAAGGGGGCTCAGTCTGTGCAGCAGGAGCCAGGGGCGGCAAGTCCTGGGAAGGGGAAGGATGCGTAGCCAACCTCTTCTGCTTCTTCGGCTCTTCACTCCTCTTGTTCCGTAGGGCATCCAGGTCTGGCAAAATGTCTTCGAAATCCATGCATGTCTTCCCTGCAATATGAAACATGAAAGAGTTAGGGGAAACTTGTAAAATCAAATTAAAGCAACAAGGGCATGAATAAGATGATGAGAAAATGACAATGGTAAGACCGTACTAGAAACAGTAAAGCCAAGACCCCCCTCGAAGAGTACTTCGTTAGTGATGTCTTCCCATGCCAACACCTTCAACCCAAGAAGGGCATCACTAACGCTCCTCTTCCAAGGTTATTACCGGCTCCGCTCTCACCACCAAAGGGACTATCCTCCTCCATGTGGTGGGGATTACCCATGACTCAGCACTACGAACAAAGAGAAACTTCTCTTTCCAACATTTTATCAACGAGGAGGCATCCACTAACCCCCGATTCTTACCAGGGCTAAGGTACCAATGCTCCTCCACTCTACTAAATTGGATGAGTTTGAAGTGTCGTTTAAACACAGCCAGGCTTGGATCGACCCCAAGCCTGCGACATTGTATGACAAATCCGACAACATGTTTCCACACATTTAGCATCAGCTGCACCGGACACAGCTGATACCAGTTAAGCACCTCTTTAACAAAGGGGTGAAGGGGCAAGCGAAGCCCTGCAAAGAAGGCATCGCACGGGAAGAAACAATATTCCTCTGACATGGTATGACAGGCCCTAACTCCAGGGCCCGGCAGGAGTAACTTGTACTCGTCAGGAATCCCAAAGCCCATCCTAATCACGGCAAGCTCCTCCCGTGTAAGAATAGTAATGGCATAATTAGCCTCGATTGTATAAATGGGATCTGGCTCGTCATACTCCATGCCGCCCCTAAGAAAGTCTCAATCGACTACGGGATACTCCATAATTAGTTCAGGAACTAAGAACAATGGGTCGTAAGCGCACATCCCCTATCTCTCTCAGGTTCGATGATCGTTTCCACAACAGTGGAACGACCGACTACATCACACCCACTTTCCTTTCCGGTAGAATGGTTGAGCAAAACACCCTCTTCTGCATCTAGACCAACTAATCTAGTAGAAGCACAAATCGACGGAATGCTAGACATAATGGACAACGATCGCAAGAATGTTACCTGGCCAATGTGGTGGAAACTCTGAATCGACAACTGAAACTAGCACCCCCGTCAAACACCAGGCAAGCCACCAGCACCGCCCGGTAAAACACCGTAACTTCTAGAGAGAGAAGCCTTCAAAATTTTCTAGAGAGAGAAAGTGAAAGTGGAAATGAAAGAGTAGGAGGTGGAATCAACTCCTATTTATAGGACCCTAGAGATCAAATCGCCACGTGGCAGGATCTGAGCCCTCCACAAGATTCAACAGTCAAATCACACTACACCAGGTCCAATAAGAACAGTAACTTAGCAACAGGACAGTTGACCGACAAAACGAGCGAACGTTATAGCGCTCAGCCGATGAAAAATCAGTGTGATGGGGTGAGCAATTTCACAAACACTTGGTAGATGTGATGAGGCAAACAATTTCACAAACACTTCGTGGACATGATGGGGTGGGCAATTTCACAAACACTTAGTGGACGTGATGGGGTGGGCAATTTCACAAACACTTGGTGAATGTGATGGGGGGAGCAATTTCACGAACACTTGGTGGACGTGATGGGGTGGACAATTTCACAAACACTTGGTGGACGCCATGTTCACCACCAATAGAAGAAAACCCATAACTAATCAAGCTTCCTTGTGACAAGGCCTAATAGCCCCACGGAGTCCCCAAGTTCATTCAACCTCTCTCGACCAACATCAACCCAAACTTCAAAGAGATGACCAAATTCAAAAATGCTAGCATTCCTACCTTGGTGTAAGAAAGAGAACTCCGTCAAAGGCAACTCAACTCCAAGGAAGAAAGCTCCTTGCCAAATTGAAGCTTCAATCTATTCTCTAGAATCTCCACAGAAACTCCAAGTATAACCCCTGTTTTCGTTAAATTGTATTTTCAAGTATTTTACCGTATTTTAAATTAAAATATTCTCTTTTAATTTAATATGATATTCAAACTATTTTTGTGAAGCCCAATAATTGATTATTCAACTATTTTATTATGTGAAATATTTTTGAACCCAAATTCTATTATAAGCCCAGTAATTTAAATTATTTTGTATGAGCCCAAGCTAATTGTTTAAATTAAACCCAATTGCCAAATTATTTATTTCGGAGCCCAATTCTATTTTTTTTTAAATAATTAAATTGTTTTGAGCCCATGGACCAAACCCGCCTCCTATTGGGTCTTGATCTGTTAACCCAAATCCAAATTCTATTGTTGACCAGATCCTACATTTAATCCCTAAACTTCTTCCCTAACCCCCAATTATTATTCCTAATAATCTGCATTCCAATCAACTATTGAATTCCCGTAACTCCCTCCCTAAAATTTCTCTACACCATAATTTTATATTATTATATCACTAATATATATCTCTCTCTCTCTCTCCCCCTCATTCTCTGTTAAAAACCCAAACCGAACAAAACCCAAACAACAAAATCAAAACCAACAAAACAAAACCCATTCCCATCGTCTCCTTCCTCCCGCCGAAGCCACCATTGATTGCCCTCCGACCATCTCCAATACCACTGTCATCTCCTTCTTTCTGCTCTCATGCCCCAAACCCTTCGCCATCGCCCTCCACCTCACCTCCTCCGAACCCAACTCCATCTTCTTCCTCCAATCTCCATCGCCCTCAACCACTGCCTCGCCATTACCACCCTCTCCGCTCGCCCATTCCATCGCCTAGCTCCGTCTCCCTCCATCCCCGTGCACCACCACAGAACCCAAATACACCTCCGACTTCGTCACCTCCCTGAACCCATCGACAACTCCTCGATCGCAAGCCTTGCTCCTCCTCGATGTCTTTTACCGAACTCGGAACTCCGTCGTCATCCTCTCCTCCGTCGAAAGCCCCAGTCTTCGACGCCGCACCCCGAGCTTCACCCCGTCATCTTCTCCGCCGAGTTTCTTCCCCCCTCTGTGTTTCGTCCGAAACAGAGTGCCGCTGCTCCAGTCACCTTCCCATCCTCCTCAACTGCCGCTTGCAATCGCTGTCGAGCTCCGCTGCCTTCGTCGGAGTCCAGTCGCCGCGAACGCCCACTGCCGTGAGCGCCGCCCGCCGCTCTCATTCCTCCGCGATCTCTCTCTCTCTCAGTCGCGTGGGGAAGAAGAAGCGTGAGTGGGTGTCTATGCTGTTCAGTGTTTGGGATTGTGGGATTTGAACTTGCTGTCCCCTGTTATATCCCTGATCCAGTGTAAGGAACGTATCCCATTGGCTTGTTTTGCCGTTTGGTGTTCTGGGCACTCTAGATCCCGATTTGGTGTTTTGCTGTTCTGGCTGATCGAGTGTGGAGTTTGCTCTAGTTGCTGGTTTGTTTGCTTGGATTTCTTGCACATATTTTCGCGCGTGATTTTCGTCAAAAAAGGCAAGTATCTCTTGTACACTTTTATTGTTCTAGTACAAGCCATTTGTAAAAATACCGCAAGTATATTATTTTTGACTCCAATTCGCATTCATAAGTCGAATTGACACCTGTTTTCATTCCTAATCCGTCGATTCTGTATTCACACGAGATCGTGAATACTTTGTTATCCTATGCATGACACGAACATCACAAATAAATACAAACATATGTAATTCTAGAAATTATATATATTGATGTGAATGACTATTTTACCCTTGTTAATAATTTAAGTTTTGTTTATTATCCCTAAATTTTTGATTTAGTTTTATGAATGTAATTAGTCACTTTATAGTTGCGATATTATTTTAAATGACCCTAGAATATCATAGACCCATATATGTAATATTAATTTAGACCCACATATGTATTAACAATTAGATCCATATATGACATTAAACTATACGTTTCACATCTCATGACTTATAACAAAACTCATGCACAATTCCTAGATGTTCCATGTCCATATCTTGATTTCGTCTCATTGCATTATGTTTGTGTTAACAAATAAATAAAAGTAATAAGCCGGGGTTTAAGGGAAAGATTTAAGTAGTGGGCAATATAGAAGAGCGTACTCGGACGGGAGCTCGTGGTTTCCCGATGCAAGTTGCAATTTCAAATTGCAAGATTGCGAATGATATGTTTATATGTTTCACGTTATATGTTTACACTATGTTTGACTCGATATGTTCCACGTTATATGTTTGCACGTACTTCGGTACAATATTGAATGATATGTTTTCCCGAGTACGTGACCTATAAAATCCACCACTAAATCTAAACGAAATTGTATTGACTGTAGCAACCATGTAATAAAAATATGGGGTGCATGAAGTGCTACCTAGATAGAATCAAGACATTAGACATAAGAATAACACGTGCATTGCATGATCCAACCATATGTTATATGTTCATATTGATTCGATACCTGATTATTTGTTTTATATGTCACTTGTTTCGTAACGCCATGTTCATATCATGTTTATATGTTGCATTTTGTTCCTATTTCGTAACTATCGATTCCTTGTTCTTCCCTGTTTTTCTGTTGTTTTGTTTTACATCTGTTCCCTTAGCTTGTACTCCCCTTGCGGCCCGTAACTTGTATTAACGGGTCTCCTTGTTTCCCTCTTCTTTTCTTTTGGTTATAATATACTTGCAGGCCCGAATGGAGAATTACCAGAAGGAGTCGCAGACCAAGTGTTTTAGTTTATCGTTTTCATGTTATCTTTAGTTGTATTTTATTTCTTGCAACTATTTATTGTAATCCGGGCTTGTTTGACCCGTAATTATTGTATTTCCCAGTTGTTGGTTATATTTATGGACTATGTCATGAATTTTCATTATCAAATTGTGATTTACATGCCTGCGTGGATTGTTTTATTATCTTGTTGTTGAGTTTACTTGTACAGCTTAAGAATGGTGTGTTCGCACCATTCGCTGGGCCTAGTCTCGCGCCCGTATTTCCATGTTTTGGGAAGCGGGGCATGACAGGGTTTTTAGTGGTATCAGAGCTCAGGTTTGCGCTAATGTGTTAGTTGACTAATACATTAGACAGACTTAACTCAATCAAGTTAACTCAACAACATGTACACCACGTTGATCACATGGATAATGAATAACCAACATAATCTGGATACTCCTCTTGTTTGATTCCTCTTTGACCCCTTCACATTCAGTTCTTTCAATTCTCAATTGTTTCGTCCCTTCCATTCATTCACATTTATTAATTTCTTTTTGGGTATAGAATCTTTCTTTTTGCACCCATATTATTTTGATTCCGGTGTCTCATTCTTCCTCTTCCTGCACGGTTCGTCGATCGGTGCCAGGTGGTCTACAACGACATGTCTGCAGGTTCGAACGTCGCCATCAAAGTAGCGCAGCGGAAGCGTGTGGGCCCATAACCCACAGGTCCCAGAATTTTCCTTATTGTTTTCCTTTCCTTGCACTGCTTACTTTTCTTTCACACAATTGCATTATCTTCATTCATTGAATCTCTAGTGGACATCATTCTAGAGCACCTCATTCTTTTCTATGATTTTCTTATTCTGGTATTGCCACATTTTGACATTTCTTTGAATCCCCTGATTTGTTATGCTTTGCCTTGTCCTATATACCGCCTAAGTAAATTTCGAGGACGAAATTTTGTTATAAGGTGGGTAGGAATGTAACCCCTGTTTTCGTTAAATTGTATTTTCAAGTATTTTACCGTATTTTAAATTAAAATATTCTCTTTTAATTTAATATGATATTCAAACTATTTTTGTGAAGCCCAATAATTGATTATTCAACTATTTTATTATGTGAAATATTTTTGAACCCAAATTCTATTATAAGCCCAGTAATTTAAATTATTTTGTATGAGCCCAAGCTAATTGTTTAAATTAAACCCAATTGCCAAATTATTTATTTCGGAGCCCAATTCTATTTTTTTTTAAATAATTAAATTGTTTTGAGCCCATGGACCAAACCCGCCTCCTATTGGGTCTTGATCTGTTAACCCAAATCCAAATTCTATTGTTGACCAGATCCTACATTTAATCCCTAAACTTCTTCCCTAACCCCCAATTATTATTCCTAATAATCTGCATTCCAATCAACTATTGAATTCCCGTAACTCCCTCCCTAAAATTTCTCTACACCATAATTTTATATTATTATATCACTAATATATATATCTCTCTCTCTCTCCCCCTCATTCTCTGTTAAAAACCCAAACCGAACAAAACCCAAACAACAAAATCAAAACCAACAAAACAAAACCCATTCCCATCGTCTCCTTCCTCCCGCCGAAGCCACCATTGATTGCCCTCCGACCATCTCCAATACCACTGTCATCTCCTTCTTTCTGCTCTCATGCCCCAAACCCTTCGCCATCGCCCTCCACCTCACCTCCTCCGAACCCAACTCCATCTTCTTCCTCCAATCTCCATCGCCCTCAACCACTGCCTCGCCATTACCACCCTCTCCGCTCGCCCATTCCATCGCCTAGATCCGTCTCCCTCCATCCCCGTGCACCACCACAGAACCCAAATACACCTCCGACTTCGTCACCTCCCTGAACCCATCGACAACTCCTCGATCGCAAGCCTTGCTCCTCCTCGACGTCTTTTACCGAACTCGGAACTCCGTCGTCATCCTCTCCTCCGTCGAAAGCCCCAGTCTTCGACGTCGCACCCCGAGCTTCACCCCGTCATCTTCTCCGCCGAGTTTCTTCCCCCTCTGTTTTTCGTCCGAAACAGAGTGCCGCTGCTCCAGTCACCTTCCCATCCTCCGCAACTGCCGCTTGCAGTCGCTGTCGAGCTCCGCTGCCTTCGTCGGAGTCCAGTCGCCGCGAACGCCCACCGCCGTGAGTGCCGCCCGCCGCTCTCGTTCCTCTGCGATCTCTCTCTCTCTCAGTCGCGTGGGGAAGAAGAAGCGTGAGTGGGTGTCTATGCTGTTCAGTGTTTGGGATTGTGGGATTTGAACTTGCTGTCCCCTGTTATATCCCTGATCCAGTGTAAGGAACGTATCCCATTGGCTTGTTTTGCCGTTTGGTGTTCTGGGCACTCTAGATCCCGATTTGGTGTTTTGCTGTTCTGGCTGATCGAGTGTGGAGTTTGCTCTAGTTGCTAGTTTGTTTGCTTGGATTTCTTGCACATATTTTCGCGCGTGGTTTTCGTCAAAAAAGGCAAGTATCTCTTGTACACTTTTATTGTTCTAGTACAAGCCATTTGTAAAAATACCGCAAGTATATTATTTTTGACTCCAATTCGCATTCATAAGTCGAATTGACACCTGTTTTCATTCCTAATCCGTCGATTCTGTATTCACACGAGATCGTGAATACTTTGTTATCCTATGCATGACACGAACATCACAAATAAATACAAACATATGTAATTCTAGAAATTATATATATTGATGTGAATGACTATTTTACCCTTGTTAATAATTTAAGTTTTGTTTATTATCCCTAAATTTTTGATTTAGTTTTATGAATGTAATTAGTCACTTTATAGTTGTGATATTATTTTAAATGACCCTAGAATATCATAGACCCATATATGTAATATTAATTTAGACCCACATATGTATTAACAATTAGATCCATATATGACATTAAACTATACGTTTCACATCTCATGACTTATAACAAAACTCATGCACAATTCCTAGATGTTCCATGTCCATATCTTGATTTCGTCTCATTGCATTATGTTTGTGTTAACAAATAAATAAAAGTAATAAGCCGGGGTTTAAGGGAAAGATTTAAGTAGTGGGCAATATAGAAGAGCGTACTCGGACGGGAGCTCGTGGTTTCCCGATGCAAGTTGCAATTTCAAATTGCAAGATTGCGAATGATATGTTTATATGTTTCACGTTATATGTTTACACTATGTTTGACTCGATATGTTCCACGTTATATGTTTGCACGTACTTCGGTACAATATTGAATGATATGTTTTCCCGAGTACGTGACCTATAAAACCCACCACTAAATCTAAACGAAATTGTATTGACTGTAGCAACCATGTAATAAAAATATGGGGTGCATGAAGTGCTACCTAGATAGAATCAAGACATTAGACATAAGAATAACACGTGCATTGCATGATCCAACCATATGTTATATGTTCATATTGATTCGATACCTGATTATTTGTTTTATATGTCACTTGTTTCGTAACGCCATGTTCATATCATGTTTATATGTTGCATTTTGTTCCTATTTCGTAACTATCGATTCCTTGTTCTTCCCTGTTTTTCTGTTGTTTTGTTTTACATCTGTTCCCTTAGCTTGTACTCCCCTTGTGGCCCGTAACTTGTATTAACGGGTCTCCTTGTTTCCCTCTTCTTTTCTTTTGGTTATAATATACTTGCAGGCCCGAATGGAGAATTACCAGAAGGAGTCGCAGACCAAGTGTTTTAGTTTATCGTTTTCATGTTATCTTTAGTTGTATTTTATTTCTTGCAACTATTTATTGTAATCCGGGCTTATTTGACCCGTAATTATTGTATTTCCCAGTTGTTGGTTATATTTATGGACTATGTCATGAATTTTCATTATCAAATTGTGATTTACATGCCTGCGTGGATTGTTTTATTATCTTGTTGTTGAGTTTACTTGTACAGCTTAAGAATGGTGTGTTCGCACCATTCGCTGGGCCTAGTCTCGCGCCCGTATTTCCATGTTTTGGGAAGCGGGGCGTGACATCAAGTATATGCAAATTCGTAGCTTCGAAAAATCCCCAACAAGTGGAGCTCACGGTTTAAAAGAAGTGGGTTCAGGTTGGGTTCAAATCGACAAAAATCCAATCGAATCCCAAATGGGTCGGATCGAGCCCACAGACCCGAAACCCACACCTCCTTCAAACTCCCTCTTCTTCTTCTTCGAAAACGAAAGCAGAAACTTTTCTCTGGACTCCTCTGCATCGTCTCCATGGCTCGACAACTACGAGGCTCCCACAGCTCCACCAAACCTCCATCGCTCAAGCCCCCACGACTATGAAGCCTCCAACACCTCTTCCTTCGATGAGGAGCTACGGCTCGACATCGACACAGCCACCTTCATCGAGCTTCAACAAAACCCAAAGAAAAAACTAAGTTCATAGCTCAACTGTCAAGCTACTCATAGCTCGATGAGAAGGAAATGGTTCATAGCTCGACCATCAAGCTACCCAGAGCTCGACGAGAAGGTGATCGTCCATAGCTTGACCGTCAAGCTACCCATAGCTCGATCGTATCCCCATAGCTCAACAAGGAGAGTCCCATAGCTCGACAAGGCTTCCAAACTCCATAGCTCGACCAAGTGGGAGTATCTCGACGTTCCCATAGGTCGACGAAGGCGTGGTAGCTCGACAGAGAATGGAGTCAAAGCTCGAACAAAAAAATAGAGCTTCATCCCAAAAACAGAGCTCAAGTCTGTAGCTCAGCAAGCCTATAGCTCGACAATACAACGACGAACAAGTCACCTAGCTCGACGAGATGAATAGCTCGCCAACATTCATGGCTCGACGAGGGGAATAGCTCGACAGCGAGCTCAAAGCCAACTCCAATCATAGCTCGACCAAGACTGAAGCCCCATAGCTCGACGAAGACCCAACTCGAAAACTCGACCAAAAAAATTGGCCATAGCTCGACGAATGGTTGGTCGAGCTATGAGGTCGCTTACAGCCGCTGTCAGCCCTTAGATCACTCAGAAGTTCGAGCGCGAGCGAGATGGACACGAGTGATTGAGCCACATCACCAGTCTCCTCCCCCAAAGTCGTGCTCGATTCTCCGTCGTCTGATCTCACTCAGCGGGCGAGACTGGTGTTGATTGACACTCCAGATTGCGCCACGTAGCCCTTCAGCGCAGCGAATAAATCTCAGCCCTAGATTCAACTCAGCGGGCGAGTCACCCCGTGATCAATGATGCAGATCGCACCAAAAATCGCACACAGGTCAGATTATTCACAAAAAAATCCTATAAATCATTTAAAATTTGAAAAATTAATTTAAAAAAATCCAAAAATAATTATTTAAATTGGGAAAATTAATTTAAAATTCAGAAAAATAATTAAAATTAGATTTATTAATTATAAAATTTGAAAGGGGGATTTTAAAATTCCAAAAAAATTTGGAAAAATCCGAAGAAATATGGAAAAATCCAGGAAGATACTCACTGCCTTCAGAAGCCACAAATCAGTTCCAGGAATCTCCAAGCACCCTGATAGCTAAGATTGCACTCTAGAGTCCAAAAGTAAGACGTACTACTCCTAGAAAACCAAGAAAATTGCTTCCGAAAGTCGGGGGCTTATGATGATGGTAAAAATTGCAGCAAATCAGGGTCGTACGATTTCAGCACAGATATCAAAGCTTCTACAGGTAGATTAATCATAACAGGCCTCTTTAACATGTCTGGACCTTCTCCAGACTCCTCTCCAAGATATTGGCTTCTTTCAAGCCCATAAAAAGTGACAGACTAGGCCCACTAGGAGAGACACCTAGCCCATGCAGGCTAGGAGTCAAATCTCTTATCTCCTAACAAAAGAACTTATCTCTTGAGGGGAGTGGCATAAAAGAGATAAGAAATTCAAATCGATCCAACGGATCTAAATAGATCTCTTGATATGCCTCTCAGGCCTATAAATATCCCTCCCCCTCTACAGCCAGAAGGTAATCAACAATTTGCCAGTTTCTCTCTCATACTTTCTTTTTCTTTCTGGTTCTGAATTGAGCATCGGAGAGTCTGTCGCCGGGGCCACCGCTCGGGCTTTTTGCAGGTCCATCGGCCGCATCAGCAACCGTCGGATTCAGATCATGGTGGTCAATCAACGATCCAGATTCAATCTCAGGAGCTCTAACCGCATTTCACGGTCATGATCAAAGGTCAGACTTTTAGTAGTTTCCATCAATTATTAACTCACTATCTGTTTGTTTTCACACCAAAAGTGTGTGTTAAAATAGAATGTATCAGTCTCATCAAATGTTTGCATTAGAAATAACAACTCTTATACTATGTAAGATAGAAAAAAATCTGCTTTATTTGCAATGAATAAAAACACTCACAATAAACTCGAAAATAATAATAAGAATAATAATAATAATACTTTGATGGTCTGCATGATAAAGCAAACCTGCAACTTGGAATTTAGAAAGAAAAAAAAACACCTCAATTAAAAATTAAACTGGAATACAAATTGTAGCAAGTTCTATAAGAAAAACTAAAGAATTCAAATTCCGCTTGTTTCTCAGCAGCCCCAAGCATTGCTCAATCAAAAGACCACAAGCTTTTGATACTCCTTGCCTGAAGTAGCATCCTTCATTATAGACTCCGGGTTGACCTCCCCTTCCTTATCAAGAAAAATCTTCACCAAATTCTTCAAAAATCCGATCACCAATGCCATCCCGTTCTGATTTGATGTTACTGGTAGAGATCTTGAATCCCACAAGTTCCAGAAAACAATCTCAGGAATGCAAGAACCATACATTTTTTTCTTAGACTTCTTGCATATCACCCTCATAGACAGTTTCCCAATTATTTGTAGATGGGTGATCAAACTCCATATCACTGAACACAATGTTGAAGATAAAGCCGAAGACTTAGTCTTGCTATTATCTCATAGGTTGTTCAGTTGTTGTAACAATATTATAGCTATTAATATTTTTAGTTAGGATATTTATTTCTTTGTTATTCTACCTTATCTCTTGTAAACGGTTAGCCTAAGTTTGTTAAGCTCATACTATCTTTCAGCTTTCTTTGTATCATATATACTTGTACTACTCATTAATGAAAACATAACTTTTCCAAAACATCTTCATGGTATCAGAGCGGGATTGATCCTCATCAATATATATATATATATATATATATATATATATATATATATATATATATATTCTTTTTTTTCAAGCATACTAATCGTCTAACATGTCTTCCTCTCACACCATTCCTAATGACGTCGATCCCAAGTACCCGCTCATCATTGTTACTCTCTCTAATATCCTCAAGCTCACCTCCACAAATTATCTCTCGTAGAAGCTTCAAATTGAGGCCTCTTATCGGGTATGGTCTTTTCAAATTCTTGGATGGCACCTACCCTACGCCTCCTACCACCATCACCAAGGAAACGGTCTCCCAACCCAATTCGGCTTATCTCACATGGGTTCGCCAAGACAAACTCCTCTTTGGCACTCTCATTGGTACCTTGGAACCTACTATTGTTCCGCTCATCTCTCGATCTTGCACCACTAAAGAGGTCTGGGATACCCTTGCTCACACCTTTGCTCACCCCACCCGTGGTCAGATCAAGCAGTTGAAAACCATCTTTAAGGCTCTCACAAAAGGTCCTCAATCCATTAGCAAGTACATGCACTCAATTAAAGCATGTACTGACCAATTGGCCCTCCTTGGTAACCCCATAGATCCTGAAGACATCACTGACAAGGTTCTTGAATCTCTTGACTCCACATTCCAAGGAGTTGTTGACGCTGTTCATGCTCGCGATATGCCCATATCATACGATGATCTTCATGAGAGGCTACTCAACCGTGAACTTACGACCAGGTCACAACCCATTCTACCAACCTTACCTGTTTTCGCACACGCCACCACCACCTGCCCCAACTACAACAACCAGCCCGCCCCTACCAACAACTTCCACCCCAACTCAAACCATAAGACCAATCACTCCAACTCCAAATGTCCCAACCAAGCTGGATCTCGTGGCTACCAAGGAAAATGTCAATAGTGCCACATAACCGGGCATTCGCTTCATTTATGCCCCATCTTCCAGGAGAAATACCTCGCCATTCACCCACCGCCTCGCCCCACCTACAACCAATCGCAGCCCCAAGCACATGTAGCCACCGCTTCTGCCTCCTCCCATCACTGTCCTTCGCTCTTGGACACCGGCGCATCCCATCATGTTACTCATGACCTAGCAAACCTATCCCTCCATCACCCCTACGATGGCACTAAAGATATTTTCATTGGAGACAGCACGGGTGTTCCTATCACTCATACTAGTTCACTTTTCTTTCCTACTTCCTCTTCCAAATTGTTAGGATTTGAATGGGTTGTGGATTGTTAGGGTTTTGAGAAGATGAAGAGAAGAGAGGAAGAAGAAGGCAGCCGGGATGTAGAAGAGAGAGATAGGGCAAAAATGTTGATTGTATTCATTTGATTCTAACTATTACATATATGAAGATACTAAGCTCAATGGGCCCTAAGAGCAATTTGGGTCATAACATAACAATCTCCACCTTGAACCAAATTGCATCTAAAACAAACTAAAATACAAAGCAAATGCATAAAGCAAACATAACCTAAACAAAGGTAAACATAAAGATATACTAGCAACATGCTAGAAACAAAACTAGCTTAAACTAGCTAGAAACAAACCGACATCAAACTTGAACAAAGCTTGAACTTTGCAATTGGAAGAAGCTTTGTGAGCATATCGGCCGGATTCGATTCGGTACCAATCTCCTTCACAGCAACCTTGCCTTCCGAGATCACATCTCGAACAAAATGGTATCGAATGTCAATGTGCTTCGTCTTCTCATGGTACATGCGGTCCTTGGTCAAATGAATCGTGCTTTGGTTGTCACAAAACACCGTAATAGGACCCTCGAGTGAAGACATCTCACCAACAAACGCCTTGAGCTAAATAGCCTCCTTAATAGCCTCAGTAATTGCTATATATTCAGCCTCAGTACTTGAGAGTGCAACGGTGGCTTGAAGTGTAGACTTCCAACTAATTGCACAAACTCCAAGGATAAAAACATAACCCGTCAAGGAACGCCTCTTGTCCAAATCACCCGCAAAATCCGCATCCACAAAACCCGTCAGTTTCTTGCCATTACCAAACTCAAAACAAGCATCAATAGTACCTCTCAAATAGCGGAAGATCCACTTCACCGCTTCCCAATGCCCTTTTCCTGAACAAGAGAGATATCTACTTACCACACTAACGGCTTGAGCAATGTCGGGTCGAGTACACACCATCAAGTACATGAGACTCCCGACTGCACTTGAATATGGAACCTTTTCCATATATTTCTTCTCATCATCGGATTTTGGGCTTAAAGCGGCCGAAAGCTTGAAATGCGCCGCAAGAGGTGTTGAAACAACTTTCGCTTTCTCCATGCCAAAACGGCGTAGCACTTTCTCGGCAAAACTCCTTTGTGAAAGAAACAACTTTCTTTTGGACCTATCCCTTGTGATCTCCATCCCGAGAATCCTTTTGGCGGCCCCCAAATCTGTCATCTCAAATGCCGAACTTAGTTGCTCTTTCAACCTCCTAACTTCTTTCAAGTTTGAGGATGCAATCAACATGTCATCCACATAGAGCAACAAGTAAATGAAATCCCCACCATCCAACTTTTTGAAATAAACACAACTATCATAATTGGAACGATGAAAATTAATACTCACCATGAATGAGTCGAACTTCTTATACCATTGCCGCGGTGATTGCTTAAGGCCATAAAGGGACTTCTTCAAAAGACACACACGGTCCTCCTTTCCCACAACCTCAAAACCCTCCGGTTAGCTCATGTAAATTTGCTCCTCCAAATCACCATGCAAGAAGGCAGTTTTCACATCCATTTGCTCCAATTCCAAATCCTTCATTGCCACCAAAGAGAGCAAAACTCGAATGGAGGTATGCTTAACTACAGGAGAGAACACATCATTGAAGTCCACAACTTGGACTTGACTATACCCTTTAGCCACTAGCCTTGCCTTATATCGAAAATTCGCAGGATTTGAGCCATCAATCTTCCTCTTAAACACCCACTTGCAACCCACAATTCTCTTACCACTCGGAGGCTTCATAAGAGACCAAGTCTCATTTTGTTGCAAAGATTGTAACTCTTCATTCATAGCGGCAACCCAATTGGCCGCATCTTTAGAAGAAATGGCTTCCTTGTAGGAAGATGGCTCACAATACTCCACATCCTCTGCAATTGCCAAACAATAAGCAAAGTCGGAGTATCCATACCTTGTAGGTGGTCTTGTTTCTCTTCTAGCTCGGTCCCTTACCAATGCATATGGTTGCGCCTCTTCTTGGACTTCCTCCAAATTGACATCATCATGTGAGATCAAATTATCACCTTCGTGGACCGGCACCTCAAACTCCACCTTCTTCTCAACCTTCTCATTCTCCTTAATAGTCGGCTCGGGTGCAACATCATTTGCCTTCAACATGGCCGACTCATTGAAAATGACATCTCTTGAAATAAGGAACTTGGATGATTCGGGACACCACAACTTATATCCCTTCACATTTGTGGGATACCCAACAAAAATACACTTCTTCGATCTAGGCTCCAACTTTCCTTCATTCACATGTGCATAAGCGGGACAACCAAACACCCTCAAATTCGAATAATCGGCCGTCTTACCCGACCACACTTCTTCGGGTGTCTTCAACTCAATTGAAGTGGTAGGAGATCGATTTACCAAATAGCAAGATGTGTTAATGGCTTCTGCCCAAAACTCCTTACCCAAACCCGCATTTGAAAGCATACTTCTAGACCTTTCAAGTAGTGTCCTATTCATCCTTTCTGCAATACCATTTTGTTGTGGAGTATTGACCACCGTCTTGTGCCGAACAATCCCTTCAGCCTTGCAAAAATTATCAAACTCACGGTTGCAAAACTCCAAACCGTTATCGGTTCTTAACTTCTTAACTTTCCTTCCCGTTTGGTTCTCCAAAAGTGACTTCCATTCTTTGAAGGTGCGAAACACATCACTTTTCTCTTTCAAGAAATAAACCCAAACCTTCCTTAAGAAATCATCAATGAAAGTAAGCATGTAACGAGAACCATTACCTTTGGAAGGCTCACGAGAAGGTCCCCAAAGATCCGAATGGATGTAGTCAAGTGTTCCTTTGATCGAATGAATGGCCGTGGAGAAGCTCAACCTCTTATGCTTGCCAAATACACAATGCTCACAAAACTCCAAGTTGCCTGTGCATTGGCCACACAACAAGCCTCTCTTGCTCAAAATGGTCATTCCTCGCTCGCTCATATGCCCAAATCTCATATGCCAGAGCCTAGTAGTATCCTCATCCGACATAGTACCCGAACATGCAATGGCGGCCGAGCCCATGACCGTGGAACCTTGTAAGAAATAAAGAGTTCCAATTCTCTTTGCCTTCATGATTGTGAGAGCCCCTTTAGAGACTCTAAGGACTCCACCTTCACTTTGGAACTTACACCCCTTTTTTTCAAGAGACCCCAAAGAAATCAAATTCTTAGACAAATCGGGTATATGCCTCACACCCGTCAACCTTCGGACCTTTCCATCATGGAACTTAATTGTCACCGAACTAATTTCGGCAACCTTACACATATTGTTGTTCCCCATGAGAACCTTACCATCTGTAGGCTCATAAGTCTCAAACCAATCTCTATTCGGAGTCATGTGTTGCGAAGCACCCGTATCCATCACCCAACAATGTATATCATCAACATTAGTATCTATCACACAAAGAGTATCAACCGTGTCACATTCGGCCACATTGGCCTCCTCCGAAGAAGAACCTTTATTTATTTTTGAGCTTGAAACAATCAGCCTTAATGTGTCCCTTCTTCTTACAATAGTTGCACGTCAAATTCTTGTGCCTAGACTTCGAATGGGTCCTTGTATCTTTCGAGTTTCGGTCCCATGACCTACCTCAATCAACAACTAAACCAACACCTTGGCTCTCATTCTCATTATTGGTCATCTCACTATCAATGTGCAACTTGGCTTGCAAATTGCTCTTAATATCCTCTAGAGAAATTTTATCTCTACTATAAATCAACATGTCTTTAAAAGCCTTGTATGATGCGGGTAATGAGCATAATAACAAAAGGGTTTGGTCCTCATCCTCCACCTTAACATCAATCTTACTTAAGTCATTCAAAATAGATGCAAACTCCATAATATGATCGGAAATTAATGTACCTTCAACTATGCGAAGAGTGTAGAGGCGCAATTTCAACTGCAGTCGATTGGTGAGGGACTTCTTCATGTAGATGTTCTCCAACTTCTCCCACAAAGCCTTAGCGGTCTTCTCCGATAGGACCTCTTGCAATGTCGAATCGCTCAAACACAATTGGATAATAGAGAGCGCTTTATCATCCATCTCTCTCCAGTTCTTATCCGCCACCGCATCAATCAATTTTTCTCGACCAAAAATGGCATCCTTAATGCCTTGGCTCGACAAAATCGCTGCCATACGCACTTGCCATAATGCAAAACTCGTCTTTCCATCATACTTCTCAATATCATATTTCCCCGACATATCCATTCAAATTTCTTGAACCCAATTCAACAAAACATCAAATTTTCCCCCCAAAAATTAATTACTCAAATCACAAAATCAAACCTTCCTTCTTGATATCTTTCTCCTCCGGTGCTCCCGATGATGAAGACCAAGAAGCAATCACCACGGGATTGACTGGACGAAGTAATCAGATCGCGACGGATCAGATCTGGACTGGACGACAGATCAGATCTGGACTGGACGACGGTGACTGGAAGAGATCGGGACTGATCTGGGATGATTCTGGGACATTTGATCGGTCGGTTGGTGAGGGACTGATCTGGTACTGATCTGATTGGTCGGCAGGATTTGGACTGAAGGGATCGAGACTGAGGGGCAGAAGTGATTGGGAGTAGGGATCGGGATTTGGAGTTTGGTGTTGGCTCTGATACCAGTTTGTTAGGATTTGAATGGGTTGTGGATTGTTAGGGTTTTGAGAAGATGAAGAGAAGAGAGGAAGAAGAAGGCAGCCGGGATGTAGAAGAGAGAGATAGGGCAAAAATGTTGATTGTATTCATTTGATTCTAACTATTACATATATGAAGATACTAAGCCCAATGGGCCCTAAGAGCAATTTGGGTCATAACATAACACAAATATTTGTTCTTGTCTAATATTTTATGTGCACCCACTATGACACGTAATATTATTTCCATTTCACAACTTTGCTCAGACAATAATTTCATCATTGATTTCACTTCTAATTCTTTGTTGTGAATGATCGTCTCACGGGGGCACAACTCATTCAGGGTCCAACTAGGCACGACATAGATGAGTGGCCATCTCCTGCACCTATTCTAGCTCTTTCTAGTGTCAAAGCGTTGACTATAGATTGGCATCATCGTCTTGGCTATCCCTCTTTATCCATTTTCAAAAGTATGGTTTCAAATTTTTGGCTTGATGTTTCTAGTGATTTCTCTTTTAATTGCAATTCATGTCAATGTAATAAGAGTCATAAGCTCCTTTTTAGTCAATCAATCTTGATATTAAATGACCCCATTGATCTTATTGACACTGATTTATCGACTTCTCCATTATACTCTATTGATGGTTACAAATATTATGTTATTTTTGTTGATCACTTCACAAAGTACATTTGGTTCTATTCTCTCAAAAACAAATCTGATACAAAAGCAGTGTTTATTAGATTCAAAGCTTTAGTGGAAAAATATTTTGAGAAAAATATCAGAGTTATATATTCCGACAATGGGGGGAATATCAAGCCTTAGCAATCTTTCTAACAATTGATGGTGTTTCCCATCTCACTTCTCCACCTCATACTCCTGAACATAATGGATATGCCGAAAGAAGGCATCGCCACATCGTTGAAACGGGCTTATCTCTTCTTGTCCACGCTCAACTTCCTCTCAAGTTTTGGTCTCATGCCTTTGCCACAGCCGCCTATCTTATCAATAGTCTTCTCACGCCCACTCTCTCAAACTCATCTCCCTATCATCGTCTCTTTGGTTCTCCTCCTAACTATCTCAAGTTAAGAAGCTTCGGTTCTCTATGTTATCCTTGGTTACGACCTTATGCCACACACAAATTGGATCCCAAGTTCATTCCTTGTATCTTCATTGGGTATTCTAAGACTCAAAGTGTTTATCATTGTCTAGATCCCACCACCCACAAAGTCTACACGTCTAGGCACGTTCGGTTTATAGAAACCTAATTATACTCGTCTTAGCACCCGCACTCATCCTACTCCCATACCCAATCCGGACCATTGGAGTCCCTTGTCGTTGCCCATAATTTAGCCAGTACCAGTTCATAATCCCCTGGACAATGACAATTGTCTAGCCACTGTCACAGTGCCAAACACCTCCTCGGTCCAGCAAACCCTAATTGATGTCCAACCCAACTCCCCACAGCTGGTCATTACACCCTAGCCCAGCAATTCATCTCTTCCAACTATTCTACCACCCTCTCCACCTCCTACTCCACCTCCCGGCATTGTCACTCGCTTCAAAAATAACATTCACAAGCCCAACTCCAAGTTCAACCATCATACCACTGTCCAACCTAAACCAACCGAACCTACTACCGTAGCCCATGCTCTTAAAGATCCTCTTTGGCGGAGAGAAATGATTGCTAAGATCACGGCATCACATAAGCTTGGTACTTGGGACTTGGTGTCTCCCGAAATTGGTCGTAACCTTGTCAAATGCAAATGGGTATTTCGTATCAAATACAAACTTGATGGGAGTGTATAACGTTATCGTGCTCATCTTGTTGCAAAAGGATTCCAACAACGTCCCGGTATTAATTATACGAAAACCTTCAGTCCGGTTGTAAAACCGGCCACCATCTGTACTCTTCTTAGCCTTGCAGTCACAAACAAATGACATCTTCGGCAACTTGATATTAATAATGCATTTCTTTATAGCACACTTCATGAGGAGGTATATATGTCACACCCCCTGGTTTTGCAGATGCCGCCTTTCCTACTCATGTTTGCAAATTGCGCAAGGCAATTTATGAGCTCAAGCAGGCACCTCGAGCATGGTACACAGAGCTAGCCAACTTTCTTCTAGGTTCAGGTTTCAAGCGATCGGTTGCTGATGCTTCATTATTTATCATGCATCATTCCACTTCACCTATTTATCTTATTGTGTATGTGAATGATATTATAGTAACTGGTCCTAATGCTACTAACCTAAATGCTTTCATTAAAAGATTGGCTAGCAGGTTCTCCTTGAAAGACTTTGGCACACTGTCTTATTTCTTGGGAGTAGAAGTCACGCCTATTTCTCATGGGCTCTTCCTCAGTCAAAAGAAGTATATTGTTGATCTTCTTGAGCACATGCATATGCTCCATGCAATGCCGGTTTCGACTCCCATGGTGGTCAACAATGCTTTAACTCTCACTTCTGGCGAATTACTTGACACTCCTACAGATTATAGAGCAGCAGTTGGGGGATTCTAATACCTAACGCTCACTCATCCCGATGTTGCATTTGTGGTAAATAAGTTATTTCAGTTCATGCACAAGTCAAGAAGTGCTCATTGGGATGCTCTCAAACGGCTCCTTCGATACTTGTGTGGCACTCTCGACAAAGGCTTCACAATTTTTAGTCACTCGCCACTCAATCTTCATGCTTTCTCAGATGCCGTTGGGCCGGAAACAAGGATGACTACACTTCTACAATGAGTCACATAGTCTTTCTTGGTCGCACCCCGATTACTTGGAGCTCCAAGAAGTAAAAGTCTCTAGCACAGTCATCTACAGAAGCCGAGTATAAGATTGTTGCCTCTACCACTTCCGAACTCATGTGGGTTCAAAATCTCCTTGCCTTAATTACACCACACTAAATATCCTAATTAGAAACAAGAAACACTTGGTAAAGATAGAGTTGCCTAGAACATACCCCAACACCAAGTACAAATTAAAGGGTGCAGAGAGTACCGTTTTTTTTTGGAAGAACCATAAAAACACGTAAAAAATGAGGACTAGCCAACTACGCAGTCTTCCCATGCTTGGAGCTTGAACTATCTTATCAGGCTTGACATTCGGTGCGCCACCTACGAAGCTTGTCAAATAACATAGAACTACTTAATATACAAGTAAGATTATTGCAAAAATATATCGGGCTTAAAAAGGACACACTACAAACCATCAAGCAGCACAAGGAGAGAATACAAAATAGCCTAAAACATGACAAACAAAAATAAGTAATCACAGATTTTCAAATACCACATGACATAGATAGCAAACAATTCAAAGCTCAGTAAACACTCATTGGTTTTCACTGACTAATTTCTGTTTCACAAGTATATTTGTATACAAGTAGATACTCAATAACAAGAAAAACAGTACACAATTTGTAGCATTTTCTTCGGATAAATCTAATTGGTAACATATGAATTGCTTTAATACTGGCCACCGAAGAGTAATAAAAGTAAACATTAGTCCACCCTCTTCTGTTTCTTCTTTTGTAGGAAGACAGTACTTCGAGAATCCTCAGCAGATTAGAGCCTGCGTTAATTAAATGATCTTGGAAGCAAATTGGGAGCAGATTCAGAGCCTGCGTTAACTAGATGATCTTGGAAGCAAATTGGGAGTGTATGCAATTCGTACCAAGATTAAGGAAGACAAAAGAAAATGACAGTGATGGACTTCCTTATACTGGCCACAGAAGAGTAATAGAAGCAAGCACCCAGATCTCCCTCTTTCATCTCTACTTCTGCATTAAGAGATTACTCAAAGGATTCTGGGAAGTCAGACAAAATCTCAGCAAAGTAAGAGCCTGTAATAATATAAAAAGTGTTATTAATGACGAGAAGGAAAGATATTCAATTAGACCTGTCACTGAATTAGAATCAAGTTTCCTTGACATTTGTTAAAACTAAAATAACACAAGAACTAATAGATGGCGGCTTTCTTCATCTAGTGAACTAATTTTCAAGTAACAAAAAACTGATACTTATCACAGAATAAATGAGTGCGGCCTTTCATCTTACCTCAGCAGTGCCAATGCATATCTCCCTTTCCTCTAAACTGGTGAAGCTCACTTGTTGTTCTTTAGCAGTTTGAATGCTGCTTACTGCTGAGAATGGGGTAACCTGGAGATCATCGGTTATCATGAACTTCATGGCTTCATTTGCATATCCACCACCAACTTCTTTACTTGCCACACGCTTGGGATTCATCTCACATATATTAACATGCTTAACTCCATGCTTACAAGCATCAGTACCCACAGAGCTCTCCTTCTTTAAGAAACAAGCCTGACAGCCAATGACATTTCCACTTCCAGCTGACAATTCAACATTTGGTATGGGTGAGTAACTCAAACCAAAATAAGGAGCGAGTTTTGGAGCTAATAGCATGTTTTTGCAGTCATCAGACTTCAAGCAATCACCAACTACGCTCAAATCCTCCACGCTGTTGTATAGGTTATCAATGCAACCAATTGATGAGCTTTTTTCCAAGAGTTTCACTATACATCCCAGCGGAAAGGTGAGGAAGCTGAATAAGACATCCACCAGGCCTTCTGCTGCTCGTGCTTCTGCATAAATCACTTTATTACTCTGTGTGCATACAAGAAATTTCACTTTAGTTTTCTTTGTTTCTTCAGCTGAAACCTCCTCAATCTTGGAGAAAGAATTGAATTTGGGACGAAACTCGGTATTATCAGTCATGACTGGATCCTCATAGTAAATGCCTGACAATGGAGATTTAGAGCGCAGGGATCTACTGAGTAATTCTTGTAGCTGAGGATCAAGAGATTGCCACAAAACATATTATATAAATTAGATAAGTTAATGCATTAAGTAATAAAATAGTTATAGAAAAGCAATTCAGAATCACTTATTCATTTTTAATGGAAGCATCATGCTTACATGTTACTTGCTACTCCAGTATACAACCAGTGTATTTCATTGTTTGAAAAACAAATGATAAGTCAACCTGAGTTACCTTTTAATAACTTGAACTTTAATTTCTAAAAAGCAATAGAAGTCATCAGAAAATAATAACAAATATATTAACAGAATGAGGCCAACTCGATTTCTAAAGAAATAGAAAAAAGTATTTAAACATGACTTACCTCATTCACCCCCAAAGTGATGGTTGTTTCATCAAGCATGTTCCCATCTTTGATCCCATGTTTCTCAATAAGGTTCAGGATAGACTCAGTAGAAGAAGGCATGACATGTAAATCATCAGTTACTATGAAACTCCCTATTTCTTTAACAAACACTCCATCACTACTAGAACCCTTCAAGTCTTTCTTTTCCCACCTGGACTCAAAATCCAATATTTGTCCACAACCACACTTAGAATTCGGAACATTACTGAAGATGCGGTAGGAGTTGATGCAACATTCAGGCTTCCTACATTTATAGAATATTCTGGGATTGCGGGTTTCGATGCTTACAGCCAAATGTTCATTTTCACATCTTGATGCATTTAGAGGCTGCAATAGCATTGACTTGCATGCCTCTGTTTGGAAGTACCTCTCGTCAAGCTTCTCTACACTCTCATAGAGCTTATCCATACAACCAAGTGACGTCTGTTTTCCGAGAAGGTGAATAATTCTGCCGACTGGTATCGTCAGAAAGCTGAAGAGAATGTCAACAAAGTCCTTATCCGCTTCTGCAAAAACCACCCGTTTCTTCTCCTTATCCACCACAATCTTCAACTTTAGCTTTTTGGAAGAGCTCATTGTTGCAACTGTAGTTTTAGAAGTGGAATGATTGGAAAGACAAGTTGCAAGATAATTATTTTATTTATAATTTTGTTTGGAGTTCTGTTGAAATTTTATCTATTACTTAAAACAAAGTTGCATGTTGCAAGTACTATTTTTCCTGGTACCTGTTAATTATAGGATTGATCTTGTGCATAAATATGAAGGAAGAAATAACTGTAGTTATGATTTCTAAAGAGGTTTTAAAGTGCAAGAGTCAATTTAACTTATAATAATGTGTATTGTGAGATATGAATCATAAAATGTCGTATGATAAGATATACAAAGTGAATCATGATATAAATTGCATTATTTATACACTCAAGAGCTCTACTTTCCCTATAAATCGTATCACATCGTGAGACATGTATCACATATCATACAATACAAATTAACAACGAGACAAGTTGAGCATCTTTTGATCTTCATCATGTAGTGCTCTCTAAACCAAATTAGTCATGATCTGTTTTACATTTATGAGTTGCAGAATCATGTAATCTAGAAGTTAAAGGGAAGATTCTACGTTAATGCTGTCCATTGCTTAAGTTTCAAAGTGGACACGGAGTCTACAATCCTAAAGTCAAAATCGCATTTTTTCTTCTTCTTTCTTTTCTTAATCATTCCACTTATAACTTGAGCTGACCCTTAACTTTCACAGTCTCACCAAATCGCAAAGAAGAAAAAGCATATTAACTAGTAATTCCCAAAAATGCACCAAATAAACGATGCAGAAAATGAACAGGGAAGTCACAGACGCAAGTGTATACAAGTTCTAACAGCAATGACAGGATAACTGCATAATATCTATAGATCTAATGTAAAAAACTAAAACTAGGGCACTAGGGTTTCAATTTCTTTTCTTAAATAATAACGTAGGAAGGGGATTTGAGAAAGTTAACTTTAGAACTGGTTTCTAGAAGAAGAAAAAAAACATTACCTTGATTATTAAAGCTTCCAAGTTCCTGAAATGGGCAATTAGTACTTGGAGATTTGAGGAAGGTTTTAAAGGAGGTGAGATAAAATATATAACGCTTTTATGCTGGATTAGTGGATTATAAGGGTGAGTTATTGATAACATCACATTGCATTTATTGATTAATCAGTTGCTTTAAAATAGGGAAAGCGGGGGAGAATTGCATTATTACTCCGATAGAAGTAATTTTACATAAAGGGTAAACATGGTTTTGGTGTCATGCTTGAAATTGAATCTCTGTTAGGAACTTTCAGATTTTCAACTCTGTTGTAAATTCCTCAAGCAGGACATAATCCACCCATGAAAACAGTGCAAAATTCCAAGAACAAAGTTAAATCAAATTTCCGGTCTTAATAATTCTTTACCGAAAAAAGTAAGGAAAAAAGATTAATAGTGTTAAAATATTCAATTTGGATTAGCACATCAAACGGAAAAAAGATGGGATTTTTGGATAATACATTCATTTATAGGTTAAAATTGTGTTGTTTTTGTTGGAAAACTTTTAATTTTCTTATGGAAAAAATCAATTTCAAAATTCTAGTTTTACACATACACTGCATGTGTTTATGGCATTTAATTTTGTAAACAAGGAATTTAATCTTTGTTGTTATAGTTTTGAGTTTATTGGCTGGAGGTTACTACTGAGGCTGTAATGATCCATATGTAACCGAAGATATAATAGTGCTATATATTAACTCTATTAATTGGCAGTCTTAATTTGGTTTAATAATTGGTTAGTACTCTCATTTCCATAACCTCTACATATCTTATTTTCATGGGAAATATCAAATAAAAAACTAGTATGCTTCATTTGTTGTACTACCTATATATGTATCATATAAAATCAGTAGCTTTCTTATTTTGATGAGCACTGGTTATTGGTCAGAATCTCCCTCCGCCCATCTGTGCACTTTAAGGTTGCCGGTAGTCTCTGAATTTATTGCTGCTACGTTGTCGACTGTCCTTAGCTGTTCGTACATGGAGCGGTGGTCTACCTCTTAGGGCTAAAAGTGATTCGATATTTTCCTAAGGCCGACAAGCCTTTCTAAACTTACTTTTCTTTCATTACAATTAACATGATTTATTTATAGGGCAAAAATCAAAGTACCCCCTTAACGTTTGGCCTGAGTACAAAATGCTCATACAACGTTTGAAAAAATACATTATAACCATACATCCGTTAATTTAACTCATTTCGTTAATTTTGAATTATTAAATTACATTTCTACCCTTATCCTTTCATATCTCAATCTCTTTTTCTTTTCTCCATTTTCTTTATTCTCAAACATTAAACAAAACTAAATCTCAATCTCATTGGCAAGATGATGAGATTAACACATTATCTATTGACATTTAAACTGAATAATTCATGATGATGATTTTCCAGTTAGCAATTACTTCTTGATGAGAGAAATTTATGAATGCCATACTATTTAACTTATAAAAGTGAATCAGCAAAAGACACAGAGATATCCCCTTCCCATTAAGAAAAAAAAAAACTTGACATTGCATTTCATTCAGTAACTTTAGCTTTTTTCTATTTTTGATTGTTAGGAAGATGTCTTTGTTCGGATTGGGGTGTCAACAAACGCCCGTTGTCGCAGCGGAACTAAATAGAGCAATGAGGAAGTCGAAGAGATGAGACAAATTAATTGAGCAAGCAAGTAGATCCACCAATCCAAACACAAATCCCAGTTAGCTTTTGCTTAATCCGGGGGGAAATATAGGGAGATCTCATATTCAACTAGAAGAGATTACAAGGAGTTACAGATTCACTCAATACAAGGAATTAAACTCACCCACTAAGAACTATCTCTCTTGAGCCTCTCTTTGCAATGGTGAAAAAAATATATGAAGTACTCTACTCTCATATTAGAGGAGTTTACAATATATATAGAAGAATAGAGAGAAACCTAGGTTTAATCTTGATTCTCAGTCGTCCGATATAACCTGGAAAATAAGTAACTGAATAGGAGTCGTACGATCTAACTTGAAGTTGAAGATTGGGCAGAAACGACCTAACAAATCGAGACCCAAAACGAACACAGCGCAGCGGTCGGTCGACCGTCCACCTCTCGGCCAAACCCAGTGCAACTGCGGTCGGGTGTGCAGTCGACCGCAACTTGGGACAGTCGACTGCAACTATGCTTGCACCTTGTTGCTGCTATTTTCTTCTACTCTCTTCGACGCTTCGACCTCCGTGCTTCATCTTACCTTCTTCTAATCTGAACCACGAGTATTCAAGACACATTCCTAACAAACTTCACCTTGCATTGCATACGAGTCCTATCACATGATGCGTTATTCATCTCCAAACTCTAATAAATTCTACTTGCAAAAAAAACTTAGAACAATAGCTTCTTCTTCTAGTTGAACTGATCTCTACCCAATCTCACTTGATCCAGTGTAGCCCCTCAAAGGCACACCTCTGTGAAAAGAACTAACAACCCCTGCGCAGGATTTTCGGATTCTCCAAAGCTTGTAGAGATTGTGTTGGCTTGTCCCAACCACTCTCATACCTCTAATCACTTCACGACGATCTTGAAAAACATACAGATTTCCACCTCGAGCTATGTACCTACAACCCCGTGCATCAAGAGTTCCCAAGAAAATTAGATTCTGTTTCAATAGAGGAACATGCAAAACATCCCTTAAAGTGAACAATTTTAGACCTGACATCATCAACTCGGCTGTCCCATCGCCTTCTACTTTACAAATCTCCCCAGTTCTCGTTGTCACACAACGTCCTGTAGTAGACTTACAAGTAGAAAAAAACATCCTCTCGGAGCAAATATGAGAATAACTCTCTGAGTCAAGAAGCCAACTAGAATCCACTTCAAAAGAATTTGAAACAAGAAGATACAAATCACTTGAATCAAAGGCACTAACCACATTAGCAGCCGAACTCCCGTTCTTTGCACTGTCGTGATTCTGCAACTTCAAACAATCTTTCTTGATATGCCCTGGCCTCTTGCAATAACGGCAACGGATCGAATCCTTTTGCAAAGCACTTTGTCTTCCCCTCGAAGGACCATCCATTGGTAGACAACTTGTAGGTAGGGGTGGGCATTAGTCGATATTCGACCTATTATGGACCATAAACCACCGATCCAAAGAAGATCGGTTTTTTAATTTTCTCATCCGCAACCAATCCGAACCTTAATTGGATCGATTTCCATGCAAGCCGATTAAGCTTGGTTTGGATTGGATTGGATGGTCGGTTTGGCGTACTACTTTTCACCTTCAACATCATTCATAATTTTGTTAAAATGTAAAAGATCAACTTCAATCAAACTTAAGAAATAACCTACTATTTGTTATTCAGAAATGAATTTAAAATGAAGATTCATAAAACCACAGGTTGTTAATAAATTTTGCACTAATTGTTTGAGATAATGACGTTTAAATGGGAAAGATAAACTACTTTTTCACTTGCATACTTCTGTAATCTTAGTTTATTATCATAAAAGAAATATTAAATAACCATAACTAATTGAATTTCAGGTACAATAAAAAAGATTTAGATTACAATTTCTACTTGACTTGATTAAAGTAACTACTATATGTGGCATCAACTTCATGATACTATTAAGTTGGGCCACACTGTAAATCAAGCATTTCTCAACAACATAACACACATAATTATAGAGAATCAAAACATAGGTAGAACAATTGCTTAGTTTGTATTAAAGAAATTAAAGAAGACTATTTGTATCTCCGAGAAAATGAGAAATGACTATTTTTATATTCAAGAAATTAATTAATGGAGAACTATGTTTTTTATGTACTTATGCATAGAGGTACGGTCGGTTCGGTTTCATCGGTTATTTGAAAGCCCCATCCAACAACCGAACCGGTCCAGTTGGTTATTGAAGATCAAGAACCGATCCAATCCAAACCCCCAATTGGTTCGGTTAAAAACCGGTCGGTTCGGATTGGATTGGTTCGGATTAGTCGGTTCGAATAATAGTTGTCCCACCCTACTTGTAGGGATAGACGATGATGATTTATGGGTCTCCTTCCAAAGTTGATCTTCCTTCAATGCTTTGATTACACTATCTACCGAAATACTCTCTTTGGCCAATCTACCGTGTAGCATGGTATTCATCAAAAGCTCGTACGAATCCGACAGTGAATATATCAGGTTGAAAGCTTTATCTTCCTCACACACAACTGCGTTAATCGCCTTAAGTTCAGATAATATCTTATTGAACTCAGTAATGTGGTCTTGGAGATCGGTACCTTCATAGATAAACGGAACAACTTTCTCTTCCAATGCATCCGATCTAATAACGACGAACCAGAGTAGTCAGCTATGAGTTTTTCTCACAAACTCGCTGCATCAGTTTCTTCCAGAAATCTGCACTTGACCTCGTCTGCCAAAGATAGTAGAATCAGACTTATAGTTCTTTCACAAATATCTTTTCAAACATCCTCTTTCACGTCGGATGACCTTTCTTTCTTCTTAATGGCTTACTACAAATGTTCTTGAACAAGGACATCATACATGTCAACCTTCCAAAGATTGAAATTGATCTTTCCATCGAACTGCTGCTTGATCTTCAAAAGACTATGACCTGTCATCTTAACCAAGGACTCGGCAACCTGAAGATCTGATACCAGTTGTTGGGATTGGGGCGTCAACAAACGTCCGTTGTCGCAGCAGAACTAAATAGAGCAATGAGGAAGTCGAAGAGATGAGATGAATCAATTGAGCAAGCAAGTAGATCCACCAATCCAAACACAAACACAACGAGGATTTATTCCGATTAGCTTTTGCTTAATCCGGGGAGAAATATAGGGAGATCTGATATTCAACTAGAAGAGATTACAAGGAGTTACAGATTCACTCAATACAAGGAATTAAACTCACCCACTAAGAACTATCTCTCTTGAGCCTCTCTTTGCAATGGTGAAAAAAATATATGAAGTACTCTACTCTCATATTAGAGGAGTTTACAATATATATAGAAGACTAGAGAGAAACCTAGGTTTAATCTTGATTCTCAGTCGTCCGATATAACCTGGAAAATAAGTAACTGAATAGGAGCCGTACGATCTAACTTGAAGTTGAAGATTGGGCTGAAACGACCTAACAAATCGAGACCCAAAACGAACACAGCGCAGCGGTCGGTCGACCGTCCACCTCTCGGCCAAACCCAGTGCAACTGCGGTCGGGTGTGCAGTCGACCGCAACTTGGGACAGTCGACTGCAACTATGCTTGCACCTTGTTGCTGCTATTTTCTTCTACTCTCTTCGACGCTTCGACCTCCGTGCTTCATCTTACCTTCTTCTAATCTGAACCACGAGTATTCAAGACACATTCCTAACAAACTTCACCTTGCATTGCATACGAGTCATATCACATGATGCGTTATTCATCTCCAAACTCTAATAAATTCTACTTGCAAAAAAAACTTAGAACAATAGCTTCTTCTTCTAGTTGAACTGATCTCTACCCAATCTCACTTGATCCAGTGTAGCCCCTCAAAGGCACACCTCTGTGAAAAGAACTAACAACCCCTGTGCAGGATTTTCGGATTCTCCAAAGCTTGTAGAGATTGTATTGGCTTGTCCCAACCACTCTCATACCTCTAATCACTTCACGACGATCTTGAAAAACATACAGATTTCCACCTCGAGCTATGTACCTACAACCCCGTGCATCAAGAGTTCCCAAGGAAATTAGATTCTGTTTCAAGAGAGGAACATGCAAAACATCCCTTAAAGTGAACAATTTTAGACCTGACATCATCAACTTGGCTGTCCCATCGCCTTCTACTTTACAAATCTCCCCAGTTCTCGTTGTCACACAACGTCCTGTTGTAGACTTACAAGTAGAAAACAACATCCTCTCGGAGCAAATATGAGAATAACTCTCGGAGTCAAGAAGCCAACTAGAATCCACTTTAAAAGAATTTGAAACAAGAAGATACAAATCACTTGAATCAAAGGCACTAACCACATTAGCAGCCGAACTCCCGTTCTTTGCACTGTCTTGATTCTGCAACTTCAAACAATCTTTCTTGATATGCCCTGGCCTCTTGCAATAACGGCAACGGATCGAGTCCTTTTGCAAAGCACTTTATTTTCCCCTCGAAGGACCATCCATTGGTAGACAACTTGTAGGTAGGGGTGGGCATTAGTCGATATTCGACCTATTATGGACCATAAACCACCAATCCGAAGAAGATCGGTTTTTTAATTTTCTCATCCGCAACCAATCCGAACCTTAATTGGATCGGTTTCCATGCAAGCCGATTAAGCTTGGTTTGGATTGGATTGGATGGTCGGTTTGGCGTACTACTTTTCACCTTCAACATCATTCATAATTTTGTTAAAATGTAAAAGATCAACTTCAATCAAACTTAAGAAATAACCTACTATTTGTTATTCAGAAATGAATTTAAAATGAAGATTCATAAAACCACAGGTTGTTAATAAATTTTGCACTAATTGTTTGAGATAATGACGTTTAAATGGGAAAGATAAACTACTTTTTCACTTGCATACTTCTGTAATCTTAGTTTATTATCATAAAAGAAACATTAAATAACCATAACTAATTGAATTTCAGGTACAATAAAAAAGATTTAGATTACAATTTCTACTTGACTTGATTAAAGTAACTACTAAATGTGGCATCAACTTCGTGATTCTATTAAGTTGGGCCACACTGTAAATCAAGCATTTCTCAACAACATAACACACATAATTATAGAGAATCAAAACATAGGTAGAACAATTGCTTAGTTTGTATTAAAGAAATTAAAGAAGACTGTTTGTATCTCCGAGAAAATGGGAAATGACTATTTTTATATTCAAGAAATTAATTAATGGAGAACTATGTTTTTTATGTACTTATGCATAGAGGTACGGTCGTTCGGTTTCATCGGTTATTTGAAAGCCCCATCCAACAACCGAACCGGTCCAGTTGGTTATTGAAGATCAAGAACCGATCCAATCCAAACCCCCAATTGGTTCGGTTAAAAACCGGTCGGTTCGGATTGGATTGGTTCGGATTAGTCGGTTCGAATAATAGTTGTCCCGCCCTACTTGTAGGGATAGACGATGATGATTTATGGGTCTCCTTCCAAAGTTGATCTTCCTTCAATGCTTTGATTACACTATCTACCGAAATACTCTCTTTGGCCAATCTACCGTGTAGCATGGTATTCATCAAAAGCTCGTACGAATCCGACAGTGAATATATCAGGTTGAAAGCTTTATCTTCCTCACTCACAACTGCGTTATTCGCCTTAAGTTCAGATAATATCTTATTGAACTCAGTAATGTGGTCTTGGAGATCGGTACCTTCATAGATAAACGGAACAACTTTCTCTTCCAATGCATCCGATCTAATAACGACGAACCAGAGTAGTCAGCTATGAGTTTTTCTCACAAACTCGCTGCATCAGTTTCTTCCAGAAATCTGCACTTGACCTCGTCTGCCAAAGATAGTAGAATCAGACTTATAGTTCTTTCACAAATATCTTTTCAAACATCCTCTTTCACGTCGGATGACCTTTCTTTCTTCTTAATGGCTTACTATAAATGTTCTTGAACAAGGACATCATACATGTCAACCTTCCAAAGATTGAAATTGATCTTTCCATCGAACTGCTGCTTGATCTTCAAAAGACTATGACCTGTCATCTTAACCAAGGACTCGGCAACCTGAAGCTCTGATACCAGTTGTTGGGATTGGGGCGTCAACAAACGTCCGTTGTCGCAGCAGAACTAAATAGAGCAATGAGGAAGTCGAAGAGATGAGATGAATCAATTGAGCAAGCAAGTAGATTCACCAATCCAAACACAAACACAACGAGGATTTATCCCGATTAGCTTTTGCTTAATCCGGGGAGAAATATAGGGAGATCTGATATTCAACTAGAAGAGATTACAAGGAGTTACAGATTCACTCAATACAAGGAATTAAACTCACCCACTAAGAACTATCTCTCTTGAGCCTCTCTTTGCAATGGTGAAAAAAATATATGAAGTACTCTACTCTCATATTAGAGGAGTTTACAATATATATAGAAGACTAGAGAGAAACCTAGGTTTAATCTTGATTCTCAGTCGTCCGATATAACCTGGAAAATAAGTAACTGAATAGGAGCCGTACGATCTAACTTGAAGTTGAAGATTGGGCTGAAACGACCTAACAAATCGAGACCCAAAACGAACACAGCGCAGCGGTCGGTCGACCGTCCACCTCTCGGCCAAACCCAGTGCAACTGCGGTCGGGTGTGCAGTCGACCGCAACTTGGGACAGTCGACTGCAACTATGCTTGCACCTTGTTGCTGCTATTTTCTTCTACTCTCTTCGACGCTTCGACCTCCGTGCTTCATCTTACCTTCTTCTAATCTGAACCACGAGTATTCAAGACACATTCCTAACAAACTTCACCTTGCATTGCATACGAGTCCTATCACATGATGCGTTATTCATCTCCAAACTCTAATAAATTCTACTTGCAAAAAAAACTTAGAACAATAGCTTCTTCTTCTAGTTGAACTGATCTCTACCCAATCTCACTTGATCCAGTGTAGCCCCTCAAAGGCACACCTCTGTGAAAAGAACTAACAACCCCTGCGCAGGATTTTCGGATTCTCCAAAGCTTGTAGAGATTGTGTTGGCTTGTCCCAACCACTCTCATACCTCTAATCACTTCACGACGATCTTGAAAAACATACAGATTTCCACCTCGAGCTATGTACCTACAACCCCGTGCACCAAGAGTTCCCAAGGAAATTAGATTCTGTTTCAACAGAGGAACATGCAAAACATCCCTTAAAGTGAACAACTTTAGACCTGACATCATCAACTCGGCTGTCCCATCGCCTTCTACTTTACAAATCTCCCCTGTTCCTGTTGTCACATAACGTCCTGTAGTAGACTTACAAGTAGAAAACAACATCCTCTCGGAGCAAATATGAGAATAACTCTCTGAGTCAAGAAGCCAACTAGAATCCACTTCAAAAGAATTTGAAACAAGAAGATATAAATCACTTGAATCAAAGGCACTAACCACATTAGCAGCCGAACTCCCGTTCTTTGCACTGTCTTGATTCTGCAACTTCAAACAATCTTTCTTGATATGCCCTGGCCTCTTGCAATAACGGCAACGGATCGAATCCTTTTGCAAAGCACTTTGTCTTCCCCTCGAAGGACCATCCATTGGTAGACAACTTGTAGGTAGGGGTGGGCATTAGTCGACATTCGACCTATTATGGACCATAAACCACCGATCCAAAGAAGATCGGTTTTTTAATTTTCTCATCTGCAACCAATCCGAACCTTAATTGGATCGATTTCCATGCAAGCCGATTAAGCTTGGTTTGGATTGGATTGGATGGTCGGTTTGGCGTACTACTTTTCACCTTCAACATCATTCATAATTTTGTTAAAATGTAAAAGATCAACTTCAATCAAACTTAAGAAATAACCTACTATTTGTTATTCAGAAATGAATTTAAAATGAAGATTCATAAAACCACAGGTTGTTAATAAATTTTGCACTAATTGTTTGAGATAATGACGTTTAAATGGAAAAGATAAACTACTTTTTCACTTGCATACTTCTGTAATCTTAGTTTATTATCATAAAAGAAACATTAAATAACCATAACTAATTGAATTTCAGGTACAATAAAAAAGATTTAGATTACAATTTCTACTTGACTTGATTAAAGTAACTACTAAATGTGGCATCAACTTCATGATTCTATTAAGTTGGGCCACACTGTAAATCAAGCATTTCTCAACAACATAACACACATAATTATAGAGAATCAAAACATAGGTAGAACAATTGCTCAGTTTGTATTAAAGAAATTAAAGAAGACTGTTTGTATCTCCGAGAAAATGAGAAATGACTATTTTTATATTCAAGAAATTAATTAATGGAGAACTATGTTTTTTATGTACTTATGCATAGAGGTACGGTCGGTTCGGTTTCATCGGTTATTTGAAAGCCCCATCCAACAACCGAACCGGTCCAGTTGGTTATTGAAGATCAAGAACCGATCCAATCCAAACCCCCAATTGGTTCGGTTAAAAACCGGTCTGTTCGGATTGGATTGGTTCGGATTAGTCGGTTCGAATAATAGTTGTCCCGCCCTACTTGTAGGGATAGACGATGATGATTTATGGGTCTCCTTCCTAAGTTGATCTTCCTTCAATGCTTTGATTACACTATCTACCGAAATACTCTCTTTGGCCAATCTACCGTGTAGCATGGTATTCATCAAAAGCTCGTACGAATCCGACAGTGAATATATCAGGTTGAAAGCTTTATCTTCCTCACACACAACTGCGTTAATTGCCTTAAGTTCAGATAATATCTTATTGAACTCAGTAATGTGGTCTTGGAGATCGGTACCTTCATAGATAAACGGAACAACTTTCTCTTCCAATGCATCCGATCTAATAACGACAAACCAGAGTAGTCAGCTATGAGTTTTTCTCACAAACTCGCTGCATCAGTTTCTTCCAGAAATCTGCACTTGAACTCGTCTGCCAAAGATAGTAGAATCAGACTTATAGTTCTTTCACAAATATCTTTTCAAACATCCTCTTTCACGTCGGATGACCTTTCTTTCTTCTTAATGGCTTACTACAAATGTTCTTGAACAAGGACATCATACATGTCAACCTTCTAAAGATTGAAATTGATCTTTCCATCGAACTGCTGCTTGATCTTCAAAAGACTATGACCTGTCATCTTAACCAAGGACTCGGCAACCTGAAGCTCTGATACCAGTTGTTGGGATTGGGGCGTCAATAAACGTCCGTTGTCGCAGCAGAACTAAATAGAGCAATGAGGAAGTCGAAGAGATGAGATGAATCAATTGAGCAAGCAAGTAGATCCACCAATCCAAACACAAACACAACGAGGATTTATCCCGATTAGCTTTTGCTTAATCCGGGGAGAAATATAGGGAGATCTGATATTCAACTAGAAGAGATTACAAGGAGTCACTCAATACAAGGAATTAAACTCACCCACCAAGAATTATCTCTCTCGAGCCTCTCTTTGCAATGGAGAAAAAAATCTATGAAGTACTCTACTCTCATATTGGAGGAGTTTACAATATATATAGAAGAATAGAGAGAAACCTAGGTTTAATCTTGATTCTCAGTCGTCCAATATAACATGGAAAAGAAGTAACTGAATAGGAGCTGTACGATCTAACTTGGAGTTGAAGATTGGGCTGAAACGACCTAACAAATCACGGCCCAAAACGAACACATCGTCGCAGTCGGTCGACCATCCAACAAGACCGGTCGACCGTCCACCTCTCGGCCAAACCTAGTGCTACTGCGGTCGGGTGTGTGGTCGACCGCAACTTGGGACAGTCGAACGCAACTATACCTGCACCTTGTTGCTGCTGTTTTCTTCTACTCTCTTCGACGCTTCGACTTCCGTACTTCATCTTACCTTCTTTTAATCTGAACCACGAGTATTAAAGGCACATTCCTAACAGTCTTTTCTTTATTTGTGTATCAGATTATCAATTATCAAATTTAGCCGCTCATGTAGGAACAATATTCAAATCTGTGAGTCTGTTAGATGCCTTAAACAATAAAGTTGTAGGTTCGGCTCTACAACTCAATTTAATACAGAAAGTTGTTGGGTTTTATGTCTTGCATACTTATTCGGAGTGAAGAGAATATGGTGATACAAGTAGAGAGTTCAAAGCGAAGGATCGAAGAGAAGCAGAAACAGTCAGTAGCAATAGCAGCCAACAGAGCAAAAGGACAGTCGACAGTGCGGTCGACTGTCACCTTCTCAGGTCGATGGTCTGGAAGTTGCGGTCGACCACAACTATGTGCGGTTGACCGTCCGCGGTGCTGATGAATTTTTTGGGTGCGAGTTTGTTGATTTGATTGAAGCCCAGTTCATCTACTAATTAGATCGTACGACTCCAATTGTATGTTTATCTCTTCAGTATACATCGGATAGCTATTGTATCAAGATATCTAAACTAGAATTTCTCTAGATCTATGAATACAAAGTAAACAGCTTCTAGAACAATTTGATTCTATTGAGTGCCGAATAGAAGAAAAGAGTACTTCATATGAGAAGGTAAGAGAGTTTCTCCATTGTAAGCAGCAACCAAATTCCAGTTAGGCTTGAGAGATGATCGTGGTGAGAATTGTCATATTCTCTAGGCAGTTAAAATCGGTTTTTAGAACTAATCGGTCTAGGAGCGATTAGTGATTAATCAGTTAATCGAAAAATAACCGGGGATTAAATCGGAAAAATTGTTATAGATATGATTAAAAAAAATATCCTGATTATGTAGTAACCCTAAATCCTAACATAAAACTATTATGAGATTATCAATAGGAACATATAGTTGTAGAAAAAATGAAGAGAGTACTTGGTTTAAGCTAAGTTTGGATTCTGAATGTGTGTTGGGTCGGGTTTGCTGGTTGATTCCATCGAATAAAAACAATCGGGGAGGAAGAGCAGTGCGAGCAACAAGAGAAGGAGGTGCAGATGCGGGCTGAGTCAAATATGCGATGGTATAGGGGGAGCGACGACGGGTCGGGTTTAGGTTTGCTTGAGGAAGAGGAAGAGAATCAGTTTGGATTTGGGTTTGCACGAGGAAGAAGAGAGTGGCAATATGTCGGATTTGAGTTTGCGCGAGGACTAGAAGGGGTTTGAATTTTGAATTTGGGATGGATTGAGCCCAAATAATGCAAACGATCATAAAAATTAGAGGAGATTTAATCGGTTAATCGGCTACTTAAAATCGGCCAATTAACCACTAATCGGCCGATTATTATCGATTAAATCGCTAACTATTGAAATATTATAAATGGCTAAAAAAATAATCACTTAGTCTCCGATTAGCGATTAATCGGGGATTAATCGAGCGTAATCGGAGATTTTAACTGCTTAGAATATTCTTGAATCTTCTCTAGTTGAAATAACATCTCGGTTCTTCCTCCCCCGGATTAATGCGGAAGTCCCAACCAGAACAATTTTTGTGTGCTTTGTGTGATTGGTGCGATCTAGTTTGCTTGCTGGTTTGTGTTGATTGTGTCGAAGACTCAACAAGATCCTCAGTTTTCCTAACAAAAGTTGCATCAAATCTTTACAAATGCACTCACTTATTGGTTGCATCTTTCTCCTCTTCATTTTTAAAGGTTCAGCTGTGATATTTGGAGAACGTTTCTTTAACTTTTAAAATCAAGATGTGATTGATGCTTCCATTATTAACAAGCTTGCTGATCCACAGGATGTAAAATGGATATTAAGCGAGAGAGGGACAAATAGTAATCTGATCATCTTGCCAATGAGATTGAGATTTGGTTTTATTTACCAATGAGATTCAGATTTAGTTTTGTTTAATGTTTGAGAATGAAGAAAATGGAGAAAAGAAAAAGAGGTTGAGATATGAAAGGGTAAGGGTAGAAATGTAATTTAATAATTCAAAGTTAACGGAATGAGTTAAGTTAACAGATGATTGGGTATAATGTATTTTTTCAAACGTTGTATGTGCATTTTGTACTCAGGGCAAACGTTGGGAGGGTACTTTGATTTTTGCCCTTATTTATATGCAAACGTTTATTAATCTATTAAGTAACATTTATTTACTCAAATTTCTGCCAACAATCTAAGATGTAGAATATTTTGATAGTTCACATTGAGTGAATATATATTTTACACTACTATAGCGGTTGCATAATTTGGAATTCATTGAATTGTTATAATTTCTTAGCGGTGATGTTTGTATCATGTTTTTTGTCGAAGACTTCAAATTAGAAGTAGTGAATAGTGATTGGTTGAATTTCAATGTCATCCATCATGATTTTCTATAGTGCAAATTCATCGTTATGGAAACTTCAATCATAGTTTTAAGTTATAGAGACTAATTCTCAGTATACAGCTTGCACCCTTATTAAGTTTTGTAGAAATATATTTGTGGATTTTATATTTGAATATTGATTTCAAGTACTTACTCATTTGTATTTTCTTGCACTAGACAGTTAAATCGGTTTTTGGAACTAATCGGTCTAGGAGCAATTAGTGATTAATCAGTTAATCAGAAAATAATCGGGAATTAAATCGGAAAAATCGTTATGTATATAATTAGAAAAATATATATTCTCATTATGTAGCAACCCAAAATTCTAACATAAAACTATTATGAGATTATCAGACAGGAACATATAGTTATAGAAAAAAAATGGTACTTGGGTTGAGCTGAGTTTGGATTCTGAATGTGGATCTGGTTGGGTTTGCTGGTCAGTTCCATCAAACAAAAACAATCGGGGAGGAGGAGCAATGCGAGCAACAAGAGGAGGTGCAGATGCGGGCCGGGTCAAGTATGTGACGGTACAGGGGGAGCAATAGCGGGTCGAATTTTGGTTTGCTCGAGAAAGAAGAAGAGAATCAGTTTGCGTTTGGGTTTGCACGAGGAAGAAGAGAGGGGTGATATGTCGGGTTTGGGTTTGCACGAGGACCAGAAGAGGTTTGAATTTTAAATTTGGATTTTTGATTTGGGCCGGATTGAGCCCAAATAATGTAAATGATCATGAAATTAGAGGAGATTTAATCGGTTAATCGGCCACTTAAAATCGGCCGATTAACCACTAATCGACCGATTATTCCTGATTAAATCGCTAACTATTGAAATATTATAAATCGCTAAAAAAATAACCGCTTAGCCTCCGTTTAGCGATTAATCGAGGATTTTGACTGCTTAGTTCTTGCAATTAGCCATTAATCTGTTTTTTTTGGCATGCTGCTACTTTTAATACAAGTCAATTTGCCTTTATATCTGGCCGACCTTAGAGTCCGTTTCTTTGTGAAGAATTCTGCTCCTAGACAATTGTAGGATTTCATTACTACTCATCTCATGATTATCAACATATTCTTGGAAGAGGTTTGGCGCGTTGCTCCTGAATGCTTTATTAGTTAGATAACCATATCATCCTTTTAATATAGTCATGCACATTTCCAATTGTTTATAGTAAGTCAGAGAGTTCTTTCTCCTCTGCTATGTAGTGTTCTATTTATCATGACCATGTTCATCCACACAGGAAACTTAGTGTATGTATTCCATTTTGTTGGCAGCGTAATACTCTTTAATTCTACAGTCTCTATTGTAATAACTGTTAGTTTTGTGAGAAATTAACAATTGAAAAATTAGGGTTTATCTCTAGATCTAAGTTGCTTGAGATATTCATCATAGGTATCAAGATTGGAATACCTAGACTGCTATCACAAGCCAGTATTTATAGCTAAATACTGGTTTGGGTATCGGGTTATAAGCCCACAGACCCGCGTTCCAATATCCAATCAATTGTACGTTCATTACACGTGTTACACATATGCACGTGCTATATTTATATAGAGAGAATATACCAATATATCCAACAATCTCCTCATATATTCTCAATATATAAAGTACAGGATTATCTCATCATATCAGTATACAATTGACTGGCTGATAGCAGTCCATAAAGAAAAGCATCATAAAGGTATAGTTTCATGAGAACCAATAAAATTATAAACTGAATAGTTCAATTAAGACTAAACCAATATAATTAAATAGTTTCAAACCATATCCAATTCAGAATAGTTCACAAAGACTAAACCAACTGGAATAATCTGTCATAGTTTCAAAATCAAACAAAGCAAAAAAAACTTCAAGAACAAAATATGAGTTTTAAGCTCATGAATACAAGAGTCTTAAACTCAACAGAAGTTTTACCAAGCAAGTGACTAATTTATTCTCAAAAGAAATAAATTGAAATTCTATCCTTGCACACTGCTTTATGTTTACTCCTCCATTTTGAGCAAATCATTATTTTTGAAATCTATGTTGACAGATTCAACTCCTCCATCTTTGCTAGCTTATTGAAAACAAGAATATCAAGAGACACATCTCTAAGAATTCCAACATATTTCACAAAGTATCTAGTTCCACAAAAGAACTTAGTACAATTCATAATTAGCTTAGCAAAAATGTAACGCAAGCATCACAATCAAGTATCTTTAATAAGTAAAGTACATGAACTTTATAGTTTCTACACAAGAACCATACTATGTTTCATATTGAAATGAAAAGACTGCCGTTTCAATCATGGTTTAACATTGAATCATCAAAATTAGAATGAAACATGTAACCATAAAAGACATATCATCAAAATTGGAATGATATTTAGGACAATTTAATCATCGAAAACACATCGACAAGTTTTCATGTTTCGTATTGGAATAATATGATTATTCTAAGTAAATTTCTAGATATATAATACCATCAAAATTGGAATGACATTATATATTTGTGGAATTTATGTCGAATCATCAAAATTATCTAAAACATGTCAACTGCCAAAAATTGATGCTTAAGTTTGAACTTCTCTATGGCTCCAATTGGATTCTAAATTTCAAAACAACTTGGATGTTAAAGCTTTTTACTCAATAGCTTTTAACTCCACTTTCCCCCACAGTTTTGATAATTAGATCACTTTCAAGTCTCTTAGCAAGAGCATTAGCCATACTTGTCGCAATTGCACTTTATCTATGAGAAAGTTCAACTAAGATTCTTTCAGCCTTAATATACTCCTCTTACTATTATAGAGTGAGTTATGAGCTACAGTGCATTGTAGCTTGATAGTCGCATAAAAGAATTAGAGAGTTACTTAAACTTCTTAATGGATAACTAGCAACAATTTCTTCAATCCACTCAGCCTTTTCTCCTGCAGAGGATTACACATAGAGGTCTGATTTCATGGATGATTGCACAGTGCCTGTTTGCTTTTTGTTTCCATAACATTTCTGTTTCTCCTAGTGTAAACACATATCTACTAGTTATCGACTTTCACTAAATTCTGAGCATCATAATGCATCAGGTCAGTCATTCATTCGAAGAATGACTAGAGTAGCACAAAGCAAACTCTTGAATACCACTCAGTTATCTCATTTGCCTCTTAAGGGCACTCAAATGTGTATGGGATTATTAGTGAATCTGTAGATCATACCTACCTCAAAGGCTATGTCTATTCTAGTGCAGATCTTTGTATACATGAGACTGTCAATTCCTTTAGAATGATCTACCTGTCTCATAGTTGCACCATCATTAGGTGTCAACCTTTTATCATAATCATAAGGTGTTTCAAAACACACTTTCAATCACTATATCTCCACTTTTGAAACACATTTTGATTTGATGAGTTTGGCTAAGAGTTATCCCTTGCCAACTGAAAACTCACCCTTATACCTGTGGTGTCCACAGTACCTAGGTTTTCGTGTTGAATTCTTTGGATAGCATAATTTTAACTTCATTTATAATAGAGAGGTCACTTCCAAGAACTTGCATGTCAACAGAATAAGCAAATAATAGCCACTATATTTGACACACCACAAAGTTGAAGGCACTGATCTGAATTACTTGATTCATATACTAGGCTCTTTCAAAAAATTTGTCAAATTATTTATCTGTTGGCTATACATGTTTTAAGAACATACAATGATTTTACTATATTGTAAATCTTGTTCACTAAACATATTGGTTCCAAACTTTCCAGTACAAAACTGTTCAGTACAAAACATCAAGTACAAAGCCTTTTAATTATCCTTTATGAATGACAAAATTTTCAATAGATGTAAGGATAAGAAGAATACTTATTGTAGTAATATGACAAACATGTGAGTAGACATCAAATAAATCTACCACATTTTTCTCAGTCAATCTGTTAGCTACTAAAAAGCATTAAAATTGCTACTGAACAATCAAAATTAAGTTTCTTCTACAAAAACCCCACTTACTTACTATAGTTTTAGTCCCTTTCGGCAGATCAACTAAATGAAAGTATTATTGTATGACACAGAATCATCTCATTGTCTACTAAAGACTCTTCTTAGCTCATTTGTCATTCAAGTTTTCAGGTGTCAGTAAGGCTGGTTCTTGATTCCAACTGTGAATCATTGAACATGTCTGTAGGACTAGATTATTTCATACATTTATCTTTGATGAACATATCTTCAAAGAATTTTGCAAATCTAGATTCTTCTAACACAAATTAGATAGATCCAACATCTGTCCACAGAGCTACATTCTGTACTTTCTAAGCACACAAATATTTGTTGTAGGTCCTACTTTAGGCCTTCTAGGATCATGTACTCTAACAAATGTATCACAACACAAATTTTCACTTTAACAAAATTATTTGTATTTTCATACCATGATTTACAAGGTGTATTCAATTTAGAGTGTAGTAACACATTAGAGATATGATTAACAATACAACATCACTCATAATTACACACGACAAACAACAGTCAATAATATAGAATTCAACATTTCACTAAGTGTTTGATTCTAACTTTTATCAATACCGTTTGACTGTTGTAAGTAGAGTGCTCTAGAGATTATGCCCAATGCAAACTTCTCTAAAGTTGTTAAAACATATTCACCACCTCTATTAAATCTGAACCCTTGATTTTTAGCATTTAACTATGATTTTTAATTCATTAAGAATAACAAGTGCTTCATTCTTCATATATATGACAGACATATGTTAATCATCTACAAAAACGATTAAATACTTCTGACCAACAATCGTCTCATTTAGTCACAAAGCTACTGAGATCACAAATATCAGAATGTATTGACTCAAGAAGTTGTGTGCTCCTAGAGACCATACTAAATGATTTTCTAGTGATCATAATCTGAGCACAACTTTCATATTTGTCATATTTTAATGGAGTATCATTGAGTAGAGTTATGAGTTTTAATAAGAACAAACAATTTAATATATAGTTCTCAAATCTTAGCCAATTATGCTGTGTTCAAGAACACAATTAGAACTATTATTATTAATTGTCTCATTTGTTAAACTCAACTTATACATACGATTGACAATATATGCACTTTATAAGAGTTAATACAAAATTACTCTATCACATTTTTCAAAAATTATTTGCTTTCTCTAATGGTTCTAACAATGTCCACTAGCTCAAACACATTGAGCAAAGAGTTCTTTCATTTACTCGTTCTTCATCATCTTCATAACGCTAAATGAGATAATGACTAACATATTATAATTCAACTTTGCACACACAGTACAATGAACGAGAGGGAACACAATGTAACTAGTAGAGTCATATTCTACATTAAGAGATGCTCTCTCCTAAGTTACAGACATTTGTTATACATCTTATACAATTTTTATTTTATTTCTAAAATTTTAGAGAAGCAAATATGTAATCTCACACAAACTGCAAACAATGGATTTGTCAAAATATCTGTACACATAGTATGATAAAACACTTAACAATCCTAAACATGCTAGTTTTCCAAAGCGAGAATAACTATGATCTAAAACTTTCAATCATATAATCAAACGCACAAAACGTTAACACATTCATCACATGAAAGTACTAAGCAAGATTAGAGTAGATCATACCGACACTTCAAGTTAGAAGTGTTTTTCCAAATTCGATGGAGAAGCCTGCGTAGTGCAAACTTATCATACCATGATGCAAATCCATCGTCTCCAACATACACAATTTGTAGGTAACATTAAAGTTCCTACATTCATCAAATTGTTAAAGATTAGCCAATTAAACAAATTATTAGCACAATCTAATTCTAGCAACAATTTAATTTGAGATCCGAATTTTATAGTCAACATACAGTTTAACTTATCAAAATAGATATTGTGTTTTAGCACATAGCCAAAACAACTATTCAACTTGTATTTAATTTAAACAAGTGATTAATACAGTCTTGAACTTAACCACTTAGCATCATAGTAATTCTATAATTCAAAACATAATTTTAGAACGAGTGTTTTGAACTTCCAGCACATAGCAAAATATTTAACAGGAATTTAATACGAGGGAATTAAAGAACTTATCTTTCACTGTCTCTTTCCCTTCAATTGATTAGACTCATATCTGTTGGGAACAAATCCAAACAACAAAGCATTCTGCGCCAAAGAGATCCAGCATCGAACACCTTCTGTGTGTCTTAACAGATCAGCATCAATGACAGCATCCCAATCAGTTTTCCCATCATCCTTGTCAAAATGCTTCAAATCCCAAGTTCCCCCAATCCACCTTGGATCTTTGAAAGCAGGAATTAAGGCCGCCTCTGCCTTTACAGCAGCAGCAACCCCATTACTATCCAACCCTTCTTCTTCTTCTTCAACCTTCTCTACAACAACAACAGAACCCACAACCCCAGATCTATTATCAGAGGACTTAGTGATGAACAAGAAAGAAGAAGGGGTGGTCTTTTTGAGTAGTAGAGTGAGCTGGGGTTTGAAAGAGAGAGTTGGTATTGGTGGGATTCGTGGGTCGTTCTTCGACCTCGCGACACATCGGCGAGCGACGGATCAGCGAGCGACGGCTTCGACTTCGCGCTCGAGTCGACCACGATGGCGTCGATTATACACGGCGACAGCAGCGACGCAATCGAACAGGGAGGTCTTCGACTTCGACGACGCGATCGAAACAGGGAAAGAAGCGAGAGACGGAGATAGGGTTCCGACGTCGATTGGTTCGTTTCCGACGAGATCTGGCAGCTCGATTCCGACGGGATTCAACAACCACTAGTATCCCTCTTAATTAATCTCACAAATAGATTAATAATATCTCAAGATTGTTAGTTTTGTGAGAAATTAACAATTGGGAAATTAGGGTTTATCTCTAGATCTAAGTTGCTTGAGATATTCACCCTAGGTATCAAGATTGGAATACCTAGACTGCTATCACAAGCCAGTATTTATAGCTAAATACTGGTTTGGATATCGGGTTATAAGCCCACAGACCCGCGTTCCAATATCCAATCAATTGTACGTTCATTACACGTGTTACACATATGCACGTGCTATATTTATATAGAGAGAATATACCAATATATCCAACAATAACTAGTTTAGTCTACATAGTGTTTAAATGAAAATGTACAAATTTGAGGTGTTATTTTGGGGGTTGATGCAACTGGGTTAGATAAATAATCACCTCTCTTATCCTATAGCAAGAAAAAGATGCAAACTAATACAGAGGTAACATCCATCAAACCAAGTTAAGGTTACTAAACTTACCGGAGTTGGAGAATATCCGCCGTACTTCGCGGGAGTTTGAATAGTTTATCGGAGTTCAGAGGATGGTGGTGACAATGGGTCTCCATCGAATTGCTTCTAATTCCCTTTTTTGGTTCAGGATGGAGAAAAAAGGGAAAGGAAGTAGAGGAGGAAGAGGATGGAAAATTTTGCCGTACTAGGCTACTTTTTGATAGTATTTGCATTTTTAGGCCAAGTCCCCAACTATTAGCATTGGTGGGCTAGCCTCTGCCACGTCAGCAACGGCCGCTATTGGGAATAGCGGCCTCTTCATAGATAGGAATTTTGTGCCCCCACACTTGGCTGTGTACGAAGGGGATTAAGGCTGAAGGGTTAATGAAGTGGTCGCTAGTGCCACTAGCGACCTCTTCTAACTGAGGTCGCTAGTGGCAATCGCGACCTCAGGTGGGCCCCCGAACGCTTCTAACTTACGACTACCCCACTTTTTCCTTATTTCTTTTATTGGATCTATCTCTTCTTCTCCCCTTCTTCCCCAATAGCGGCCCATCGCATCTCCCCAAAACCCTAAACCCTAAACCGTAATTTCTCTCCCAAAAATCAATTAATCCAAGTCTCCTTCTTCCCCACCCGATCTCCCTCCTCACAGATCGTCTAATTGCCAAATCTCCGCCATTCGTAAAGAATTTGGAAATCTCCATTTCAACTCCAAACTCCAAACCCTAACGAGGTATGCCTAGTATAGTATTTTGATGCTTGATTGTTGGTGTTGATTTCAATTTTTTTGCACTTGTTGTTAATAATGTAACCCAAATAGGTTGTTTGTTTATTGAGATATTTTTGAGGAATTGGATATCTTTTGAGGAATAAGAAGTGTTGGATAGTAAGTTAGGAAAATTTGTGTTGTGTTCGTAGTAGCAATTCATGGAATTAATTTATGCTTAAAAGAAGAATTGAAGAGCATACAGGATAAAATTCCGGAATTAGTTTGATATCAATGTCAATATCCATGCTCAAGTGTTGTGGTATTTATTAGTTTTGATTCTGCACTTGGGAATAAGAACTGTTTTGTTCATATTTTAAGAGAAGTGTGCAAATCAATATGTATTGAAACAGATCCATATCTTATAAATACGTGTCTGTGAATTTATGAGTAAGAAATCTTATACATAGAGTATGAAACATTTTACTCATTTAATCACACCTCAAATTTGATTAGTTAGTAAAAGATGACCTTATTTATGCCATGCATTATAATTGTTTTGAAATTAACTTTTTCTGTCGAACTAAAGTGAATAAAAATTTAGAGAGAACATAATGAAACAAAAACATAGAACACACAGTATAGAACCATCATAATCAAATTTAGTTCTTTGTGTTAAGTGAGTACCTATCATACTTACTTGTTTGCTTATACTTTGATAGGTGATCTACTCAAATATGGTCAGAACGATGGGAGCGGGATCAAGGAGTGCTAGGCCTGGGGTATGAACTATTATTTTGTAATGTTTAAATAGTATATGCCAACATATGGAGTGTTCACTAAACATAGTATATTTTATCCTCAGGGTGACCAAGGCAATGTCCCGTCTACGTCTGCACCGTCCGGTGAAGCTAGTTCTTCTCATGCTGCACTTGTAGGACAAGGCCCTCATGACCCGACGTTGTTGACGTTGCAGCGGACACATCGATCCCAACGGGTGTAGGACGGTACATCCCGAGAGTGTAGTTTCCGCACGCATGAGACATTGCCTATGCATCCACTGACACACCAACTCCTTGTTCAGGCCGGCTTCTATGGTTTAGGTCTAATAGAAAAAACCAAGCTCGACAGACAACTACTCACAGCCTTACTCGAGCGATGGAGGCCGGAAACACATACGTTTCATCTTGGCGTTGGAGAGATGACCGTCACACTTCAGGATATCGCGGTTATATCTGGACTACCAGTTGATGGATTCGCGGTCACGGGAACAATGGCTTTCAACAAGGAACAACTTGTGGAGGACTTCCTTGGTCGGGTGCCGGATGATAACACATTTGATGGGGTCTCAATGCGACTAAGTTGGTTGAAGAGAACATTTAAAAATTTCCTAACCAACGATTCCAGTGAATATGATATTGAATGCTACACTAGGGCTTACCTGATGACAGTATTCGGAGGTGTTCTCTTTCCCAACTCCACGGGTGACGTTGTACCTATAATGTATTTGCCGCTTATTGGTGATTTGACGAGAGTTCGGCAATACAGCTGGGGTAGTGCAGCGCTAGCATCCTTATACAAAAGTCTTTGTAGCGAGGCATTGATGGCGAAAGAGATGACTGGTCTGATGCTGCTGAGATCTGGTGTTGGGAACACTTACACCTAGGCAGACCTCGCATCACCCGGCAATCAGGTGGGTGGATGAGGGACGCAGCGAATGCCGACATGCTGCCTCCCATCGCAGTATATTGGTCCGGTGGGCATACGTGGAGAGATAACCCACGTGGGGTGGTAACCTACTATAGAGATGAGCTGGATATGTTGAGAGAGGAGTTTGTTGTTTGGGAACCATACTCCAACAACCGATTGGAAAGGTTGCCTCCCATCTGCACCGAACATAGCAATCTTTGGTTGACTAGATCACCGCTTATCAATTTCAGTATTGTGGAGATGTACTTCCCCGACCGTGTGCTTCGTCAATTTGGACTACAACAAGACATCCCCCCACCGCGGTCATACGACACTCTCCTGCACAAAGTGAAAGGGGTTGGTCGTGTCCCCGACCATGATTGGGCTTCACATCATCAAGTTCATATGAACTCTTGGAATGAGCAGAGGCATGCTACTGTTATAACGGGTATTCCACCATATGACGGATCACTCCAAGCTGCGTACCTATCTTGGTATCAACGGATCACCCATTTGTATGTGGCGCCCTGTACTTCAATGCCCACCGGTGTCCAATTGCCTATACCAAGTGCCGAGGCCGAACCCGCATCCGCCCATTCCTCTTTGCAAGCCACGTACCAGCCGAAGGCCTCTTCGAGTCGAAAAATAGTATGATAGATCGTTTATCTTCTTCTTGATTCACATAATTTTGTTGTTTGTCAAGTTTGCTTATTTAGTACTTGTTTAATTTAATAGTTCATAGTAGATTATTAATCTTTGTTGTAAATATGACTCTCGACCTCTTCTCTGTAAATATGACTCAATTTGCGTCTCTACTGTGGCCGCGAGTGCCGCTAATAACACTCGCGGCCACAGTAGAGACCCAAATTGAGACATCTTCACAGAGAAGAGGTTGCTCTCGACCTCTTCTCTGTAAATATGACCCAAATTGGGTCTGTACTGTGGCCGCGAGTGCCATTAGCGACCGCAGTTAACTGAGGTCGCTAATGGCACTCGCGGCCACAGTAGAGACCCAAATTGAGTCATCTTCACAGAGAAGAGGTTGCTCTCGACCTCTTCTCTGTAAATATGACTCAATTTGCGTCTCTACTGTTGCCGCGAGTGCCATTAGCGACCTCAGTTAACTGAGGTCGCTAATAACACTCGCGGCCACAGAGAGACCCAAATTGAGTCATCTTCATAGAGAAGAGGTTGCTCTCGACCTCTTCTCTGTAAATATGACTCAATTTGCATCTCTACTGTGGCCGCGAGTGCCATTAGCGACCACAGCTAACTGAGGTCACTAATGGCACTCGCGGCCACAGTAGAGACCCACTTTGAGTCATCTTCACGGAGAAGAGGTTGCTCTCGACCTCTTCTCTGTAAATATGACTCAATTTGAGTCTCTACTGTGGCCGCGAGTGCCAATAGCGACCACAGTTAACTGTGGTCGCTATTGGCACTCGCGGCCACAGTAGAGACCCAATTTGAGTCATCTTCACAGACAATAGGTCGAGAGCTACAGCATAATCGCTGATGCCATTTGCGACCTATATTAGTTGTGGTCGCGATTGGCAATAGCGACCACAGTATAAACATAATTAGCCTATAGCCCACAGTAGTTCATCACTTCCTCAATACAAATTTTGTAATTCATTTGCTACAATTCAACACCACATTTAAGATAATCATCTCGCAACAATGAGAGTCTACCCAACATTTCAACACCACATAAACATTTAAATCAGAAATGTAAACATACCACAACCAAATATGGATCTTAGACAACGAAACATACCATTGGGATACACAAAACCATTGAAAACTATATATTACAAGCATTCTATATAACTAGGTCAGCGGCTTATAATTTATATGATTGGAGAAACTTCAAAATATATATGATTGGAGAAAATCAGTCGACTACCAAAATCTGTACATCTACAATCGACTACCAAAAACTGTGCATCATAATTCAACTATCTGTAGTGCTCCATAGAACCTTGCGCAAGACCACCCCTTGCAGCCCCTCCTCTTCCGTGTCTACTGGTTGTGTTCAATATTTCATCCTGCATTGCAACCAAATATGAATAATTTAAATGTACAATTAATTAACAATTCAAACAACATTACATGTTGGTTAATATGATAAAATGCTACAAATTATATTCGATAATACCTGCGACGTACGAGTCCCACCAGAGATTTTTCTCTTCGTACATCGGCGCTTATTATGTCCTGTTTGTTTGCATTCAGAACAGGTTATCCTTGTAGCAACTCCGTCTGTAACATCCATGTCATTCCGAATCCGCGTGGATCTAGGTCTACCTTTCCGACATCTTCTGAGTGTGTCATCCGCTTTCAGTGTTGGTCCCAATTGCTCAGGCCAGTAAGCTTCATCTTGGATTGGATTGAAAGTTGGTTGCCAAGTGCAAAATAAGCAATCGGTAGAATAGAAAGGGTCAACATAAGGCCGGTAATCCAAAGCCCTGGATGCACAAGCAGCTAACACATGAGAACAAGGCAAATGGTAAAGCTGGAATTTATGACAGGTACAAGTACGGGCTCCTAAGTCGACCGTATGCAGGTTCCCACCCTTTTGTCGATTTCTTTCAAATCTAATACCTGTTTTAACTTGAAATACACCGGGGCTATGATGGAACATTATAGCTTCGTGTGAGTTAGCTCTCTCTCGGCGTTTATCAAGCAGAGCTTCAACATGTGGAGACCACTCTTTCCCATCAATTATCATTTTCTGTGCGGCCTGACGACGTTCAGTGAAGTAACTATTAAGACGATAGAATATCATCTCAACAATAGCTGTAACGGGCAAGCTCCGTACCCCCTTCAACACAGAATTAAAACATTCACTACTATTTGTGGTCCGATATTGTTCTAACCCTTGGTGCCATTTTACATTTAACATCATATATGGTTTTGTTTGATCTGACCGTAACATACTCTCGATGTTCCTTGATGTTGAAAATTTTCACTGCATTTACCACGGCATCTTTGCTTGTGAATTTCTGGCCAATATACAAGTCACGTTGGTCAGATGATGTGGATGACTCTTCCCCAAAGTGGTATACTCTAGCAATATTACCCAATTCAACCTGCCCAATATCATGAACAGTTGATGAAACCAATTGGATCATTGGGACTACGTGTTCCACATTTGGTTGCAAATCATTAACTACGTTAGCTACATTAACGTGAGGATTCGCATCATGGACGTCCACATTTTCTTCTTCTTCATCTTCACCGTCCACTATATCTTCAACCTCTTCTTCATGTTCTTCATCTTCTATGAGGTCATTGTTAACCAAAGCATGCTCGAAGGTTTCAATAATATTCTCATTTTCAACGAGATTGCGTATAAAATTGGAAGGAATTGGGATTTCATCTTCTGCAAGACTATATGTACTTTGAGTTGTCAACATTTCACCATGTGGAGGAGACAAACTGACAGTCAAATGTATCGGATCATTAAGATTCATTTGAGAGGTCTGTACTTCGGCTATTGGAGTTGAAACATGACCAACATCTGCACTACGTGTGTGAATCTTGGCTTGCTCTATATATAATTCCATTGCAGACCAACTACTATATGGATCAAGCGACCTAGATATCATTGCAACTAATGAGTCATCATCAACTATAGGTACTGACATAAAAATAGGGCCTCATTTGCCTCTTCCAGCTGCATACCTAGCTTTAATATGAACACTCCATTCACTCTTATCCCATTTAGTTACTTCGTATACCTTGTCTACCAATTCTTGCATTTTTATATCCCGATTGGCCCAAACTATCACCGGTTGTACACCTTTATAGCAAAATCCTACAATTCGGTCTTCAACTATTTCCCCCCCATAATACAACCAAATTGGAATTTTATAGTCCATACCTATACATTAGTACACAAATTTGGATTCAATATACAATCGTGTACAAAAATATTTAAGACCAAACTAAACAAATATGAAGCAAGGCATTTAGCCATTTCATATAAATATGTGTCTGTGCGTGTGTGTGCACGTGTGTGTGTGTCTGTGTGTCTGTGTGTTTGTGCGTGTGTGCGTGTGTGCGTGTGTTATATTCATAATATCATGGTGAAAGTGAACACACTTGTTATGCGCATCACCCTTACATAGTCACATGCACAAGCTAACTTCATACTAGAGACACAAATAGCCAAAGATGATAATCTTGAAAGGAGAGAAATATATATAAGTATGTGGCTATGCACAAGATATCTCCTAGCACTTCGTCTGCTCACACAATTGTGAAGTGTTTTTCACAAAAACAGTAGAATCCATCTCCAACATTACATCCTTATTTCAATTGTGCATGTTACTATGTATCATCATTTATATTCATTTCAAGCTTGATGCAATTCATCTTTATTTCAAATGTGACGTGTCTACTTGTAACCCTAATACATTCAAAACTAAGTATTCCTCAATATGTATCCAATTCCTCAATATATTCTCCATCAAGGAACAATCAATTTGGGTCACATTAGTAACAACAAGTGCAAAAAAATGTAACCAACACCAACAATAAAACATCAAAATACTATACTATGGATACCTCGAATAGTCTTTGGGGGTTGGATATGAAATGGGGATTTCAAAAAGCCGTCGTGGGGAGAGTGATTTGGATGAAGACGAAGTGTGAGGAGAGAGGTTGGGTGGAGAAAATTATAACTTGGAATAATGGGGATTTGGGTGAGAACTAAGGGAGTTAGGGTTTTGGGTGAGAAATGAGGGAGTTAGGGTTTTGAGTGAGAAATAAGGGAGCTAGGGTTTCGGGAAATCGCCAGTTATTTGGGGAAGAGGGATCCAATAAAAGAAATAAGGAAAAAGTGGGGTAGTCGTAAGTTAGAAGCATTCGGGGTCCCACCTGAGGTCGCGATTGCCACTAGCGACCTCAGTTAGAAGAGGTCGCTAGTGGCACTAGCAACCACTTCATTAACCCTTCAGCCTTAATCCCCTTCGTACACAGCCAAGTGTGGGGGCACAAAATTCCTATCTATGAAGAGGCCGCTATTCCCAATAGCGGCCGTTGCTGACGTAGCAGAGGCTAGCCCACCAACGCTAATAGTTGGGGACTTGGCCTAAAAACGCAAATACTATCAAAAAGTGGCCTAGTACGGCAAAATTTTCAAGAGGATGAGATATAATGTGGGTTTGGGTCGGGTTTCGGCCCAAGCAGACAAGCCCAATCCAAAACATCATTCTCTTATAATTATCTTGTTGAGCAAATAAATAGCAAAAATTAAAAAAAAAATAAAAAAAATATTTAGCCCTCAATATTGTGGTCATATTACTTTTAATATGTTTGCTTTGCGGATTTGAGAATTCCCAAGAATGTGAGAGTGAGAATGAAAATATAATATTGCATTACTCCTTTTGGTATAATACATTGCATTACCGATAATATTCTATTATTGTATTTTTTTTCTCATTCTATTTTTTGAATTATTTTATTGTTTGTCATAAAAATCCTATGGAAATCCTTAAATCCCATCATTTTCGAGGGGGGATGAAAATTCGGCCGGCCATCCCCATAATGTCAACAAATCTAGCAGGCATCCCCACCACGTACGGGTCTATAGACCAACGTTAACGGGTTCTCCCGACCCCCCCTCAGTATCACGATCTGGTTTTCGCGATCGGATTATGGTGGGTTCCTAATTCGGATCTCTTAAATTAGTATACTGTATATGCATACGATTTCCTTCATCTCTTCAAAATGAACATATTTATTCATTAAAACATGAACTTCTTTTCAAACTATCCTTGATTAGTCTTAGAATTTAATTATATTATTACTCTTTTTAATTAACAACATATGTACATATTAGTTTTCTCTCGGTCTCTAAATTTACATGTGCACACACACATATTTATGTATATTACTCAAATGAGATATCCAACTCATCATACTCCCTTGCACCATGTACCACTCAAGAAAATGAATTGTGATCTCGTACCTGTGTCACAAACCAAAATATACTGCGAATTTGGTAATACCATTGTAGACCCGAGGATCAAATCAATTTCAACTTTCAGAGATGATGACATTAGCAGCACAATATTGTATCATAGGTACCTTTCACTCGAAGACTTATGATGACGAGAAGGTCGATATTGGTCCTACCTTGGACTGACACTCACCCACCAGTGTTGTTGAAGGGGCATTTCTCTTTCCGTACCATGATTCAAATTTTGTTATGTTTTTTTTTCCCATTTTCCTGACTCTCCAAGGGTTGTTGGTAGGGGTGGGCATCGGTGGGTATCCGAACTAATATGGACCATCCACTACTGATCCAAAGAAGATCGGTTTTTTAATTTTCTCATCCGCAACCAATCCGAACCTTAATTGGATCGATTTCCATCCAAGCTGATTAAGCTCGGTTTGGATTAGATTGGATGGTCGGTTTGGCATGCTACTTTTCACCTTCAACATCATTCATAAGTTTGTTGAAATTTAAAAGATCAACTTCAATCAAACTTAAGAAATAACATGCTATTTGTTATTCAGAAATTAACTTAAAATGAAGATTCATAAAACCACAAGTTGTTAATGAATTTTGCACTAATTGTTTGAGATGATGACGTTTAAATGAGTGAGATAAACTGCTTTTTCACTTGCATACTTCTGTAATCTTAGTTTATTGTCATAAAAGAAACATCAATAACCATAACTAACTGAATTTCAAGTGCAATAAAAAAGGAATTAGAAAATAATTTCTACTTGACTTGATTAAAGTAACTACTAAATGTTACATCAACTTTATGATTCTATTAAGTTGGGTCACACTGTAAATCAAGCATTGCTCAACAACATAACACAGGATTATGGAGAACCAAAATATAGGTAGAACAACTGCTCGGTTTGTATTAAAGAAATTAAAAAAGACTATTTGTATCTCAAGGAAAATGAGAAATGACTATTTGTATATTCAAGAAATTAAAGGAGAACTCTATTTTTTATGGACTTATGCATAGAGATATGGTCGGTTCGGTTTCATCGGTTATTTGAAAGCCTCATCCAACAACCGAGCCGGTCTAATTGGTTATTGAAGATCAAGAACCGGTCCAATCCAAACCCCCAATTGGTTCGGTTAAAAACCGGTTGGTTCGGGTTGGATTGGTTCGGATTGGTCGGTTCGGATAATAGTTGTCCACCCCTAGTTGTTGGGAGTTAAACTAGTTTATTTCCTACATTGTTCTTTTTTTTGCATTATTGTTATATTGTTTTGATGTACTCTCTCCGAATTCTATTGGGTTGTTTCGTTATTTCTCATTAATGAAATATGATAGTTAAACTCCGCATTTTCTTTTTAAAAATTAAAATAAAAAATCAACTCCACCCTTTCATTGCACCCTTCGATTGGAATGTGACAAGAAAATAAAAGAGGACGGGGGAGAAGCATTGTAATACCCTAAACTTTCATTTTAATAAAAATATTGATTTTCACGTGTTGTGCACGGGGAAATTTCATATGTATATTATTTATTTATTTTATACACAATTTTTTTTGGTAGTATGAACAATTATTTTTCCTTTCCTTTATTTTTATAAAAGCCTATTTCTAAAGCCTAAAACACTATTTTATTTGTTGAGCCCACTTTAATAATTCTTTATTAATTTATTATCTTGGCCCACAAGCCTAAGCCCACTAATTGCAAAGCCCACAAATTTAATCAATCAACTAAATGGTCCACTTGTCATGTAGACACAAATTGTGAACATTTTAATTAATTAAAAGTGTACAAACATCAAATAGGGGGTACTAGGAGGCACGTGCATGCACGTAGTGTGCAATGCACACTAGTTTGAGGCCGAGTATGCATGGAGAAGGTGGGAGAGTGTGTGTATGTGCATGGGTGGTTACTTTGTGCATGGGTGATTGCTACAACTTCCCCTCCTATCCTAGCCATTCATCCTATAACCATCCATTGAATCCTAGACCTCCAATCTACCCTAGAATTAGTATAAATACCCCCCTATCTACTTGTATTCTACATTAAGCAACTATTGAAAGAAGAAATTATATAGGAGATATATAGTGTGTGTGAGTGTATGTGTGTAACCATTGGAGGTCGGCCATCATACACCCTTGGAGCTCTCGGTTTTGGGCAAGGAAGCAAGAAGGAGGTTCGTTGCATCGCAATCTCGAAGGAGAAGGCACTCTCTCGCATTCTAGGGGACTCTACAAAATTTCTTATTGGTTTTTCTTCAAAAATGTGGGTGTTTCTCATGACTTCTAAAGTAGAAATCATGTTTAAAATAATTGAATTTGTTATTAAAAAGTAATTAGTTGAGATGAAATACATGTTGCCTATTTAGAGTAGAAATTGATAAACTAGTAAATGTGTGTTATTGTGATGGTTACATTCATTTAATATAAGTGAAAGTATATGTTCTCATTGTTTATAACATTAGAATGCATGCTAATTATGCTTTAATTGTAATTATGTGAAATCCACTAGTAAGAAGTTAGAATCATGTTTATTGATTAAAGTGCTAAAGTAGAATGGTGTGTTAAAGATGAATTGATAGAATAATTTACTAAGAAATGATTGCTAATAGATGTAATGAAATTCCCCATTGCTATATATGCCATGTGAAAATTAAAATAAATGGAAAGAATGTATTTTTGGCAAACAAATAATCGAATGCTTCATGTGTAGACTAATCAATAAAAATGGAGGTTTTATTCACTTATAAAGATGATTTTTGTGCTCTAAAAATATCATGATTGTTAATGAGTAAGAAAACATCATTGTGATGATTTTTGTGTGTGAAAAACTATCTTTAATTTTGGAGAAGTATGTATTAGTTCGCGAATGTCGAATTAGTGTTCATAAAATACAAATTGAGGCTAAATACATGTTGTAAAGAGTTAGAAAATACTTTTAAAAATACTGGTTATTGTTAAATTAAATATAGTTTCATTCTGGACTTTTTTCATTTTCAAAAGAGGAGAAAAAGAGACAATTTCGTTTTGAGAAATTTTGAATTGTAGTTTGAACAGAGAATAAGATCAAAACCAATTTTTAATACTTTCTAATCGAATTGGCCACTTAGACCAACTGGTCGGAAGAGGCTTGGGTCGCTACAGGGGTCGGAGGTCTCGGGTTCGAACTTTATAAGAAATATTTATACAGCTTTTGATAAAGTGTGAATAAGAGATTGGGGTTTTGCAAGAAAGGACTTTTTTGGAAACTAAATTGTCCTTTTAATAAAAGAAAAATAAATGGGAATTTTTGTGTTATAAAAGATGAATTTTTGGAAGTTGTGACTAGTGTGATTAAATGGAATTTTAAAAATGTGTTTGTAGTAAGATTTTTGAAATGCGAGTAATAGATTTGTGAAATACATAAATTTTTGGTGACTATTAATTGAAATTTATTCTTACACATAAGCTACACGTGAAATTGAGTTATTGATCATAATGAGTTATGAATACATGAATGCTATGCTTGTGAAATATGAGTTGTAATTAATCATTAAAAGATCTTATGAGTATGGCATTGAAATTATGAGTTGAAATTGAGAATTAGGGTATAACCAAGCCTTATACCGGCAATGAAAGAATTGTGAAATGATATTTGAAATGAGAAGACCAAGGTCGGGTCATGTGAAGTAAATGAATAAGACCGGTAAGTATTCACAGGATGTCCCATGATGAGTCATGATAGGGCGTGGATACTGCTCCAGAGTACCGTCCCGGTAGCAACGCTAATGGGGTGTTTGACGACTGCCGGTGGTGTCATGTCTATGGTAGGAGCTGAATTACCACAGGATGCCTACATGATGAGCCATGTGACAGTGCGTTGGGATTCTCTCCAGGGCGCATAGATATGAGTTTATAGGTCAGAAAACATCTAGGATACTTACCTTAGTTACAGTAGTAGATTAAGTCATGGCGAGGGATTGAACTCTACAAGATGAAGAACGGCTAAGGGCTTGCCTTCGGACCTATGTAGTATGGGCTGCATAGACTCTGAACAAGTGCGCATTAGTGTCATATATTATAAATAATTGCATTAAGGACTAAGTGCACATTCACAACACGACATCAATAGGATAGTCCCTTTAGCTTTGATTGTGACAAGTTTGTGGTTTGTTAAGAAATGAGAATCGTTATACTGAATCCGGCATAGAGAGGATGGCCGTGTATAATATTTCGTCAGTTGAATGAACTGACGCGCCCACAGTTTTATATACAGGGTAAAGATGATTGACACAATTGAAGTATGCATACTGCTCAAGATTAATTTAAATGTTGTTCATTATAATTTATTGTAAAATTGCTTCCGTTGTGATAATGTAAAAGTGTAATGTAACTCTGATGAAAGAAAAGTTTTTATTTCCTTGTAAAATTGTACGAAAGAAGTGTAAAAATCCTGTGGAACTCGAATTCAGTTGTATTTTGGAATTCGGGGTGTTACAAGCGCAATAGACCCTCCCCCCCCCCCCCTCAGTATGATTTGTTGAATGGATAAGAGAAGGAGACATCACTCAGATCTGGGAGGTAAAGGAGAGATTAGGGTTTGACGGAAGAGAGGAAGAAGAGAGGCCAAAACTAACATTTTTTTTTTCATTTTTGGGCTCAGAGATGGCAAACGTGTTAGGGTTTCTGTCTTTCATACTAGGTTCGATGTGAAGAGAAATGGGTGAAGCGAGAAGTGGTTTAAAGCAATGATTGGAAGAGAAAGAATTGCTATTTCTAGGCTGTTGAGAGGAGGACAATAGACTACCATGTTTAGCAGTCGACCACAACTAATAGACTTGCTCTTCAGTTGCCTCAGCTAGCACTTGACTGCTACTTTTAGCAGCTGACTGCAAGTGGGCGACGACAATATTTGGGCCAAATCTTTTGGGGATTTGATTGAGTCTAGTTTGTGCTACAAGTAATATCATACGACTCCTATTGCGTGACTTTCTCTTTAGGGTATGATGGAAGAGAGGGAGAAGAGAGACCAGAACTAACATTTTTTTTTTAAATTTTGGGCTCAAAGATGGCAAACGTGTTAGGGTTTATGTCTTTCATACTAGGTTCGATGTGAAGAGAAATGGACGAAGCGAGAAGATGTTTAAAGCGATTATTGGAAGCGAAAGAATTGTTGTTTCTGGGCTGTCGAGAGGAGGACAGTCGACTACAATGTTTACCAGTCGACCGCTACTAACAGACTCGCTCTTCAGTTTGCCTCAGCTGCATAGCACTTGACTGCTCCTTTTAGCAGCCGACTGCAAGTGGGCGATGACAATATTTTGGCCGAATATTTTGGGGATTTGATTAAGTCCATTTTGTGCTCCAAGTAATATCATATGGTTCCTATTATGTGGCTTTCTCTTCAAGGTATATCTAACTGTGAAGGACAAAGAATACAACCTAAAAAAATTTGTAGACTTCTATAAATCATTGTAATGGCCTCCATGAGAGGTACTGTTTCTTCTGAGAGTTTTGCATTGTAAACAATAGAGTATCTTCTAGTGAGGTTTGAGAGATAGATATGTTCTTGGTAAGAGTATTGTAGTTCTTGTATCTTCTCTAGTTAAATTAATATCTTGGTTATTTCTCCCCATATTAGCTTCGCTGAACCGAGACAAATTTGCGTGCTTTTTTGTTTGGTGTGGTCTACGTGCTTGGTTGATCCTTGTGATAGGTTGTTTCATATGTCTTGCGCCTATATCTTTCGCTACGCCGAATTTCAGACTCTACAAAGTGGTATCAAAGCAAAGGTTGCTCGAGTTTCTTAGTAAAGATGATAGATCATAGTTTTTCGAAGATCAAGCAATTCAATAGTAAGATCAACTTTAATCTCTGGAAGGTGGACATGTACGACGTAATTGTTCAAAAGGGCTTCCATATTGCCCTAGAAGATGTAACCCACATTCCCGCAAATAAGTATTTTCCGTGTATTTTCTATAATTTGGTTTTTATAAAATTACTAGATTTGCCCGTGGACACATGCCTACGACACGTTTTTGGAACGATACAACACACAAAAATCCCTCTAAACAGTAAAACAATAATTATGTAGTTCAAGTTTGTATAGTATGACAATAATTAGGTGTAAATAAAAGTCCATGTTTCTATTAGTATATGTTGAAAAATAATTATAAATGAGGGTGTAAAATCCAACTTCTTAGAACTTTAAGGGTGGAAAATGATGAAATTTAACTGTTGAAGAGATATTTGTTATTTTCAATATAACATGTGCAATAAAAAATCATAAAAATTCTGAAAATTTTACAAACCTGAAATCTTAAAATCTAAATTTCTAAGTTAAGAAAGAATGGGTGGGAAAGAGAGTGAGAGAGAAAAAGAGATAAATATGAAAAAGTGGAGAGAAGAGAGAGATAGTAATAAAGTAATGAGTTTTTTAGTTTTGGGGGGGAAATTTTAGTTTTGGGTTTGAAATTTTAGGCGGGAAAATATGTTTTGAGAGAATCAATCTAGGCCATTGATTTTAGGGGAGATTGAATGAGAGTCACTTGATAGCTTTCTTTATAATTTATTATATAGATTTTGTGATAAATTCGTTTCGGATCATGTATTAAAGTATTATCTAATCAATAATTTTATTCATTTCGAATAACGGGGTATTTTGATAGTATTTTCTATATCTTATTGACCGACTATTTATATTTAAGCCTAAATCAAATATATTATTATTATTAGATTATTTTAATGAGTTCGTCAAACCCGAATACTATTTTGTTATGTAATTTTATTATGATTATTAATTGTTATTTCTGATTATTTAATTTATTTTTCATTTGCCGAATTATTTCATTTTCGTATTTAATCTGATTTTTACTGGCGAATTCCAATCTATTGTCAAGCCTAATTTATATTCTATTCATTGTATTATTTATTTATTTAATTGGAATTAAATTTTCATTCATGAACTATTTTCTCTTTTTGTTGGGCTATCTATCATGTGAATTTCATCTTATTGGATTGTGGGTATTTTATTTGAACCCTATTGTCTTCAAACCCCTCTCTTATTGAACCCTAAAACCCAATTTCATTTCTTCTTAACCCAATCCATTATTATTGGACCCTATTTCACCAACCCAGTACCCTAATTATACCCTATAAATACAACTCTACTACAAACCTTAAAAATTGCCCATTATTGAAACCCTAGCCGTATATTCTCTCTCCTATTCTCTTTCCTCTCTGTTTCCCTCTCCCCGTCATTGTTTTCCAGCCCAAACTTAGAACCCACTTCCTGTGCTTCCTTCTCTGGCCAATTCCGTCGACCTCTGACGACCTCCTCCCTACCAGTCGTCGTGCCACCCTCCGGCGACCCTGTCCTCGATGCCCAGCACACCGGAACCCCGCATCGTCCTCCCTTTTCTGTCCTCAACACTAACATCACAAACCCCCAACTGACTCCCCTTGCTCCTATTTTCGATCGACGGTGCGCCACCCCGACGCTGCCCTGTGTCGCCACCGTCGACGCCTCCCCCTCCCCTCGCCAACCACCGTTAGCCCCGATCCCCTCTTTCCACTGTTTATTGCCATTATAGCTGATCTCCTTATTGTTGTTGTTGCTTCAACTCTTGCTGTTATTGCTTGGGCTTTTGTTACAAGTATATTGCACATGTTAAATTTGCTAGTTCGTGGGTTCGTTGCTTCGGAATTCTTATCCCATTATTCTTGGTATTCAAATTAACCGTCTAACAGGCAGTTCACTGTCATCTTAAATTGTTAGTCATATCAAATTCAAGTTTTGTTGAAACACTTGGAAGTATATCTCTTTGTTATCGTATTATCCATTGTTCATCTCTTCATTAGGTCTATTGAAGGTTTACACAAGCTAACCCTAATATTCTTGACATCGTGCCACTTTTGACTCTAAAGTTTGGATCTTTCATGAGTGCATATAGAATTGATAATAGGGTTGTTCATATAATCGCCACACAAATGAGTTATTGTATAGACAATTGATAGGTTGTATGTTGTTTGATCGATTGATGATTGATTGATGATAAATTGATGTATGAGCACATTCTAATTTTATTTATCATGTTTTGACACCCTTCATGCTGATTTTATAATTTATTGACTAAAGAATCGATACCCATCATGTTTAATTAATTTATTTTCAAGAAAACTACACAAACCTGTATATTTCTTGCTGACCTATATGTTAACTGCTGTTTTTGAACCAGTAAACGATCTTAAAATGAATTTTTTTCTGAATATGAATTGTAGCCTTATTTTTTTAGTTTCCAGAACATCTTGAATTTTTGAATTCTGATTTTTTTAGCAAAAGTTATGCCCGTTTTACCACAGTTGTGTTTTCAATTATAGATTCTCAGATTATTGTACATTCCATGTTTAAACAGTAAAAAGGTTGATCAAATATTAAAATTTTGCTCTGATAATTTTCAGATTATTAGTAATCATGTTTAGGAGTCCAGAAAATTGTTTTAAGGAATTTAATATTGAGTTTTTGCTGTTTCTAAAATTATAATAACATGATGTGGAAATTCTGCATGAACATGAAATCTATAAAGAATAATGTGTTTGACCTAGCTACTATTGTCGGATTTGAACTTTAAATATGTGTTGGAACCAAGTGGAAGTCTAGTTTCTAGAACTTTTGACGAATTCAGTTTTCGAGTCCTGAAACAGCAGGAAACTGCATTTTTGTACAAACTACTCTTGCTGTCCAGAATTTTATATTCTAGTTTTTGATAGATTAATTATTCCTATATCGTAGTATTGCATGAATTAAAGTGTGTATGTTGCATTGCATGATCCTAGTATCCTATTGTCATCATTCTAATTGTCCAATTCAAGTTATCATCCTATTGTTCCCCTATTGTTGCTATCGTTCATCTAATGTCTCTAGATTGCACATTGTATTGTATTGTTGCATCGATAAAAATTGTTAACAAGCCGGGATTTAAGGGTTGACCTAAGTCGTGGAAAATATAGAGACTGTACTCGGAAGAGAGCTCGTGGTTTTTCTACAATTACTGAATGACTGAATAACAGGATAACTGCATGTTGTTCCATGGATATTGATACTGAATAACTGAATTACTGAATGACTGAATAACTGAATACTGAAGAGAATCGTTTATACCGTTTCCCGAGTACATGAACTATAAAGCCCATTACTAAGTCCAAAACGTAACTTGTTTGTATGTAGCAACCATGTGGTAAATAGATGGGATGCATGAAGTGCTATATTAGTTATGATTAAAATGATTAATAGGCTTAAGGATCACGCGGCATTGACACTGTATAATGTTCATCATTGTTTCTATTGATATCAAATATTGGCTAAGTGTTATTGATATTGGTCATTGATTATTGTTACCGAATATTGAATCATTATTTATAGCCATTGTATCAATTACCGTGATCTTGATTATTGATTATCGTGCCATGTTATTATTCCCATTGATTCATTGATTCATTGTTATACCATTATTCCATTATTCCCTGCTTTCTCTACTTGCTGTCCATGACTTGCTCTAAGGATAATTTTTCTCCTCTTTTTAGATGAAGTGTTCAAGGTAATGATGGAGAATTGCTTGCTCGAATTAGAGAACAAACTTTCTGAAGATCTAATGCTTTCTAGTTTTTTATTGTTTTTAATGTATTGAGACTTATTATCTATTTGTGATTGGATTATTATTGTTTTGGGCTTATGTCCCGGATTTTTATTATTGTTTCCAGACGTTGGATTATTATTATATTTGGATATTTTTATTGCTTCATTCCAAGTATTATTGTAATGAGATTATTATTATTGCCTGCGCAATTGTTCTGTATTGGTTATATTGTTGAGTTGATCGGTTAAACAGCTTATGGGTGACGTTAGTCATTCGCTGGGCCAATATTACGTGCTCGTATTCCATATTTTTGGAAAGCAGGGCGTGATAAGGTTTTTAGTGGTATTAGAGCTCTAGCTTAGATAATATATCAATCAAACGTGACTAATGAAAAGAAGTTTGGCTTTGATTGATATATTTTAATTAGATTTGGGTTTTAACCGGTTTAACTCAACGATATTTGCAATACAGGAATCACATGAACAATTGATAACCAACAATCTAGAAACCAATCTCTTTTGATTCCCCTTTGATCTCTTCCCATTTGGTTCCTTCATTTCATGTTGTCTTTTGTCCCTTCCATTCATTGATTCCTCGTTGGGTATGATTTCATTCTTTTCGTACCCTTTACCTTTTGATTCCGGTGTCGTCTGTTCTTTTTCTTCCTGCTCGGTTCGTCAATTTGCCTCATGTGGTCTACAACGACACGTCTACAGCTTGGAGCTTTACCATCAGAGTAGTACAGCGAAAGCGTGGTGGGCCCATAACCCACAGGTCCCAGAATTCTCTTGTTGCTTCTTCTTCCATACATTGTTTACTTCCTTGTTCATTCATTTGCATTGTCATCATTCATTAAATATTTGTTCAACATCATTCTTGATCACTTCATTCATACCCATGTTTCCAATTTTGGTGTTGCCACCAATTTGTTGCTTTCCCTTTAATCCCCTGTTTTGTTATTCATCAGTTTGCTTTTGCCTTGTCCTATGTACTGCCAGAGCAAATTTCGAGGACGAATTTGTTGTTGTAAGGTGGGTAGGATTGTAACCCCATTCCCGCAAATAAGTATTTTCCGTGTATTTTCTATAATTTGATTTTTGTAAAGTTATTTTGTGATAAATTCGTTTCGGATCATGTATTAAAGTATTTTCTAATCAATAATTTTATTCATTTAGAATAACGGGGTATTTTTATCTTATTTTCTATATCTTATTGATCGACTATTTATATTCGAGCCTAAATCAAATATATTATTATTATTGAATTATTTTAATGAGTTCGTCAAACCCGAATAGTATTTTTTATGTAATTTTATTATGATTATTAATTGTTATTTTTGATTATTTAATTTAGTTTTCATTTGCCGAATTATTTCATTTTCGTATTTGATCTAATTTTACTGGCGAATTCCAATTTATTTTCAAGCCCAATTTATATTCTATTCGTTGTATTTTTTATTTATTTAATTAGAATTTTTATTTTCGTTCATGAACTATTTTCTCTTTTTGTTGGACTATCTATCTTGTTCATTTTATTAGATTGTGGGTATTTTATTTGAACCCTATTGTCTTCAAACCCTTCTCTTATTGAACCCTAAAACCCAATTTCATTTATTATTAACCCAATTCGCTATTATTGAACCCTAATTCACCAACCCAGTACCCTAATTGTACTGTATAAATACAACTCTACTGCAAACCCTAAAAATTGCACATTATTGAAACCCTAGCCGTCTATTCACTCTCTTATTCTCTCCTCTCTGTTTCTTTCTCCCCGTAGTCGTTTTCCCTCCCAAACTCAAAACCCATTTCCTGTGCTTCCTTCTTCGGCCAATTCCGTCGACCTCCGGAGACCTCCTCCCCACCAGTAGTCGCGCCACCCTCCGGTGACCCTGTCCTCGAAGACCAGCACAACAGAACCCTGCCCCTCCTCCCTTTCATCTGTCCTCGACATTAACAGCACAAACCCCCAACTGGCCTCCCCTTGCTCCTATTTTCGATCGATGGCGCACCATCCCGACGCTGCCCTGCGTCGCCACCGTCGATGCCCCCCTTCGCCAGTCGCCGTTAGCCCCGATCCCCCTTGCCACTGTTGATTGCCGTTATTGCTGATCTCCTTATTGCTGTTGTTGCTTCAACTCTTGCTGTTATTGCTTGGGCTTTTGTTAAATGTATATTGCACGTGTTAAATTTTCTAGTTCGTGGGTTCGTTGCTTCGAGATTCTTATCCCGTTATTCTTGGTATTCAAATTATCCGTCTAACATGCAAGTCACTATCCTCTTGAATTGTTAATTGTATCAAATTCAAGTTTTGTTGATACTCTTGCAAGTAGATCTCTTTGTTATTGTATTATTCATTGTTCATCTCTTCGTTGGGTCTATTGAGGGTTTACACGAGCTAACCCCAATATTTTTAACACTGTGCCACTTTTGACTCTAAAGTTTGGATCTTTCATGAGTGCATATAGAATTGATAATAGGGTTATTCATATAATCGTCACACAAATGAATTATTGTAGTGACAATTGATAGGTTGTATGTTGTTTGATCGATTGATGATTGACTGATGATAAATTAATGTATGAGCATGTTCTAATTTTATTTATCATGTTTTGACACCCTTCATGCTGATTATACAATTTATTGACTAAAGAATCGATACCCATCATGTTTAATTAATTTATTTTCAAGAAAACTACACAAACCTGTATATTGCTTGCTGACCTGTTTGTTGACTATTGTTTTTGAACCAGTAAATGATCTTAAAATGAATTTCTTTCTGAATATAAATTGTACTTATCTTTCTAGTTTCCAGAACATCTTGAATTTTTGAATTCCGAGTTTTGTAGCAAAAGTTATGCCCGTTTTACCACAACTGTGTTTTCAATTACAGATTCTCAGATTATTGTGGATTCCATGTTTAAACAGCAAAAAGTAGATCAAACGTTAAAATTTTGCTCTGATAATTTCCAGATTATTAATAATCATGTTTACAAGTCTAGAAAATATTTCAGAGGAATTTAATATTGAGTTTTTGTTGTTTCTAAAATTATAATAATATGATGTCGAAATTCTTCCTGAACATGAAATCTGTAAAGAATAATGTGTTTGACCTAGCTACTATTGTTAGATTTGAACTTTAAATATACGTTGGAACTATGTGGGAGTTTAGTTTCTAGAACTTTTGACGGATTCAGTTTTCGAGTTTTGAAACAGCGAAAAATTGCATTTTTGTACAGACTACTCTTGCTGTCCAGAATTTTATATTCTAGATTTTAATAGATTAATTATTCCTATATCGTAGTATTGCATGAATTAAAGTGTGTATGTTGCATTGCATGATCCTCGTATCCTATTGTCATCATTCTAATTATCCAATTCAAGTTATCATCCTATTGTTCCCTTATTGTTGCTATTGTTTATTTAATGTCTCTAGATTGCACATTGTATTGTATTGTTGCATCGATAAAATTTGTTAACAAGCCGAGGTTTCTGGGTTGACTTACGTAGTGGACAATGTAGAGACTGTACTCGGAAGGGAGCTCGTGGTTTTCCTACAATTACTGAGTGACTGAATAACTGGATAACTGCATATTGTTCCATGGATATTTATACTGAATAACTGAATGACTGAATGACTGAATAACTGAATACCGAAGAGAACCGTTTATACCGTTTCCCGAGTACATGAACTATAGAGCCCATTACTAAGTTTAAAATGTAACTTGTTTGTATGTAGCAACCATGTGATAAATAGATGGGACGCATGAAGTGCTACACTAGTTAGGATTAAAATGATTAATAGACTTAAGGATCACACGTCATTGACACTGCATATTGTTCTTCATTGTTCCTATTGATATCGAATATTGGCTAAGTGTTATTGATATTGGTCATTGATTATTTTTACCGAATATTGAATCATTATTTATAGCCATTGTATCGATTACCGTGATCTTGATTCTTGATTATCGTGCCATGTTATTGATTCCCATTGATCCATTGATTTATTGTTTTACCGTTATTCCATTGTTTCCTGCTTTCTCTACTTGCTGTCCATGACTTGCTCTAAACACAATTTTTCTCCTCTTTTTAGATGAAGTGTTCACAGGTAATGATGGAGAATTGTTTGCTGGAATTGGAGAACAAACTTTATGAAGATCTAATGCTTTCTAGTTACTTATTGTTTTTAATGAATTGAGACTTATTATCTATTTGTGATTGGATTATTATTGTTTTGGGCTTATCTCCCGAATTTTTATTATTGTGTCCAGACGTTGGATTATTATTGTATTTGGATATTTTTATTACTTCATTCCAAGTATTATTTTTCATGAGATTATTATTATTGCATGCGCAATTGTTTTGTATTGGTTACATTGTTGAGGTGATCGGTTAAACAACTTATGAGTGACATTAGTCATTCACTTGGCCAATGTTACGTGCTCGTATTCCGTATTTTTGGGAAGCGGGGCGTGACAGAAGGAGATAAAGAGAACCCAGACCAATCGGAAAAGCCAGTCTGGCAAAGGAGAAGTGGGATGAGATTTGTTTAAGAACATTGAGTTTATTCCGGCTGTCATTGGCGGATGAAGTTAAGTGCAACTTTCTTGATGAGAAAACTGCGGCGAGCCTCAAATTTTTATATTCGAGATCGGATATACAGTAAGAGAAAATTGTTTTGTTTCTCAATGAAGTAAGGTACCACTCTTCATGACCATATAGTGGAATTCATAAGGTGTTATCCAAATTGAAGGCGATAAATGCATATGATCTCAAGAAAGATGATAAAACTTTGAACTTGATATATTCACTACCAGATTCATACGAGCATTTGATAACCACCATGTTACACATGAAATCTGCCAAGGAGAAGCTTTCGATGGCCGGTGTGATCAAGGCCTTGAAAGAGGATAAACTTAGAAAGGAAACTCTGAAATCATGGTCTACTTCTCTAAGTTGTATAAAGGTGAAGGAAACTTAAATTGGAAGGGGTAATGTGTGTACCATTGCAAAGGATTTGGACATTACAAGAGAAATTGTCATAAGTTATTGAATCAGAAGGGTGCCGACATAGCTAGTGTCACTGAACCAGGTGTTAACTTAGATTGTTCTTGTTTCAAGTTTTAAAGATGTGGATTATATTTGGTTTCTTGATTCGGGTAGTTCTTCTCATACTTGCTCTGAGTTGGAGATATTTTTTATTTACAAGTCTACAATAGGTCGTTCTATAATGACGAGGACTGGTGGGAGTTGTAACATAATGGATGAGGGGACCGTTGAGTTGGAGATGCAAGATGTAAAGGGGTTCACATTGGAGAAGGTCATGCATATTTCTTTGTTTAAGCGAAACCTAATGTCTCTAGGAACTCTAGATGCACGGGGTTGCAGATACACAGCCCAAGGTGAAATTCTATCAGTTTGAAAAGGTCATTATAAGGTGATGAGGGGAAAGAGTGGTGTTCACCACAACCTCTACAAGCTTTGTGGGAATGGGAAGACTCAACCGAGTGTTTTAAAGTCCATCATTACTAAAGCATCTAGTTGCCGCCATTGGAATCACTGAAGCAAGATCACGATGTTCGAATATTGTCGAGAGGTGGAGGATACCTCGAAGTAGGTATATTTCATATGGAGGATGATATCTCTGTGTTGACACCTACTGAGGTATTCCTTGAGGGAACATACGATTAGAGAAATACTAGATGGAGGTAAATTCGACTAGCAGAAGAAGTCGCAGAATCATGTTATTTACAATTGAAGAAAGGGAAGAGTCTAGAAGCAATAAATCACACGGGTGTAGAAGTAGTTGTATGTAATCCAAGGAGGAGATTGTTAGGGTTTATGTATTGCACACTAGGTTCAATTCGAAGAGAAAAGAGCGAAGCGAGAAGATGTTTGAAGTGAAGATTGGAGACAAAAGAATTGTTGTTTTGGGTTGTCGAGAGGAGGACAGTTGACTTCCATGTTTGGAAGTCGACCGCAACCAGCAGGCTTGCTCTCTGGTTTACCTCGGCTGGATAACAGTCGACTTCTCCTTTAAGCAGTCAACCACAAATGGGCGACTGCATTATTTAGGTCGAATCTTTTAGGGATTTGATTGAGTACAGTTTGTGTTCCAAGTAATATCATACAACTCCTATTGCATGACTTTCTCTTCAGGGTATATTGGACGGTGAAGGATCAAGACTACAACCTAGGATTTTTCTAGATCTATATAAATCATTGTAATGGCCTTCATTAGTGATATAGTATTTCATCTGAGCATTTTCCATTATAAACAATATAGTATCTTCTAATGAGGCTTGAGAGATAGATAGGTTCTGGTGAGAGTATTGTAACTCTTGTATCTTTTCTATTTGAATAATATTTGGTTATTTTTTTCTCAGATTAGGTTCAATGAACCGAGAAAAATTTGTGTGTGTTTGTGTTAGGTGTGATCTACTTGCTTGGTTGTTCCTTGTGATTGGTTTTCTCATATTTCTCGCAGCTAAATTTTTTGTTGCACCGAAATCTGTGCTCTACAAAGCCACTGTGTTTTATTAATGAGAAATAATGAAACAAGATTTTATAATACATAATACTCATGCCAAATGAAATTACAAATAAACAAATTACAAAAGTGCATTAAAATGTAGGTGATTAAAATCCAGGTGATCTTTTTTGCCCTCTTTCATAAAACTAGCATAGTTATCTTCTCTATTTGTAATTTCATTTGAGCAACAAACAATGGGAAATCCCCTTCATATTTCATTAATTTTTTTGCAAAGAAATGACAACATAGCATTCCACAATATGATCCCTCATCGATCGAAAAAATGACACCAAACCCAGTAATCCAGTACAAGCTGAAAGAAAGTTAGCCCAAGTACAAAGCAGATCGAAAACCGAACACCAAGTTTACTTGTTCACTCTAAGATCAGGGCATATGCTTAACTTCCTTGGAGAGCACATCACTAAAAGCATTGCAAGAGATCAAACAAGCTTTCAGCATATTCAAAGCCTGCAACCTATAAAATATAATAGTAACACTTATTCAATAAAGTCTGATAATTGCACCTATTTAAAAAATAAATGTCATCAATAATGATAAGGTCAACAGAGAGATTGAAATATTATTTGATTGATTATAACTGACTACAAAGACTTCTATATATAGGAGGGAACCAAATACTAAACTGATACATAATCCGATATGAGACTAAATATATATTACAATATCTAACACCCCTCTCAAACTCATGGTGGGTCGAACAGTGTGAGTTTTCCCACAAAGTAACGAAATCTCTGAATAGTGTGGAATTTGGTGAAGAAGTCTGTTGTCTGCTGTGAAAATGTAACAGAATGATAGAAAATGGTCTCTGCTTTAAAGTGCTCACGAATATAGTCACAATCTATCTCTATGTGCTTCGTTCTTTCATGAAAAGATCAGGTTGCTTGTAATATGCAATGTACTCCGGTTATCACAATGAAGAGGAGTAGCTCCTATGAAAGTGACACTCATATATGATAAAAACTAACGAACATAAACAATCTTTCTAGTAGTAGTTGTCATTGATCTGTACTCAGCTTCGATGAAAGAATATGCAACAACTGCTTGTTTCTTACTTCGCCATGAGATCAGCGAATCACCAAGAAACAAACAGAAACTTGTGATAGACCATATGGTAATAGGATCACCCGCCCAGTCTGAATCAGAATATGTACTGAGCTCTAGTTTGGATATAGAAGACATGAATAATGAGCGAGCGATGGTTCCTCGAAGATATCTGAGGATCCAAAAAAGAGCACTATAGTAAATTGAAGTAGGAGCAGAAACAAACTGACTAACAACACTGACTGCATGAGCAATATTGGATCTGGTCATACATAAGTAGACAAGCTGTCCAATAATCTGTCCGCATCTAGTAGGATCTAAAAGGAGCTCACCATCTATGGGACGAAGCTTCATATGAAGCTCTAAGGGAGTATCAGCTGATCGACTGTCAGAGAGACATGAAGCAGAGATAATATCTGATGTGTATTTCAGCTGAGAAATGAGTATGCCCCATGGTCCATGGGAAATCTCTAAAGCCAAAAAGTAGCGTACTCTACCAAGATCTTTCATTTGGAACTGCTGGTGAAGGTAGTGTTGGGTGGATGCAATGCCTGTGGAGTCATCCCCCGTAATAATCATATCATCAACATAATATTAGAAGTACCCTCTCCTGCAGTGATGACCACATAAACATAGAGTGATCCTGTGAACTCTGACTGAAACCAGCCTGGGTGATGACACGGCAAACAAATTCAAACCAGGCTTGAGGGGCCTGTTTCAGGCCATATATAGCACGACAGAGATGACAAACATGACAAGAAAGAGTGGTAAGGCCAGAAGGAGGATGCATGTAAACAGCCTCAGATAATGTGTCATGAAGAAATGCATTTTTTATGTCCATCTAGTATAACGGTCACTAACGAACAGAGGCAATGACAAGGAGAGTACGAACTGTAGTCATCTGTGCAACTGGGGCAAAAGTCCCATCATAATCAATATAATGCTCTTGAGTAAATCCTCGGGCAACTAGACGAGCCTTGTACTGCTCAATGGAGCCATCAGGTCGATATTTGACCTTGAAGATCCATTTGTAGCTAACAGGCTGAACACCCACAGGCAGAGGAACAACATCCCAAGTGTCAGTCTGATCAAATGTACGAAACTCCTCTGCAATAGCTTCCTGCCACTCAGGAAATTGAATAGCTTCCCAATAGGTTCTGGGCTCACGTGTGGAGTGTATAGTAGTGTGATATGCATAAAACTGTAGTGAGCAGGAGGTAAGGGTGGCAAAACCAAAGTGATCAGAGGGACCATTAGCATCAGGTGTGTAACGGGCCGATGAGATGCCTGATGTAGAACATGTAGACTGGCGAAACGGTGGTGGATGGACAGTGTGTGGGGGTGAGATAGGTGGAGGGGGGCATGCAGATGTGGGGATGCAGGTGGTGACGGTGCAGGATGTTGTGGGGAGGCAAATGGTGTTTCCGTAAGAGGAATATTAGGTGGAACGTTAGTATGATGTGAGGAGGGCGCCAAAGGAGTGGGATTGTATGGAATGCGTAAAGGTAGGGCCGGGGAAATAGGCCCAACTACAGGGGAATCGAAAAAACTAGCATCCTCATGAGAAGTCAAGTAGTAGGGATAGTCTTCCACAAAGGAGACATGTCAGAAAATACGAACACGACCTGCCATAGGATCAAAACAACGATATCATTTATGTTATGGACTGAGACCTAGATGAACGCATATAGTAGCTCGAGTGGTGAGCTTCAGGCGCTCAGTGGGCGGGAGAAGGACATAACAGGTGCACCCAAAAGTACGGAGCATATTGTAGTTCGACGGTGAGTGTCGAAGATCCTCATGAGGTGACGTTATAGATAGGATAGACAAGGGAGTGATGTTAATGAGACAGACAGGCATCATGACAGCTTCAGCCCAGAAAGAATGAGGAACAGAAGAGGAGAGTAGAAAAGCGCGAGCCGTCTCAAAGATGTGGCGATGCTTGCGTTAAGCTACACCATTCTGTTCATGTGTGTGAGGGCATGATTGCTGAAAGAGTGTACCATAAGATTGAATGATCGATCTCATAGCAGTAGAAGTGTACTCACTAGCACCGTCTGAGCGGAAGGTTTTGATATGCACACCAAACTGAGTGTGAACCATGTTCGTAAAGAACTGGTAAATATCAAGTATCTCAGAGCGTTGGTGCATAAGAAACACCCATGTGTAGCGAGTATGATCATTTATGAAACTAATATAATAGAGATAACCTTTGTGAGAAGGTGTAGGAGATGATCCGCATATGTCAGAGTGAATAAGCTAAAAAGGATGGGTGGTTTGAAGTTCTTTTGTGATTAAAAGGGAGTGTTATGTGTTTGGCCAAATGACAATCCTGACAATCAGACAAATGAGTAAAAGAAAGATGACTAAGGGCACCACTGCGGGCTAAAGTCTTAAGTTGAGACTCGCTAATATGTCCTAAATGTTGGTGGCACAGATCAGCATCAGAGTGCACAACACCAGCAAAATCAGGATGAGATTTATGTGCATGAAGAAAATCTAGGTGATATAGACTATCATATCGACTAGCATGCCCAAACTCCTGACCAGTGTGAGAATCAGTAATAGAACATCCGAAAGAATCAAAGGTAACGATAAGGCCAATATTGCATAGTGCACTAATGGAAATAAGGTTCATGGATAAACGAGGAGCACAAAGAACATAGGGCAACGTGAGAAGGGGAGAGCTAATAGACTCTGAGTGTGTAGTGAGAAGTTGTGAGCCATCGACAGTGTGTTAGGATGGAGAATGAGAGGGAAGTGCAGTGCTAGTGGTGAGCAGTGTATAATTACTAGTAAGATATGTGAAGCACCAGAATCTAAAATCCAGGAATAATTTATACCTGGAGTAACAAATAATGCAGGGGCAGAGGAGCCAGCAGTATTAGACTGACCCAAGAGCTAAAATTCCAACTGAGCGAGGCGATGCTGGAGATTAGCCCAATCAGCAGGAATCGGCAAGGATGGAGTAACAGTCATATCCAAGGATGTAAGGGAAGAGGTGCTGTGAGGAGAAATGACACTGATGTCACTGTGGTAGGGATTGAAATAAGGGTGGAACTACTACTAGTGTTGGGATCGGGATAGGGAGCTGGATTGTGCTATCGGTTGCAGAAGAGGTGGGGCAGTGTTGAGGATGACGTTGGGAGAAGAAGGGAGGAGGCCGAAATCAGGATGATGACGGTGCTGCATTTGTCTAAATCTAGATGGAGATCGGGATATGAGGGAGAGTGAAGAAGAGATGTAGAAGCGGGAAAGCGGGTGGAGAATGAAGGAGACCGGTGAGATTGAGGTTCCATTGGAGAAAAAAGAGTACCTTCTTTTTGTATTTTTTTGTATTTTTTTGGATCTAGGGTTGTAGATCAGGGTCTTAAGTTTTGGGTGTGGTCGGATCGGGTCGGGTCGGGATTTTAGGTTAATACTATATTAGGATGTGGAGTAGTGATAAGGTTTCGGGTAATACCAGGGTTTGGGTATGGAGTTGGATCTGGCTGAGGTTGGGGCTGATGGCGGAGAAAGTAGGGAATCGAGGGGGGGTGGTTTAAGCAGGAGGTGGATGGAGGATCGCCGTGGACGACAGACAAAGCGGAGGGGGGTTCAGATGGTGGCTGAGGGCTATTGGGTGGGGGGCGCAGTAGAGGGTGATGAAGATGATGGAGGCGATTGTTGATGGGGTTTCGGATTTGGAGTATGTGGGAGTGGAAGGAGGGATGCAGTGGAGGGATGATGGAGACTGGTGGCCAGGGTAGACGATGATGTGGCCGGAGTTCGTCGAGGTAGACGATGATGTGGCCGGAGTTCGTCGAGGTAGACGATGATGTGGCCGGAGTTTGGCGAGGTAGACGATGATATGGCCAGAGTTCGGCGAGGTAGACAATGACTGGCTGTTGACTTCTTCTTGTTCTTCTTCATGTGGCAGGAATTTGGCGAGGTAGACGATGAAGGTTTTGGTTTTTTTTTTTTTTTTTTTTTTTTTTGCTATTGGAATTCTAGGATTTTTATAGGGAAAATAGGAAAAGAAAATTTCTATAATTGTCCTCTGATACCATGATAAGTTCAACAGAGAGATTGGAATATTATTGGATTGATTATAACTGAGTACAATGACTCCTATATATATGAGGGAACCAAGTGCTAAACTGATACATAACCCGATATGAAAATAAATATATATTACAATATCTAACAAATAATAACAAATAAGGAGCACTTGTTGGTTCAGCAGTAAAAATGGATGACAAAATAACAAAAACAAAACTGGGTTGCAAACTGGTCAGGTGTTGCTGGGCATTCACAGTCAAGCATAGTCCAGATGGTTCTCTAGAGTGATTTAAAACTTGCCTAGGGCCTCACTCAACAATATAGAGTTGATTATGCTGAGACATTTTCTCTTGTCGCCAAACTCACTTTTGTGCATCTTTTTGTCTCTTTGGCATCTAATCCGTCTTGGTCGCTTCACCAGTTAGATATAAAGAATATATTTTCCATGATGATCTTCTGGAAACTGTTTATAAGTAGCAGCCCCTAGGTCAGAAACTGGGGGAGTTCGTCTCGCCACAAGTCCCTCAATGCATGGCCTCTAGCAATCTACATGAGCTTGGTTTTATAAGTTTAACAAACTGGTTTGTTCTCACGAGTTCAAGTAAAACAGAGCGGATCACTCTCGTTCACACATCATAATTCCCAATGTACTGTAATCATTTGTGTATACTGATGTTATTATATTGTTAATGGAAGTGGGACACAAGACATAGATAGGTGAAGCATTTAGCCTCCCACTTTTTAGACCAAGTACTTGTGTTCGCTCGGAGGCTTTCTTGGCAAAGAAGTTGCTCATAAGCAAAATGTTATCTACTTTTCCCAATAAAAGTATGCGCTTGACTTATTATCAGACATTTTCGGATGCTTGGCTAACGCTTTACTGATTCCCCTACAGACCCAAACCTATAGTTGTCTGCCTTTACTTCTGAGGCCAACGTTGACTGGTTGGAGGGCTTATTTGACTTATTATTAGACACTTTTACATAGGGGTGGACAACTATTATCCGAACAGACCAATCTGAACCAATCCGATCCGAACCGACCGGTTTTTAACCGAACCAATTGGGGGTTTGGATTGGTTCGGTTCTTGATCTTCAATAACCAATTAGACCGGTTCGGTTGTTGGATGAGGCTTTCAAATAACCGAATAACCGATGAAACCGAACCGACCTTACCTCTATGCATAAGTCCATAAAAAATATAGTTCTCCTTTAATTTCTTGAATATACAAATAGTCATTTCTCATTTTCTTAGAGATACAAACAGTCTTCTTTAATTTCTTTAATACAAACCGAGCAGTTGTTCTACCTATATTTTGATTCTCCATAATCCTATGTGTTATGTTGTTGAGAAATGCTTGACTTACAGTGTGACCAAACTTAATAGAATCATAAAGTTGATATAACATTTAGTAGTTACTTTAATCAAGTCAAGTAGAAATTGTTTTATAAATCTTTTTTTATTGTATCTGAAATTCAATTAGCTATGGTTATTGATGTTTCTTTTATGATAATAAACTAAGATTACAGAAGTATGCAAGTGAAAAAGCAGTTTATCTCACTCATTTAAACATCATCATCTCAAACAATTAGTGCAAAATTCATTAACAATTTGTGGTTTTATGAATCTTCATTTTAAATTCATTTCTGAATAATAAATAGCAGGTTGTTTCTTAAGTTTGATTGAAGTTGATCTTTTAAATTTCAACAAAATTATGAATGATGTTGAAGGTGAAAAGTAGCACACCAAACCGACCATCCAATCCAATCCAAACCAAGCTTAATCGGCTTGGATGGAAACCGATCCAATTAAGGTTTAGATTGGTTGCGAATGAGAAAATTAAAAAACCGATCTTCTTTGGATCGGTGGTGGATGGTCCATATTAGGTCGGATACCGACCGATGCCCACCCCTACTTTTACTTGTCCAAATATTCTCTTTGGTCAGAGTTGCACATGTGAGGCAAGTTATGCATGCTTTTCCTACGTGGTTTTTCCAATGTAAATTTGGCTGGTTCTATGACGATCAACAACTGGCTATTGTGTTTTCTTAATGGTAACATGATATACTGGAAGAGTAAGAAGCGGAGAGTGTGTTGCTCGTTCTAAGACTTCTAGTGTTGAGGCGGTAATAGGCTACTTTCTCAGATTGTGTCTGAAATCTTGTGGCTGAAATTTTTTGCCGTACCGACCCATTTTTTGAAAATATTTGGCGCCTTGACCCACTTCCAAAAACAATTAGCGATCTGCTTCTGTTTAGAACACGTCAGTAAGAAACATTATTGGGAAAAACGGCATAGGTTATTTCGATACCGTTCTTCCCAATAACGGCATCTGTTTTGAAAAAAAGTTTCATGCCGTTATTCCAAATAACGGCATCTGTTACTTTTTGTCCAAAGATCTAACAGTCTCAATTGTGAGCTGAGAGATAATTGTTAAAGTAAATTAACCTATGCCGTTCTCTTCTCTGAGAGAATGGCAACGAATACACTGATGCCGTGATTCAAAATAACGGCATCAGTTAATTTGTTTTTGCACAGTTACCTATGCTCATATTCCCCCAAACATTTCTCCTACCTCTTGTCATTCATTTTTTTCTCTCTCTCTCTTCACTCCCGTAACCCACAAACCCTAGATCCCTAAATCAAAAAATTCCAACCATTGGAGTGCTCTAAAAATTCTTATATACTACCTCCTTACTCCTACTCTCATTTCATTCTTCATCTACAATGATTTTTCAAACTAGCGGCGGTACGATCTAATTTGAAGGTATTATTATCTTAACCGTATATTTGATATGTATTCCCATGTTATGCTTATTATGAGTAGTGAATGACTTGAACATGTTTGAATTTTTATGGTTAGGTATGGAATATAATAGCCCTATTTGGTTATATTTTGGGGGTGAAGTAATTAAAGATCCCAAGATTGGATATTCTTATAGTGATGTTGTACCGGTAATTATTTGGGCTCCCCTCAACTTTATATACTTAGAATTAATAGATAAGATATATGAAGGCACAAAATGGGATAAAAGTGAAATGAGTGTGAAAATCAGAGCCCGTTATGCTGCTGGTAAAGGGGATGTGCAATATTTCATGTTGGTACCCGTAGACAATGACAATTCTCTGAGGTCCAAATTATAGGTGGAACACAGTTGAGTTATATATCGACCAAACGAGGCTTCCAAATACTAGACGGGTTGATATTGAAAGTCCAAGGCCCGCACGGACATTGAAACCATCTGCCGAGTCACATGCTAGAATTTCAAATACAGAAGAAGATACTAGCACAACTCCAACGGAACTTGTTTCCTCCGAATACGAGCAGGTACATCCGCTGATATTGTCACAAAATATTTTGGTAGCCGGCATGGCAATGGAAGACTTTGACAATGCCGTTGTAAATAATGATTTGGTCGAAGAGGAAGAAGATGAGGAACGCGGTCTTGAAGATGATGATGAGGAGGTTGCCGTTGAAGCTTCGGTTGTTGATGTCAATGTTGATGTGCCGATTAACAATGCCCGCGTGTTGCCAAGTAAGGACACAAGTGCAGCTATGCATGGATCTCAATCCAATGAATGGATGTCTCGTGCCACCATACATGAACATGTACAGTCTTTCGTTGGTTCTTCCAACTTGGATGAACTCTTCATAGTTCAAAGATTTCCAACCAAAGATGCTCTACAACATCAAGTGAAGATGTACACCGTGAAGAACCACAGAGAATTCGTGACGGTAAAATTATTTTCCGGTCTATACTATGTGAAATATAAATACGCACCCATCAACCATTCAGCCGAGGACATTGCAGAAAATCCGTCACTTTAAAATGTAGTTGGTTGTCCATGGCGGTTGCATGCAATTGTTCCAAAAGGCCGTAATTATTTTGTGGTAAAGAAGCTTGAAGGTGCACACACATGTGTGAATCCTACATTGACTTAGGATCACAGAAAAATTGATTCCACGGTTGTATCGACTGTCATATTGGATGTTGTGAAGGAACAACTCGCAATAACACCAAGAGCAATAATTGGAATCATGAAGGGTAGGTTCCATTACATAATTTCATACTGGAAAACTTGGAAGGCTAAACATAAAGCAATTGAGCAAATATATGGTTCTTTTGAAAAAGCTTACACTAAATTATCATATCTACTCAATGCAATTCAAGCTTCAAATCCGGGTATGGCTGTACATTAGGCGAAGATTGCATCCGGTCCGGGCAAAGAAACTTTTAAGGGTTTTTTTTGGGATTCGGTCCTTCCATCGAAGGATTTAAGGCATGTAGACCAGTCATTAGTGTAGACGGCACTCATTTGTACGGAAAATGTAAAGGCTGTTTGTTGATTGCTGTTTCACCAGACGTAAACGGCAGGTTATTTCCATTTGCGTTTGCACTAGTTGACGGTGAAAGCATAGAGACGTGGACATGGTTCATGAATTGTATTCGGTGCTTCGTCACAGATCGTGCAGATCTGTGTTTCATTTCTGATCGGCATGCCGGTATTTTATCAGCAATGCAAAATGAGTTCGGTACATGGAAGGAACCATTTGCATATCATCGGTTCTATCTATGGCATTTTGCTAGCAATTTCTATAAAAAATTTGGTTGCAAATTTTTGATGAGTAAGTTGAAGGTGATCGCGTGTCAAAATCAGTGGAATAAGTTTGAGGAAAAGATGGCACAACTTGAAGCGAGCAATGCTGATGGGGCAAATTGGTTGAAGGAGAAAGCGATTGAGAAGTGGGCACTTTCGGCCAATGGAGGTCGTAGATATGGTATAATGAAAACAAATCTATCGGAAGTTTTCAATTCGGTTCTAAAAGGTGTTCGTAGCTTGCCTGTCACCGCAATTGTAGAAGAGATTTTTTTTCGTCTAAACATGTATTTCACTGATCGCCGTGAAGCCACGCAGACGCTTATAAGTAAAGGTAAATTATGGGCACCATGCATTCAGGATCTTATTGATGTACGCCGTGAAAAATCCAATTTACATGAGGCAATAATGTTTAATAAGCTGTCAGGTGTTTTTGGGGTGAAAACGGACATTAGAATGGATAGTGGATATCAGAAGGGTGGACATTAGCACACGGTAGACCTCGAGAGCCGAACTTGTACTTGTGGCAAATTCCAACTATATCACATTCCATGCTCTCATGTGTTAGCGGTATGTGTTTCCCGTGTGCTTGATTATCAACCATACATTGATGTCTTTTACTCTATCGATTCATTAGCCAAAACGTGGGCACCAACTTTCAATCCTATTCCAGACGAATCTTATTGGCCGACACAAAGTGGACCGGTGCTCATAGCCGATTCAAGTCTTCGTCGGGTAAAAGGGCGACCAATGACATGGATGCACGAGAAGGTGGGAGCACTGGGAAAGTTTGTTCGAAATGCGAAGTGAGTAGACACAATAGACGGAGTTGTAAGAATGTACAGAGTGTGGGGACTTCACAGTCTACCGGCACTTGAACTTGTATCCGGTTATTGTATTAATGTTGTAAAATCTATCGTTAAGGTAGTATGAATTAGAGAGTTTTTGTTTTATCCTGAGTAATTTAAGTTTAAATTGTTAAGCATGAGATATGTGGAGTGAATGGTTGTTGAATTTGAGTAAATTTGATTTCAGTAATTTATCTCCACAAAACATGCACAAAAAACATGCACAACTATTCATATAACAGATGCCGTTCTTCTGAATAACGGCATATTCAGAAGATGTCGTTATTCAGAGGAACGACTGTGAAGACAGAAAGATTGACAGAAGTCCCAAAATTTCTGATTTTTGACACCTAAGAGATGCTGTTATTCAAGATAACAGAATTCTTCGGAGATGCCGTTATTCAAGATAATGACATCATTAACTGATGTCGTTATTTTGGAGAACGACTGTGAAGGTAGAAAGTTTGGCAGATGTCCCAACTTTTCGAATTTTCCCATTTAACTGATGTCGTTATCTTAAATAACGTTACAGAATTCAGATGTCGTTATTTTTAATAACGACATCTGTTATTGCTGTTTTCCACTTAAAACATGCACATGCATGCACAGAACTCATACTCCACTTCAAGACTTGCACATTACACAATTTCGTCAACTTTTTTCCCACATTTCAACTCATCAATTCATCACTTTGCTTCAAGTTTTCTTTCAACTCTTCAACTCCTCAACTCATCAATTCAACAACTTCAAGCACAGAATTCATACATCAACTTCAATACATTAAATTCAAGCACAGACTACCATTACACAATTTTCTCGTGCACTTCAAATTCAAGCACAGAATTCATACAACCCAAAACCTCATCAACTAGATTCAATTTTTTCAAAAACATACATTTACAGCCAAGTCAAACTAGTAGTCATCAACATTTTCCTAGAATTACATAAAAACTCCATTAAAAGTACAACAACTTACGCATAAAGTTGATTCATGAAAAAAACTAACTAGGCGTATATTGTTGTGGCTTCTTCCTCTTTCGAGCCGGGACTTTTCTCCTACGATCCCCAATCTCTTGTGTCACAGGAGCACTTGGACCGACATCTTCTTCTTGCCCACCTCCAACTACTTCAATCTCAGGGGTTGCCAATGCACTATGTGTAGGAGGAAAGCGAACACTCTTACTCCTTCTCGAAGGTTGTGAAGGAGTTTATGGTTGACTTCGAAGTGGGGCGGGGGGTTCTGCTTCAACTGTTTGTTGGGGTGGAGGTGGTGCTCGGCTTACGTTTGGTCGGGCCGTTTGAGTTGGTATTTCGGTTGAGCGTAGAAGGGCATCGAAGCGCGAACCGTCACCAACTTCTTCAAGAGAAGTACGACATGGAGCTAGGAGTTGTCTCGCCAATTCCTTGCATACCTTCGAAGCGTTGCTCTTCAAGACATGAACACATTTCCTCGCAATGTCCCATTTGTTATCAATCTATATTACGATTAAAAATTATTAGTAGCAAACCAAACTTTTGTTAAACAAACATAAGCAAAATGATGTGAATAAAATTTATTAACACTAACATTACTTTACCATTAAACGATAGGAGGAAGCTTTTGGTTGATACATGGGTTGCGATGTGGAATGTGCGGGCGGTGGTTCCACTTGGTGCTCCGGTATCGATTGTTGGATACCCACGGGGAGATCCGTTTTTGGCGCTATATACAATCGTGTGATACGACGGTACCATGCCATGTACCCGGTTTGCAACGATCCGTCGTACGGCACAATCCCTTCTACAACCAAGTCATACTTCCTCTCATTCCAACATGCTACATGAGCACGGTGGTGATCGACCCAATCCATATTCGGTAAACGACCTTGGCCGGTGTGAAGTCTACGATCGTACATTGAGTTTCCGGGGATGGGCTGTTGTGCATTGAATTGGCGGAGGACGCGGCCGGGGTAATAGAACTCCACAATTGAGAAATTTACAAGTGGAGTTAATGTCAACCATAGTTGATTATTGGCCGTGCAAATGGGGGGTAGTTGTTGTAGCCTATCGTCTGTATACGGTGTCCAGTGGACATACTCTTCCTCAGCTGATCGAGTTCATCCCTGTAATATGTGAGCACACCGCGTGGGTTATCTCTCCACGTGAGCTTACCTGTCCAGTACGCACCAAGAGTAGCTCTCAACACTGGATTTTCATGTTGCACACTCCAACTATTTGAAATTACCGTTACCCGGGGCCGGCCGAGATGTATTCGTTCCCAACACCATATTTGCAATATCCCCATCGGCCCGATCATTTGGATCGACCCCATTGAACAATTGCACAGGGCACGGTAGAGGGAGGCCAGAGCCGCACTTCCCCAACTATATCAGCCAGCTCTTTGTAGGTCGGAGATCAATGGAAGGTACATCAAATGCACTACATCACCAGAAGAATTAGGGAAAAGAATACCTCCAATCATCGACAAAAGATAAGCCTGCGTATAACATTGGAGTTGGAAGTCCGTCGGTATGTCTGGCAGTTGATTATTAAACTCCGTATACTGCCAAGAACGTCGGAATGATTCCCCGTCGAATACACCCTTATCATCTTCATCCACCTCGTGCCCAAGATAATCTCTTAACAAGGCCACTTTATTGAACATTAAGTTGCCGGTGACGGCCACCCCATCGATTGGAAGACCCGATATAACGGCTATATCTTGTAGGGTGACTGTCATCTCCCCAACTGGTAAGTGAAACGTGTGTGTCTCCAGCCTCCATCGCTCCACAAGAGCGGTAAGTAGTGCGTGGTCACATTTTACTTTTGCCAACTTCGACATTACATAAAATCTGCTACTTACCAAATAATTTTGAATACAAGGGTGTGTCGCCATGATGGTGTGCATTCGGAAACTCATTTTTCCGACATCTCCAGTCCAAACCGCCTGCGACCTATGATCTTCTTGCAGATAAAGCACAGTAGGATCTACAGGACCCGGATGTCCCCGTGGTCCATGCGAAGTACCAGATGAAGCACCCACATCATGTGAAGAAGATGGTTGTGTAGGATCCATTTGCCTGTCAACATTAAATATAATGTGTCAACTACAATATTAATAAACATTACGAGACTAGAGATACTAAAATTTATACTAAAATATTACTAAACATTACTAAACATTAACAAACATTCACCACCACAACATCTCCACACACTACAAATAGATGAATCTAAGTTCGCAAAGATAGCAATATAGGTCATCCACATCTCAATCTCCTATAAAAATCACTTCACATATCTATTAGTTACGTGGATCTATTCTACACCAATTTTACTATACTACCAATATAGCTCTTACTCAACAACAATTTCACAAACCCTAGATTAACAATTCAACATTTCACAAACCCTAGATCAACAACAATCCATAAGTACATTTCCACAATTACTACTTAGATAAAACAAATCTACATCACTTGTACTATACTACCAATGTATACAGCTCTCATACATCAAAATCAACATTGTACAAAAAAATTAGGGATTTTGAAAAATTACCACAATTTCGAATTCCGGATTTTTTTGAAAATAAATGAGAGAATCAAGACTACAATTTATGTTTAATTGTTGTTTGGCAACTAACAAATCACTCCAATAGTTGGGATTTTAGTAATTTATGATTTACGGATCTAGGGTTACGGGAGTGAAGAGAAAGAGAGAAAAGATCAAAAGACAAAGTGGGAAGGAGAAGGGTTTCTGAATATAGGTAACTGTGCAAAAACAAATTAATTGACGCCGTTATTTTGAATAACGGCATCAGTATATTCGTTGTCGTTCTCTTAGAGAACGGCATAGGTTAATTTACTTTAACAATTCTCTCTCAGCTCACAATTGAGACTATTAGATCTTTGGACAAAAAGTAACAGATGCCGTTATTTGAAATAACGACATGAAACTTTTTTTCCAAACAGATACCGTTATTGGAAAGAACGACATCGAAATAACCTATGCCATTTTTCCCAATAACGTTTCTTGCTGACATGTCCTAAACAGGGGCAGATCGCTAATTATTTTCGGAAGTGGGTCAGAGCGCCAAATATTTTCAAAAAGTGGGTCAATACGGCAAAATTTTCCTTGTGGCTTTACTCCTTATTTTAAGACTTGAGAATTCAAATCTCTTCACCAGTTTTTTTGCATTGTGACAATCAAACAACATTCCATTAACATAGATTGCTATGTTGTTCATGATGTGGTGTGTAAGAATTTATTTATTTTTGGGTCCCCCCCCCATCACCACCCCCTCCCTGCGTTCCATTATAAAGTTTTTAAACAAAATATACAACCAAAAGATGAAGTATGATGTTCATGTATCCCAACAGACTGGGTCATGATACACCGGAGAAAAAAAAAGAACTCACCCATATACAAGAAGAGTTCTCCGCCCAAAATACAATCATCAAACTATCGATATCCCAGAACTAACCAACAATAGCCACCTCCCCATACAAATAGCCATCAATCTCCACATGACAATCACTTGCCATCCTGTGTTTTCTGCCCTGTAATGATACTCTGCCTCAGCCCACGTATGTGGATGTAGTGACGTCTGCATATATCTCCTTGATCTTTTTTCTCGCTACTACAACAAATAGGACATTTGATAGCATTCATAAAATGCTATAGTAGACCTACGATAGCATTTTTCAAATGCTATCTAAGGCCCGCTAGAATACCTTTATAGTGTTTTAACAAAACGCTGTAACAGTGATAGCATTTTGAAAAAAGCTATAAACTCTATAGCGTTTCTGCAAATGCTATAGATTTTACAGCATTTCGGAAATGATATTAGTGTTATAGCGTTTTGTAAAAATGCTATTGATGTTATAGTGTTTGGAAAACGCTATCGTTGGACAATGTTTTCAAAACGCTATCAAAGATAGAAATTTTGAAAACACTATCTTTTTGACAGCGTTCACAAAATGCTATCTTTTGACTAGTGTTTTGAGAATAAAATCAAACATACAACATTTTAAAAATGCTATCATTTTGACAGTGGTATTTTTTTTACAGTATTTTAGGTGTGCTATTTTGTTTTAACTGTATACACAAAAAATTCTGCGGATACAAATAAAAATCGATTTATAGAAAATATCAATACACCATAAAAAATATAAAAGTTTTGCAAATTTGTGTACAGTATATGAAAACATACCATGATAGAAAAATCCGTACATTTTATAGACACAAAACTGTAACACCTCGAATTCCAAATACAACTGAATTCGAGATTCCACAGGATCTTTACACTTCTTTCGTACAATTTTATAAGGAATTTAAAACTTTTACTTTACATCAGAGTTACAAATGAATCTTTACACCTTACAGAGAAAGCAAAATTACAACATTTACATGAATAAAATTACAACAACAATTGAATAGTCTCTAAGCATCAGTTCTCCTTTAATCTTTATCATGCCATTTATCCTGCATATAAAACTGTGGGCACGTCAGTTTATTCAACCGATGAATATTATACACGGCCATCCTCTCTATACCGAAAACAGTATAATGATTTTCCATACTTAACAAATACAAACTTGTTCACAAATCAAACCAAGGGGAATATCCTACTGGTGTCGTGTTGTGATTGTGCACTTAGTCCTTAATGTAGTTATTTATATTATATAACACTAATGCGCACTTGTTCGGATTCTATGCATCCCATACTACATAGGTCAGAGGGCAAGCCCTTAATCGTTCTTCATCTTGTAGGGTTCAATCCCTCGCCATGACTTAATCTACTACTGTAACTACGGTAAGTATCCTAGATGTTTTATGAGTAATGAGCTCATGTACAGACAACCTGGAGGGGAATCCCACGTCATGTCACGATGCATCGTGAAGACAACTTATGGACAATTCAGCCTCCATCATGGCACACGATCCTCTCACAGTCACCAAACACCCCACAAGCATCGCCAAGATCCCGATAATTCCGGAGTAGTGTCCACGTCATGTCACGACGCATCGTGAAGACAACCTGTGAATCACACCCACATCGTAGACTCGAGGCCCTCATACTTGTGTTTTTCTCTCACTTTCATCACATCTTCACTATTTACTAGTCCTTAATTTATTGGAATCATGAACAAAATCAATTCTCTAGAGTTAGCCTTTCCACTATACCGGTCCTAACCATTTATTCAACATGACCCAAATCTTGGTCTTTTCATTTCAATTTTCATATCAATTCCTTTCTTTTCCATGCCGGTATGAGACTTAGCTACACTCTAGTTCTCAATTTCAATTTACAATCGCACAAATTGAGCCTTTCAAATTCATAAGTTCTCTTTTCAAGATTAGCAATAGTCTTTCATTTTCATGCACATAACATTTGTATATTCATAATAACCTTCATAGCTCATCATGTCAATCAAAGTTTCCAATTACATGTACAATAATCATGCATAAACAAAGAAATTCAATTTATCACAGTCGATGGTTCATAATCTCCTTTTCCTCATTTTGTAAATATTAAAAAAATCCAACATTCATACTTTCATTCTTCTTTCATTAACAAAACTCTTTTCAAAATCATTTTTCTTTTATCAATACGTTTTCCTTTATCCAAAACAATTCGGACTAACAATTTATAATAGTTATTTCTTGCATAAGCAGTCTCAAATTATACTATACCAAGAGTTCTAGATAAGTTAAGAAAAACTGGATGTCATTTAAACTTCAGGGCAGTCGACTGTCAACCATAGCCAGTCAGCTGTTCTGCGAGGATAAAATAAAACTCGAAGAAAAGTACTCAAGACAGTCGACTAAGGTCGACTGTTCAGCAAGATTTAAAAGACTAAAGAAAATGGTCGGGCCAGTCGACTGTTAACTTGGCCAGTCGGCTGTTCTACGATGTTCTAAGACTAGAAAATAAAATGGACGGGGCAGTCGACTATTCTGCGAGAATTTCAACTCGAAGAATTAAATATTCAGGACAGTCGACTATCTACGCCTATTCGGTCGACTGTACTACTGGGTTTTTCAACTCTCAAATAATTCTTTTTGTTCTTTTTCCAGATTTTGAAACATATACAGATACAGTAAACTAGTAATTTTAGATTCATTAATCGCTTATAGAACATGCATTAGAATAAATATCACAATAGTTCATTTAGTGCACAAATCAATAATTTCATCTACTAGTAATTCATAATCAGTCTCTACATCATCATGGTTCCAATTTAACATTTCCATAACTACAAAGCAATTTTTACTACAATATTAAGGGTCATAACATACAATTTACCAAGCATTAATTAAATCATCTAGCAAGTCCCTTTTTCAAGTCAAATGTACTCTTATTAGTTTCTTTCATGCTAATTATGTCATCATTCCTAGCATGGTAACTAGAATTAGAAGTAAGGAAAATCACCCACCTAATTTGGAGAGAAACCCACAAAACAACTCCTAGAATGAAAAGAGCCCTTCTCCTCCTAGCTTGAGCTTGCCCAAAAGTGCTTCTCCTCCTCGCTTGTGGTGCACCCGAGCCTCTTTGAATGTTGTCGGCCTCTTTTCGAATGCAAGCACACTCAACTCTCTCTCTCTCAATCTTTTATTCTCACTCTCTACCAACTAAACATTTACTACTAACAATTATTTTCTTTCACTAGGTTTGATGAATGGGAAGTGTAAGGATAGTTAGGCTAGGGGGGTATTTATACAAGAATTTGGGGCAAATAGAAGGCTAGGATTGATCTAGGAGTTAGGAAACAAGAGCTAGGATTCAATGGAAAGTTGTAGTAACCAACCATGACCACAAAACCACCTCCCATAATTCCACTATCTCTTTTCCCTCCCATTCCTATCCGGCCACAAAGAACAAGCACAAAGACACGTGCTAGTGCAATTCACGTGTCTCTAAAGCCCCTTATAAAAAAAAGTTGTACATTTATTTTTTTATAAAAAGTCTATAAAATTGTCTACACTACAAGTTGTAAGAAAAAAAAGAAATAAATTGATGAGCTTTTATTTAGTAGGCCAAATTAGTCTATATTTAAAACAAATTAAGTTGGGCTCAAAATAAAGGAATACTTATGTTTGTTTAAAAATAGGCTTTAAAAATAATAGAAAGGACATATATATATATATATACTCATTTGTTTATGTAATAAAAATAATTATAAAAATTTATACTGCAAGATTGCACGTGCACAATACGTACAATTTAATAATACAAAATAATAATTCTCATAAATGAAAAATCAGGGTATTACACAAAACTGTATATCAAAACCTAACATCATAAAACAATTCCGTACAATGAACTTGAATCCGTACAATAAACTCATAAAAATTTACATCTAATACACTTAAAACTGACGACAAAAAACCCTTGAGTGACTAACATCAAAAAAATTCGCATTCTTCGTTTCATCTGCAAGATCTCCAACCTGCAAATGAAGATGAAAAAAATGTCAAAGTGTGATTAATAATTGAAAAAGAAGTATTAGATCAATGCATCTTCTAAGTGAAGTAAGTTCTAAAAATGGTAGGTTTCCCATTACCACATAAGTTTGAAGATTGATAGACATCATGAAACCAAAAATAGAAATAAATAAATATCTGTCAATAAGCACAAGAGACCTACGATAACTTCAAAGTTTGCAATATGGTTTCTGGGTCCTGACTGACCGTGATGATTATGTTGAAATATAGTAATTACTAATGTGTATATTATGTTACCAAATCTATAGGAAACAGATTCCCCAAAATCTCTCATCTCCTCAATCTTCTCTCAATCTCCTTTCTTCTTCTCTAAGAATGTAATTCTTATATATAAATGTATACAGTAGAGAAACAACATGAATAAGAAAAATATTATTTTTCCCAAATCTGATTTCAACATGGTATCAGAGCCTAACAAGATCTAGGCTAGTTGAAGAAGAAGATCCCGAGCCTTACTGTCATCGATTCCCGATAGTCGACCCCGATCCTCGATCCCCGATCCCTGATCCCTGATCATCTTAATCGATCGAAACTCGGACCCCAAACTCCCCGATCATCTTCATCATCGAAACCTAGAACCTCGACCTTCCCCGTCACTGCTGTACACCCTGACCTCGCGTACCCAGCCGGACAGCCACCTGCACCTCCTCGCACAGCTCTTCGCTGTGCCTCGCCGCCGCTGCTTCCATTCACTGATTCCGCCATCGAGCCACCCCGTCGAGCACCCCGCTGTTCATCACCATCCACATCCCGCCTCGCCTCCAAGTTGCAGCCCTGCCTCTTCCCCGTCGACCTTCAACCTGACCTCCTGCAACTGTCGAGCAACTCTTATTGCCAGCTTTCTGCCGTCGAGCCCTCCACTCGACCACCGACAGCGCCTCCTTCGCTGTTCTGCTCGTTTTTTGTCGATCCCGCAGTCGATTTGTTTGTTTGCTGAGTTGCTGATTATTACTAGATCTGTTTGTTTTGCTGTTTGCTGTTCTTCACCATGGGACCAAAACTACCATATGAGTCAAGGAAGTGTAATCACTGTGGTAAGATCGGTCACACGAAAGTCCGTTGTCATAAGATTATCGGCTACCCGGAGAACAAAGATTGTAATGCCCCGATTTTTCATTTAATAAAAATTATTTATTTTGCACGTAGTGTGCACGTGCAATATTTTTCGTTGAATTAAATGTAATGATTATTTCCATTATGATGGGTATGGATTTTTAAATATGTGCTTTTAAATTATTTTCACAAACCTTTCTTTCAATTAGACAAAAAGCCTTTTCTTTTAAAAGACCAAAGTTAATTTAATTTATTATAATTATTTTGGCCCATTAAACTAGAGCCCATTAGTTAATTTATTTTTTTAAAATATGACTTGTAATGTAGAATACAAAATTAAAGTTTATTTTTATATAAAATAAAATGTAGAATTTTTGGACCTAGTTGCATGCACGTGCACTACACGTACACGTGCAATATGCACTCCTATGATGGCCGATTTTGATCTTTTTGGGAGGGAAACCAAAAATTTGAGTGGAGATCATGCTTGGTGGTTACTTGGTTGTGGGTAGTTAATGTAACTCCTACTTTCATCCTAGCCCTCCATCTTATAACCAATTACTTGATCCTAGCCCTCCATTCCATCAAGATTTTAGTATAAATACCCCCTCCATGGCTAGTCATTCTTGTGCCCATTACTTTCTACAAACCTATAGTCTAAATTATATTATCTAGTAGTGATTTTGTGAGTTAAAAGATTGAGAGTGTGTGGAATTTTTGCTTGCAACTAGAAGAAGTGGAGGCTAGCTACCACAAGAAGAGGGAGCATTCGGTTGGGTGCATGGAGGCTTGTGTGCACGTGTTCAAGGAGGAACATTTCGTTGCAAGGACATTCATCTAGGGATTGCTAGTTGTATTTTTCTCTCCATACAAGGTGGGTAAATTTTCTATATTTCTAATTAGGATTCATGCTAGATTAAATTGAATGAATGAAGCATGAAAAATATAAATAAGAGTACACTTTTAATTGAAAAATTGACCTATGAATTGATTGGAATGTGGGTGTGCAATTGTATGTGATTTGATTAGTAAAAATCTAAGTTTCTATGGATTAATTATAACCATGGATTGTTAAAGAAAGTCTCATTATCTACATCACAAATTATATACACAAAGTCAGTAGATTGGCAATGCTACTTCTTGTGATTAAATGGATCGTTGTGTCATATTGAAATAAATGAATTAAGTTATAGATTTGTATGTATGATAAAAGGTTAAAAACAGAGAATTAATCCTTAGTTTGCTAATAAAGGGATTAGTGGTATTATTTGTTAATAAATGTCGAAATGAATAATGTGGTAGTTATAATGTAGAATTCGAATTAATTGTATGAAAATATGTTTTAACTGTTGAAAAAAATTATTTTTTCATACTGATATGTAAATTAGACAAGAAATAACCAATCTGGAATTTTACAGTAATTTTTTTATAAAAGCAAAGTGAAATGAGGACTAGTTGAACATCGAGACGTTTTAATAACAGAGAGAATTGGTTCAAATGAGTTTTGAGTTGCGTTCTTGACAACTTGAGCGCGTAGCTCAAGTGGTCGGGACGGCTCTGATCGCTACAGTAGCTTTGGGTTCCCTGTGGTGGCCGGTTCGAATCCCTGTGGCACCATAATTTGTTTCATGAATTTTTAAAACAAAGAATCAGTGGCCGAGAGCATTAAATACTCTCTGCTCTCCTTTGATACTGCTGGCGCAGTTGGCCTAGTGGCCGGTGCCTTTGGCTGTGTTCTCTGCGTGCTGGGTTCGAATCTTGGCCTCGGCAAAGATTGGAAAACTTTTTTTTGAGTGTTTTAGTGATCCAAAAATTATGGGAAAAATATGGTTATTTTTCTAAAAATATGTAGGACTTATGAAAAATAATTTGGGAACTATTTGCATGAAATAAAATATGATTTGAGAATAAAATGTGTAAATAGAACTATGGTTTTATATTTTTATGAAATTATATCTTGCAAAAAAGAATGAAAGATTAGAAAATTAATGTGGCAAAAAGGAAATTATATTGTGTGATGTGATACAAATTATTCTCATTTGAGAATAGTGTGGAAATTATGAAGTGTAAATGTTCACCTTTGATTGAATAATTAGTGATGTGGGTTTTTATGTGAAAATAACATTTCATGAGTTACATGATGAATAGTTGAATTTCATGTATAGTAATGGACTATTTGAACGAATTAGAAATCATGATTGGAAAAGAGAAATACTTTTGAGTATGATAACTCAACATGAGAATTTATGAGTTGGAAATGCTCAAATTGGAAATTGTGAATTGAAAATTGAAACAAAAAGAGTAGCTAAGTCTCCCCCGGCATTTGGAAATAAATGAAATGAAAATTGAAAAGAAAGACCAAGGTTGGTCATGTTTGAATGAATGAATAAGTCCGGTTTAGTGGAGAGGCTAACTCTAGAGCTTTGATTTTTGTTCATGATTTTGATAAAAACTAAGGATTAGTATGTAGTGGAGACGTGATGAAAGTAGGAGAAAAACACGAGTATGAGGGCCATTGGATTGGTGGTGTGAGAGTGATCCACAGGCTGCCTGCTTGATGCGTCAAGACATGGCGTGGGACTACTCCAGAATTATCGTCCCGGTGGCGACGCTTGTGGGATGTTTGAGTGGCTATGGGTGGTGCCATTGTTCCATGGCGGAGGCTGAATTGTCTATAGGTTGCCTGCTCGATGTGTCGTGTCAGTGCGTGGGATTCCCCTCCAGGCTGCCTGGACATGGGCTCGTAGATCATAAAACATCTAAGATACTTACCGTAATTACAGTAGTAGATTAAGTCATGGCGAGGGATTGAACCCTACAAAGATGAAGAACGATTAAGGGCTTGCCCTCGGACCTATGTAGTATGGGATGCATAGAATCCGAATAAGTGCGCATTAGTGTCATGTAACATAATTAACTGCATTAAGGACTAAGTGCACAATCACAACACGACATCAATAGGGTAGTCCCTTTAGTTTGATATGTGAAAAATTTGTGTTTGCTAAATATGAAAAATAAGTTATACTATTTCCGGCATAGAGAGGATGGTCGTGTATAATGATCGTCGGTTGAATAAACTGACGTACCCACAGTCTTATATGCAGGTAAATGGCATGATAAAGATTAAATAAGAACAGATGCTTAAAGATTATTCAATGTTGTTGTACATTTATTTCATTGTTGTAAAGTTTACTTCCGCTGTGCAATGTAAATTGTAATGTATTCATGTAAACTCTGATGTAAAGTGAAAAGTTCAAATTTCCTTGTAAAATTGTACTAAATGAAGCGGAAAGATCCTGTAGAACATCTCGAATTCAGTGTATTTGGGATTCGGGGCATTACAGAGTGGTATCAGAGCCACGCTTTCCACACTTGTACAAATTTATAAGGAACGACACCCTAGTAGTGGACATTAGAGTGTGTGTCTGAGTCTAGAGATTTAAATGTAAGTGACTTACATTTGTGTTGCTCTATGACTTATGCTTCTTCCTCTTTATTTCTAAGATGACTGATCACTTCGACCCTGCTGGAGGCGACGACTGGCATATCATCGAGGAAGAGTACCATCCTGGACAGGCAGATTCTGAGGAAGAGTATTATCCAGGGCAAGCAGATTCTGACGGAGAAGAATGGCCTGAATCCCGAGAAATCACCCCACCTCCGGATTCATCTGATGACTCTTTTGACGAAGAAGAAGAACCAGTTCCGAATAGTCTTGTGACTTCTCTTCAGAGGCAGGTAGAGACACTGCGAGAGAGAGTCGGATTATTGGAGGCTCAGCTGGCAAAGCAAAAGGATGACTTTTCTGTTCTCAGTCATCGTATATGGGAACTCGAGAAGAGGAAGAATTTGACAGATGTGCTGAAGGATGAAGTTGATGAACTACGGGGAGAACTTCGAGAAGCGAAGAGGAACCGTAGGAGTTAGACTGTTGTAGCTTCTACCGTTTTCATTCTGATGTCAAGAAATATTTTTCAATTCGAATGTATAAAGTTTGGAATTTAATGAAATGCAAGTTGATTTAAAATTCATGTCTTATACTTCGAATTTAACGGATCTTTTGCATCAGAATATGTCTAGAAGATGAGCTAGAAATGGTGAAGGTCTGGATCTGGAAACAGAACTTGTGAAGGTCTATCAGACGCTCAATGCCGTGACTATGAATCAGAACCAAGGAAGGGGGCCTGTGAATCTGGTACCCGAAGCGATTAAACTAGTGGAATCGTTCAAACGAATGAAACCACCTGTATTCGAAGAGAAGCCAGATCCTGATGCGACTGACAACTGGATTCGTCAAGTAGAGACCATCTTTGAAGTGCTGGAGACCCCTGAAGGCAGTAAGGTGAAGTTGGCGACTCTGCAACTTGAGAAGGATGCGACTGTTTGGTGGCAGTCGATGAAGAGGACCATGGGAGGCATAGTGCTTGGCTGGGAGGAATTTCTGGAAGAATTCCGTAGTCACTATTTCCCCTCCGATGTTCAAGAGAAGAAGGCTATGGAATTTCTATCACTATAGCAAGGTGGCATGTCAGTGAGAGAGTACGATACCAAGTTTACTCAACTCTCTAGGTATGCTCCGGAATTAGTGATGGATGAAGCTAAGAAGGCTCGTAAGTTCGAGCATGGATTGAGGCCGAGCTTGAGGTCCCGGATAATACCTCTTGGTATCAGGAGATTCGACAAGTTGGTCAAGAGAGCAGCAGCGACGGAAGCAGATATGGAGCAGTTTCATGTTGTTCAGAACCGGAAGAACAACTGGCAGTCTGGAAAGAGGCCCGCCAATTCTGGGAGTTTCAAGGGGCAACTATCTGCACAAAGGTTCAAACCGACAGGGGCGAACGCTATTAGTGTGGCTGGAGGACCTGGGAACAATGTGGTGAGACCTCCTGCGGTAACTTGCTACAACTGTGGTGAAACAGAACATTACCGATCTCAATGTCTTAAACCACGGAATGGTGATCGCAATGTACCAACGCAGCAGACTGGGAAGAGACCGTACCAACCAGGGCGAGTATTTGTCTTGACGGAAGCTGATGCTGATGAGGTTGATCATGTCATCACTGGTACGAGGGCTGATGTTTAGAGGTTTTTGTCATTTCTTTTTCCCACTATTTAGTGAACTGTTACGTAATGAGTGTGTATTATGTAACAGGAGAACTTTATCTTAATGGAATGAAAGCTGTTGTATTGTTCGATACTGGATCCTCTCACACTTTTGTGTCTCCTAAATTTGCTAAAGTGTTGGGAGTTGAACCGAAGATTTTTCCAGGCAAAATCTTAGCAGTAGCCACTCCGTCAGAGAAAACTTTAACCACTGATCGGTATTATGCTGATTGTGAGATTGTGATTGGAGATCAAATCTTTGGGATTGATCTGATCGAGCTGACTATCTTGGGAGTCGATGTTATCATTGGCATTGATTGGATGTCGGTGTACAGTGCAAGCATCGAGTGTAAGACCAAGACGGTAACAGTGAAGGCTCCAGGTGGACCTGAAGTCACTTTCCAAGGGAAGAAGAAGTGTTCTAGACTGGTGGCAGCTATCCGCAAGGAAGAGACTCCTGTGGAAGTGCAAGAGATTCCTGTGGTTCGGAACTATCCGACTGTGTTCTTGAATGATTTTCTTGGGTTATCCCCGCATCGTAATGTAGAGTTCAGCATCACTGTTCAACCAAGAAGTGCACCCATTTCTAAGGCACCATATAGGATGGCTCCAGTGGAACAGGATGAAGTGAAACGGCAGATTGAGGAACTGTTGGAGAAAGGCTTTATTCAACCTAGTGCGTCACCTTGGGGAGCACCAGTGCTTTTGGTAAAGAAGAAGGATGGATCGATGAGAATGTGTATCGATTACCGAGAGCTGAATAAGGTCACTATTCAGAATAAGTATCCTATTCCTCGAATTGATGACTTGTTCGATCGTCTACAAGGAGCAGCTGTTTTCTCCAAAATAGATCTTCGATCAGGATATCACCAAGTTCGAGTGAAAGCTGAAGATGTGCACAAGACTGCATTTAGAACTCGGCATGGGCATTACGAATTCTTAGTTATGCCATTCGGAGTGACGAATGCACCCGCAACCTTCATGGATTTGATGAATAGAGTTCTGAGGCCGTTCATTGATTCTTTCGTCGTGGTGTTTATCGACGATATCCTCGTGTACTCCAAGTCAGAAGAGGAGCACACTGAGCATCTGGCAGCAGTTTTGAAGAAGCTGGAAGAGCAGAAGTTGTATGCTAAGCTATCCAAGTGTGATTTCTGGAAATCTGAAGTGGCATTCCTAGGTCACATCCTTTCTAAGGAGGGAGTGGCAACTGACCCTCAGAAGATAGAGGCAGTGAGAGATTGGGCAAGGCCTACTACAGTGAAGGAAGTCAGAAGTTTTCTTGGAATGACTGGATACTACAGGAGATTCATTCAAGGTTATGCACAGATAGTCGTGCCGCTTACTGGACTGACCAAGAAGAATGTGAACTTCAAGTGGACTGAGCAATGTGAGGCGAGCTTTCAGGAGTTGAAAGAGAAACTGACTACTGCACCTATTTTGGCTTCGCCTAGAGCAGGTGTTGAGTATGATGTTTACAGCGATGCTTCACATCATGGGCTTGGTTGTGTCTTAATACAAGAGGGAAGAGTAATCGCTTATGGGTCTAGGAAACTACGACCGCATGAGAAGAATTACCCTACTCATGATCTGGAGTTGGCTGCGATTATCTTTGCCCTGAAGCAATGGAGGCACTACGTGTACAGTGAGAAATTGAACATGTACACGGACCACAAGAGTTTGAAGTATATATATCAGCAGAGGGATCTGAATCTGAGGCAGCGGAGATGGTTGGAAGTGCTTGAGGACATGCGACCTGAGATCAAGTATCATTCTGGAAAAGCTAATGTTGTTGCTGATGCACTTAGTCGCAAGAGCAGTTTAGCCAGTTTGATTACAACTCAGAAGCATTTGATTGAGGAATTGGACCGAGCAGGTATTGAAGTTGTCTTGCAAGGATTGGGAGCATCTTTAGCTCAGTTGAGGCTTCAGCCTACACTGAATGGAAGGATCATTGCAAGTCAAGAGGTTGATGCTGATATCTTGGAGATGAAGGAGCAGGTTGGTGCTGGCAGGTTGCCCGGATTTCAAATCAGGGATGGAGTGCTGTGGTTCGGAGATAGGCTATGTGTTCCAAATCAGGCGGACCTGAAAGAGAGTATTCTTCAGGAGGCGCATGCTACTCTTTTGTCGGTACATCCTGGGAATACTAAGATGTACAAAGACATCAAACAGCATTTCTGGTGGTCAGGTTTGAAGCGGGATGTGGCTGAATTTGTGGCGAAGTGTGAGGTTTGTCAGCAAGTCAAAGCCGAAAATCAGAGACCCGGAGGTCTATTACAGCCGTTACCTATTCCGGAATGGAAGTGGGATAATATTAGTATGGATTTCATTACAGGATTGCCTAAGAGTCCTAAAGGCAATGATGCGATTTGGGTTATAGTCGATCGACTAACCAAGTCCGCTCACTTTTTGGCGATAAAACTCACGGCTTCGATGGACAAGTTGACTGAGTTATATGTTGGCGAGATCGTCCGGCTTCAGGGTGTTCTGTCAACTATTGTGTCTGATCGAGATGCGCTGTTTACTTCGCATTTCTGGAGGAGTCTTCAGACAGCTTTAGGTACCAAGACGGACTTTAGCACTGCTTTTCATCCGCAAACCGATGGGCAGACCGAGAGAGTCAACCGTATTCTTGAGGATATGCTTCGGTGTTGTATACTAGATTTTGTAGGCAATTGGGAAAGGTATTTACCTTTGGTAGAGTTTGCCTACAACAACAGTTTTCAGACTAGCATCGGGATGGCGCCGTACGAAGCTTTGTATGGCAGGAAGTGCAGAACACCTGTTTGTTGGTTTGAAGTTGGGGAGCGTCAGTTGTTTGGTCCTGAGCTTGTGCAGCAAACTTCTGAGAAGATTGTTCTGATCAGGAAAAGGTTGGTAGAAGCTCAGAGCAGGCAGAAAAGCTATGCAGACAACCGGAGAAGGGACCTTGAATTTGAGGTTGGTGACTCCGTTTTTCTGAAAGTATCGCCCAGTAAAGGTGTGGTTCGATTTGGCAAAGGCGGGAAGTTAGCCCCGAGGTTTATAGGCCCGTACAAGATATTGAAAAGGATCGGGAAAACTGCTTACCGGCTTGATTTACCGGAAGAGTTATCTCAGGTGCACAATGTCCTTCATGTGTCTATGCTGAGAGGTTATATTCCAGATCCGAGTCATCATTTGCCTGAAGTGCCGGAAGGTTTGCAGTTGGATCTGAATTACATCGAGTCTCCTGTCGAGATTGTTGATCGTCGAGAGAAAGTCTTGAGGAATAAGACGATACCGATGGTCAAGGTAGTCTGGAGAAACCATTTGGTTGAAGAGGCTACTTGGGAGTCTGAGGAGAGGATATTAAAGGACTATCCTGAGCTTTTTGCTTGATTGTATCCTTGTATCTTTCTGTTCTTGTTGTGAGTGTTGTTTGTTTTCTCGCTCTTGACTGTAGTTCTGGGGACGGAACTATTCTAAGGAGGGAGTGTTGTAATGCCCTGATTTTTCATTTAATGAAAAATTATTTATTTTGCACGTAGTGTGCACGTGCAATATTTTTGGTTGAATTAAATGTTATGATTATTTCCATTATGATGGGTATGGATTTTTAAATATGTGCTTTTAAATTATTTTCACAAAGCTTTCTTTCAATTAGACAAAAAGCCTTTTCTTTTAAAAGCCCAAAGTTAATTTAATTTATTATAATTATTTTGGCCCATTAAACTAGAGCCCATTAGTTAATTTATTTTTTTAAAATATGACTTGTAATGTAGAATACAAAATTAAAGTCTATTTTTATATAAAATAAAATGTACAATTTTTGGACCTAGTTGCATGCACGTGCACTACACGTACACGTGCAATATGCACTCCTATGATGGCCGGTTTTGATCTTTTTGGGAGGGAAATCAAAAACTTGAGTGGAGATCATGCTTGGTGGTTACTTGGTTGTGGGTAGTTAATGTAACTCCTACTTTCATCCTAGCCCTCCATCTTATAACCAATTACTTAATCCTAGCCCTCCATTCCATCAAGATTTTAGTATAAATACCCCCTCCATGGCTAGTCATTCTTGTGCCCATTACTTTCTACAAACCTATAGTCTAAATTATATTATCTAGTAGTGATTTTGTGAGTTAAAAGATTGAGAGTGTGTGGGATTTTTGCTTGCAACTAGAAGAAGAGGAGACCGGCTACCACATGAAGAGGGAGCATTCGGTTGGGTGCTTGGAGGCTTGTGTGCACGTGTTCAGGGAGGAGCATTTCGTTGCAAGGACATTCGTCTAGGGATTGCTAGATGTATTTTTCTCTCCATACAAGGTGGGTAAATTTTCTATATTTCTAATTAGGATTCATGCTAGATTAAATTGAATGAATGAAGCATGAAAAATATAAATAAGAGTACACTTTTAATTGGAAAATTGACCTATGAATTGATTGGAATGTGGGTGTGCAATTGTATGTGATTTGATTAGTAAAAATTTAAGTTTGTATGGATTAATTATAACCATGGGTTGTTAAAGAAAGTCTCATTATCTACATCACAAATTATATACACAAAGTCAGTAGATTGGCAATGCTACTTCTTGTGATTAAATGGATCGTTGTGTCATCTTGAAATAAATGAATTAAGTTATAGATTTGTATGTATGATAAAAGGTTAAAAACAGAGAATTAATCCTTAGTTTGCTAATAAAGGGATTAGTGGTATTATTTGTTAATAAATGTCGAAATGAAGAATGTGGTAGTTATAATGTAGAATTCGAATTAATTGTATGAAAATATGTTTTAATTGTTGAAAAAAATTACTTTTTCATACTGATATGTAAATTAGACAAGAAATAACCAATCTGGAATTTTACAGTAATTTTTTTTATAAAAGCAAAGTGAAATGAGGACTAGTTGAACATCGAGACGTTTTAATAACAGAGAGAATTGGTTCAAATGAGTTTTGAGTTGCGTTCTTGACAACTTGAGCGCGTAGCTCAAGTGGTCGGGACGACTCTGATCGCTACAGTAGCCTTGGGTTCCCTGTGGTGGCCGGTTCGAATCCCTGTGGCACCATAATTTGTTTCATGAATTTTTAAAACAAAGAATCAGTGGCCGAGAGCATTAAATACTCTCTGCTCTCCTTTGATGCTGCTGGCGCAGTTGGCCTAGTGGCCGGTGCCTTTGGTTGTGTTCTCTGCATGCTGGGTTCGAATCTTAGCCTCGGCAAAGATTGGAAAACTTTTTTTGAGTGTTTTAGTGATCCAAAAATTATGGAAAAAATATGGTTATTTTTCTAAAAATATGTAGGACTTATGAAAAATAATTTGGGAATTATTTGCTTGAAATAAAACATAATTTGAGAATAAAATGTGTAAATAGAACTATGGTTTTATATTTTTATGAAATTATATCTTGCAAAAAAGAATGAAGGATTAGAAAATTAATGTGGCAAAAAGGAAATTATATTGTGTGATGTGATACAAATTATTCTCATTTGAGAATAGTGTGGAAATTATGAAGTGTAAATGTTCACCTTTGATTGAATAATTAGTGATGTGGGTTTTTATGTGAAAATAACATTTCATGAGTTACATGATGAATAGTTAAATTTCATGTATAGTTATGGACTATTTGAACGAATTAGAAATCATGATTGGAAAAAAGAAATACTTTTGAGTATGATAACTCAACATGAGAACTTATGAGTTGGAAATGCTCAAATTGGAAATTGTGAATTGAAAATTGAAACAAAAAGAGTAGCTAAGTCTCCCCCGGCATTTGGAAATAAATGAAATGAAAATTGAAAAGAAAGACCAAGGTTGGTCATGTTTGAATGAATGAATAAGTCCGGTTTAGTGGAGATGCTAACTCTAGAGCTGTGATTTTTGTTCATGATTTTGATAAAAACTAAGGATTAGTACATAGTGGAGAAGTGATGAAAGTAGGAGAAAAACACGAGTATGAGGGCCATCGGATTGGCGGTGTGAGAGTGATCCACAGGCTACCTGCTTGATGCGTCAAGACATGGCGTGGGCACTACTCCAGAATTATCGTCCCGGTGGCGACGCTTGTGGGATGTTTGAGTGGCTATGGGTGGTGCCATTGTTCCATGGCGGAGGCTGAATTGTCCATAGGTTGCCTGCTCGATGCATCGTGTCAGTGCATGGGATTCCCCTCTAGGCTGCCTGGACATGGGCTCGTAGATCATAGAACATCTAAGATACTTACCGTAATTACAGTAGTAAATTAAGTCATGGCGTGGGATTGAGCCCTACAAAGATGAAGAACGATTAAGGACTTGCCGTCGGACCTATGTAGTATGGGATGCATAGAATCCGAACAAGTGCGCATTAGTGTCATGTAACATAATTAACTGCATTAAGGATTAAGTGCACAATCACAACACGACATCAATAGGGTAGTCCCTTTAGTTTGATATGTGACAAGTTTGTGTTTGCTAAATATGGAAAATAAGTTATACTATTTCCGGCATAGAGAGGATGGCCGTATATAATGATCATCGGTTGAATAAACTGACGTACCCACAGTCTTATATGCAGGTAAATGGCATGATAAAGATTAAAGAAGAACAGATGCTTAAAGATTATTCAATGTTGTTGTACATTTATTTCATTGTTGTAAAGTTTACTTCCGCTGTGCAATGTAAATTGTAATGTATTCATGTAAACTCTGATGTAAAGTGAAAAGTTCAAATTTCCTTGTAAAATTGTACTAAATGAAGCAGAAAGTTCTTGTAGAACATCTCGAATTCAGTGTATTTGGGATTCGGGGCGTTACAAAGATCATGGCAGGGATACTTGGAAGAAGAATTGCAATCAACTTACTGTCGCCATTGGAGTGGCCGATCTAGCTAAGAAGAGTGGTAGATCAACCTCTACATCTGCAGGTAATGATGGTAAGGTTTTTAATATTTCTGCCTCTGTTATGGATAATTAATTCGGGTACTACCGACCATATGAGTTTTGATTCTAGACAAGTCCAAAATTTTTAACCATCCACCAAAACAACTGTGTCCACTGCCAATGGTGATCCCTCCACCGTTATTGGCGAGGGTACAAACCTCTCACAAACAACCTAACCTTAGATACTGTCCTAGTTGCACGATCCTTGAATTTTAATCTGATATTTGTTGCTCAAATAACTACTGTCTTACATTGTATTGTAGTTTTTTGGCCTTCACATTGTGTGGTTAAGGATATTCGGACTCGCAAGACGATTGGTTATAGAGTTAGACACAAGAAGCTATATTACCTGGATTTAGAATCTGAATGTTCAGTTCGAGCAAGTTGACTCAAGCTCTAAGTTTGGAAGGATCCTGTAACACCCCGAATTTCAAATAAGGATAAATTCGAGATTTCACAGGATCTTTACTTCACTTCGTACAATTTTACAAGGAAATTTAAAACTTTTCATTCACAATACATCAGAGTTCCTTTACACTTGGTTTTTACACAGCGGAAGACTCAAAAAATTACAACAATGAAATACGACTTGTATAACATTAACATCATTTACAACATCTTTAACTTCTAAACAGCAACAGCATATCCACTCTATAACTCCACGAATAGTCCTTTACCTGCATGTCAGTCTGTGGGCACGTCAGTTACTTACAACTGACGAAATGTTATACACGGCTATCCTCTCTATGCCGGGAATAGTATAACGATCTCATACTTTAACAAATCACAAAAAAAAGATTGAATGAACAAGTAAAGTGTCAAAGGTGATTATTATAAACATAAGTGTATGTCATGCCTTAATGCCTAATGCACACAATTCTACACTAGGATGACACTAATGCACACTTGTTCGGATTCTATGCATCCCATACTACATAGGTCTGAGGGCAAGTGCCTACGTTCTTCACAATATAGGGCTCGATCCCTCGCCATGAAAACTACCCGGTAGCAAAACAAAGTTCAGACTATTCCACGAATGTGAATCCCAGCCTTGGAGTCCACCGCCGGCTGTTATAACAGATTCGACATCGTGCGAACCGTCCCGTATGTGACCCTCTAGCCCAGTATATATATATATATACATTGGAGACGGTAAACACAAAAATCCATCCGTCCGACTACTCAAGATCTTGGAGTCCACCGCCGACCCGTCCTCATAGTCCCGAATTAAAATATAATAATCTGTCTCCCACAGGGCAACCTCAGTCCACCAACTGGGTCTATAGTCTTGGAGTCCACCGCCGACTATATAGAGCACCCCACTTACGTTTCCCTAAGTTTACTACATCTTCACTTATGTGCCTAAATTTTCCTAAGTTCAAGACATGAATAATTTCCATTCAAGAATTAGTTCTACCTCCTACCGGACTTAATCAACAAATACGAGATAGCTCCATAGCCATATCTCCAAATCATATCTCAAATCTTTTCTTTCAATAATGCCGGTATCGAGGTCTTACTAACTCTAAGTCATAAACTTTCATGTACAAAAAGCATGGGTATTCACACCCTTTAATAATCATGTCTTAACTCAAAGCACTCTTTATCTATTCACAACTTGGTATAGGTCTTATTAACATCATTCAATTCATTCACTATCTTTCTAAGACATCAATTCTTTTCATGAGTCTATGGCATAAATCCAAATCTCTTTTTGGGAAAAATTAATCACATAAAAGTTCGCGACTTCAAACAAGCATATTTACATGATCTCGTCAACAAGTAAACATATTTACATGATCTTGTCAAGTCAAACAATTTATAAATAATTTATTTCCAAACTTTATATGAATTCACACAAACTTTTAATCTCATTTAGCATTCTTACTCAACAAAAGGGATTGTTTATAACGAGATAATCGTGTAACATATTTTTCTTTTATTCAAAAGAATTATTTATTCAAAATAATAATTTTGGAAACAAAGTGCATTTGCCACTTTAAAAAAAAATACAAGATAAGAAATTAAACTATTCTTAGTAAATTCTTTGTGCAACTTAATAAGGGAAAGTGAATAATATTTGTTTCTTTCCAAAGTCAGTAACTTCCATAAATAAGCAGTTTTTGAGAGAAACAAAAATAAAATAAAAGAAAATGGTGGCAACGAGTTTCGAACCCAACACCTCTTATAAATAGTATTCACTGGCTAACCAATAAGTCCAATTATATTTTCTGTTTAAAAGTTGTATAAATGTATTTTTGTTTATACTATTACGAATTTGGTTTCTTCTAATAAAACTTGTTTACCCAATAATCCAATCCTTTAGAACATTGGAATAAACCTCACTTTTGGGCTGAGATGAAATCTAAAAAAAATAATAATCAACAAGTTCAAACTTATTTTAAGAAATATATCTCCATTTTCAAATAATTTTTCCTTTCTTTTTTGCATACAAGATTACACATTTTCTCAAAATCTTGAAACATAAAAAAATCATGTTTAGTAAAACTAGTTTATGTATCTCATCATACTAGTTAAATTTTTGTAATAAACTTAAACCTGTTACTTAATCAACCATGAACATCACAAGAGAATTCTTTTATGCAAAACAAATTTGTATTTTTTCGACATATGTCGACAAGTTTCAAAGCAATAACTAAGATTATTTTTCTCTTTTCTTTTTCTTTCTTAACCATCATGTTTCTAAAATATATGTCGAAAATATAATATTCTCTAACAATTACTCATACCTATCACACATTTGACAAACATAAATTTGCAAACATTCTAACATGGTCCATATGATTAGTTCTCTACTTCTTAATTAGCATGGTAATAATTTGTTCACTAACTTTCAACAAGATCATTGTATACTTTGCTAGCATGGATTCTACATATATCTACACATATCACACTCAATTCATACTAGTCATATAAAATAATTAGCATGTAATTTCTACAATTAGAAAGCATAGGATCACCCACAAACATAATGTTAATCCATTTGTCAACATAGCATGATTCACTATTAGTCTCACCACAATCATAGTATAGTTATTCTATTTTATCAAAACTACTCATTCACTTTTATTAACATGTACATTCTAAAAAATTAGAAAGTAGGAGAACACCCACCTTTTGTGAAGCTTGAAAAGAAAAGAGAACACCACTTCTAGCTCCAAAGATTCCTAGCTCCTAGTAAGGCTTCTCCTCCTAGCAATTTCTCCTTTCCAAGCAAGAGATCCTCCAAGCACAATAACTTTCTTACTCTCTTTCTTTTTCTTCCTTTCTTTCTTTTTCTTACACTTATTTTGATATTGATTTTGGTGCAAGAGAAATGTAGGAAATTGGACTCTATTTATAGGATTTTGGAAGGGTCTAAAGTGCAAAAATCTCACCCTAATAACTCTTCAAATTTATTTTACTACTCTCCACTTTCCTAACTCCTAAAACCTCCATCTCTTCATCTCCCCACTCTCCACTAACTCAACCTACCAACTCTTCTCCTCCCCTTGCCCAAAAAATGGTCCAAATACATTTGTGTATGCATGCACACATGCATAAACAAATATGAACACATTTCTATAACTCTAAATGTGTACTAATATGTGTAACTTGTCATGTATTAGTACATGTTTAACTAAAAATGTGATTTTAATAGTGGGCTTGCTACATGGGCTCATTACTAATTAATTTATTTAATTATCTAGTGGGCTTGCTACATGGGCTCATTACTAATTAATTTATTAATTATCTAGTGGGCTCCTCTCCTAATGGGCTACATTTTAGTTTATAGGTCCATGGATCAAAAGAAAGGCTAAATAAAACTAATGCATGCTAAAAATAGTAAAATGAGAGTAGCAAAATGAGAATAAAAATTTGCACGTGCACCATACGTGCAGAAAAAATTGAAAAATGCATTTTAATCAAAAACAAGGGGAAAATAAATTTTCGTTTTATAAAATAGATTTAAATACATAAAAATAAATAATTTAAACCTATAGAAAATATTATACGTAGTGGTGGAAACACGTGCATCAAAACACATAAAAAGCACGTAAATCCCAGGAATTGAAATATTATATTTTAGTTGACTGAAATCAATACGGAAAATGTATAAATAGTACGAATCCAAAATATATAATGAAATACATTACAAAATATACGTGCGTAACACCCAGGGGCAAAATTGTAATTTCCAATTTTGCGGGGTGTTACAGATCCAAAGGTGAGAAGAAGAAATCAGATATTTGGCTATGGCATCGATGTCTAGGGCATGCTTCTTTTGGTTATTTGAAGAAATTATTTCCAAGTTTATTTTTGAAGTTGGATATTTCTGCCTTTCGGTGTGATGTGTGTGAACTCGCAAAAGGTCACCGTGTCTCTTTTCCTCCAAGTCTAAGTAGAAGCTCTCTTCCATTTATGATTATTCATTCTGATGTTTGGGGTCCATCCAAAAACACTACATTTGGAGGAGCCAAATAGTTTGACATTTATTGATGACTGTACTCGTATAACCTAGATTTGTTTGATGAAGTCGAAAAGTGAAGTTAGTGGCTTGTTTCAGAAATTTCACAAGCATGTTATGACTCAGTATAAATCACAGATTCAAGTTCTTAGGAGTGATAATCGCGGAGAGTACCTAAGTTCGAATCTGCAACAATATTTGGTGGAACACGAAATTGTTCACCAGACTATATATACACCTCAACAGAATGGGGTTACAGAAAGAAAAAATAGACACTTGTTCAAGTTGGTCTTTGCCTCTCTTATCCATAGAAATATGCCACTTATTTATTGGTGGGAAGCCCTTGCTTCTACTACATACCTAATCAACTGAGATCCCTCTAGTATCCTAAACTTCCTCACACAATTTCAAGCATTAACTGAAGCTGTGAATGCACCAAAAGTCATCAACTTGTGACCTCATGTGTTCGGGTGTGTTGCATTTGTTCATCTTCATCAACATGAACATAATAAGTGAACTCCTCGAGCTGTCCGATGTGTTTTCGTGGGATATGTACAGGATAAGAAAGGGAATCGGTGCTATCACCCACCAACTCAAAGGATGTTTGTTACTATGGATGTTGTGTTCCATGAAGATGAGATGTATTTTTACTCTGAGGTTGAACTTCAGGGAGAGTACCGACGTGAAGTTCAAACTCTTGCCTATGATGAAGTGGTTACCATTTAGATTGAACAATCGGATATAAGGGAAGAAAATCTGGATATAAGTAGTGACGATCACTTGAATGAAGATTTGGTTGAGGAAGGAGATTTCCACGAAGAACTGCAATCAGTGCCGAACCTCCTTGAAGATGAGCCATCTCTACCACCAGCACCGTCAGAATCATCTCCACCACCAGCACCATCAGATCCATCTCTACCCCCAACAGAACCCCAAAACCAATCATTATTGTTGTCCGAAGCTCCAAAAAGAGAACTCCTAAATCTTACTGCTAGAGGTATCCCACAACCCACTTATGAGCCTGATCCCACTAGTAATGTCAAGTATCCCATGAATCATTATGTGTCCACTCACCAATTGTCTGAATCAAATAAGTCATTTTTGAATAAATTATCTGTTGTATCTATTCCTAACAGTGTACAAGAAGCCTTAGCCGATCCAAGGTGGAAAGTAGCTATGAACGAGGAGATGAAGTTCTTGAAGAAGAATGAGACTTGGGAGATAGTCGAATTGCCAGCAGGAAAGAAGCCGGTAGGATGTAGATGCATTTATACAGTGAAGTATAAGTCTGATGGTTCAATAGAGCGATACAAAACAAGGCTGGTTGCCAAAGGGTACACTCAAACTTATGGAATTTATTATGATGAAACATTTGCACCGGTAGCAAAGTTCAACATCGTTCAAACCACCACCACTGACATAATCTTCTAACCAAACAGGAGCTCTCCTAATCCTCCCTTCATTCGAGCCAGGTGACCTCGATTCTAACTGTCTCCCTTCATTCGAGCTAGGTGATGAATGAACCACTTCTCGGCCTTCTTCTTCCCCATGATCACTGTTGGTGTATGCCCTAGAGGCCAGTTGTGTATTGACATTACTAGTTTACATTGCATTATGACATTTATTTAATATATGAGGCATTTTATTTATTGTGTTGTTTATTATGATTAAATAAGCATAATAAAGTCCTTAGAATAGTAGGTTCAATACCATAGGATATAAAGTGCATGACTTGATTGTGAGATCCTATTGGTTGTGATCGGAACACTATTCTTAAATGTCCCTAGTCAAGTATTATTGTGAATTAGGACAATAATAATGCATAGAGACTAGTATGTGCGTAGACTGATGACCATATCTCACGAGTCATGGATATGAGATATCAAGCCTTCACATGGGTACATATTAGAGTAATAATGTACTGGACTGACCCACCATGAGAACCTGCATGGATCGTTACGTGAGTGTCATAAGCGGTTCTTACAGTGACCATGGTGTATGTAGTTATTTGACTTGAAGTTACTACGATTCTCTACATAAGAAGTTATATATTTTAATGTCATCAAACGTTGCCTGTAATAAGGTGATTATAAAGTCGACTATTGGATATACTACAAATCATGTGGATGGACATGAGTGACTTAGATAGGATTTTTCCCTCTTACATAACATAAGAGATATCAACGGGCCCCTTGATTGAGTGAGACTGCAACATGCATGGCCGTGCTCAAATGAGTCAATATGAGATATTGAGCTCATTTTTTTAGTAAGTCTACTCGGACATCAAGAAACCAAAGATTGAACTATACAAGGGTGATACACTCTATGCCTTGTGGTCAATTAAGATGTCTAGACAAAGGGACTATACTACATGGTAACATTGGTTATGGATGTAATACCCCTAGTATGCATGGTTAATAATATTTTTTTTCTTTTATTTAAAACAAAAATATACATATACATTGTTATTGTTATCTTTATCATACATAGTTATTGTTATATTTGTTAACCTATACTATTAGTATCATTATATACTATTAGTATTGCTATGATTTTTTTAAGCCTTAACGCCCAACATTGTTTACAAAAAAAAACAAATAGAAAAGAAGCCTAGCCCAACAGAACAATTCCCAATTGGGGGTTAAAAAGTAATTAGTTAAAACCTAGGGGGTTTAATTCAAAAGGGGGGGACACCTAAGCATTTCTACACCTTTCCACACTCCACTACCTCTCTCTCTTTCTCTCTTTGTAGCCAGCCAGCCCCATCTCCTCTCTCTTTCTATATATACACATGAGTTTTCCTACTTCTTTCAACCCTATACTACTACTTACTTCTACTACTGCTACTACTATTGCTGTCTACTACTGTTGCTGCTGCTGTCTACTACTACTGTTGCTATTGTCTACTACTATCACTGTTGCTGTCTACTACTACTACTGCTGCTGTCTACTACTGCTGCTGCTGCTGTCTACTATTACAACTGCTATCTACAACTACTGCTGTTGCTGTCTACTTCTACCACTTTACTACTACTACTACTATTATACTATTACTATTGGAGCAAGAAGACTAAAGGTGCAAGGAGGAGAAAATAGAAACTTGAAGCAACCAATGGATTGAATCGTACAAACAAATCAAAGTGGATATTTTCCTTCACATCTTTTTTTATTTTTATATGACTTTTGACATAGAAAGTTATGCTTGATTGTAGTTATGCTTGTTAGAAAATATTCTTATTAGAAGCTATGATTGATAAGATGTTAACTGAAAGTATTGAATGTTTTATTTCATATGAAGTAAGCTTAGCAAGATAATGCAAGATGATGGTCTAAATAAAAGAATAGCAGATGATGCATGCTTACTCACAATCCATGTTTTACTCTTTAGGAAAATTAACTAATTATTTATATATGTATAATGAGATGAAGTGATTATGTAAATTTTATATGCATAAATATACTAATGAACAAATAAAGATTCAATCTTTGTGTTAAGAATGGTAGTAAAAGTGTGAAGGATGAATCTTTCATGCAAGATTATGAATACAAATCTTGTCTTGGGCATGAGGATTGTGTTGTTAACTATTAAAAATAAGTGGTGATTTTGTGATGTTGTGGAGTAAATTGTCTAATTAAATTTTCATGTTTGAATGCTTAAAGTGCTTTTGATTAGTAAGTTAGTATCTTGATTAGTAAATTTTACATTGATAGTAAGCTACTAACATTGTATTAGTAAGCTACTAATAAGTTAGTAAGCTTAGTTATAATGTTAGTAAGCTTAGTTGTAACGTTAGTAAGTTTAATGCATGTTAGTAAGCTCCAATGTGTAGTTGAGAACCATATAAGGGTTTCTTGTGAAAATAATGATCATGTTAGCAAATGTAATCATGTTAATAATATTAGCATTGTTCATGTTAGTAAGTTAGTAAGTTAACATGTTAGTATGGTAGTAAATTAGTAAAATAGAATGCTAGAATGCCATGTTAGTGAGAAGTTAGAAAGTTTGAAATGTGGACTTGACCTCGTAGTAACCTAATTGCTAACCAATTGTTTATGGTTAGTAAACATAGCTTATGTTAGGAGCAATGAGACCCTGAGTACTAATAATTTCACATAGAAAGTAAGTGGTGATTAATGAAGGAATTAAGCGAATGAGAATTTGACCTAGTTGTATAAATTAGTAAAGGTGTTAGTTCTAAGTAGTGTGACTCATGTTTGGTAAGGACAGACACTAGTTGGTCATGTACTCACCTGTCAAGGGGACACGTGCGGCGTCGTCTCGTCTGGGATACATGCGGTGTGATCTCGACTGTTAATTTCTGGGATTTAGTGATAAGAACAGGATATAGACGTAAGTCACAAGTCCTGTCGAAACTTAGGAGATGGACTCTTAAGTTTCTGTCTATGTTCTGGGTTATCAATACAAACGAGAAAAGTGTAACTCTAAGTCTTTTGGCAGAGTAGGGGTGGCCCTATTGATTCGTCTTATGTTCATGATAACTTTGGTAGGGGCAGGAGTAGAGAAGGACAATGATTCTGGCAGAGCTGATGATCACCGGCCTGATCGGGATTGGAGAGGGACCACGATCCTGTCAGAGTGGAGAAGGACCATGATCTGAAAGAACAGAGTGATCGCTGCCGTTCGGAGTGGAGAAGGACCAAGATCCGAATGCAGGAGCAGAAATGGACCGCACGTGCTGCAGACTCTACCAGTCACTAGATGAATGTCAGAAACAGGAAAGAGTATAAGAGTAGGATGCATGGCGAGGGATAGAACCCCATCATCTGGAGAATACGAACTCGATTTGGGGAGTATGTAGTATGGGATGCATACGTTTCCAAATCTAGTTTGCATTAGATTAAGAGCATGGTGTGCATATGAGTTATGCATTAGAATCTAGACCATGGCATACACCGACACTTGTGGTTTGACTTTCACATTTTTTTCTTCTCCATCAAATATTGATTGCTGAGGATTTTGGAAATTGCAGGTTTCATCCGCATTGCGTCAGTTGTATGCAACTGACATGTCCACACTTTGCTAATTGCAGGATTGCTGATCGTGGAGCAGGAGACTCCAGGTACAGAAAGCATCCAAGTGGAAAATATAGTTTTCTTGTGCAAATGTAAGTTTCTAATTTCATTTAATTTCTGTGTTGTGTACTCATTGAAGTAAAGATTCTGCGTAAGTGTCACGAGCTTCTAGTGTGTAGAACTCGGGATGCTACAACGGATAAGTTATGTCTAATCACTAACATTCCCGTTACTTGAGTAGCAGTGATGTATTGCTAGATATTGCTCACTATTTGTAATACTAGAATATGATTTTAGTATTACTGTCAACGTAACGAGAACTTACAGGGTCACACACTTCGAATGGATCAAAATTGGGATTTTAATTCATAAGATAAATTTAATTGTGAATCTAAGTAAGACTTGGACACCTAATATCGGTTGGACATTTAATTAGATTAAATGGGTTGATTAAAGTTCTGAGGCCCACACACGAATCTGACCTAGATCGGATTGTAAGCCCAACAACCTCATTACTTTCTTAGGGTTAATTTTCTGCAACTATATATATAACACATATCTATGGAAAAGATTTACACGAGAAAACCCTAGCCGTCACAGAAATTGTGAGAGAGAGAGAGAGATCGTGAGGAACAGCCCCATCCCGCAGCTAGCATCGCAGCGTGAGGAAAGCTTGGTTTTGATCCGTTGGTGTGGATACCATAGATACATCGCAACATTGCAGTGCTGTGATCGACATATCTTGGAGACTGTAGATCCATCCATAAGGTATAATTTCTAAACACGATTTATGGTTTTCACATGGATCTATGGCTGTGTATTCAATCTGTGTTTGCCATTGAAACCTAACATGCAGGTAACTCTCTTTGGTCACCTGTGAATACTTCATCTAAAAAGAGGAGAAAATTGTCCTTAGATCAAGTTATGGACAGCAAGTAGAGAAAGCAATGAACAATGGAAATACGGTATAACAATGAATTCAATAAAATAATAGGAATCAATAACAATGGACGATAACAATAATCAAAATATTTGGTAACAATGTGATGGGTATAACAATAAACGATATTTCAATATTCAATGTCAATACTCAATGGTCGATGTCAATATCAATAACAATGTTCAATATCAATAGCAATGATGATGTTCAATATGCAGTCTCAATATTGTGTATATCCTTAAGTCTATTAGTTTTTAGCATAACTAATGCACGTACTACTGCGTCTCATACCACAGGTTCGGTGCATGCAATCAATGTCGTTTAGAATCTAGTGATGAATTCTATAGATCATGTACTCGGCAACGATAATCAATAATGACCGATGATTTAATGACTTATGACCGATGACCAATGAACGATTCAATCGTGATACTGTAATCAGTAATTCACAATCAATCAATGATCGATATGACTGATATGACCAATAAATAGGGAAACACAAGCCCCTCCTCCGAGTACAGTCTCTATATTGTCCACTACTAAAGTCAACCCTTAAACCCCGGTTTGTTAAGCATTTTATCGATGCAATCAATACATTATGCGATTTAGAGACATTCGATAAATGATGGTATCAATGGAAGTAACAATAGGACGATCAATTATAATGGGACAATTAGAATGGTGACAATAGTATATTAGATTCTAGAAAGTAGACTCCTGCTCAGTTCTAATGCATATTAAAATACAAAAACCGATAACAATAGATAGGTCAATTACATCGTTCTTTACAGATTACACGTTCTGACCGAAAATCGAGATCAAGTTGTTATATTTGTAAAATCAACAAAAACCCAATTTTAAATTCATCAGAAATATTTGTCAAGCCCCTAATCATGTCGACTATCAATAATAACTTAAACATGGAGAAATACATGAATCAGGAATTCTGGAAGTATAAATCAGCAGTAGTAAAAATACCATAACTCTTGCAATACAACCCAGAATTCAAATATTTTAGATGTTCTGCAAACTAGAAACACAAGGCTACAATTTTTGTTTAGAAAGCTATAATTTTTTATGTCAAATACTGGGTCAAAAAGGTCTCACAAACTCCAGGCAGACAGTGAAAATTAAGGTTCAACATATTTCATGAAATAAAAGCGATCTAAACTTGAGGAACTTTAACTCAATAGTTAACAAATCTTATATTCAGCGTGGTAAACACAATAACGTGGTAAGCACAATGAAGAATATATCCATACACTAGTTTAACATCAATGAGGCATCGATCATTCATTCAAGCACAACAACCTAATAATCAATTCTACAATAGTTTATTTGTATGGTGTTATGCATGAATAACTTCTATTATCAATACTACATGAATGCATGAAAAAGTCGATATGTTAAAGTCAATAATGGCACGAGATCAAGGATATCTTGGGTTAGCTCGTGTAAACCCTTAATATACTCGATAGAAGATGAACAATATAACAATACGATAAACAATTCGTGATCTACTTGCGGAGTTTCAGTAAAAACCTTCAATTTGACACAATATGAAATTCATGAGGGAAGTGACTTTCCTTTTATATGATTAATCTGAATAATAGATTAACGAGATTAGGATCCCGACGGCGATAATACGTGCAGTGCACGTAAACCAACAACACGTGTACTATGAAGTCCGCAACACGTGTAAGACATGTAATTGCAATACGTAAAAAAAACGTGCAAAGCAACATGGTAAGGACTTAGCAGACGGAAAGTGCTCCAACAACAAACAATGATGGCAACACACAGCAAACAACTTGGTCAACCAACCAGTAACGACGGGTGAACAGCAGCAGGGACTTCGACTTCGACTTCGATGGCGATTGTGTGCGGTGCTCGGCGGTGATGGACTGCGGCATTCTGGTGGCCCGAGCGATGGCAAAGGCAGGGTAGCAACGCGGTGGTCGCGACTGTCTTGCGGTGATTGATGGATGGCAGCGACGGTGATGACGAGGGATAAGGATGGAAATGGAGGTGAGGTAGTTGTGGTGGTCGCAGTCGGAAAGCGACGACGACGAAGGCTCGAATAGTGGGTTCTAGGGATGGCGAACTGGTCGAACGGGCCGGTCCGGGCCCAACCCGTACGGGTTGACACATTTATTGGGCGGGCTCGGGCCGGTTTGGCCACTTAGTCGGGTCGGGCTGGGCCGGGCTCAAACTTGGTTTGGGTGGCCCGCCCAACCCGTGAACCCTTTAGGGTTCAACCTGGGTTGGGCCGGGTCGACCTGCGGGTTGGCCCGTGTATATAGTTAGATTTTGTTTTGTTTTGTTTTTTTTTTGTAGCTTAAAATAATAATAATAATAATAATACTAAGTAAGTAATAATACTAATAAACATTAAAAATCATAATAATAATAATAAGATTGAAAGAGTGAAATTGGCAACAAATTTTGAAATATTATTCATATGAATTTAAGTTATACAATTTTAATAATTTCTAATGAAATGAAGAATTCAAATCACAAATAAGTTTTATACAATAACATATTTCTTATATACAATTTTAATTGACTACAATTTTTCTAATTTAACATAACAAGCAAAGCTATTGTTGCTGTTGTTGTTGTTGTTCTTCGGGCGAGTTGCTCCCACTTGTGGATGTTGATAGTGCTTTTCCTTGTGTCCTATCTTCAGCCTTCAGCCAGTCTTCTGTGCAAACGAGCATCTCTAACGAGTCGGGCTCCAAGCGATTCCTGTAATCAGTTAGAACCATGCCACTTGTATAAAATGCACTCTCAGAAGCAACTGTAGAGACAGGAGGAGTTAGTAAATCTTTAGCTATAATTGACAGAATACTAAAAGTGTGTTCATGGTCTTTCCACCATTGTAAAATATCTAGTGGAGAAGTAGAAGGCTCAGAATCTTGTTGGTTATACCAGTTTAATTCATTTGGTTGATTAGTCCTAGGTTTTTTGATTGAATTTGTTCAAGTAAATTAAATGTTCTATCACCAATTCTACTTTTACCCTTACCTTTAGAAGTACCAGAATAAGAACTAACTACAGAAGTTGTACTACTAGATGCAAAACGTCTATCATAATAATTGTTACCGCTAAATCTGGTGTGGGGGCAAACAGATAGTATTTGTGGATTCTTAGAAAACCTGAATAGCAAACCTCAACCTGTTCCGCCGGAGTTTGACCATTGACTCCTGCCGTTCACCTGCAAAAAGTGCGAGACACCGGGGTTGATCTCGGCGACGCACCCTCCGACGCTCAAGTCAGTAATCAGGAAAGATTATGAAAGAGCGTAAATTTGATTACCTCTAAATGGTGGTGGATGCGGGGTATTTATAGTCTCCGTTGGGATCAGATTAGGAATGTAATCCCTATGATCAGATTAGGAATGTAATCCCTAATTCCCAGTGAAAGGATAGATGTGAATCAGGGCCGTTGATTAGTATTAATCAGGAACCCTAATTCTATCCTGCTGGACTGGGTTCGTTGCGGGTTGAAACCCGCACCCAGTAAGACAGATCCGTTCATGGGTTATTGAGCTTTGAATAAAGACCAAGTTCCCATTTCAGACTCATTAGTAGGTGAAATTACCGTTTTACCCCTGAGCTTTAAGATTCGTGTCCGATTTGAACGGCCCCGATTTAATCCTATTTTTAGCCATATCAATAATCATACAAGTTATTTAACGTAGATGCAAACTGAACTAAAAAAGTAACGCAATCAATTACTAATTCTACATTTTGCTCAAGTAATGCAAAAAACATTTCTATCAAACTCTTCGTACCTTCTAATTTGATACGAGGATCCATAACAGTAGCAACACAAATCAACATAGGAGGAGGAAAATAATACTTCAAAAATTTTTGGAATGCAGGTTTTACAATCTCACTAATATGGGGATCATTTAACATTTCGTTAAATGTTTGCATCATGCTAACTAATTCAATAAAAATACTACTAGAAGTAGATTCATATGTTTTTGAAAATTTTAAAGTTGCGGTTTTAAAAGGTTCTAAAAATTTCAACAAAGATTCAGCAAAAAACCAATTGGGGGGAGTCATTTCAAAATTCTGCATATTTTTTGCGATACAAAAATCATTTACAACTACTTTATATTCGGTAACAACATTTAGTAAATCAAAAGTAGAATTCCATCGGTGTCTAACATCCTTTGGAAATCTTCTAAAAGGAACATTTCTAACCCTACACCAAGCTTTCCATTCTTGAAAAATGCTTGGACTTAATGCAATGAAATGTACACAATTTCTAATTTTAACTATATATGGATCGGCTATTTTTAATGCATCTTGAACATATAAATTTATAATATGACATGCACATCTAACATGAAAAATATTGTCAGATGGAGGATTTAATACGAATTTTAAAGTAGTAAGTGCTACGTTGTTGTTAGATGCATTATCAAAACTAATACACATAATTTTATCGCGAATATGAAAAACATCAGAAATATCTATAATACGATTTGCTATTTCAGCGCTACTATGGGGATCCGGCAATGCCGCAAGTGATATGATTCTTTTTTAAAGAATCCAGTCATTGTCGATCCAATGACAAGTTATTCCCATCGTTGGAATATTGTTGACACCCGTCCAACAATCTGAAGTTAAACTAACCCTACAAGTTAAACTCCATAAAATTGCAATTAAACTGTCCTTCATTTCAATGTACATTTTAAAACAATCCGATTTGGAAGTATTTCTCGGAATTCTTCTAAAATGAGGGTTTAAGGCCATTTGATTAAAATTTTCCAAGTCCCTACTCTCAGGATAGGAAAATGGTAACTCTTCCTTAATGACTAATCGGGCCATTTCCCGACGAACAAGATCGGGATCATAAGGGTGGCTATCAACTAGACCGGTCCTAGGGTTAATTTTTTGTTGGCCTTGTAGTTCAGCAAGAAGTTCTTTATAGTTATGTTGGATGTGCCTACTAATTGTACCGGTGTCGTCACCCCTCTTGAATTTGTATGTTTTACCACATATTTTACAAACTTTCAAACCTATACCCGGAGTATGTTCATCCGGGATATAATCGTAAAACTTATGCCAATCGCTAGTTTCTCCTCTACTTTTCCTACTACTACGGGGTTGTGTGGTTTCGGTTGGTTGTTGTTCTTCTTCTTCTTCTTCCAATTGTATGTCACCTACAACCTCATCGTGTATACCCCATTGTTGGGAAGGAGGATCATGGTATTCTTGGGCGGGCTCACTAGTTGGGACAATTGGTGGCCTACGGGAAGAGGCGGAGGAATCTTGTCTGCTACGACCGCTACCGCGTGATCTAGACATAATGTAGTAATGTGCTAAAGTATGTAAAAAAAAATATATACAATGTAGGAACGGTGAATTATACAAAAAAATGTAAAAAACAAGAGGGTTGAGATAGAGAAGATCAAAAAACTATCAATAATTTTAACTACAACGCAAAAAAAATATAACGAAAGAGGTATGAAATTTTGATACCGTTCACCGTGGAATACGCATATGTAAAAAAACCGTGAAAATAAGAATAGAATAGAACTAGAAAGAAGCGTTTTGCCGATTCTGCAATTGAAGAGTTGAGGAGAGCTTGAAGTAGATTTGACGAGGGTTGAAGAGAGTTGAAGACATTGAATTTTGATTTCGATACGATCGAAAATTGATCGTGTATATGCCTCGTTGTAGACTTGCTTGTTGAATACCAATTGTTAAATTTATTTTAGAAATGATGTATAATAGTAGAGAGAGTAAGAAAGTAAGGTGTGATTTTTTAAGGAAATTTTTGGGGGTATTTATAGGCTCAAAATGTGAAAGAAACAAAAAAAACAAAAAAAGCCAAAAAAACGGCTAAAGAGCCGTTAGCAACGGCTCTGTTGAAGCAGCGCTGGTTACGGACCGTTCGACCCGCGGGTCAACGATCGACCCGTAACGGGTCGAACGGTCGACCCGTAACGGGTCCAACGGGTCGTAATTCGCAGGTCGACCCGCAGGTTGGCGGGTTGAATTCGCGTTCTTAACGGGTTCGCGGGCTGGGTTTCGCGGGTTGAATTCGCATTTTCTTCGACCCGGGTCGACCCGTTACTGTACACGGGTTCGACCCGAACCCGCCAACTTCTTAAACGGGCCGGGTTCGCGTGTCGGGTCGCGGATGGTTCGCCGGTTGACCTGGCCCAGTTGCCATCCCTAGTGGGTTCGCTGGCGGCATCAGTCACAGTCGGGGCTGCGAGACGCAGTCGATGGGTTGTGTGCTCTGTTTCAGGAAGGAACAAAAGGAAGGAGGCGATCAGAGAGGATGACAGAGAGGCTGGACGAGGAGGATGGAGTACGGGATGGCGATGAGGGCGCTTGGTGAGGAAGAAGGGAGGAGGGTGACCGGGAGGTCGAAGATGAACAGGGGGGTTGAACAGCGACAGGGGGTAGAGGGTAGGTTTGCACAGTGGAAGTTGATGGATTGGCTGAGTTGTTTAAGATGAGAGAGAGAGAGAGAGTCATCGAGATTTGTAACATCCCGTATAAATTTTTTAAATGAAAAATACATTTCTTATTTTTACACGTGCAACCCACGTGCAATTTTATCTTATGATTTTTTATTCTCAATTTTATTTAAAAGTTATGCACAATTTCCTTTCATTCATTTTTGTTGCATATTAGAACCCATAGGCCTAATAGAAGACTCTAAGCCCATTAAAATAAATTAAATAATTAAAAATAGACCAAGCCCACAAGAGGAAGCCCACTAAGAAAAATCCTACAATTAGTTGTACACTTGTCATGTAAACAACATGTACAAATAAATAAATATCAACTAACAAATGAGAGTGTGCTTGTGGGTTGCACGTGCACGTAGTGAAACCCAAATGTCACAAGAAGAGTTAGCCATGCACAAGAATAGGAAGAGTTGAGAGTTTGTGAGAGTAATGGTGAGTGGGCAATTAGTGAAAGGGGTTATGTAGGTTAAGAATTAGAACACTTAATTTGAGTAGTAGAAGAGCCTTCTCAAACCCTATAAATACCACCCTCTTTCCTTCATAATCTTGCACCAAAGATCAAAAGAAACAAAAGATAAAGATAAGAAAGAGAGAAAAAGAAAGAGAGAATTGTTTGAGTTCTTGCTTGGAGGAAGCAGAGCTTGCTAAGAGAAGAAGAAAGTCTCATTCTTGGAGCTAGGAGCAACTTCTAGGAGTCTTCTTCTACTTTAGAATCTTCATTTGAGGTGGGTGTCTTCTTGAGCTTTCTAATTTATAGTATCATGTATGTGTAGGTAAATTGATAGATAAACTTGATATGAATATGAGTAGGGATTAAATTGAAATGATGGTATTTAGAATGAAGATGCATGCTAATTGAAAGATTTTTCATGAAGATAAGTTGAATTGATGTTGTTTAATTGCATGGTAGTACATATTGATTAGATTAAATGATATGAAAATAGATTTGTACACAAAGTTAATAATTCATGCAAAGAAAGTTAATGTTTTGAATTTTGTTTACACTTCAGAAAATCATATCTAATAAAATAGTTGGAATCTGGAACTAAACCTTTTTGGGGAGAATCTTGTATGTGTCACTAGTATCCCTTTAAAGTTTCATAAGATTTGGAGTTCGTTTACTATTTTAATAAATTCTAAACTCAAAACTGGTTAGTAGTTGGCTGGTTGCAGGAACCTTTCAGTTTTTGATTAATTCAGCATTGTAAATGAAATAATTTGAGAAAAGTCAGAACTAAGAAATTGTAGTAGACACATTAACCTTTCTGAAAAATCCAATAACTCAAATTTTCATAAAGAATTGGATTTTATATGAATTTTACTAGACTGTACAATAATAGTATTTCAGTATCTCAACCTCACTGTATATTTTAAAGAATTCAGGGTTATAGATATGGTATTTCGAGAAAACTTATAACTACAAATGAAAGTAGACTTGTATACCTTCAGTTTGATATAAAGAACGCTAAGTTTCGTGAAGTATACAATTTTCTATGATTTTTACAAATAGCATGAAATGCAGTTTTCTAACATTGAATTTACTGTTTTGCAATGTTATTTAAACGACTTGATTGAAAATATATTCTCGCTGTTTTAAGTTATATTTTGGGAAACTAAAGATCATATTCGTGAGTAGATGAAATGCGAACTTAAGAAAGATATATATATATATATATATATATATATATATATATATATATATATATATATATATATATATATATATATATGATTAAGATGTTAAGATTAGTTCAAAATAAATCAAAGGAAGATGATGAGATTGATTTTCAAAGATAAATTTTAAAGAGATTATGTCTTAATCTTAATTAACTTGATTCAAGAACGTTTTGGATGAATATGAAAAGTTTTTGTGAAAATAAATAGGTTGAGATTGTACCTATTGATGAATGAATAAGAATGCATGAAAGAATTTGAAAAAATTATGAATACATGAAATTTGAGAATATGAATTATAAGGGAATGAGTACCCCAAGTTGTTGAACATGGAAATATGTTGATTCTAGAGGCTTAGTGATATCCAGGTACCGGCAAAAGTAATGGTAATGAATAATTGATTTTTTAGAAGTGGCTAATAAGGGTGTCGTTCTCGGTATTTTTGTGTAAGACCGGCAGGAGGGTAAACTAGCTCTAGGTAGTATTATTTATTCACATTCAAGCTTAAGAATTAGGTACTAAGTGAAGATGTAATAAACATGGTCAAACGTAAGTGGAGGGCCTCTATATAGTCGGGCGGCGGATTCCGGGACTATAGACCCAGTCAGGCGGTGGATTCAAGGACTGTGGTTGCTTGCGATGGAGGCGAGCCTTAATTAAATCCGGGATTATGATTGATCGGGCAGTGGATTTCGGGACCATGAATAGTCGAGCGGATAGTAGGCCGTACTCCAGTGTATATGTGTATACCGGGGCTAGAAGGACACTTGCGGGATGTTCGCACGACAAGGATTCTGTATAGTCGGGCGGTGGATCTTCGAGACTGGAATCCGTACTCGTGGAATGTATAAACATTGTTTTATTACTGGGTAGTTATCATGACAAGGGATTAAACCCTTTAATGTGAAGTACGTAGGTGCTTGCCCTCGGACCTATATAGTATGGGATGCATAGAATCCGAACAAGTATGCACTAGTGTCATTGTAGTATAACACCTGCATTAAGCATTAAGTCATGTCATACACTAACATATCTAAGGCATTCACTCTTTACACTTTTATATGCATTCAAGTTTGTGATTTGTTAAAGTAAGAGATTTCATTATAATACAACATAGAGAGGATCGTTGTTTGTAACATTGCATCAGTTGTAAGCAACTGACGTGCCCACAGTTTCATATGCATGAGTTGGATCTTACGAGGAGATATAGAGATGAATTTGATGCTGATGATTAGTTACATGTTCAAGTTGTTGAAATTGTATATTTATCATGTTGTACTTCATTTATTTTCCGCTGCATTATTGATCTAAAAGAACAATGATGTAATAAAAGTTTCAAAATTCCTTATAAAATTGTATGAAGTGAAGTGTAGATCCTGTTGGGCTACGAATTACCGTATTTTGGTATTCGGGGCGTTACAAGATTAATTAAGGGGAATTAGTTGAAGATGAGTAATTAGTGAGAGATATGGAGAGTGATTTGTGGTGAACGTGAGGGGAGTTGGAGAGATATGGGGGAATTGTGAGGAGTAAATCTGGGGTTGGCTGTTAGTGGGGATTATGGTATTGGGTTTGTGGGTTGAGATCCAGAAGGAGTGGGTTATAGGGTTTCGGGTTGGAATTCAATAGGAATGGTTATAGGGTTTAGAGTTGGGTTTATATCCAATAGGGGAAAATAAATAGGATTTAGATTGAAAATTGAACAAATAAATCAATAGTAATATAATATAACATTTAAATCAAATATTATACATAAAATTCATACCCCAATGATAATAAAATATAGATTATGATCTATAGACTTTCACAAATTAATAAATAACAAGAGATGCATTTTTAATAAACAATCAAAGGTAGTAATAATAATAATGATAATAACAATAATAATAATAACAACAACAACAACAACAATAAATAATAATAATAATAATAATAGTAATAATATCTATTTTCTATTATAAAAGCAAGAATAAATCTGTCTAGAGCAGATCTGGACCACACATCTAATTCTGCTTATATCTTAGATCTTATCTGAACTATAGAAATCTTTCAAATATTTTAAATCTGGACCGCACATCTTATTCGTAGGTTTAATCTGGACCATCCATATTATTTGTAAAACCATATAATTCTTAATCTAATTTCTTCAATTCCTACCCTTCTCCCTTTTCCAATCCCGTCACCCCTTGATGTTAACGTACCCTTCTCTCGTCTATTTCTCTATGTAAAAAAATGAAGAAAACGAAGAAGAAAACCATGACCTCTCTCTCTCTATCAACCTCAGGTACGCTCTCCCCCTTTCAGATCCCTTTCGAATTCAGATCAAATCGACCCTTTTCTTGTTCCAACCGATCAAGATCCGTTGAATCTCGGGAATCTCTTCATCTGCATCCCTGTTCAAGTTGTTTTGTTCTTGATCGAGGTGGAATCTAGAGTTTCAGTTGATCAATTTCGAGTCTTGGCCAAGATTTTGATAAGGTTCCATTATGTCCATGATTTTGAGAAGGCTTTCATAAGACAAGTGTCCTTTTCTATTTCTCTTTTCTATGGGCATTTTTCTCCATGAGGTAATGTCATCTTGGCATGATATTAGGTAAGGCTTCTGATCTATTTAGAGACAAAAATGAAATTGCATTGGAAAAAAACTTATATGGGTGCAGTTTTTTTTATGTCTGTAGACACCAGGTAGGGAAATATTGCTACTGACTAGAAATGACAATTGAAGGAGTACAAATAAATTAATGAAATTAACAAACAAAAGATGCTTAACCTGTTTCTTTGGATCCCTATATCATTAGAACCGCTAGAGCTTTCCTTTATTTTCCTTTTGAATATTTGCTTAATTTAATACTGATATTGGATTCATATTTGTTTTGACATGCATTTCCGAAGACCCCAAATTGTGCTTTAGTAAAATATTAAACCAGATTTGTTTTCTTTGGAAATCGGATTGCAACTTCTTCACAACCCAAACTTCGTTTGCAAATTACTTAAGATATTCATACCGGTAGCGTTGATGCGGAGATGGATTAGGATTGAAGAGGTTAGGGAGACCCATGACACTTTGGTGAATTTGTATCTGCCATAGCTCCCACATATTAATCATGTTGGTGTATCAACTGTTTGCAACAGTTGGTTTCTTACAAGTCATTACAAATTCTATGTCCAGAAGTTTAGGATAGTAATCTTTGGCACTGTTGTTTATTTCATGTTTGTCAATTTATTTTTTAAGAAGGGAGATATACGAGTTATTGCAAATCTTCTTTTCCAAATAGACACCTTAAATGCTTACCATAGACATGTTTTACTTAACTAATAATTGTTAAACTTTAAAGTACTTCAGTGTGTTCTAAACAATTTTTAAGAACAGAAGGGGATGTAAAGGTTGTGGAGTCTCGAGCATGAAAAAACTTTTTAAAGTTATTTTTATCTTTTAATGGTAGTGAAATTATTGGATATCTTTCTAAGCCTTTTTCAAATATTGGAATTAAATGTTGCAGTAGATAATTTTTAAAGCATCTGGTAGCTGTCCATTCAATGCAGGTCCGTATCATATAATTCAACTCTTCTGTGTAATTGTGTGATAGTTTTGATGGCAGCAACACATTCACATAAACAGAGAACTTCACATATTTTTCTGATGAAGAGTAGTTTGCATTTTAATCAGACAAGATTTTCAATCGCAAGAATACTTTACTCTTGGAATGTATTTTTTTAAGGAGGATTACTTGCACCAAACTTTACTATTTTTTATCTTTACTTTATAACTTGTAACTTTACTAATCATCAATTTTTCTTCACTCATGCTCATTTTAGTTCATGTTTTATCTTTCATATATGTAGGGAGATGCTAAGAGTACCCAACTCATTGGTCAAGCAATAGCAAACAATCCAGCTTTTCTTGCTCTGCACGAGAGATTGCTCACACCATTGCAAACTCATCCAACCTCTTGTTCTTGAAGTCTGATGAGTTGTTTCTCAATCTTCAAGAGATGCTGGGTGAAGTCTCTGCTAAGCAGCAGAAGTAAAGCAAAAGATTCATAACATGAGATCGTAATTCTTCTTTTGTTAGAGTTCCAACAGCAAGAAAATAATCTTTTTGTGGGAAATGGAGATTGTGATGGAATGATGTAGTCATTCCTGTTCGCGATAGAAAAAGTTTGTTGAAACTTTATTTAGAGTTACGAGCTTTAGTTGCAAATAAGATTTTGTATGTCGAATTTGAGTGGTGTATGTTTCTGATACTGAATATGTGGAAATCATTTCGTTATTTTGCTTATATTTGTGAAGCCAATTGATGTTTAATGGTGATTTTAAACCTTGGAGGTTACGTTAATCTACCATCTACTTCTATTGAGGAAACCAGCTAATTATTTGCTAACTATTATTCCTAGAAGGTTAGATAGGTTGTGCTGAATTTCTGATATTGTTTGTGTTGTCTGGAATGTGTATTCAATGTGCTTTTCATTTCTTCTCATTTACATGGAGACAATAAATTTCTGGAAAGGGAAAAATTCATCCATTGCATTGCTTGTGCAAACCACCAAAGTGAGTTCATTGCATTGTATGTGCATATCACGGAATTGTTCTCTAGACTGAAGGAGATACTTTTTTGAGGATTTTCAAAATATAATAGCATATCACAAAAAAAGGTGAAGTTTAAATTTTTTCCGAACACTAATTATTTATTTATTTATTTATTTATTTATTTATTTATTTTGCTAAGAACGCTAGAGCTTTTAGCGATTATAACAATTTTGGATTTTAATTGTATGAGTGTTGCAAGAGTGTACCAGTTAGTCGGTTGGGAATCTGAATTCTTAATGCATTATTTTTCTTTATAGGTAAATATGGGAGTGTGCGGCTGTAGCCTTGTTCCAATAAAATAAAATAAACAATATATATATATATAAGAAATATTCCATTGTGTACTAGGCCTCCGTGAGCACTCGTGTGCACTAGGCCTTTCTACATTCGTATTGACGATCTGAAACGTTCACATTGATCTACACATCTAAATTAGTCTAAATATGTAAAATCAAATAATTTGAAATTCATTTGTCCATCCATCAAGTGACTATAAAAACAACGATTTTCAACCATACAAATTTTGATTAGATCTGTGTTTTTGTTGCCGATTAGGAGATTAGTGATAGGTTTGAGCTGTGCTTATCAGTCGATTGACTAAAGTTAGAAGAATTTTGATTATTTATATGTTAGTTTTTTATTTTGTTTTACCAATTTGATTATAGTTAAGTTCAGATTTGTTAATGATTTTGGCTGCTCTGCAACATTCAAACTGTGATTTTTCTTTTTTCAGCATGTTAGATAAAGTAACATAGAGTATGCAAATAAATTAGGAAAGGGCCACAAGGTTATTGCTATAAATTAATAGATAACTATTATAATACGAAAGCTACTATTGTTTGTTTTTTAATTTCCTCATTATATATTGATAATGCGGGAAAAGTTACGGTTTTCTCGAGGAGCTTCTATTTATAAAGGAGTATTTTCCGTGCGCCAATTGTACGTGACTTGGCGAACGTGCCATTTGAATATTTTAATAATGTTTTATGTTGTTGAGATAATCAATCACAGAAGAAATCTCATTATGAACTCAAATGAATATATAGTATGATCGCTATATATTAATTATATATACAAAATACTTAAACATTTTAATGCTAAAGACCAAACTCGATAATTACTATTTTATTTGATTCTTTCATCTATGGATACATACAACCATTCTTAAGTTATGTTAATTAAAAAATGAAAATAATTATGAGTTGTCGAACATTGCCCAGTGTGTGTTCATTATTATTCACACCCTAGATAAATATCCATATAGCAAAGGTAGAAGATTTGCTGTGGTAGAGACTAAATTCAATGAACTTACTAATTAATTGTAGCCAACACATTTAAGGAGAAATCACTTAAACTTATAAATTAAATGTATATGAGGGAGTCTACTATTAGGACAGATGACCTGCTAGAAAAAATTTCATTTTGGGGGTTTAAACCAACTTCATCTGGTAGGTAATCGAAAGTTAATTTTAATTGAAAATGCTTTGGAGCATTGTTGTTGAAAAGAGAATCACGTATCCAACACTCCAGTTGGAGTTCTGATGTATAAATGCTTAACCATAACATTCAGGATAAACAAAAAATTTTTACTCTATGACTAAAAGACCCAACATATAAGCAATTCCATGCCTTCAATCGTATGTATGAAAGTAATGATATGAAGTGAACAAGTAGAAGATATACATCCCTATTATATCTACTCATGCAATTTTAACAATGCAAACATAGATTTATATGCATATGGTCTTTGGGCGGTGATCAGGTGCGAACTGGTACCAGTTCGCATCAGATCACGTGCGAACTCGCGTACCAGTTCGCACCTTCGCACCTGATCACGTTCGAACGCACGCGCACAACAATCAGATGTATGGTCTTTTGTGATAACATGGCAATGTCTATAACACACATGTAATGCGTGCATCTAGAACTTCAATATGTTAAAAATGAATCAACTTAGAACTCCTTATTTCAAAGTATTCACATTGCCTAATTACATGTTCTTTTCTTTTGTGTGTATTATTAGGTTGGGGTGATCATCTTGTCTGTGGAAAAAGATACCAGGTCATTATAAAAAACAACATCCCGCAAAGTTCTCATCGGAGTTTCCCGATGTGTGGAACATTGTTACACTCTAGATTTACAGTGAGCTATGTTCAATTCCTCAAAAAAATTATCTTACTTTGTAACTTCCTTTCAAAATTTATTAATGTTAACTAATCGGGTATTGTTTCTTCTTTTGTTTTAAGCAGTTGTAGTTCATGTGATTAAATGATAACAGTTCGTGATCTAAAATACAGAGCCTACCTCTGACGCCACGATTTGACTCATTTTCTACATGGGGTAATTCACAATAAGGAATATTTTTCGACTCATCTGAGTCTTCTAGTTTGAAGAGGAGAATCATATTTGAGTCAAGGAGGAGAATGTTTAAAATATGCCTCAAATATTTCTCTAAGATTTAGAATTTTTATTCTTTTGTTGTTTTATTTTATATTTATATCTTTCTATATTTGAAATATTTGATACAATCTTTTATAACTGCCTTGAGATATTTGTTAGGAGTTATTCCTAACTTGATACGGGAGAATGTATTTGACTTGGGGGCTAAGTTTACTTGGCGACTAAGTCAAAGACTACTAACCCTAACTTTTATCTCTCGATTACTACTCTATAAATATATGAGAATAAATAGTATCTAAATAAGCTCTGAAGAGAGCCAATAGAAAGAACTAAGAGCTAGGTATTTAATTGAGAGATTATTGTAATCGGAGAGAAAATAGTGAGAATAAGATGCATGTTTTGTAATTCCCTTACTATCTAATTGAATATTTGCTTCGAAAATCTTCCTTTGTTCTTCTTTTTATAACTTTTGTACTTGTTGCAAATCAGATTTATTTTACCTTCCGAAAAGTAACGATTGGTTGGATAACTATCTAATTTCACGATTTTGACATAATACTCGGTACAATCAAGAAGGTCATCAAGGACAGAACTTTTTTTGTGGCAAAGGACCAAGAAGAGGTAAAGGAAATTATGGCCACAATGACTACTCACAGAGGTATAATAAATCTCATTCTCAGTGTTATTATTGTAATAAATATGGTTATCTTCAATATGAGGGTAGAAAAAAGATAGCAGTTAAAGAAACTAATGCAAATTATATACAAAAGGAGATTAATCCTCCTGAAAATCATCCTATATGTTTATTTGCAAGACAAAAAATTCAGTTCAAGACAATATTTGGTATTTAGATACAAGTTGTAGCAGCCATATGTGTGGCAAAAAGGGTTAATTTATGGAGTTGGATGACAGTGTGAGCAACAGTGCAAAATTTGGAGATGATAGGAAAATTGCAGTAAAAGGAAAAGGGAAGATTTTGCTATGAGCCCGGAATGCTGATCATAACAGACAAAGAGAAGAAGGCTTTTTATGGATTGAAGCAAGCACCCTGAGCAGGTCTACTTTTTTTTTTTTTTTTTGGGAAATCGACAATAGCCGCCCATATTGAGGAGAAAGAGATTTTTCCAATATCCCTAATTAAATCCGTCTAAGGTCAGAATCAAACCCATGACCTCTCACTTTAAAGTGAGAAGCCTTGCCACCTGCACCACAAGTGCTTGACATGGTATACTCATATTAATACTTATTTTCATATGAATGACTTTCACAAGTGTCCCAATCAGCATGCCCTCTACATGAAGAAAAATAAGCAAGGTGATATTTTATTATCTTTTTATATGTGATGGCATGGTCTTCACAGGAAATAATATCGCTATGGTTGATGAGTTCATGAAGAATATGGTTCGTAGGTGCAAGATGACTGATATTGGCCACATGTTTTACTATCTTGGGATTGAAGTTTCCCAAGGAGATGAAGGGAATTCTGTTTGCCAAAAGAACTATGCTCGAGAGATATTAGAGAAGTTCAAGATGAAAAATTCCAAGCCGGCTGGAACCCGCGTGAAAAGTAAGAAAGGTCAAGGCCAATAGGTGGATCCTTCATATTTTAAGAGTTTGGTAGGTAGTCTTCACTATTTGACTGCTACGAGACCTGATATTCTCTACGGTGCTGGGTTAATTAGCAGGTACATGGAGCATCCTACTCAAATTCATCTTCAAGCTGCAAAGAGGATCTTGCGATATGTCAAAGAAACTATGGATTATGGTATGTTCTATAATTCTAGTGATTATCCTTCACTTATTGGGTATATAAATAGTGACTGGGCAGGATATATTGATGATTGGAAAAGTACTTCGGGCAATGTGTTTTTTTGTGGGGAATATTGTATTTACATGATTGTCAAAGAAGCAAGAAGTTGTTGCTCTATCTACAGAAACATAATATACTGATGCATCATCGTGTACTGAAGCAGTTTGGCTAAGGAGGTTACTTAAAGAACCAGTCTCTAAAAGGTTCAACAAAGAGTTATTGTGATAATAGCTCCGCTATCTCAATTGCAAAAAATCAAGTGTTTCATGGATGGTGCGAGCATATTGATGTTTGTTATCACTTCATTCAAGGTTTAGTCAAAGACAAGTAGATCGTGTTATTCTGCATCAGAGGAGAAGATCAAGCTACATATATATTCACGAAGCTGTTGATGAAAGATGTGTTCATCAAGTTGCGAAGGATGCTTGGAATGTGCTCGCCAGAAGAAGTGAATTAAGAGAGGAGGTTGAGATTGATTAATTTGAATTCTAGTTTAGTTAGATAATTATAAATTTTGTTTAATTCAAGGTTGGTTAGAGTCCAGGTTATGTCAAGTTTGTTAGTTAAGTGATTAGATAAGGTTTGATTTAATTAGTTAATTAGGAGATAAAAGGTAGTTAGAGTTTGAATTGGACTAGGATTTTGATTTAAGTTGGAGTCTATAGGTGGGCGTCATATGCAGTCTATATAAGGAGGTTTGGCATGAAGTTTGAATGCAGAGACACTACAACAAAATGATGCTACCCCGGCGTTTCTACCCCGGAATTTGGGTAGAAACGCCGGGTAGAACCCCGGTTACAAATAAAGAAAAACCCACCCCTCCTATTCCAGTGTTTCTTACAAACACCGGGGTGGAGGTTTGGCTATACCGGCGTTTCTTAAAAAAAATGCTGGTATAGTTGAAATTATATCCCCTCAATTTCTCCGTCTCTCACTCACTCAATCCCATCCAATTTTTTTATTTCTCTCTCTCTCTTCCACTCAAGAACCCAAACCCTCCTCGACTTCGTCGACCCCCACTATCGTCGTACTTCACCCTCCGTCATCGTGCCCCCCGTCCCCCCTCCCCATGTCGCCTAGCCCCTCTCTCTCTCACAAACCCTAGCCCCAATCATCGTGTTACCCCTTACCTTCCTAGCGCCACGTCTCTCTCACAAACCCTAGCCCCGACCACTGTCCCCCCACGTCGTCGTTTCCGTCACTCTCGCCGTTCCCGCGCCGTCTCTCCGATGACCATCATCTTCCTCCATCTTGCAAACCCTAGGTATGAATTTGAGAATTTGGAAATTTGTTAATTTGTGAAGTAGAGAATTTAGGAATTTAGAGAATTTGTTAGTTTGTGAAGTAGAGAATTTCAGAATTTCAGAATGTGTTAATTTGTGAAGTATAGAATTTAGGAATTTGTTAATTAATTTGAGAAGTAGAGAATTTGAGAATTTGTCAATGTAAAAAATTCACCAAGTACCCAATCAAATGAAAATCTTAAACCATGCTTCCCTATTTGTGAAGTATTAAAATCAAATTGCATACGGAGTTATTTGTTTATCTCTAAGACTATTATCAATAGAAATCTGTGTTCTGGCATTGTTGGTGTGTTCTACATGTAGATATTGTTAGTTTCATGTTCTTTCAAGTGAAGAGAACTATGTCTGATTCCTGAGCTTCAATACTTTTGATTCAACATATTTGAAGTTCTCCCGTTTTCAGCCGCTTTATCTTTTTATTTTTATCTTCTTTTGTAAACAGCATTACAGTATATTTCTTCGCGAAAGAAGGCTTCAACTCGACTCTGAGTAAGGTGGACTTGCTGCAGCCCATCAATGTAACAGAAGTGCTAGGCCAAAAGTTCAAGCAACCTTCAGTAACTGGGATCGACTTCTCAGAGTTTGAGGAAGCGGAGTTGACGAAAGAGGGGGATATGGAAATCTACCCACTTGCAGTGAGAAGCTTCTCCATTTGATGATCAAAACCAAAATGCATGCTCTCCAAACTCACAAATCACATAGGCTTTGTTTGAGAAGAAAGAAAAGGGGGAATGTCGACTACAGGTAGTGAAGCAAATATTGTGGGTGAATGGCACTAGATATGATCGTTGCAAGAGATTTATGGAATAGGTAATTCGGTTGATGGTGATTTGGATGGGAACGATCCAGGAAAAGAATGTGTGATTTGTCTCTCAAAGCCATGGGATACGACTGTTCTACCCTGCCCACATACGGTAATTGTCCATTCCTAATGTTAAGCTTAGCAGGATTATTTGCAAAGTTCTAACTCTAATTCTAATTACCTAGTATTAGCTTCCAAATGAGCACCATGTAGTTGTATATAATTAGTAAGTTACATGACACAACGTGTTGACATTGCATGACACAAAGTCTGATGAATGAGTGCACACATAGATTCGCTCCTCCAAACATACCCACATAAAGTAAATAATGTGATGAACATGAGGTAACTTTTATGTAAAATTCGACATGTATGCTGAACTCAAAGCTTAACCTTGGTAAGGAAAATTCCTCGTGTCGCTATAAAATTCTAATCTCTGCATCTCAAATACATGATCCACATTGTTAATATGTTATAAGTGATTTTCTTCAAATTAATTCAGGTGAAAATTCTTGAGATTTGGATGTATTTTTGCCCATGGTTTTGAGAACCCAGTATCAATATTGACCTATCATATATAGGCAATGTTAGACATGTTGTTGGAGGTATCGGTAGGCAAGTCTTTTATCAGAGAACGACTCTGTGTCTCACTACAATAATTGAAAGCATGGCTTCACACTTTTAGTCAAGGTTGCAAAATGAACATTTTTTTCTTCTTCCGATAATGGAATAAACGCAACCACTTCATTACCCTATTTGGAAAGCATTGTTGGATATATAGGTATATTCTCACTATATTAATAATACTAGGTTTGCCCGTTGACACGTGCCTACGGCACGTCTTGGGAACGGTGCACCATGTGATAGTAGCTAGGTATTCAAATTTTGATACGTAGGGTAAATATCTCAAGCACCTTAGTCTAGGATATTAACCCTAATTTCTATTGTTATAATCTCTCATAATCTCCAAAAATCTTGAGATATTTAAATATAAAATACTGAGATTTGAGAGAGATTTGAGTTCTGTACGTCGGAAACTCACCTCGTCGTCGGTACACGCCTCCGCTTCGACCACCACCAGCCGTCGTGCCTACCGCCACCCCCTTCTCATCGCGCACACCACCGTGACCCCCCTTCTCGTCCCGCCCACCACCCTGACCCCCTTTCTCGTCGCGTCCAGCCGTCGCATCCACGGTGCTTGACTCACCATCGCTGGGGAGCAGATCGCTGCCGCCATCGATGGGGATGCTGCAAGACGCTAGGGTCGCCACCGCCGTCGATGGGGACGTCGCAAGCCGCCAGGGTCCCTTTTCTCCTCTGATCTTCTGATCGGGTTAAGGGGATCACATCAGATCTGTTTTTTCTGATTGGTTCGCTTCAATGCTTGGTGTTCGGCAAGAGATCAGATCCTTGTGTAGGTGACAAATCCACTTGCTGACTTGGTGCTTTGTGTATCAGATCTGATTTTTGATTGGTTTGTTGTGGTTTTTGGTGTTTGGTGTTGGTAAGGGATCAGATCTGTATGTGTGGTGACAGATCCACTTGAAGTGGACTTGGTGTTGTGTACGTCCGATTGCTATTTGGTGTTTGGACTGTTGGAGCATATCCAGATTTAGATCCAGTCCAACAGCCGCTCTATTGGTTGGAGATTTGCTGTTTGGTGTTTGGACTATTGGATCAGATCCAGATCCAGCCAAAAGGAATCAGATCTGGATCTAACCAGTGGAGACAATCCATTGTGTATTGTTTAGTATTCCGTGTCTGGGGAGAAGACTGGATCTACTACAGTGTACTTCCAATTCAGATCTAAATTAAAGATAAGTTTTTCACAAAATTTAAATTGTTATTTAATTATTTGTTTGAATTTTGTCGCTAAGTGCTAAAGTTCAAAACCGTATTATGCATTATTTAATTAAATACAAATTTGAATAACTGCTTTGGCTACATGCTAAGGATCAAATATATTCATTTTGATAAATTATAGGCTTTGACTATAGAATTGAATCTCCAATTAAATTGTTGTGAATTAGATAGTGCCAATAATTTGTTTAAATTGGCTAATCTTTAACAATTTGATGAATGTAGGATCTTCAAGGTTACTTACAAATTGTGTGTATTGGAGACGATGGATTTACATCATGGTATGATAAGTCTGCACTACGCAAGCTTCTCCATCGAATTTGAAAAACACTTCTAACTTGAAGTGTCGGTATGATCTACTGTAATCTTTCTTAGTATTTTCATGTGATGAATGTGTTAACATTTTGTGCGTTTGATCACATGATTGAGAGTTTTAGATCATAGTTATTCTTACTTTGAAAACTAGCATGTTTAGGGTTGTTAAGTGTTTTATCATACTATGTGTATAGATATTTTGACAAATTCATTGTTTGCAATTTGTGTGAGATCATATATTTGCTTCTCTAATAAAATAAAATAAAAATTTTTAATGTATAAGATGTATAACAAATGTTTGTAACTTAGGAGAGAGCATCTCTTAATGTAGGATATGACTCTATTAATTACGTTTTGTTCTTTTTCGTTCATTGTACTGTGTGTGCAAAGTTAAATTATAATATGTTAGTCATTATCTCATTTAGCGTTATGAAGATGATGAAGAACGAATAAAAGAAAGAACTGTTCGCTCAATGTGTTTGAGTAAGTGGACATTGTTAGAATCACTAGAGAAAGCAAATAGTTTTGTGAAATGTGGCAGAGTAATTTTGTATTAACTCTTATAATGTGCATATATTATCAATCGCATGTATAAGTTGAGTTTAACAAATGAGACAGTTAATCATAATAGTTCTAATTGTGTATAGTTTCTGGACATAGCATAATTGCAATGATTTGAGAACTATATATTTTAAATTTTTTTGTTCTTGTTAAAACTTATAATTCTACTAAATGACACTTCATTAAATATGACAAATGTGAAGTTTGAATTAAAATTTTGATCACTAGAAAATCATTTTATATGGTCTCTAGGAGTCCAAAACTTTTGAATTAATACATTCTGATATTTGTGATCTTAGTAGCTTTGTGACTAGATGAGACGATAATTGGTCAGAAGTGTTTAATCACCTATGTAGATGATTATTGAATGTTTGTCATACATATATGGAGGATGTAGCACTTGCTATTTTGAAGAATTAAAAATTTAGTTAAATGCTAAGATCAAATGGTTTCAGATTTGATGGAGGTGGTGAATATGTTTTAACAATTTTAAGAAAAGTTTGCATTTGGCATAATCTTTAGTGCACTCTATTTACAACAGTCAAAACGGCATTGATAAAAGTTAGAATCAAATACTTAATGAAATGTTGAATTCTATATTATTGACTATTGTTTGACTTTGTGTAACTGTGGGTGATATTGTATTGTTAATCATATTTTCAATATGTTACCACACTCTAAATTATTTACACCTTGTAGACTATGTGATAGAAACAAAAATAATTTTGTTAATGTGAAAAAATGTGGTGTGATACATTTGTTAGAGTACATGACCCTAGAAGGCCTAAAGTAGGACCTATAACAAATATTTGTGTGTACTTAAAAAGTGCAGAATATGGTTCTATGGACAGATTTTAGATCTATCTAATTTGTATTAGTAGAATCTAGACAAACAAAGTTCTTTGAGAATGTGTTCATCAAAGATAAGTGTATGAAATTATATAGTCATACTGACATAGTCAATGATGCACTGTTGGAATCAAGAACCAGTAATACTGACACTTAAACTTGAAATGACAAATGAGCTAAGAAGAGTTTTTAGTAGACAATGAGATGATTTTGTGTCATACAATAATACTTTAAATTAGTTGATCTACCGAAATGGGCTAAAACTATAGTAAGTAAGCGGGATTTTGTGGAAAAAACTTAATTTTGATTGTTCAGTAGTAATTTTAAGGCATTTTAGTAGGTAACAGAATGACTGAGAAAATGGGGTAGATTTATTTGATGTATACTCACATGTTTGTCATCTGGCTACAATAAGTATTCTTCTTACCTTTACATCTATTGAAAATTTTGTTATTCATAAAGGATATTTAAATAGTTTTGTACTAAAAGTTTTGTACTTGATGTTTTGTACTGAACAGTTTTGTACTGAAAGTTTTGAACTAATATGTTTAGTGAACAAGATTTACAATTTAGTAAAATCATTGTATGTTCTTAAAACATGTATAGTCGACGAATAAATAATTTGACAAATTTCCTAAAGAGCCTAGTATATGAATCAAGTAATTCAGATCAGTGCTTTTAACTTTGTGGTGTGTCAAATATAGTGGTTATTATTTACTTGTTCTGTTGACATGCTTGTTCTTGGAAGTGAACTCTCTATTACAAATGAAGTTAAAATTGTGTTATCCAAAGAATTCCACATGAAAAACCTAGGGATTGTGGACACCATAGGTATAAGGGTGAGTTTCGGTTGGCAAGAGATAATTCTTAGTCAAACTCATCAAATCAAAATGTGTTTCAAAAATAGAGATATATTAATTGAAAGTGTATTTTGAAACACCGTATGATTATGATAAAAAGGTTGACATCTAATGTTGGTGCAACTATGAGATAAGTAGATCATTCTAAAGGAATTGAAAGTCTCATGTATACAAAGATTTGCACTAGAATAGACATAGCCTTTGAGGTAGGTATGATCTGTAGATTCACTAATAATCCCATACACATTTGAGTGCCCTTAAGAGGCTAATAAGGTACCTGAGTGGTACTCAAGAGTTTGCTTTGTGCTACTCTAGTCATTCTTCGAATGAATGGCTGATCTGATGCATTATGATGCTCGGAATTTAGTAAAAGTCGATAACTAGTAGATATGTGTTTACACTAGGAGGAACAGTAATGTTATGGAAATTAAAAGGCAAACAGGAACTGTGCTATCATCTATGAAATCAGACCTCTATGTGTTATCCTCTGCAGGAAAAATGGCTGAGTGGATTGAAGAAATTGTTGCTAGTTATCCATTTCGATGTTTAAGTAACTCTCTAATTCTGTTATGCGACTATCAAGTTATAATGCATTATAGCTCATAACTCACTCTATAATAGTTAGAGGAGTATATTAAGGCTGAAAGAAGCCTAGTTGAACTTTATCATAAATAAGTGCAATTGAAATAAAATATGGCTAATGCTCTTGCTAAGAGACTTGAAAGTGATTCAATTATCAAAACCGTTGGGGAAATGGAGTTAAAAGCTATTGAGCCAAAGTTTTAACATCCTAATTATTTTGAAATTGAGAATCCAATTGGAGCATAGAGAAGTTCAAACTTAAGCATCAATTTTAGGCAGTTGACATGTTTAGATAATTTTGATGATTCCACATAAATTTCACAAATATATAATGTAACTCCTATTTCCCGTATCGGTATTTTTATACTGTATTTTGCCCATTGTACTCTTTCATATATTTGAGATCCTGTATTTTATTTCAGTTTGAATAAAATCATTATTTTTGCATCGACTCAATTTTTGGTCCTTTTATCGAATTCATTTGTCTGCACTTTGTGTCGTTCTTCATGAAGAATTGACTATTTATTCTCATTTATCTTTTTAATCCCCATTTTGATACATTTTGACCAATTCTCCTGTTTGGCCCTATTCGAAGCGGATATCCTCAAACCATTAAACCGAAACCCTACTATTTAAACTCCTTAACCCTAACCCCTAACCCTAATCACTGTTTAGACCCTAACCCCTACTGTTGAGCCGCCACTAACCTTCTCCCCTCCGCTCTTCTCGCATCGCCAAAACAACCCAATTCCCTACCTCCGATCGCCCTCCGTTCGCCTCCCTCACCATCACTTCGACCACCCGCTCATCGTCGTCAACCCCAAAGCACCACAACCATCAATCGTCAACACCACCTCAACCTCCATCACCATCGTCTCTGCCATTAACCAAACTCTGAAAACCCATATCGCCATTTCCCAATCCTCCACCATCCTCGCCATCTCGACACCTCTACCCGTCGCCTCTCATCCTCCATCGCGTCACCACCGCACCCTCCCTCTCTCGCTCGCTGGTTCGTCGAAGAAGAGAACGAAGGAAGAAGAAAGGAGGGATTTGGCGGGATCAAATCTCGACTGTGGGATCGCGCCAAGATTCGTGCCCCTGATCGCTGTCCCATGTTCACCCACAGCAAATCCAGAGTCGTTGTTCCGTGTGCGGCTCCAGATCCGCTGCGTGGAAGCAATTCTACTGGTCACTTTTGCTGTCCCGTGTGTTGGCGCAGCAGATCTGAGGGCGCTGTTTGCTATTCTGGCCGATCCGGTGTGGGGGAAAACTCGATCTACGGTTGATTTTCGCACGTGCTTCTCACGTGCTTTTGGGAGACTTCTTTAGGGATTTTTCGATCCAATTTTCTTCAACAATCGGATCTACCATCGTCAATTAAGGCAAGTATCTCTTGTACAATTTTATTTGTTCTAGTACAAGCATCCCTTGAAAAATACTACAAACAGTTAGAATTGTGACTCCTCCTTTACTATCGTTGTTGATCAAATAATAACCCTCATAAAATACATAACTCTAAGAGTCACAAAAATTTCATTGTGTTAAATTATAACTACTTGGACTCAGTTTATTCCCTGAACACATGAACATATGAGATTAAGGAGCCCTAGATTTGTAGACATATGTCATATCTTGTATTTTATGATCTTGCAACCATTTGGCTTGTAAAACAATTATTACTTGCTGTTTTGACATCCATTATCCTGTATTTATATCACACATTAACCTAGGCGCCTAATAACAAAATTTCATGTAACCCATACTAGTAAGATATTCTCTTATGTTGCTGTTCTGAATCTTGTTTCGCTGTTTTGACCCCTTTAACATTAGAATTGGAACCCAAGCACTGAATAGAAAATGTAGCTCTAGATGTCTAGATGTCGATAGCCTCCGAAATTTTTGTATTCGGAGTTACGGTCTAGGAGTTATTGCACTTTTACTGCCGCTGTGTCGGTAGACGCAGATTCGAAAAACTGCTGCACACCTTTACTTTGCAAATTAAATTAATTATGTTAACAGCAAGCGTTTGACTTGAAATTTTATACACGGTTGCTGGACACCCTATAAGACATCCCCGATTTTTCTTAGAATTAATTTTCATTATTTCAACCCTGTTTCACATGTATAAACTCAAATACACAATTCTGCCTGAACAAATGTAATAAGCCGGGGTTTAAGGAAAAGACCATAGTAGTGGACAATATAGGTAAGTGTACTCGGAAGGGGGCCCGTATTTCCCAGTGCTCGGCTCATGAACCTGTTGCACGTGATGTATTCATGGAGTCAGTTACTTGGCTCATGAACCTGTTGTATTCATGAACCCACCGTGTGGGTCTTGAACCTGTTAGTATTCACGAACTTGCTTCGTGAACCTGTTATTTATTTTCGTATTCATGAATCGTGCCTGTCTGATACTTGATACTTGAAACCTGAGTACGCCGCCCTATAGACTCCATTATTAGGTCTAAACGTAACTGATTTGACTGTAACAACCCTGTAGTAAAAGAATGGATGCATGAAGTGCTACCTAGATAGTAATAACTACAAGACTTGAACATGACACTTGTAACTTGATACATGAAACCTGACACATGAAACATGATACGTGATGTTAGTTACCCCTACAGGTTCACATGTCATATGTTTTACCATTAGCAGTTGTTAACTAGCATGTTTACTAGGATGTCCCTCTTGCGAGCTAGTTCTTGAATCTCCAATACTTGTTGTATCCCTGTTACATTCTTGATTCCAATTCTTGTTTCCCATTAGTTGTACTCGTTTTTACTATTTGTGGCTCTAACTTGCACTTAGGGCATTTTCTCTTGTTTTTCCCTATTTTTCCTTTTTATATTTATTAAGCAGACTTTGGAGACGAGTTACTTGCTGGATTGGTGAGCAGAGATTTTAGTCTTCAAGTGGAGAGAAGACATTTTTAATTGGATTTCTTGTGTTATTTATTTCTTGTAACTTAAGACTTGTAACGGGCTGATGTTCCCGAATTTTACCTTTTTTTCCAGACATTGAAAACATTTTGAATATTATTGATGTTTAAATTGTTTTCTGTTGCTTAATAAATTATTCATACATGCTTGGTTGTAAATATATCTTGTTATATTCTTGTTGCGATGCTGAGTCGATCCTACAGCTTATGAATGATGTCAAAATCATTCGCTGGGCTTCGTCACGTGCTCGTATTCCATGTTTTTGGGAAGCGAGGCGTGACATATAATGTCATTCCAATTTTAATGGTATTATATATCTAGAGAACTTACTTAGAATAATCATATTATTCCAATACGAAACATGAAAACTTGTCGATATGTTTCCGATGTTTACAATGTCGTTATATCATTCCAATTTTGATGATATATCTCTTTTATGAATTCTTGTTTCATTTCAATTTTGATGATTCAAAATTAACCATAATTGATTTGACTGTTCTATCATTCCAATATGAAACATAGTATAGTTCCTGTGTAGAAACTATAATAGTTCTTGTTCTTTATTTAGTTAAAGAAACTTGATTGTGATGTTTGCGTTACATTTTTGCTAAGCTAATTATGAATTGTACTAAGTTCTTATGTGGAACTAGATATTTTGTGAAATTCGTTGGAATTCTTAGACATGTGTCTTTTGATATTCTTGTTTTCAATAAGTTAGCAAAGATGAAGGAGTTGAATCTGTCAACATAGATTTCAAAATAATGATTTGCTCAAAATGAAGGAGTAAACATAAAGCAGTGTGCAAGGATAGAGTTTCAGTTTATTTCTTTCGAGAATAAATTAGTCACTTGCTTGGTAAAACCTCTGTTGAGTTTAAGACTCTTGTGTTCATTGAGCTTAAAACTCTTATTTTGTTCTTGAAGTTTATTTGCTTTGTTTGATTTTGAAACTATGACAGATTACTCGAGTTAATTTAGTCATTGTGAACTATTTTGTTGTGATATGGTTTGGGAACTATTTAATTATTTTGATTTAGTCTTTTTGAACTATTCGGATTTATAATTGATTTAGTCCTTATGAATTGTACATTGAGTGATGCATTTCTTCTATTTAAAGACTGCTATCAGCCAGTCAGCTTCATGTTGAGCTGGTGAGATAATCAAGTACGTTTATATTTTGAGAATATAGGAGGAGATTGTTGGATATATAGGTATATTCTCACTATATAAATGATATTATGTGTAATATTATTCTATGGATAATATGTGTGTTATACGTACCAGTTGTATGGATATCGGAATGCGGGTTGAGGATATTAACCGTAATTTCTATTGTTATAATCTCTCATAATTTCTAACAAGCATTACCATGTTGCTTTTTTGGCTTCCAGAAATTTTAAATATTGGCAATGTACGGAGAAAGATATTACTCCGTACTCATTACTGAGAAAACCAAGATCTTTTACAGAAGTTCTATTCTTAGTTGTTGTGCTATATGGAATTAGATTCTGACTTCCATTAATTAAAATAATGAATAAAAAATTGAATAATTATAATTTCTTTTTAGAAACTTGAAATATTTGTTAATTTCGTTTGCTTCCTTTCTTTGTAGTCCTCATCTCAAATTTAATTAGTAGGGATTGGATATGTTCGGGAAACGTATTGGCTTTCTAAAGTTTAAAGCAGATGTAGCTGAGAAGGAAACTTGTACAAAGGTATGATTAGTCACTTCTGTTGCTTTTAGTGCTTCTTTAATCACCTTTTATTTCTCCACAATCCATGCTTATTCAAAACATGATTCCCAAATACAATCAAATATAAAATTTGGCATATAAATATTATTAAGAGGTAAATTAACTTGATGTGCTTTTCGTTTCTTATATAAGATTGAATTGGTGAAAATTAGATATGTTGATCGTTTAATTTATTTAACAGTTGTAGATTACAATAAAGTTCATTCTAGTTTTGTTTGACATTCTTTACAAATCACAACGGTGTCTTAGATGTCATTATGATCGATGTAAGCACCTAATGGGGTTTGGATTTGATATAGGATTTGATATAGATTATAAATCTTGAGTGCGCAATTTATTAGTGACTTAGAGCATCCACAGTCGTTTGCTATATATGCCATTTTGCCATATTATAGCAAACGAAGTAGCAAACGACCTCTGCAGTCGTTTCTCATTTATCCATTTTTTAGCAAACGTTCTATTCTCATTTCTCAAATATGAGAAACGAAATGTGCTTTCTCAAATTATAAAAGACGGGGTATGATTCCCCGTCTCTCTGATTTAATAATTATTTAATCGATTCGGACGGAACAACCTATACCGTCTCAATAATTTTAATTTTTTTTTGTTTTTAATGGTCGGACGGGGAATGATACCCCGGACGGGGTATGGCACCCCGTCTCTCCCCTTTAAAAAATATTTTTAAAAAAAAAATCCTCAAACGGGGAATGATACCCCGGCCGGGGTATCATCGTCCAAGGATTAAAGCCAGTGGAGCATTAAATGCTGATTGGCATTAATTGGGTAAGTTTAATTAGATTTAGTTAGGTATTAATGCTGATTAGGAGTAGTTAGGTATTAATTGATTAGATTTAGTTATTATTTTATTATTTAATTTAGTTAATTAATATAGTTTAATAGTTAATAGTAATTAACTTTTTTTAATTTATTTGAAACGATCGGACGGGGTATGATATCCCGTCTCTCTAAAAAATAGAAAAAATATAGCAAACGACGACTGCAGTGAACGATCGTATTTGCTATTACTGTAGCTGCCATATTATAGCAAATGAGAAAAACGACTGTGGATGCTCTTACTGACTTGCTTTTGACCTTCGAAAATATTAGTCTATGTAGAAAGGTTGTTTAATTAATTTTCGACATTTTTTTTGCATTATACAGGAAGTCCAAGGAATTCCATCGGGAGCAAGTCGTGCAAATCCAAATGACACTTCCGATGAGAATGGAAGCAACTCCGCCGGAAGGAGGCATACGTAGTAGCAATCCTGTGAAATCTTCTTTTGTGGTGGTTAATGCACGTTTGTTGTAACAAAATCCTATTTTTTAAAAATAGTTTATTCGAATATATATGTTATTTCTGTAATCTGTTGAATTCGTGGATAATTAATGGAATATGTATTTATTTGTTATGCTTAATTATTGTCCATGATAGTGAATTGTATTATTATGCTTGATTAACCTGAAATTTGTGGAATTGATTATGAATTATATTACAGGTTTTGTTGAAATGATTTGTAAAATTAAATGTATTATTGATTTTTTGAAAATTTTAATGCAAAAGAGGCGAAAAAATTCAGCACCCTACCCCAACATTTTGAAAACACCAGTGTAGTTATCATCCAAAAAATAAAAAAAAATTATAAAACCCCTAGCCCGACGTTTTAGAAACGAAAACGTCGGGCTACCCCTAACCCAAAAACTAAACCATATTAAAGTAACCATATACCGGCATTTGTAAAATGCCGGTGTAGGTGTTTGGCTATACCGGCATTTGTGAAAAAAGCCGGGATAGACCCCCCACCTACCGCGACGTGAATTTTGGCTGCATTTCGACCGGCATTTTCAAAAATGTCGGTAGGGGATACCGCCAGCGTTTAAAAATGCCGCGGAAGACCTTTCATGTTGTGGTGAGAGAATTCTGAGTTTAATCAAGTTTGAGAATAGTTTGCTTGCTGCTATAGTATCTTTCCTCTGTTTGGTAAATTTTGTTTTTACAAAAGGGTTCATTGGAACCTAACAGCATATATAATGAAATAATCTGCACTATTTTTAAGTAAAAAACCCATTATAGTTTATTAACAATGTTTTTTTTTTGAAACTTCCCTTCACGTCAATTAAAATATGACCAACTCAAAATAACTAAAAAAGGAGCCTGTATTAAGTTTCCACCACAAATGAACTAAAGAGCCCAATTACATCTATATCTATATAATAAAACACAAAGAAAGCTATCAAGTGGCTCTCCTTCAATCCTCCCAAAAATCAAAGGCCCAGATCTAACCTCACAATACATATTTTTCCCCCCCAAAAGTTCCCCCCAAAACTCAAATTCAAATCCCCCACCCAAAAAAATCCTATATTTATTTAATTATTTTTTTTTTCTCTCTCTCTCTCCCTCCCTCTTCTATTCAAAAAATTAAGAAAATAAAATTTAAAAAAAATTTTAAAAAAATTAAAATTTAAAAACTAAAAAAATTAAAAATTTAAAAACGTTAAAAATAATTCAAAAAAATCATATAATATGTTTTTTGCTCTGTGTTTGCTACTTCAATTAATTTGCTGGACCTCCAAAACTATTTTATATGATCGAATAAGGTGCACTGTTCCGAAGACGTGTCGTAGGCACGTGTCAACAGGCAAACCTAGTATTACTACAAAATCTAATGTGGCTTGCTGCTCTAGATAATATGCAGGTTACTCTTAGGAACCAAAGATATTACTAGGGGTGAGCATCGGTCAGTTTCAAACCTAATATGAACCCTCCACCACCGATCCAAAAAAGATTGGGTTTTTAATTTTCTCATTCACAAGCTGAGCCTTAATTGGATCGGTTTCCATCCAAGCCGATTAAGCTCGGTTTGGATTGAATTGGATGGTCGGTTTGGTATCTAACATCATTCACAATTTCGTTGAAATTTAAAAGATCAACTTCACTTAAATTTATGAAACAACCTGCTATTTGTTGTTCAGAAATGAATTTAAAATGAAGATTCATAAAACCACAAGTTGCTAATGATTTTTACACTAATTGTTTGAGATGATGACATTTAAATGGATGAGATACACTGCTTTTTCACCTGCATACTTCTGTAATCTTAGTTTATTCTCATAAAAAGAACATCAATAACCATAACTACCTGAATTTCAGGTACAATAAAAAAGATTTAGAAAACAAATTCTACTTGACTTTATTAAAGTAACCACTAATGTTACATCAACTTCATGATTCTATTAAGGTGGGCCACACTGTAAATCAAGCATTTATTAACAACATAACACACATGATTATAGAGAATCAAAACATAGGTAGAACAACTGCTCGGTTTGTATTAAAGAAATTAAAGGAGACTGTTTGTATCTCCAAGAAAATGAGAAATGACTGTTTGTATATTCAAGAAATTAAAGGAGAACTAGATTTTTATGGACTAATGCATAGAGGTACGGTCGGTTCGGTTTCATTGGTTATTTGAAAGCCCCACCCAACAACCAAATCGGTCCAGTTGGTTATTTAAGATTAAGAACCGGGCCAACCCAAACCCCCAATTGGTTCGGTTAAAACCGGTCGGTTAGGATTGGATTGGTTCGGATTGGTCGGTTATGATAATAGTTGTCCACCCCTACATATTAGTTTGTGTTTCTTCAAACTTAGAAGCATTCTCATAACTCATAAGCTTCCCACTTCGATAGAATCAACACTGAATACATGATATGCATATCCGGTGGGTAGGGCAAGGGTTTTGATATGAAATCCTAACGACAAGGTTTTTCAAATGGTCTCAGAGTACCCTGGGTTCGAACCTTGCCAGATGCGTTTATTTAGTTTAGAACTAAAAAAGAGAGAAGAAATGATTTCGTTGCACACAGCAGGTCTTGGCCCATAATTCGCTTGACATTTATCTCGTTTCTTTGGCTCAGTATATTTTTTTAAAAAAATTATACGCTCGACCTGTGGGAGTGTGTTAGAATACATGTCCAATTTTTGTCAACCCTTCTACAACTTCAAAGTTTTGGCCTAGTGGTAGGGTCATTCACAATGGTAAAGCCGGTCCAACCCGACCCATTATCATCCATACATTAGATAGTACACCTACTTACTATCTGCAAGTGCGCCAAATTTGGTTATACCTTGTTCTATATCGTGATACAAAATTGCTGGATTGTCTATTAATGTAGCAAGCTAAAGAAAAGCTAAACTAAAGAACTTTTCTTATGAAAATTAATTTTTACAAAACTCAGCTGCTATAATTTTCAAGTCACATGTATGGTCACAGTTGAGGACCTTCAGACCATCTTCAACCATGCTAGCCATCTTTCAATTTTAGCCAAAATAGTTAATATAAAGACACTACAAAAGATACTCGATTTCCCGGCGTTTTTTTACGTCTTTACCGGCATTTTTTTTCGCCGGTGAAACTTACACCAGCGTTTATAATAGCGTCGGTCCAAATGCCGCCGAAGCGAGCGTCGCGGAAAGGAAGGGGTATACACCGGCGGTTTTACTGGACGCCGGTAAATGTTACAACTACACCGGCGGTCAGCAAACGCCGATGTATGGGGGTCTCTGAGTGCCGTTCTTTTACACCCTATATACATTCACCGGCGGCCATAAACCGTCGGTATTTATCCATTCACCGGCGCTTCCATAAACGCCGGTGTAGAATGAAAGTATACCGGCGGTCATAGAGCACCGGTGTATGTGCGTTTATGAGTGCCCGGTTTTCCCTGCTTACAATCACCGGCGTGACCAAAAAACGCCGGTGTAGTTAGGTACACCGGCGTTTGTAAAACGCCGGTGTTTCTCGGTGCCGTTACAGCTGACGACATACACCAGCGTGTGTGGGAACGCCGGTATAACGCACACTCCAACAAATTGATTAGATAGACCGGCGTTTTTTGAAACGCCGGTCTAGCTATGCCCGTTTATTTTCGATACTCCGGTTTTCCGTTCGATTTCAATTCACAGTTTCATTTACAAAACCTGTAAACTAATTCACAACTGATTCAACCAATTTCGTTGCATATTACTGTGCAAATCACAACCAAACACAAGAATAATTAAAGATAATAAAGTTTCACACGTGTCATATCAACATCCAAATTCATTGATTAATTAACAGTGTCATAAGTAACAAATTAATATAGGGACTAACATCCCAAATATCCAAACAAACCAGTCTGACAAATATCCCAAATTAAAAGTCTGACATAACTCACATAAAAAAAAACCAGTCTGACATAACAACAGCAAGGAGGAGGACATAAGAACAACAACCATACGGCAAGGAGGACATAAGAACAGCAAGGAGGACCGCAGATTCATACCCCTCGAGTAGCTTCAGTTCTGATCATCAGAATTTTCTTCATCTGGGCGACCGCTTTGTGAAAAAAAAACAATAGTTTAATTCAACAGTAGACCACAATACAGAATATACATACTTTTTGAACTTGTAAAAAGATCTACCTGTATCTTAAATTATAAGATCAAAGTGCCAATTGCAAATGGAATTGTTAATGATATATACAGAGGTAAAATAATTACATTGCAATGCTAAAAATCTAGTACTTAATTTTGTTTTTAAATATATCTAAAACAACAAAACAAATGAAAATTCAGTATTTAACTTGAAACCTTAATATTCTCCTCTGATTGGGAATATCCACTATCTAAAACAGGAAAACAAATGAAAATTCAGTATCTAAGCATGTCTTTCATGGATTGTTCAGCCAATCCATGAAACTGTCATCGTGGAAGGAAACCAAATATAAGAAAAATAAGAAAAATAAGATAGGGCTCATATCAAGTGTATTTTTAGGGAACTGTCATCGTGGAAGAAAACCAAATATAGAAGCCAGAAATGGAAACAGAAAGAAGAATGGTAGAGACTTTGGATACACCAGGCTAACATAGCGGCATTTTCCTCATCTCTCTCTCATCCCTTGTTTCCCTTCAGCACACGAACACAAAGAGACATCAGCAACAACAGCAAGAGCGAAGAGAACAACAATAATAATAAATTATTATGAACAAGATGTCTCTATATGGATTTCCAGATCTCCACTCGAGCCCTCTCTTTCTAATCACAGCCCAATTAAGAACATAGACAATAGCCACTAAACAATCCAATCACAGCCCAATAAAAATTTGCCAAAGATGGCAATCAGCTTCATTAACAGTATCTGAAAATGAAAATATCAATTATCTGAGCATATATGTTGAGACTTCTTATTATTTAGCCCAACTAAATCTAAAACCCAATTGTTGTGCATACCCGGAGGATTTTGGCATACGTACCTATACCATCCTCAGTTCACAGTGAACCCATTTTGGTCAAAAAAACATGCCAAGATGACAATCAGATGCATGAAAATAAGCTTCACTAACAGTAAAAGAAGATGAGGATGCTAGCAGCATACTTAGTTTGGAAGTGAACACATTTTTTGTTACAAAATCATGCCTAAGATGGCAATCAGCTTATCTAACAGTATCTGAAAATGAAAATACCCATTATTTGAGCATATATGTTGCTCTACTAATTCCCCAACTAAATCTAAAACCCAATTGTTGTGCATATCCGGAGGATTTTGGCATACGTACCTATACCATCCTCAGTTCACAGTGAACCCATTTTGGTCAAAAAAACATGCCAAGATGACAATCAGATGCATGAAAATAAGCTTCACTAACAGTAAAAGAAGATGAGGATGCTAGCAACATACTTAGTTTGGAAGTGTACCCATTTTTTGTTACAAAATCATGCCTAAGATGGCAATCAGCTTCTCTAACAGTATCTGAAAATGATAATATCCATTATCTGAGCATATATGTTGCTCTACTGATTCTTTAGCCCAACTAAATCTAAAACCCAATTGTTGTGCATATCCGGAGGATTTTGGCATACGTACCTATAGCATCCTCAGTTCACAGTGAACCCATTTTGGTCAAAAAAAATGCCAAGATGACAATCAGATGCATGAAAATAAGCTTCACTAACAGTAAAAGAAGATGAGGATCCTAGCAGCATACTTAGTTTGGAAGTGTACCCATTTTTTGTTACAAAATCATGCCTAAGATGGCAATCAGCTTCTCTAACAGTATCTGAAAATGAAAATACCCATTATCTGAGCATATATGTTGCTCTACTAATTCTTTAGCCCAACTAAATCTAAAACCCAATTGTTGTGCATATCCGGAGGATTTTGGCATACGTACCTATACCATCCTCAGTTCACAGTGAACCCATTTTGGTCAAAAAAACATGCCAAGATGACAATCAGATGCATGAAAATAAGCTTCACTAACAGTAAAAGAAGATGAGGATGCTAGCAGCATACTTAGTTTGGAAGTGAACCCATTTTTTGTTAAAAAATCATGCCTAAGATGGCAATCAGCTTATCTAACTGTATCTGAAAATGAAAATATCCATTATTTGAGCATATATGTTGCTCTACTAATTCTTTAGCCCAACTAAATCTAAAACCCAATTGTTGTGCATACCCGGAGGATTTAGGCATACGTACCTATACCATCCTCAGTTCACAGTGAACCCATTTTGATCAAAAAAACATGCCAAGATGACAATCAGATGCATGAAAATAAGCTTCACTAACAGTAAAAGAAGATGAGGATGCTAGCAGCATACTTAGTTTGGAAGTGAGCACATTTTTTGTTACAAAATCATGCCTAAGATGGCAATCAGCTTCTCTAACAGTATCTGAAAATGATAATATCCATTATCTGAGCATATATGTTGCTCTACTAATTCTTTAGCCCAACTAAATCTAAAACCCAATTGTTGTGCATATCCGGAGGATTTTGGAATACGTACCTATACCATCCTCAGTTCACAGTGAACCCATTTTGGTCAAAAAAACATGCCAAGATGACAATCAGATGCATGAAAATAAGCTTCACTAACAGTAAAAGAAGATGAGGATGCTAGCAGCATACTTAGTTTGGAAGTGTACCCATTTTTTGTTACAAAATCATGCCTAAGATGGCAATCAGCTTCTCTAACAGTATCTGAAAATGAAAATATCCATTATCTGAGCATATATGTTGCTCTACTGATTCTTTAGCCCAACTAAATCTAAAACTCAATTGTTGTGCATATCCGGAGGATTTTGGCATACGTACCTATAGCATCCTCAGTTCACAGTGAACCCATTTTGGTCTAAAAAACATGCCAAGATGACAATCAGATGCATGAAAATAAGCTTCACTAACAGTAAAAGAAGATGAGGATGCTAGCAGCATACTTAGTTTGGAAGTGTACCCATTTTATGTTAAAAAATCATGCCTAAGATGGCAATCAGCTTCATTAACAGTATCTGAAAATGAAAATTTCCATTATCTGAGCATATATGTTGCTCTATTAATTCTTTAGCCCAACTAAATCTAAAACCCAATGGTTGTACATATCCGGAGGATTTTGGCATACGTCCTTATAGCATCCTCAGTTCACAGTGAACCCATTTTGGTCAAAAAAACATGCCAAGATGACAATCAGATGCATGAGATAAGCTTCACTAACAGTAAAAGAAGATGAGACATCAGCAACAACAGCAACAACAGCAAGAGGGAACCAAATATAGAACAATTGGGTTTTGAATGGAGATTGTAGTCATAGATCAATTCTTCATTGAAGAAAAATACGAATAGGGCTCATATCAAGTGTAGTTTTAAGGAATTGTCATCGTGGAAGGAAACCAAATATAGAAGCCAGAAAGAGGAATGGTAGAGAATGAGGATACACCAGGCTAACATAGCGGCATTTTCCTCATCTCTCTTTCATCCCTTCTTTCCCTTCAGCACACGAACACATAGAGACATCAGCAACAACAGCAGGAGCGACAAGAACAACAATAATAATAAATTATTATGAACACGATGTCTCTATATGGGTTTCCAGATCTCCACTCCAACTCGTCTCTTTCTAATCACAGCCCAATTAAGAACAATTGTTCACAGTCACTGTTAAAGAAACATATATGCTCAGATAATGGAAATTTTCATTTTCAGATACTGTTAAAGAAGCTGATTTCATGCATCTGATTGCCATCTTTGGCATGATTTTTTAACCAAAATGGGTTCACTTCCAAACTAAGTATGCTGCTAGCATACCAAAATCCTCCAAATCAGTACAACAACACGGCTGAACAAACCTTGTTTGCAAGTCATACAATGTCATCTATACCATGTTATGTGCCAAAGTGGGGTTGGTCATACAATGCATGAACGACACGTATTAGTTGTTTGTGAGTATGCAATAGGGTGCAGCTATGAACATGGCTCATATCAAGTGTAGTATTACGGACTGTCATCGTGGAAGGAAACCAATTTAATATAGAAGCCATATATGGAGCCAGAAAGAGGGATGGTAGAGAATGAGGATACACCAGGCTAACATAGCGGCATTTTCCTCAACTCTCTCACATCCCTTCATTCTCTTCAACACACGCACACAAAGAGACATCAGCAACAACAGCAAGAGGGGGTTGGTCCAACAATAAGTATAGATTATAATAAACGAGATGTCTCTATTTGGGTTTCCAGATCTCCACTCCAGCCCTTTCTTTCTAATCACAGCCCACTTAAGAAACATAGACGAAATGCTTATAGACGACAGCTCAATGCAGACTCACAAACACTAGTACGTGTCTTTCATGCATTCAAGACCATAATCTCTTTAAAAATACCAATTTAAAGACTTACCGATGTTTTTTGACAGTGGGCGGCGTGCTACCCTCACCCTCATATGTTTGACTGCCACTATTATTTAGTGGCTGCTCATCCCCATGGCTCTCGTTGCCATCATTTATATTTACCCTCTTTCCACGCCTCGGCATGTTGTACCTGTCAGGGATTCAATAACTTCCTTAGAGATGCAAATTTAATTAATAACATGTTTATAATAACTATCATAAAATTTGTACTTTAGTAGGATTAACAAACCAACATAATTATAAAAAAATAAAAAAAATGAGATTTGTAACAAATTAAATTACAATGATAGTTTGGTTCAAATGATACTGAGCATAGTTTAATGTAAATAATACCAAGCAGTAGAAAATAGAAAGATAATTAAACCGATGTATTAAATTCACAATGAACATGTTCGGAATTACAGACATAATATTACAACAAGATTTAAGACACGAAAATTACAGACATATAATATTGAGATTGAAAATCAAGTAAACTACAATACGACATCTTCCAATACATCGCCCTCTTCTCCATCCTTGCGGAGCCAAGTCCCGCAAATTCCAAGGTCGGTTGTGTTTACATCAAACACAGGAAACTCAGAAGCAATGTAACTGTTCATGACTTCACCGTCTTCATCTTCTGAAGTATCGCCCAGTTGGAATACATCTCTTGGTTGCATAGCGAGAGCCACATACGATTTTGGCAGGGTTGGATCTTCAATGTAGAACACTTGTTGCACTTGGGATGGAAACACAAATGGCTCATGGCTAATGTGTGTACCGATGTGAATCAATTTTGAGAAGTTTACAATTGTGAAGCCAAGCTTATCCTTGTTGTTAGCAAAATTCCTATCAAACTCAGCCCAATCCCCACGAAATAAGACAACACGTACGGAAATGACCAAAATAATTCAACTCAATGATATCCGTGAGCACTCCATAGTAGTCGAGATCTCCATCTACAGGCCTCGTGTCCGATTTGGAAGCATAACTTCTAGTCTTAGACGTCACTACCATTCCACTATTTTGAGACTTTAAATTACATTCACGATCCTTAGTACGAAATCTAAAACCATTGAATATGTATCCTCCGTATCTTTTGACCATCTGATAGGGACCTTTGGCAAGTACTTGTATTTCAGATGACGCACCTTCAGGACCCAAAGAATGTACCTATTAATTTTGCGCAAATCGTATCAGCACCATAGAAAATGTAGATATAATAAAGATTAACTTGCATAACTGTAATTCACCTACATGAGATTCAAACCACTTATGAAATTTTTCATTCATCAACTTGTTTTGTTCACGTGGTGGTAGTCTTCTTGGTCTAGCCCTTCGTTTGATGTCCCTGACAAATTCACTAAAAAACTGTTCCTATACAATTTTCACCAATATTTTTTCCGATATGCATCACATCTAAATTATGTCGCAATAAGTTGAATTCCCAATACGACAACTTGAAGAAAATACTCTTTTTCTTCCATGCACCTAAACTCGTCATGTTTTGATCCTCATCTTCGCCATATAGATCGGTCTCCTCACCTTGCTCCGGCCTTGCCCTTTTCTTGCCCTTTGTCCTGACTTCTGGTACTTTTCCATATTTGAATTGATGACCATCTACCCGCCTCAAAATATCTGAACCAGAAGAAGACCCAGGAGCATGTTCCCACTCGTCGGTACCATCAAATGTCGCTGTCTCTGCCCGAAATATATGTGTGTCAGGCAACCATCTCCTATGACCCATATAGCAAAACTTTCTGCCATTGTACAACCACCTTGAACTAGTTTGGTCAGCACAACATGGACATGCATAATGTCCTTTAGTACTATATCCAGATAAATTTGCATATGCTGGAAAATCATTGATTGTCCAAGACAACACGGCCTGATATGGCTAAAAATGGGGGTTAATCGGAACCGTCCAAATCGGGTACGAATCTTAGGACCCAGGGGTAAAACGGTAATTTTGCCTACAAGAGGATCCAAAATGGGTATTGGATCTTCTCCCCAAGGACCCAATAACCCATGAATGGATCCACCAACAAGAGGGTGCGGGTTCTAACCCGCTGCGCACCCAATCCAACACGATAGAATCAGGGTCCCTGATCAATCTTGATCAACAGTCCTGATATACGTCTATCTTTTCACTGGGATTTGGGGATTAAATTCCTTATCTGATCACGGGGAATATACCTTATCAAATTACATTCCTAATCTGTTTACAAGAAGAATATTCCATATCAGATCACGGGGATTACATTCCCAATCCGTTCCCTGAGACGCCTATAAATACCCCCCATCCATCTCCATTAAGAGGTAATCAATCATTCACCGGTTTTTTGTGCTCTTTCATAGTCTTTCAGATTACTGACTTGAGCGTCGGAGGGTGCGTCGCCGGGAACAACCCCGGTGTCTCACACTTTTTGCAGGTGAACGGCGGGAGCGACGGTCAAGCCTCGACGGAGTAGGTATACAGGTTTACTATTCAGTTTCCCTAAGAATCCACAAATTCATCTGTTTGCCCCCACACCAAATTTAGCGGCAACAGATTGGCGCCGTCTGTGGGAAACTTACGAATAGAGACCTCCCCTCTTCCCGGTGAACAGGTCTTCTCCAGCCATGCCGCCTCGCAAAGTCAGGTCAAGGGGTTCCAACCGAGCACCCAACCCTGATCAGCAGCAAGAAGTCCTTCCTAATCCCACTCAGCAACAAGGACAACTTCCCCCTACCGCGGAAGACCCGCTCCAACATAACCTTCCCCCTCCTGATCCGAAGGGTCCTAATCCTCAAAAACAACCCCTTCATCAAGAGAATGTCTCCATCCACAACGCCTCCACGGACTCTATGGCCTCCCATCATCCCCGAGCCTCTGGTCGTCACAATACCGCCCCTAATCGCCAGAAAGATGATGATCTCCGCCGCCATCTGGAAGAAAAGCGGGCCCGAGAGGGAGCCTCCCGCCAATACCATCCGGGCGAGCGGTCTCCACGCCACCGGTACCACAGGTCCCCCGTCCGAAGAGGGAGGAAGGAGTCTCCCGACCATTACCGAAGAAGGCACTCTCCTGCAGGTCGGCAACAGCCCCGGAACAATGAGGCACCAATCACCCGTGCCGAGTTCAAGCAGTTCCAAGCGACCGTCCTGCAGGCTCTCAACCTCCGTCAAAATCCTAATGAGCCGAAGGTCCCGTCCCCTCCTCCAGTCCGAAGCCCTCGCCGACGGTCCCCCTCTCCTTGTCCTGCACCAACCAACTCCCGGCGTACCCCAAGTCCTCGTCGTTCCCGAAGTTACCGTCGCCGCAGCCCTCGCTTTCCCTCTTACGAAGACGAGTCCCGAGGCTCGGTAGATTACCGTCGGAGAGATGACACCATGAACTGCCGTCTTCATGAAGTAGGAAGGCGCCTGGGTCAGATAAACCGAGAAGAGGAGCTTAGGGGAAGGACCCTATGTCCTAGCCGACCCCCTTTCTCCCGAACCATAGTGGATGCACCTGTCCCGTTCGGCTTCAAACCTCCCCAATTTGAGACTTACACCGGGGAGACCGATCCAGTTGACCACATCGAAAGCTTTTAAGACTTTGATGCTCCTCCATCAAGCTTCCGATGCCCTCCTCTGCAAAACCTTCCCCGCAACTCTAAAAGGACCAGCTCAAGAATGGTACTCTCGCCTCGCCCCCTCCTCGATATTCTCCTTCGAGCAGTTCGAAACCCTCTTCGTCACCCATTTCGTAAGCAGCCGTAGAGCTGAGAAAACAAGTATCTCCCTGTTGCACCTCCACCAAAAGAAGGGGGAGAAACTGAGAAACTATGTGAAGAGGTTCACAGCTGAAGCCAGGTCTATAGCATCCCTCGACCAGTCGGTCGCTACGGCAGCATTTCAATCCAATGTCCTCAATTCCAACCTCCGCTCCTCCCTCGCCAAGAAGCCACCACAAGACTTTTCCGACCTCCTCCTTCGCACAGAAAAGTATATCCGGGCCGAAGAGGCCGAACAACATCCCAACTGGGAGGGGTCTACCTCCGGGTTTAAGAGGAAGGGAACAGAAGAAGAAGGAGCCAAGAAGCTCCAGAAGGATAATGCCTGCTAGCGCCGACCTCCCCCTAGATTTGAGAAGTTCACTCCCCTCACCACTAACATCTCCGCCATCTTCATGGAAGTCGAAAAAGAAGGGGTCTTGCCTCCGGCCCCCAAGATGAACACCCCCGCCAAGAGAAGAGATAGAGAGAAATGGTGCCGCTATCACCGGGACCATGGGCATGACACTAACGATTGCCGTGCACTGAGAAACGAGATCGAAGCCCTTATCCAGAGGGGGCAACTGACGAAGTTTGTAAGACAGGACCGAGCCGAACTTCCTCCCCCGCCTCGGGGGGCTAACAAGCGTCCGGAACGAGAAGAGACGCCAGACTTTGAGGAAGAGCGAGTCCTCCACCTCATCCATGGGGGACCAATGGGGGGCTCCTCAAACTCCTCTCGGAAGGCATTTATAAGAGAAGTCAACTCGGTCCGAACCACCCCTCCTCCCAAAGGCCTCGGAGTGCCAGTCACGTTCTCCGACGAAGATCTTGAAGGAGTTCGTACCCCACATTGTGACGCACTCGTCATCAGCCTCCACATGGCGAATTTCAAAGTGGAAAGGATCTTAGTAGACAACGGCAGCTCCGTCAACATCCTTTTCCTCTCCGCTTTTAAAGGCCTAAAGCTCTCCAGAGATAGACTCAAGCCTGCCGGCTACACTCTCCATGGGTTCACGGGGGTTCCAGTAACTATTGAAGGGGTGATCACCCTCGATGTAACTGCCGGCCAAACCCCTACCACCCGAACAGAGCCAATGGACTTCATGGTGGTGGATGTTCCCGCCGCCTACAACGTCATTTTGGGTCAGCCTGGCCTCGCAGCTCTGGAAGCTGTCCCTTCTGCCTATCATCTCAAAATGAAATTCCCTACTCGGGCCGGAGTAGGGGAAGTAAGGGGCAATCAAGAGCAGGCCCGCAAATGTTATATAACCTCTACCCTCGGACCCGTCCTCTCCTTAGAAACATTGGAAATTCCTCAAGATACTGCAAGACCAACCTCCGAGCCGGTGGACGAACTGGAGGAGGTGCTCTTCTCTGAGCAAGAGCCGACCCACAAGTTCTTTGTTAGCAAGACCCTCCCGTCCGCCCTATATTCAGATATTGTGAAATGCATCCGAACCAATCAAGACCTCTTCGCGTGGTCCGCAGCAGATATGCCCAGTATCTCCGAAGAACTCTTGGTCCACCGCCTAAGCGTCGATCCGGGGTCCAAACCGGTTCAGCAGAAGAGGCGCAAGTTCGCCCCCGAGCGTCAGCTCGCTATCAAAGAAGAGGTAGACAAGCTGTTGAAGGCCCGGTTCATACAGGAGGTAAACTACCCTGAGTGGTTGTCAAACGTAGTAATGGTGAAGAAGTCCAACGGGACTTGGAGAATTTGTATTGATTTCACCGACCTCAACAAGGCCTGCCCCAAAGATCCCTTCCCTCTGCCGAGCATTGACACTCTGATTGATGCAACCTCGGGACATGAGCTCCTCAGCTTCATGGATGCTTTCTCGGGTTACAATCAGATAAGAATGTTCCCCCCGGATATCCCGAAGACATCTTTTGTGACCGACCAGGGCCTTTATTGCTACAGAGTCATGCCATTCGGCCTAAAGAATGCAGGGGCGACATACCAACGCCTCGTCAACAAGGTTTTCCAGGCCCAGATCGGCCGGAACATGGAAGTGTACGTCGACGATATGCTTGTAAAGAGCATCCGAGGTGTTGATCATGTGGCCGACCTTCAGGAGGCCTTCGACGTCCTAAGAAAGCACAATATGAGACTCAACCCGAACAAGTGTGCGTTCGGTGTTTCATCAGGGAAATTCCTCGGCTTCATGGTTAGCCAACGAGGAATTGAAGCAAATCCGGAAAAGATCAAGGCCATATTGGACATGGCCCCTCCTAGAAATGTTAAAGAAGTTCAGAGATTGACTGGTCGCCTAGCCGCTATAGGGCGCTTTCTGTCGAAGTCCGGGGAGAAATGCCTCCCGTTCTTCAAAGCCCTCAGGGGGGCTAAAAGATTCGAGTGGGGCAGCAGCAACAAGACTCCTTCGACCAGCTTAAAGCCTACCTCGTCAATCCACCTCTCCTCAGCAAACCGATACCTGGCAAACCACTTTACCTCTACCTGGCAGCTTCCGAACAGACACTTAGTGCATTCTTAGTCAGAGAAGAAGAAAGGGCTCAGAAGCCCATTTACTACGTCAGCAAGGTGCTTCGGGACGCCGAGCTCCGGTACCCGAAGATTGAGAAAATGGCCTATGCCCTGGTAATGGCCGCGAGAAAGCTTCGACCCTACTTTCAGTCCCATTCGGTGGTCGTCCTTACCGACCAGCCGCTGAAACAGGTCCTTCACAAACCCGAGACTTCCGGCCGCCTCATGAAGTGGTCGATCGAGCTGAGCCAACATGATATAACTTATCAGCCTCGGACCGCGATCAAGGCACAGGCACTGGCCGAATTCATAGTTGAGACTACAATCCCCGAGTCTAGCCAAACAATGAAGGGACCACCCGTCTGGTCGGTCTATGTTGAAGGGTCCTCTTGCAACGAGGGAAGCGGGGCAGGGGTCATCCTGGCAGGCCCAGATGACTTCATCCTCCAATACTCCCTTCGTATAAACTTCAAAGCCTCGCACAACGAGGCCGAATACGAGGTGCTAATAGCCGGTCTTCGAATGGCCCGAAATGCAGGGGCACAACGGCTACAGATCTTCAGTGACTCTCAGTTGGTCGTCAATCAGGTCCTCGGCGAGTATGAAGCCCGCGATGATAGAATGGTTAAATACTTGGCTAAAGTCAAAAGCCTTATGGCACTATTTGAGGAGGCCCTCATCCAAAGGATCCCAAGAGAAGAAAATGCTCAGGCCGACGCTCTTTCCAAATTAGCCTCCTCTTCCCTTCAAGGCCTCGAACAGACTGTTTTGATAGAAGTCCTCCTGAAGCCGAGCATAGAGGACGAGACACTCGACTCCGTTGAGACATTGCCTGTCCTCCTCGAAGACAATTGGATGAAACCCCTCGTCGAGTTTCTAAAGGACTGACTCCTCCCCGAAGATCCGAGGGAAGCAAGAAGAATCAGGACCCGAGCCGAGCGTTATGCATTGATCGAAGGTACCCTATATAAGCGCTCCTTCACCCAGGTAGACGGTCGCCCCTACCTAAAGTGCCTCTCCCCCAGGCAAGCAGACTACGCCCTGCAAGAACTTCATGAGGGCATTGGCGGGGCCCATTCTGGCTCCAGAGCCCTGGCGCGCAAAGTGCTGAACTACGGGTATTACTGGCCCACTCTCCTACGAGACGCCGAACGACACGTTCGGCAGTGCAGCTCCTGTCAAAAGTATTCCGACATCCGACGCCTTCCACAAGCACCGCTCGCCTCCCTATCAAGTCCGATCCCCTTCGCTATGTGGGGGATGGATTTACTAGGGCCATTTCCACCAGCCCCCGGACAGCTAAAGTTCCTAGTCGTGGCAGTCGACTATTTCTCGAAGTGGATAGAAGCCGAGCCTCTGGCTACAATCACCGAGCATAGGGTCATTCAATTCTTCTGGAAAAATGTGATATGCCGGTTCGGTGTTCCCCGAGTCATAATCACGGATAATGGGACACAGTTTACTGGAGCCGCCTTCTGAGCTTTATGTGAGGACCTCTCCATACAACACCGATTCTCCTCCGTCTCCCATCCTCAATCGAATGGCCAGGCCGAGAATGCCAACCGACAGATTCTTTCGGGCATCAAGAAGAGATTAGACAAGTGTTCCAAAGGACTGTGGGTCGATCAGCTCCCGAACGTGCTCTGGAATCACCGCACCACCAAGCGGACCCCAATAGGCGAGAGCCCATTTAATCTCACCTATGGGGCCGAGGCCATCATCCCCCTAGAAGTCGGGATACCCTCTCCTCGTCTGATAGCTTATGAAGAAGAGCAGAACGCTAAAGAGCTTAGAACAAGCTTAGATCTGATAGATAAAATTCGAGAGAGAGCGGCCATACGCCAACAAGCTTACCGAAGGAGGATCGAGCTAGCATACAACAAAAGGGTCCGCCCAACGGACCTCAAAGAAGGGGACCTAGTCCTCCAAAAATTGGCCATCTCGTTCCCCGGACAGAAAAGCAAACTGGCCCCGAATTGGGAGGGACCGTACAAAATCTCAAAAGTGATCCGCCCCGGTGCATACAAGCTAGAAGATCTCGAAGGCAGAGAAATTCCCAGGACTTGGAATGCCGACCATCTTTTGAAATACCAAGAGAAAGCAACTACGACTCTCTAAGTAACTCTAGATGTCGAACCGTTCCCGTCCTTTTACTAGTAGTGATTTTTCCTTTTATTTTTTCATTGTAATAACGGCTAGCAACTTTAGAAGCAGCCGATCATTAGATATTAATAAATAAAGTTTTTTCATATTTTTACTGCTATTACATCTCTCTGCTTTTAACTCTCTAAACTGACAATGGTTCCGGAGTCCAACACTTGGTTCGATTCTACTTCACAAGTTCGCTCCCAAGCGAGCTAGAAGTAGCTCGCCATTCGGAACTGCTCCCACAGCCGTTGAATGGTTCGGAGTCCAACACTTGGTTCGACTCTACTCCGAAAGTTCGCTCCTAAGCGAGCTAGGGGTAGTTCGCCATTCGGAATTGCTCCCACAACCCTTAAACTAACAATGGTTCCGGAGTCCAACACTTGGTTCGATTCTACTTCACAAGTTCGCTCCCAAGCGAGCTAGAAGTAGCTCGCCATTCGGAACTGCTCCTACGGCCGTTGAATGGTTCGGAGTCCAACACTTGGTTCGACTCTACTCCGCAAGTTCGCTCCTAAGCGAGCTAGGGGTAGTTCGCCATTCGGAATTGCTCCCACAACCCTTAAACTGACAATGGTTCCGGAGTCCAACACTTGGTTCGATTCTACTTCACAAGTTCGCTCCCAAGCGAGCTAGAAGTAGCTCGCCATTCGGAACTGCTCCCACAGCCGTTGAATGGTTCGGAGTCCAACACTTGGTTCGACTCTACTCCGTAAGTTCGCTCCTAAGCGAGCTAGGGGTAGTTTGCCATTCGGAATTGCTCCCACAACCCTTAAACTAACAATGGTTCCGAAGTCCAACAATTGGTTCGATTCTAATTCACAAGTTCGCTCCCAAGCGAGCTAGAAGTAGCTCGCCATTCGGAACTGCTCCCACAGCCGTTGAATGGTTCGGAGTCCAACACTTGGTTCGACTCTACTCTGCAAGTTCGCTCCTAAGCGAGCTAGGGATAGTTCGCCATTCGGAATTGCTCCCACAACCCTTAAACTAACAATGGTTCCGGAGTCCAACACTTGGTTCGATTCTACTTCACAAGTTCGCTCCCAAGCGAGCTAGAAGTAGCTCGCCATTCAGAACTGCTCCCACGGCCGTTGAATGGTTCGGAGTTCAACACTTGGTTCGACTCTACTCCGCAAGTTCGCTCCTAAGCGAGCTAGGGGTAGTTCACCATTCGGAATTGCTCCCACAGCCCTTAAACTGACAATGGTTCCGGAGTCCAACACTTGGTTCGATTCTACTTCACAAGTTCGCTCCTAAGCGAACTAGAAGTAGCCTGCCATTCGGAAACGCTCCCACAACCCTAACCTAATCAAGCAAGGGCGCCAAAGTCCGACGCTTGGCTCGACGCTACTTCGCGAGTTCGCTCCTAAACGAACTGGAAGAAGCTCGCCATTCGGAGTCCAACACTTTAGAAGCTTCGACACAACAGACAACAGTCACAAGAGTAAAACACACGAGTTCGGCAACAACACTTTTATTGATGAAACAGATGCGGTACAAAGACAAACACAGCAGGATTACAACTCGTCAAAGAAAAAGTTACAATGCCGACTTATTACACTTAGCAAAAAAAACAAAAAATACACAACAACTCGCGGAGTCGACCACTTTAGCGCTTTTTTGGAGCCGGGGCATTTCGCTTCAAAGACACCCGAGGGTGACGACGCTTGTCTCCGGAGCGCGACCCCAAACCTGCGAATTGAGATGTATCCTCGGCACCACTTCTAGTGGCTACTCCGACGGACGCTCCGCTCGACGAAATTGCCACCGAGCTCTGCGCGTCCCCCGGACTAGGTTGGCCGATCCGCTGACGGGTCGCCATCTCATAAAAGGTAATGCCCCGCTCGCTCTCAGCACGAGTGCACGACGTGCTTCGAACATTGATTGGTCCTGAATGCGGTTTAAGGCGGGCCACTTCTGCCTCCAACTCCGAGATCCGATCCCGCAACGAGCCATCTTTGACATCGACTTCGAAACGCGGGGGTATCGCAGAGTCCGGAACTCCTGATCGGCTGGCAATGAGGCGCCGAAGGTGGGTGACCTCGATGCTTTTATCCACCGTCGCTCTCTTCAGCGCTTCGACCTCGGCAGACAGTTGGACCCGTTCAGTCGTCAACTTGGCCACTTCGGCCGTAAGCCCCTCGGCCTCGCTCCGAAGCTTCGCCTCTACGGACTGCAGATGCTGTATCTCGGAAAGCAAGTCATCCCTCTCCGCTGTGATTTTGGACAAGTTATGACGGATGCACTGAACCTGAATCTCATTACTGAAATCAGTTGGCAAATATTCACCTTCGGGGATAAGTTCGGCGATCCTGCTTTCCAAACGACGAATCTCGATATCTCGCCGGCCGAGGACGAGCTGGAGATGAGTCCTCTCGCTTTCAGCTTGGCGCAATCCGAGCTCGACCTCGTAAAGTCTCTCTCGGCACCTCGCCAGACACAGCCTCGTCGCCCCTAGGCCGACCTCGGCTCGAGCTTCCTCATCCGAACGCGAAGGCTCGACATCTTGGGCGACCACCATAAGCTGCAAAGAGATCGGAGTAATCAGCAAAAACGTCGAACACTGCCGAAGCACCACACTTGGAAAAATTTTCTTTTCTAAAAGCAAGAAGCGAATGTTCGGCAAAAGAGGGGGCAAAAGACAAAAACTTCCGAACAGCAACACTTGCAAAAACTTTCTTTTCATTAATGTCAAAAGGTAGCGGTGGCCAGTCCGCTATTAGGCATTACAGAGTTCGAAAAGAAAAACAAAAAACAAAAACAAGAAAACAGAAGACGGATTCAAGGCTCGACCTCTTTCCCCGGGCGACGAGGTGGAGTAGGGGTTAACTTCGCCGAAGGAGACGCCGCCGCCAGCGGAGTAATCGCGGTGCTGGGGACCTCGTCAGTAACCCCGGCGTCGGCATCGGCGTTAACCTCCTCCTCTTCTTCCGCTTCGGACTCGGGGTCGAAGCCCTCGACGTGTCCGGGGAAGAGCCGCCACCCGGAGACGTCCACCCCGGGGTACGCTTCCGACACCCGCTCGAGGGCGGCAGCGAAGGCCTTCGCCATGTTCTGCGCAAGGAACCCTTGGGCCTTCTCCAGAGTCGCGTCCTCCGCTGCCTTCAAGGCTGCCGCCTGCGCCGCCTCGACCTCGGCCAACTGCTTGGCCGACCCCTCCTTCTGCGAAAGGAGCTCGCCCTCCAGCCTCTTCACCTCGGCCTCGAGATGCTGGATCCTCGCCGACCGACCCTCATGTTCGACTCGAAGCTTGTCGAGCTCGTTCGACATCCGAGCTTTCTCGTTCCGAGCCTGGTCGGACTCCTGCTTCAGCTCTTTCTCCAGAGCTGTCAGCCTCTCGGTGAGGTGGCCGAAGTGGACGATGATCTGCAGCAAAGAAGAGCTAAAAGAGTTAGAAAATTTTTTGTGATTCGAAGAAATGCAACGAACAAAGGAAACTCGGAGCTTACCGATACCGCCGAACGAGCGATCTCAATCACGTCATCGCCTTCTCTCCCCGCCTCCATGGCGGCTCGGTCCTTCGGGGTGGCGAGATGCTTGATGGCCTGCATACTCGCCAGCGAGTTCCCGAGGAACCCATCGTGCCTCCGGACTTGCCAGTCCGGGATATGGATCCGCTTGTGCTCCTCCGTCAGGAGCTCCTCGCCTGCCACGGTCAGCGGCGGAGTCGGCATGGCGAGGACAGCGGCAATGGGGAACTCCCCCACAGGTGCGGGAGCCGAAGTCCCCGCCACGGTGACGACCGGGTCGTCGAGGATCTCCACCGCCTCGACAGGGGCCGCAATCCTCGGCACCTTCGAGGTCGAGGGCAGCTTCGACGCAACCCTCTTGCACTTCTTCGGCGCCTTGATGGCGAGCCCTGCCCTGAGTGCCAATACCGCGTCATAGTCCATGGATTCTGCATCAAAAGAGAAAAGTTGGTTAGCACATAAAAAACAACAAGGCAGTAAGCACGGATAAAAAGAACTTGACGAGAGCCGCGTACTGGGATCTACGCGGCAGAGCCCTCCCTTGTAGAGGACGTCCTCCGTCAGCTCCCTCCAATCATACTTTGGCCGGTCAAGGAGGATCCGGACTGCCTCTTCTTCTTCTACTGAGAGCTTCGGCATCGCCGTCGCCCGCTTCGGCACCCCCTCTGCCCAATTAGAGGGGATCGGCCAGGCATCTCGACTCCGCACGACGAACCACTTCTCTCGCCAGTGCTTAATAGAGTCGGGGCAGATGACGAGCCTGCCGCCGTGCCTCGGAGTCAAATAATACCGGTACTCCGACTTATTCCCTTGGTGGAGCCGGTATAGCGTCCGAAGCACGTTCAGCTGCGGCTCGATCCCTGCGGCCTGGCAGTGGAGAACGAAACCATTAATCACTCGCCACGCGTTCGGCATGAGCTGGATGGGGCTGACCCCGAACCAACTTACCACGGTAATTGCGAACGCGTGGAGAGGTAGCCGAGCACCGGCGATAAAGGTGTCGACCGGCCAGCAACACATGGTCACTGGCAGCGGCGAGTTGGCCTTAACTCCGGGGCCCGGCAACATGATTTCGTACTCCTCCGGGATGAAAAAAGAATCCCGGATCACCGCCAGTTCCTCCTCGCGCAGGATCGAAGCCGCGTCATCCGCCTCCGTCGTCTCCCTCGCGGCATTCTCCTCGAAGGACCTCCCCCTCCCGTGGATGATTCGCTCGGCCTGATCCTCCGGGAGCTGCCTGACTCTTTGTAGCCCCGTCAACGGACCTGGCAGTTGTCCGAACTCCCCCATCCTCTTCGGATCCACAACGATCGAATCCTTGCCGAACACCTTGCCTTTGGTCGGGGCCGGAGTCGAGTCCTCGGCGCCTTCAAGGGAGGGCTCGGACCAAGAGACTTCATCAGAGACAGAAGCTAGAGACATAATTGATGATAAATTACCTTAAAAAGCTTTGGTCGCCGGAAAACTTCGCCTGAATCAAACGCCGACCACCAGAAAAACTCGCCTGAAGCACAAGAGAACGTCTGAGCAAATGAGAGGAGAAATGAGAAATGAAAGGGGGGGTGAGGATTTATAGAGAGGGGCGCTCCAAACGAGGTTAATGGGCTCGTACGACCGGCCCATTTAAACCAAACGACGAAGTGACCCCAATCGTCGCCTCGCTAACCACGCCAAATCATGAGTTGAATTTAATGCGCATCCCGTCTGATAGAAGCCCAGAGGTCACTGCAATTAATGAACGTCCCATCTGTCAGGGTTGTTAGAGTTGTCAGAGCTGTCAGAGCCACCAGAAGCTCAAATGGCGCACAGAAAAAACAAACCCCTAAAAACGACAAGTCTAGAAGTTCGGCACCCACTGCCGAGCGTTCGTGACACCGACCTTGTTACGGGGTAAAAAATAAGTTCGGCACTCACTACCGAGCGTTCGTGACACCGGCCTTGTTACGGGGTAAAAAACAAGTTCGGCACTCACTGCCGAGCGTTCGTGACACCGACCTTGTTACGGGGTAAAAATCAAGTTCGGCACTCACCGCCGAGCGTTCGTGACACCGACCTTGTTACGGGGTAAAAATCAAGTTCGGCACTCACCGCCGAGCGTTCGTGACACCGACCTTGTTACGGGGTAAAAAACAAGTTCGGCACTCACTGCCGAGCATTCGTGACACCGACCTTGTTACGGGGTAAAAAACAAGTTCGGCACTCACTGCCGAGCGTTCGTGACACCGACCTTGTTACGGAGTAAAAATCAAGTTCGGCACTCACTGCCGAGCGTTCGTGACACCGACCTTGTTACGGGGAAAAAATCAAGTTCGGCACTCACTGCCGAGCGTTCGTGACACCGACCTTGTTACGGGGTAAAAATCAAGTTCGGCACTCACCACCGAGCGTTCGTGACACCGACCTTGTTACGGGATAAAAAACAAGTTCGGCACTCACCGCCGAGCGTTCGTGACACCGACCTTGTTACGGGGTAAAAAACAAGTTCGACACTCACTGCCGAGCGTTCGTGACACCGACCTTGTTACGGGGTAAAAATCAAGTTCGGCACTCACTGCCGAGCGTTCATGACACCGACCTTGTTACGGGGTATAAATCAAGTTCGGCACTCACTGTCGAGCGTTCGTGACACCGACCTTGTTACGGTGTAAAAATCAAGTTCGGCGCTCACTGCCGAGCGTTCGTGACACCGACCTTGTTACGGGGTAAAAAACAAGTTCGGCACTCACTGCCGAGCGTTCGTGACACCGACCTTGTTGCAGGGTAAAAATCAAGTTCGGCACTCACCGCCGAGCGTTCGTGACACCGACCTTGTTACGGAGTAAAAAAACAAGTTCGGCACTCACTGCCGAGCGTTCGTGACACCGACCTTGTTACGGGGTAAAAATCAAGTTCGGCACTCACCGCCGAGCGTTCGTGACACCGACCTTGTTACGGGGTAAAAAACAAGTTCGGCACTCACTGCCGAGCGTTCGTGACACCGACCTTGTTACGGGGAAAAAATCAAGTTCGGCACTCACTACCGAGCGTTCGTGACACCGACCTTGTTACGGGATAAAAATCAAGTTCGGCACTCACTGCCGAGCGTTCGTGACACCGACCTTGTTACGGGGTAAAAACCAAGTTCGATAGATCGCCAGACTCCCTCCTAGTGCTCGCAGCTGCGCCGAACCCACTTTCCGCTTCGGAAAAACTTGCCGAACCGCATATGGACCTCGGCTCCCTAGCCAGCGAGCCCTAGGGAGAGTCTAAGGCGTGATACAAATGCATAAGACCCCGGGACAACGAATTGACGCTTCGCGAAGGTAAAGAGGATATCCCTGCAAGAATACCACATGACCATCAGAGCTCATGAGCAGCTCGGAGCTCAACCCACTTGGAAAATACCTCACTACCCCTCCAAGATTCAAAACCCTCCATTTGAACTCCGATACAACTCCGCTAGCCATTAAAACAGTTAAACTACTCCTCAAAGGCCGATCAAATTTAGCCTTTAGGAGTGGGGGGCTCGTGATATGGCTAAAAATGGGGGTTAATCGGAACCGTCCAAATCGGGTACGAATCTTGGGACCCAGGGGTAAAACGGTAATTTCGCCTACAAGAGGATCCAAAATGGGTATTGGATCTTCTCCCCAAGGACCCAATAACCCATGAATGGATCCACCAACAAGAGGGTGCAGGTTCTAACCCGCTGCGCACCCAATCCAACACGATAGAATCAGGGTCCCTGATCAATCTTGATCAACGGCCCTGATATACGTCTATCTTTTCACTGGGATTTGGGGATTAAATTCCTTATCTGATCACGGGGAATATACCTTATCAGATTACATTCCTAATCTGTTTACAAGAAGAATATTCCATATCAGATCACGGGGATTACATTCCCAATCCGTTCCCTGAGATGCCTATAAATACTCCCCATCCATCTCCATTAAGAGGTAATCAATCTTTCACCGGTTTTTTGCGCTCTTTCATAGTCTTTCAGATTACTAACTTGAGCGTCGGAGGGTGCGTCGCCGGGAACAACCCCGGTGTCTCGCACTTTTTGCAGGTGAACGGCGGGAGCGACGGTCAAGCCTCGACGGAGTAGGTATACAGGTTTACTATTCAGTTTCCCTAAGAATCCACAAATTCATCTGTTTGCCCCCACACCAAATTTAGCGGCAACACGGCCCGAAGAGAAAATGTTTCTTTAGCCACAGCATCATAGGTTGGAACACCCACCCACAACTTCTGCAGTTCATCTATTAACGGTTGTAGGTACACATCTATATCATTTCTAGGACCTTTCGATCCAGAAACTATCATGGACAAAATAAATGAGGACTGCTTCATGCATTTCCAAGGCGGCAAATTGTATGGTATTAACACAATCGGCCATATGCTGTATGTACTACTCATTTGCCTGAAAGGGTTGAAACCATCACTAGCTAGTCCAAGTCTCACATTCCGAGGATCTTCCGCAAAATCAGGATATCTTTCATCAATTTTTTTCCAAGATTGAGAATCAGCAGGATGTCTAAGAATCTCATCATTAGTGCGACCTTCAGCATGCCATTTCATATCAGAAGAAGTTTTCGTAGACATAAACAACCTTTGTAGCCTAGGAATCAGAGGAAAGTAATGCAGTATTTTGGCAGGCTTCTTTTTCCTACTTCGCTTAGTAGATCCACTGGCTCCCTCGTCTTGATTTGGTCTTTCTTTCCATTTCGAAGAACCACACACTTCGCAATTCTCCAGACTTTCCTTACCACTCGTGAAAAGCATACAGTCATTTGGACATGCTGCTATCTTCTCATACCCTAGATCGAAAGAACTTAGGAATTTTTTGATTTTATAGGCTGAGTTTGGAATACAGATTTCAGGAAATGCTTCATTCAACAATTCAAGTAGCATAGTGAAGGACTTAGCAGACCACCCGTTTAAACATTTAATCTGAAATAGTCTGACAATGAATGAGAATTTAGAGAATTTGGTGCAATCGCGGTACAACGGAGTACTAGCATCTTCAAGTAACTTAGCGAAGGATTCTTGCTGCTTATTATTTTTAGGGGCGGGGCCAGACATTTCCTCGTCCACCCCACCAACAATCTGGTTTGTTTCTGTTGACTCATTGTGAACTTGGGTTGTTGGGTTATTGGTGTGGAAAGGAACATTATGAATCCCCATGGCATCTTGCAACAAAGCATGCATCTCATCGGAAACGCTTAAGTCTTCGTTCACTAAGGGCTCATCTTCATTTTCTAATACAACCGGACGAACAGGAGCTGACGTATGATCCTCTCCATGAGAAAACCACCTTGTGTACCCTTGAAGAAAACCGTTGACAACCAAGTGTGTATGTACTACGTCACATGTCCTCAAATTACAATTTGTACACCGGAGGCATGGACAAAGGATTAGGTTGGGATCACGGGAATGTCGTTTAGCAAAGATAATAAAATCTTTAATACCATCACGGTACTCCTTGGATAATCGTGGTTTACTAATCCAACTTCTATCCATTATAACAATAGCACACAATCTAAAATTAAAATTTGATATATTAAATTGTAATAACAGTAAAAGGCATTTTGTATATTAAATTTCACCTTTTTGAAAACCATCCCTAACTGCAAATAAATAAACGATATAATCTTTAACTGTAAAATAAAGAAATTGTGGTTTCAAAAAAAATGTACAAAAAAAAAATTAAATCTTAACACAATTCTACTCTATTCACCTAACCCTAAACTACCTCTTGTGGAAATTATCACAACCACCTTAGTGGTATTTTATCGCACACCCTGTGTTCGAGTGTAAAAAAAATTCGGCTATAGTCTCCCCTGTATTTGGCTTTTCGTTCAAGGAGATGATGATGGTAAAGGGTATTTTGCTGATGAAGAGGAATCGGCCGAATAATGAGCGCGTCGTGCTGTAACTACGGTAACAAGAAGATCTGATGACTCACGAACTATTCTGTTCATGGCTACTAATAATCACTTACTTATCTAATAATAATAATAATAATAATAATAATAATAATAATAATAATAATAATAATAATAATACTAAACAAAAGAAACTAATATGGCTACTAATAAGTTTTTCTAAAATAATTCTTCATCCCAACTAAATCATTGATGTTTGTAGCGCCAAAAGAAACCTGCACAAGGTTTGTTTAGCCCAATTCTTGTACAGAGTTGGAGGATTTTGATAAAAAAAACATGCCAAGATGCCAATCTGATGCATGAAATCAGCTTCATTAACAGTAAAAGAAAAATGATAATGTCCAGTATGTAAGCATATATTTTTCACAGTGAACCAATTGTTGTGCATATCCGGAGGATTTTGGCATACGTACCTATAGCATCCTCAGTTCACAGTGAACCCATTTTGGTCAAAAAAACATGCCAAGATGACAATCAGATGCATGGGATAAGCTTCATTAACAGTAAAAAAAATGAGGATGCTAGCAGCATACTTAGTTTGGAAGTGCACCCATTTTTTGTTAAAAAATCATGCCAAAGATGGCAATCAGGTTCATTAACAGTATCTGAAAATAAAAATATCCATTATCTGAGCATATATGTTGCTCGACTAATTCTTCAGCCCAACTAAATCTAAAACCCAATTGTTGTACATATCCAGAGGATTATGGCATACGTATGTACCTATAGCATCCTCAGTTCACAGTGAACCCATTTTGGTCAAAAAAACATGCCAAGATGACAATCAGATGCATGAAAATAAGCTTCACTAACAGTAAAAGAAGATGAGGATGCTAGCAGCATACTTAGTTTGGAAGTGAACCCATTTTATGTTAAAAAATCATGCCTAAGATGACAATCAGTTTCTCTAACAGTATCTGAAAATGATAATATCCATTATCTGAGCATATATGTTGCTCTACTAATTCTTTAGTCCAACTAAATCTAAAACCCAATTGTTGTGCATATCCGGAGGATTTTGGCATACGTACCTATAGCATCCTCAGTTCACAGTGAACCCATTTTGGTCAAAAAAACATTCCAAGCTGACAATCAGATGCATGAAAATAAGCTTCATTAACAGTAAAAGAAGATGAGGATGCTAGCAGCATACTTAGTTTGGAAGTGTACCCATTTTTTGTTAAAAAATCATGCCAAAGATGGCAATCAGCTTCATTAACAGTATCTAAAAATGAAAATTTCCATTATCTGAGCATATATGTTGCTCTACTAATTCTTTAGCCCAACTAAATCTAAAATCCAATTGTTGTACATATCCGGAGGATTTTGGCATACAGCTATACCATCCTCAGTTCGCAGTGAACCCATTTTGGTCAAAAAAACATGCCAAGATGACAATCAGATGCATGAAAATAAGCTTCATTAACAGTAAAAGAAGATGAGGATACTAGCAGCATACTTAGTTTGGAAGTGTACCCATTTTATGTTAAAAAATCATGCCTAAGATGACAATCAGTTTCTCTAACAGTATCTGAAAATGATAATATCCATTATTTGAGCATATATGTTGCTCTACTAATTCTTTAGTCCAACTAAATCTAAAACCCAATTGTTGTGCATATCCGGAGGATTTTGGCATACGTACCTATAGCATCCTCAATTCACAGTGAACCCATTTTGGTCAAAAAAACATGCCAAGCTGACAATCAGATGCATGAAAATAAGCTTCATTAACAGTAAAAGAAGATGAGGATGCTAGCAGCATACTTAGTTTGGAAGTGTACCCATTTTTTGTTAAAAAATCATGCCAAAGATGGCAATCAGCTTCATTAACAGTATCTGAAAATGAAAATTTCCATTATCTGAGCATATATGTTGCTCTACTAATTCTTTAGCCCAACTAAATCTAAAACCCAATTGTTGTACATATCCGGAGGATTTTGGCATACAGCTATACCATCCTCAGTTCACAGTGAACCCATTTTGGTCAAAAAAACATGCCAAGATGACAATCAGATGCATGAAATAAGCTTCATTAACAGTAAAAGAAGATGAAAATTTCCAGTATCTAAGCATATATTTTTCTATTCATTCTTCATCCCAACTAAACCATTCATGTTAAGGAAATCAAGATGCATAATCTGAAAAAACATGCTTTTTTTTGAAAAATAAGGGAAATCAAGAGATGATACCGAAGAGAGAGAGAGAGAGCGGGGCGACGAGCGTGGGGGCGTAGGAGATAGAGAGAGAGCGGGGCGACACGGTGGTTTCCGATCGCCGATTCACCTCCAAATAGAGAGAGGGAGGAGGGAAATCGAAAATGATGAAGGGAAGAAGGGACGATGACGAAAGGTCGAAGGCTGTCGAAGAGGACGAAGCGGCGGAGGCAAACGCGCGGGAAGTAGAGCGAGAAAGGAGGGAAAACGAAGCGCCCCCCCTTTTTTTTGGGGTTTCGGAAAATGGCGAGCGAAAGATTAGGGTTCGCGGGATTTATCGAAGGTTATTCACCGGCGTTTCAATTAGACATGCCGGTGAATGTATCGGTATATTCACCGGCGTTTATTATTAAAACGCCGGTGAATAATACACTTCACCGGCGTTTTTAAAAAAAACGCCGGTGAATACGAATATTGCCCGGCGGTTTAAAGCGGCCGCCGGTGTATAACCTTCCCATCTGGCGCTCAATTCCTATTCGCTCCCTACCCCGGCGTTACTAGTAAAACGCCGGGGAAGATTCGCCGGTAAATCAAGTATCTTTTGTAGTGAGACAAAAATATACTCCAACGAGACTAGCCAAACCACTCGCCAAAATAGATTTCTAATATTCACTCGCCAGATCTGGCGAGTATGTACCGCTTGCTAAACTTCTTCCCAAAACTACAAAATTGTGAAATCGCAGAAATCAATCGCAAAAATTGCAAATTCAATCGGAAAATTGCAAAATCAATCGCGAAAATTGCGAAATCAATCTCCAAAAATGCAAAATCAATCGCAAAAATTGCTAAATTGCTGAAAATTGCGGAATCGCGACATTTATATTAATAATGTTGCAGAATCACGAAAATTTTATTATTGGCCTTGGAAAGTTATTTTGTATTGGACTTTTTTATGGGCTTTTATTTTATATTTTTATTTTATTTAATTTTGCACTTTAAATTATTAATTGTTATTCAAAATACAAAACATGGTTGGAGTGAAGACTTTTTTTGCTAGCCAAATTATTCATTTGTTATCCATTTTGGTTATTTTAGTTAGCCAAAATAGCTAACGTGGTTGGAGAAGCTCAGAGGAAGCGGCAAAGTTAGAATAATTTTGCCTGGGGGGGTTGAACCATAAACATTAATAGACTTCAAGGTTTTCCCAAAATTTTCAATAATTATAGCGGATTTTAAAAAAATTGGATCCAGGCCCCAACATAACTCCACCCCTGCCTTGAAGAACTTATTTTTAAAATGACCCACTTTTTGAAAATAGAAATACCAAACTGATTCACTTTCTAAACTAATTACCAAATTGATCCACTCGCTGATTGATAGTTATAGGAATTTTTCCAAGACTTGGAAAAATATATCCAATTCTCAAAATACTAAAACTAAACTCATTATTTCAAAAAGCATTCCTAGTTAAACTAGACTCACTATTTGAGACAACGAGTCTAGTTCAAATAAGGTTGTTTGAAACAACGAGTTTAGTTATAAGAATTTTCTCCAACACTTGAAGTAATATTACTAAGTCTCAAAACACTAAAATTAAACTCGAAGTTTCAAACAACGACCATATTAGAACTAGACTTGTTTGAAACATATATTCTAGTTCAATTAGGGTAGTTGTTTAAAAAGTGTGTTTAGTTATAAAAAATTCTCCAACACTTCGAGAAATATCACAAAGTATAAAAAAACTAAAAATAAACTCGCATTTTCAAACAACCCTATTTGAACTAGACTCATTGTTTCAAACAGCGAGTCAACGCTCGGAGAAATATCACAAAGTATCAAAACACTAAAACTAAACTCGCAGTTTCTAACAACCCTATTTGAACTAGTCTCATTGTTTCAAACAGCGAGTCTAGTTTAAATATGGTCGTTGTTTGAAACATTGGGTTTAGTTATAGGAATTTTCTCCAACACTTGGGAAAAATCTTAAAGTCTCAAAACGTTAAAGCTAAACTCGTTGTTTCAAACAGCAAGCCTATTTGAACTGAACTGGATGTTTGGTAATTAGTTTGGTTTTTTTTGAAAAATGGGTCTGTTTGGAAAAAAAACTCTGCCTAGAGGTACTTACTCAGATAGAATTCAATAACAAAATGAACTGACTTAATGCTGATATTAGAGTACATAGTAGAAATAGAATACCAAGTTTCTTGCAATAGGATTTCAAAAATTAAGGCACGTTCCTTCTCTTCATCAGAAAAATGGCATTACATAGTACCATCTAAGTTTTCTACTAGTTCAAAGTTTGCTACACATAATATAACAGCATTATTCCAAAGCTTGGACCACATGAAGTAATTAGCTAGATTAAGGAGTGGCCATTTGAAATAAGTTTCATATAAAAAAATTACTAGACAAGCAAAACAGGGTACAATGGCAAAAAAGATTTACAGAGTATTGGAATTACAACCGGATACACAAATTTCAGTGGAGAACAAATATGACATATTTATATATTTCTAATTCTCATTGGCAAAATAGAAAAGGTTTTTTACCACAACTCCTAGCATACTCTCCTGAGTTTCGCAAATCAAAATCAAAATAGATTACCAGAATCATGTAGCAGAAAGCTTAAAGTAAATTATGAGTTAACCCATCTGACATTTTTCAAGGGTGCCTAAAAACAGAGATCTATGTTGAACTAATAGTGACATTTTTCAAGGGTGCCTAAAAACAGAGATCTATGTTGCACTAATAGTGACGAATCCTCTTTCGCTTTGGAGATGAGAAGACATCAGTAAGTGCTGACCGACATAACAAGCATGCACTTAATAGCTTTAGAGCCTGCACCAGTCAGAGATTATAAACAAAAATACATATTACTTTTCGACCTTGTGAACAAGATTCAAGTGGTCATTCAGTAAAGTTTATCAAAGCATACGGCCAAAAGGAATAGAAGAAGAGCATAAGAATTACTCTACCTCTAATTCACCAACTGTGACCTCCTTCTCCACTAAGCTGTTGATTGGTTGTTTCAGTTCCTTCATCAAGTCAAATCCAGAAAGAGATGAGTAGGGTGAGACAACCATGTCACTTGTAACCATGTACTTAACTGATTTCTTCGCATAACCTCCTCCTGTTTCAGTCACCGAGACTGGGACCTTTGGATTGACTTCAGATAATATCACTTCTGCTATGTTATGCTTGCACTTACTGCCAGAGACATTAATCAAATCATTCCAGCAGGTTTCACAACCTTGGATCCTGCAATTTTCGGACAGATCTGCTTCAAGTTTTATCAACTGGTGGCTGCATCTAAAATGGGGATAGAGCTTAGGAGATAATAACATGTTCTTGCATTTCTCCGATTTGATTAAGTCACTTCCTACAGCCAAAGCTTCAACACTGCGATACAGGTTGTCCAAACAACCAATGGATGTCTGCTTGTTCAGGACTTCCACAACGGATCCAAGAGGAAACGTAAGGAAAGTGAAGAGAACATCCACCAAGTCATTCCCTGCTTCTGCATATATAATCTCTTTTGTGGTTTTGTTTTGAAGTAGCTTCATACTTATTGTCTTCTCTTGGGGACTAGCTTCATTTTTATCTTCCATTTTGACTTGAAAAATGCCTACAGGATAATGTTCACTGTTGTTGTCGCTATCTAATTCCGGCTTCTGCAAGAAAACATCTGTAAGAGGAAACTTTGACAGCAATGATCTCTTCAACAAACGCAGAACCTGTATCATCACAGAGAAACTAATCAGCAAATACCATCATCCGTATGTTTACAACCTGTAATAGATCAACAAAGTAAAGCAAAAAAGAAATCTTCAATTAAATAAAATAATAATTCAACTACACAGTTGTAACATTATATCACCTCATCTCTGCCCACATCCAATGTCTGTTTCTCAAGAGAATCTACATCCTTGATTCCGAATTTATCAAACTCGGACAGGGTATTTGTAATATTAGAAGGTGCTACATTTAAATCATCACTTATGATGTACTTTCTTTTTCCACTTAAAAATACATCATTCTTGGCATCAGCATCTGTTCGAGTCCATTGGAAATCTTTATCCATTGCTTTTCCACAGGGGCAGCGAGCACCACAAATGGAACTGTAAAGGCGGTGAGTCTTGGAAAAGCAATCAAAATTTGAGCACCTGTAAATTCGTCGAGGTTTTATATCATCGACATTGACCACTAAATCTTCACATGCTCTTTCCGCTGCGCTTTTAGGCTGAAGAAGCATTGTTTTGCATGCCTCCGTCTCAAAATAATTTGCATCAACATTCTCAACACTCTCATAAAGATTGTCCATGCATCCAACTGTCGAATGCTTCTCGAGGACCCTGATTATTGTCCCCATTGGCAATGTCAAGAAACTAAAGAGTATGTCTACAAAATCCTTATCAGATTCAGCGAACACAACTCTGTTCTTCTCCTTATCCACAAGAAGCTTTATGCTAACAGTTGCCATTGAGCTTTTGAGAGATAGTAAGAGCCCCCAGCAAACTCAATTGAGAGTGGGAAAATGATACTAGTTAATAGAGTAACACTAACAGGCATATTAATAGAAGATGATATTGAATAATATAGATGGGACGATTTAGTTCTCAATGAGACGTTTCACATCCTCTAGGTATATTAACGTAAAATAAAGACTACAGTGAGCTCTGAGCAGAAACCCAAAAGACATGTTGTGTTCAGATATCAAGAAAAAAAGTATAATAATAATTTAAAAAAAAAAAACAGCTAGCTTATCAGACTCCCAGTATGCAAAACTGCTTACAATTGAAGTGCACATGTCATGTTATTTTATGCTACATAATTCTTTTGTTTCAACCAAAAAGCCTTATTCGCTCCTTACATCTATTTCATTGTCTGGATATAATTGATACTAAAAAAGAAAACAAGTTTTGCTCCCAAATCAACATCCGTGAGGAGATCTGATCTTGGTAGCTGCCTCCTCCCTCAAATTTGTTAAGGAAGCATCCTCTAACCATTCTCTACCTGCCAAGATGTCTAACTTCCTTGTGACTTCAGTATATTTCCGAAAAAGTATGAGCTAGAGATGAGTCCGGTTCCGGAAAGAATAAAATTTGCTCTTTAAACACTATAACTCTTGCAGATATTGCTTTCTTAACAAAGGATGTGCCTATGAATCTACGAGCCTATGTGATATATGGAAGTTCCCCCACAGTGCTATAATTTGTACGTGGCTTTCCTCCAAAAATGTTTTTCTTATGAGAAACAACCTGCAAAGTGTAGTGCCCAAGAGTGCCCACAAGATCAAGATACACCAATAACAATATTTCACCATAAAGGAAAGATCTCACAAACACAAGAACACAAACGATATGCAGAGATAACAAATATTTTTTATTACTCAAGAAATACAAAGATACAAATAGATATCACTCTAATCTCTCCCTTACTTCGGTAGCACTCAGCACAAGAACTCTTGAAGTTGTTCCAATTATAATTGGTACTCTAAACACTAGAGTTTACATCTATATTTATAGCCCCAAGTAAATTCTAAAAGATAAACACAAATTAATACAGCTCGATTGGATCCAAACCCGCAACCTAAATAATAGCTAGCCACTCGATGCAATCGACTGACCTCGTTCATAGTTGGCTACAATAAGGTCTCGCCAAAACAGAGAGGAAACGCAATCGACTATGCAGTCGACTGCATATGATTGTCGATTGTGCAGCCAACCGTCAATTCCCTTTGTTGCTACGGTCTTACTACTGTGCTTCCAGCCCTTGCTGATTGTTGCTGTCTCTACTACGCTTTTTTCTTCAAACTCAAAACATGTGTTTTGTGTATTTGAGTCCACAAATTCTAACAATCTCCCACTTGGACCAAATACACAATCTCCAAAGCACTTGTATCTTTTTCTTGCATTACCTCTGTAAGTCTCCCACTTCTCTTAGAAGACCGAGTACCCCTCACTCACTTGAAGTGAATCCCCTGCCCCTCCACCACATGGAGGGCACCAACACCCTTCATAGACTCATGAAGGACGTATCCTACCATCTATTTCATAGGGCACGAATAATGGAGAATCACTTATTCTTTTCCACCGTGCCGGATTTCGTGTCACAAAACTCTCCAATTGGCAGAACCTCCGCTAATACCCTACATGATTCAAAATCTCTCAAGGCCAAGACACCCTCTGCACTTGAACCCTCCGTGGACAACACCTCCACAATATCTGTAGTCTACAAAACACTACTTACAGCCCCAAATGTGACCAACTCAGCCATACTCATTGACATCACCCTGCATATGATACCAATGCTCTCAACATCACAAGAGCAACTCAAAGTTTCCGCTATATCATAAAAAACCCTCACCGCTGCAACGTCTTGCTCTCTTCTAGGATCCTCCTCACCAAGGCCATCAACTCCCACTAAATGTGCAACCTTTGCATCTGCCCCACAACTCTTTGATCTTGGTCATACCCCACACAGCCTACGTCTCGATTTTGGTTGAGAGTCAACTACAATAGAAGGACACGTCTCGTCTTGTTGTAAATATATTGATCCATCACGCTTCCCTCTTGCCAACACCACCAAATATAGTTGACAAACCCTATTTGTCTAGCCTTCCCATCGAGATAAGATTTTCTTTCAAATTTTGGACGTGTCTCGTCTCCCGCAAAACAATACTTTTACCATCACTGACTTTCACGCGAACAGTTCTAGTTCCAGTTCCAGTCACAGAACATCACTGACTGATACCCATGATTACATCTCCAAAAGAACCCTCTATGTAGTCCTCAAACACCTCCCTCCTCGAAGTGCAATGAAAAGAAGCATATGAATCAATACACCAATCTCACTTGTCCAATTCCACCCCTACTGATAGACATAAGTACTCATCCACCCTTGTTTTCTTACTTTTATTGGTCTTTCTTCTTCTTCTTGAGATCCTTATAGTTGCGCATCCTATGACCCCATTTGTGGCAATACCAACACTCAGGACCACCACCATCGTCCCTGTAGACCCACTATCAGACTCACTTCTCTGATCCTTTCTCTTCAACTTCCCTTTGATCTCCCATGCCACTCAACATAAAATGCTGGATAGCTAAAAGATGATCAAAACTCTCAGTTTCTCTTCCTTCTCACCTCCTCGTTTATGATGTTGCTCACAACATCATGTAGAGTAGTCAAATATGTCATAGTCCCTATAATAGTCTTTTCCACCATACCATAACTATCGAGTGGAGTAGATAGAAGTAACAATGACTACCCTCTTTCTAAAAACGTCAATCTTGTAGCTTCCATCAAGTTGTATACCATACAGTAATTGTTCACATGTTCCGCTACTGAGCTCCCTTCTCTCAACTTCATGTTAACTAATTCCTTCGTGGGCTTTACCTTCAAGATATGAAATTATGCGTTCCTACTCAGTGCTAACTGAATCTGCCCAAGTGTCTTCTGATCCAAACGATTTCATGCCGCCAAGATTTTCACATCCCTTTCTGCACCTTCAGCTTCCCATAAAAAATTACAGACCATTTAGATCTTCTGGACGAAGATACGTCACCATATGAATCTTCCTTATCGCAAAATCACTTCCATTGAATCTCTTGACTTTCGGCTTGCTATCGGCCATCCTGAAACCCTAAGCTCTGATTAAACTTGTAGTGCCGAAGAATGCACATAAGACCTAGATGCATCAAACACAAGATCCACCACAAACACAAGATCTTACAAACACAAAAAACATAATGATATGCAGAGATAATCAATAATTCTTATTACTCAAGAAATACAAAACTACAAAGAGATCTCACTTGAATCTCTCTCTCCTTTGGTAGCACTTGGCACAAGAACTCTCTTGAAGTTATTTCAGTTATGATTGGTACTCTAAACCCTAGAGTTTATATCTATTTTTATATCCCCAAGTAAACCCTAAAATAAATACAAATTCAGCTCAATATAATCCAAAAGCGCAACGAAAAATAATAGCCATCCGCTTGATGCGGTCGACTGACCACCTCGATAGTCGACTACAATAAGGTCTCGCCAAAACAAAGGGGAAACACAGTCGACTATGCAGTCGACTGTCAATTCCCTTTGCTGCTGTTGTTTACTGTCTCTACTGCGCTTTCTTCTTCTAACTCAAATCTTGTGCTTTGTGTGTTTGAGTCCACAAATCCTAACACAAAGCAGCGGACAGACACATACAAGATACATGCACAGTAAGTTGTCCAATAAAAGAAGGCAGTGGGCCTCGATGTACCTGCAGGGTTTGATCATGCACTGTCACTTGCCAGGAAAACACTGGTTTATATTGTGTCAATTCCCGATGTGCCTGGCAAGGTAATTAAGCACCCTACCGAGCACAACCCATGTACAAAAGAACATATTTCAAACTCTACAACTTTGTCATGGAAATTCATCTGATAGCACATAAATGAAAGATACACAAGCTGCAGCAAGAAATCACAAACACCAAGAACATTTTCTGTAGGTTCTTCTAATGCAATTATTGACTATGTCCTTGCACAGAATTACAGAAAATACGATTCCTCTTGTTTGATCAAGTTAAAAGCTTATAATTTTGTTCTCAATCCGAAAGTATTCTATTTCCTCTCATGAAATCAATTTGATCCTCTCATGAAATCAATATTCTGTTTGATCTAAGATCTACATGATACAATAAACCCAGCTACTCAGAACATACAATATACCACGCTTTTTTTTAATCACAGCTTGGGGGTCGTCGCCGGCCATTATCCATCATTGGCACCTTCCCCTATCCTTCCCCGCCCTATACCCCGTCAAACCCTAAATAAGCTTCGTTGAAAATTGATGAAGATGATTAAGAGAAAAATCAACATTTCATGGATTTTCCCTAATATGATGTGATCCAAATATGGAAACTTATTTAGTACCACACTGAAGAAATTGTTGGATGTGGAGTTCCTTATATATAACTTTCACTTATCTATGGTAACATTGATAAAATGTGGGAGTTATTGGATGTATGGATGGATTCATTAGAATCCACTAGTGAAAATATACTCATCTTTTACCGCATGGAGGTATGGGGCCTTGGGATTGTTGAATTATGGGGTAAAAATAATATCTTATGTTTTGCTATCCACTTTCTTTCCTTTTTGTTATATAAATAGATAAGGGGTGCACCCAAGAAAAACACATGCTTTTAAAAAAGAATCACTCTTCTCTCTTCCTCTTCTTTTTGTTCCCAAATATTTTTCTCACAGGTATTTTAGGCTCTGGATGAAGAATGCATGATTTTTGGGGGTGCTTACGCCTGAGTTGTTGACTATCTTATCCGGGGGAAGCTCGCCGATAACCCTATGCACCAATATAGTGGGGACAATATTTTCTTCAAGGAGAGTCAGTATAATGATTTGGTTTATTTCTAAACACTAATTTTATTTCTTTCTTTGATATCTTTACCATGTTCTGGTTGGTGATTTTTGAATTTGCTTTTGGATCTTTGTTGCCCTTTATCGACATATTTTTCTTCTATCTGGTTTGCATATGTTATCCTGCTGAATTTTTAACAAGATTTTAGGTGTGGATATACTCTCTTTTTGATTGAACCTCATCAAGCTCTCGAAGACTGCGGTTGTAACTCCTGTTTCCCCGTATTTGTATTTTTATACTGTATTTTTCTCAATTGTACTCTTTTATCTATTTGAGATCCCGTATTTTGTTTCTATTCGAATAAAATCGTTATTTTTGTTTCGACTCAATCTTTGGTCCTTTTATCGAATTCATCTGTGTGCACTTTGTGTCATTCTTCATGAAGAATTGACCATTCCTTCTCATTTATCTCTTTAATCCCCATTTTGATACATTTTGACCAATTCTCCTGTTGGATCCTACTTCAAACGGATACCCTCAAACCCACAAACCCAAACCCTCACTATTTAAACCTAACCCTAACCCTAACCCCCGTATACGGTGCAAACCCAATTTCACCCTGCCGCTCCAATCCTTCTCCTTCCTCTGCTCTTCTCGCTTGCCAACCCATTTCCGTCACCATCTTCATCTTCGGCCAACGACAAACCCAAACCCCTTGCCTCCATCATCCCCAACACCTCTCCTCCATCATCGCCCTCCAACCACACTGCCATCACCATCCTCCATCGAACCCAAACTCCCAAACCCAATCCAACTCCGCCATTACCCAACTCCCGAGCTCAACCCCCCACCATTTCGCCTCAACCCTCCGCCATTGCGCCGCTCATCGTCTTCTCCATCCGTTGTCCGCTGTTTGGATCGGATCCGGTGCGAGGGCGAAATCTGATTCGCTGGATCTGGTGTTCGCTGTTTTGCCGCACCAAATCCCGATTGGCCGTTTGCTGTTTTGGCTGATCCGGTGTGGGGAAAAACTCGATCTACGGTTGATTTCTTGCACGTGCTTCACACGTGGTTTTGGGAGACTTTGTCCGGGATTTTTCGATACCATTTTCTTCAGCAATCGGATCTAAGCGTCGTCAATTAAGGCAAGTATCTCTTGTACGATTTTAATTGTTCCAGTACAAGCATTCCTTGAAAAATACTACAAATAGTTAGAATTGTGACTCCTCCTTGACTATCGTTGTTGATCAAATAATAACCCTCATAAATTTCATAACTCTAAGAGTCACAAAAATTTTATTGTATTAAATTATAACTACTTGGACTCAGTTTATTCCCTGAACACATGAACATATGAGATTAAGGAGCCCTAGATTTGTAGACGCATGTTATATCTAGTATTTGATGAACTTGAAACCATTTGACTTGGAAAATAATTATTACTTGCTTTTTTGACCACCATTATCCTGTTTTTATATCACATAATAGCTTAGACGCCTAATAACAAATTTTCTTGTAATCTATACTAGTAAGTTATTGCCACATGTTGCTGTCCTGAATCTTCTTTTGCTGTTTCGACCCATTTACCATTAGAATCTGAACCCGAACCCCGAATAGAAAATGTAGCCCTGGATATCTAGATGTTGTTAGACTCCAAAATTTTTGAATTTGGAGTTACGGTCTAGTAGTTAATGCAGTTTTACTGCAGCTGTGTTGGTAGACGCAGATTTGCAAAACTGCTGCACACTTTTACCTTGCGAATTAATTTAGCTATGTAAACAGCAAGCGTTGGACTTGAAATTTTATATGTAGTTGCTGGACACCCTATAGGACATCCCCAATTTTTCTTAGAATTAATTTACAACATTTCACACATTTGCATGCTTGCTTGATAAGAATTAATAAAAGTAACAAGCCGGGGTTTATGGGAAAGACTATAGAGTGGACAATATAGGTAAGTGTACTCGGAAGGGGGCCCGTGTTTCCCAAACACTTGGTTCATGAACTTGTTGTATCTTGTTCGATTCATGGAGTCAGTTACTTGGCTCATTAACTTGTTTGATTCATGAATACATTGTGCGGTTCTTGAACTTGTTAGTGGATTCGCAAACTTGCTTCGTGAACTGGTTATTTGTTTTTCGATTCATGAACCATGACTTGCTTGATACTTGACACCTGAGTACGCTGCCCTATAGACTCCATTACTAGGTCTAAACGAACTTGCTTTGACTGTAGCAACCATATAGTAAAAGAATGTATGCATGAAGTGCTACCTAGATAGTAATCACCACAAGACTTGAACTTGACAACTTGTTACTTGAGACTTGACAAATTGATATTTGAGACCTGACATTTGAAATAACACATGACACTAGAATTGAGACTTGTCACTTGATGTTAGTTACCCCTACAGGTTCACCTGTCATATGTTTTTCCATTAGTAGTTGTTAACTAGCCTGTTTACTAGGATGTCCCTCTTGCTAGCTAGTTCTTAGATTCCCACTACTTGTTGTATCCCTGTTACATTCTTGATTCCAATTCCTGTTCCCCATACTTGTACTTGTTTTCACTATTTGTGGCCCTAGCTTGCATTAAGGGCATCTTCTCTTGTTTTTTCCCTGTTTTCCTTTTTATATTTATTAAGCAGACTTTGGGACAAGCTACATGCTGGAATTGGCGAGCAGACATTTCAGGTTTTGCTTGGAGCAAGGACTTGTTTAAATAATTGCTTTTCTTAAGGTATTTATTTCTTCTGCTGTATAAGACTTGTTTCCTAGTTTTACACTTGATCCAGACTTGAAAACTATGTGGACATTATTATTTGTTTTCAAACTGTTTTCTGTTGCTTTATAAATTATTCATGCATGCTTGGTTATATATATCTCTCTTGTATATTCTTGTTGTGATGCTGTGTCGATCCTACAGCTTATGAATGATGTTAAGATCATTCGCTAGGCTTCGCCACGCACTCGTATTCCGTATTTTGGGAAGCGGGGCGTGACAGTGGTGGAAGCCCATTAGCACCATTTAGCCTAGTGAAGCGGTAACCACTCGATGTGACTCGCTATGTCGAGATCAGGATATGAGTTCATTAGGAACTCATTAAACACAGTTTGTTTGTGTAGGATCTGTTATTTCTATTGGGTATAAGGAGGCTGAGGGTGGTGTTTGACAACTGGGCCTATGTTTGGTTACTGGAAGATTATGTTTGGTTGGGTTAGATGGTGACCGAGGGCATAGTTGATCGGTTCAAAGCCGGGAGGATGATGGATGGTACGTACGGACTCATGTGATGGCTTTAGGTGTCACGTGAGTGCTTTCAAAGTTCAAATTGATTTTTTTTTTGAATTTGAATTGGGATGTGGGGTCATAGGCCCAGAGTCGCCCCCCACCCTGAGGCAGGTTAGGCGGGCGCCTCAGACCCCTAAATTTTTTGCAATTTTAGGGGCCTCAAATTTGTATCCCTCTTGTAAATATACACATATTTGCACTTAAAAAATTATATTTTTATTAGGGGCCTCAAAATTAATTATTTGGGTCTTTCGCCTCGGACCCCCGGGAACTCAGGGCCGGCCCTGCATAGGCCCAGTTGGAAAAGAGGTTAACACTGGAAACGGTCATGCATACCCATTTGCTGAAATAGAATCTGATATCCTTGGGAACACTATCGATTTGGGAAGGTCTTAGGTGGAGTTTCATCGGTTTGGGAAGGTGGTCGTAAGGTGATGAAGGGAATGAGGGGTGTCCAACACAACCTCTACAAGCTTTGTGGGAACAAAAAATCTTGTGCAAGTGTTTCTAAGCTTGCGTTCCTAAAGCAGTATCTAGTTCGTCGCCACTATAATCACCGAAGCTAGATCACAACGTTTGAATATCATCGAGGGGTGGAGAATGCCTCGGGGTAGGTGGAGTTCGTGCAGAGGCTGACACCTTCGTGTTGATGCCTACTGGGGTATGCCCTCGAAAGGGCATACGATTGGAGAAATAACAGGTAGAGATAAATTCGACTAGCATAAGAAGCCACTAAATCGGGTTATTTGCAAAAGAAAAATAAAAAAAATCTAGAGAAAATTAATCACACAGGTGTGGAATGAATATGCAATCCAATGTGGAAATTGTTAGGTTTATGTCTTGCATACTAGGTTCAATGTGAAAAGAAGATGGTGAAGCGAGAAGAGGGTTTGAAGCGAATGTGGAGATGACAGAAAGCAACAATAGCAGCAGCTGACTGTGGTCGACTGCAAGGCGGTTTGAGCTGCTTTCTAAATTGAGAGCAGTCGACCACCCTTTAGAGTAGTCGACCGCAAGGAAGCATCGACAACAATTGAGTTGATTCTGGGTGAATCAGTTGGAGCCCGACATCCTCTCTAAGTTAGATCATGCGGCTCCTATCGTGTGGCATTCTCTGCAGGGTATATCGGACGGTGTTAGATCAAGACTACAACCTAGGGTTTCTCTAGATCTCTATATATCAATTTATTGACGACCATTGTGAGGTAGTATTTCATCTGAGAGTTTTCCATTGTAAACCATAAAATATCTTCTAGTGAACTATGAGAGATAAATAGGTTCTTGGTGAGAGTGATTATAACTCTTGTATCCTTTCTAGTTGAATAATATCTCAGTTATTACTCCCTTAGATTAGGTTCGTCCGAACCGGGACAAAATTGTGTGCTTTCTGTGCTGGGTTTGGTCTACTTGCTTGGTTGATTCATTGTGAACGGTTATCGCTTCACTACAACCCCTCCCTACTGCTTGTAATTCCCTAACATGATTTTGATTCCTGCAAAAAAAAATCTGTAAGTGGTATTTTCGACAACCGTAGCCTCTTCAGCAAACTCAAAACCTAAGACAGAAATATTTGTACATTATAGTAGAATGAGAAAAGAAAACAACGATCAAGACAATGGTGATTATATATAATACCTTGATCTTATATTAAAGAATTGCATTAATCTTATAAACCCCTTTTCCTTACTTCCTCTCGGTGCACGTCTACAACCAATTCCTGAATGACATTTGCGTCGTTGATCCCTAGCCTTTCAACCATAAAGAGGGTAGTTCCGATATTAGATGGTGATATATTTAAATCGTCACTTATAATGTATTTTGTTCCTCCTCTAAAAAACCATCATCCTTAACGTCAACATTTCTCCGTGTCCACTCACAATATTTATCCATACCATTTCCACAGAAACAACGAGCACCACAAACTAACTATAAAGGTGGTAAGCCGTTGTATAGCAATCAAAAGTTGAGCATCTATAGATTCTTCGAGAATCTAAATCATCAACATTGAAAATTAAATCTTCACATAGCCTTTCTGATGTGCTTCTAGGCTGAAGCAACATTGTCCTACATGCCTCTGTTACCAAATAATTTTCATCAAGATTCTGGATACTCTCATACAACTTGCCCAAGCATCCGGGTGATGACTGCTTGTTGAAGAGTCTGACGATAGTCTCGAGAGTTTATGAATTAGGATTTTATTAATTTTTAGGGATAAGAAAGATGATAGATTGAAGGAGAAGTGTGAGATCTAGGGTTTTGGGTTTGGGAGTGGAGGTTGAGAGAGATAATGTAAGCACTATTATACTGATGGCGCTATCTCCAATAACGGCATCCTCCATAAGGTTGTTGTGATCGGAGAGCTCATAAATCTCAAGTCCAAGTTGAATGATGTACCTATACCATTACTTTCAATAGTGGCATCTGGGAAGAAAAAAATTTATAGTAACCGCTATTCGAAACAATGACAGTAAAATAATATATGATGTTGTTATCAATAGCGTTTTATGCCGACGTGTCCAAAAGTGAGCCAGTTTGGTAAATATTTTTGAAAGTTGATCAGTTTGGTAATTATATTAAAAAATGGGTCAGTATGGAAAAAAAATCTAATTTTCACTCACCAACACAGTAGACCCATTTTTTAATATTAAAACTCAGAGGTTCCCCCATCAAACAAATTAGCTACAATACATCTACTTACAAACAAATCAAAGTATTCGCAAATATTTTCAAGGATTTGGGTTTCCAACAGTTGGAATTGATTTTCAACCATTCAAACCACCGGTAAATGGTCTAATAAAGACACATGTGGCAGATTAGGGGTGGCATCCGGTTCCACTGGGCCGGGCCGGGTCGAAACCCCGTGGGTTTGACTTAGTCCCAGGCTATGGCGAGCCGGGTTGAGGCCAGTCGCAGGCTGGGCTGGGAGGGGAAGGGGGGCCCGGATGTGGCCCCTGGCTCAGGGCTCGGGCCGGGTCGTTGCGGGTTCGCGGGTTAGGTGGATTTTCACTTATTTTTTAAAATTGTTTTAAGAGTACAAAGATAAAGGGAAATGGTGAATTAAGACAACAACTGTAAGAACACATAGATGAAAGAGAGATTCGTACATTAAATTGTTTTAATGAATTACAAAATTTCAAATATAATCAAATATATAAGTAACATTTCATACAAATCTTATCAAATTACAATATGAGGGGAATATTTGTATTTAGAGATCGAGATATGGTCTCTATTTGTATATATAGATTCTGTAAATTTTCGGATTTTTCTAAAATACCCCCCAAAACTAGCTAGTATAGATCCGTTGGGGGGTATTTTGGTAATTATATAAATATAACTTTTTAATTAAAAAAGTTTCAAGTAGACAGCTTTAAAAAAAAATATCCCATGATGATGAGATGCTTCATGCTTGTCCTTTCTCCGCTCTAGTTGGACTCAAGTTTCCACAATGAGTACACTAGTGTTACCCTGTGCAAATTGCACAGACTAAAATAATTTTAAGGAACTCATAAAATTATTTGAAACTGAGAGATGCTCCTAAAATTTATAGATGCTCCTTTACTATTTTATTCACAATATAATTAAAAGATGATAAATCTACATATTAATTAACACTTTCAATCAAACCAACATCATTCTATATTTTTTTCAATTGAAAGGAAATAAAAAAAAAACGAATAATTATCGAAGTTGGGTTGTGGCTCTTCTCGGATTCCTTGATGTAGTTCGTTATCTCTTTCTCGATTGCATGCTTCTTAACCGTCTTCCCTCTCAAATTAAATATAATCAACATCAGAAACACATGAAGGGAACTATAATTGATAATTAGCTATATCAAAAGATGACAAATATATAGATTAACCAATTCACATTTCGAAACCAATATCATTCCATATTTTTTATTCAATTAAAAGGAAACACCAAAACTCTCGATGTGTGTAACTCTCTTAGAATTTGAGCACAAAGACATCGGTAAATCCTAGATCCATAAATTTAAAGATGTCAAGAAAGAGGTATTTTCATAAATCACTTACAATCTTGCCAGATTCCTCCATTCTAAAGCTTTCTTACAAATACTCATATTGTCTACAAAGCTCCTCAATATTTTTCTCCAACTGTTCTATATTACTCCTTAGTTGTGCATGTACAAAATGAAGGGACCACCCGTCTGGTCGGTCTATGTTGAAGGGTCCTCTTGCAACGAGGGAAGCGGGGCAGGGGTCATCCTGGCAGGCCCAGATGACTTCATCCTCCAATACTCCCTTCGTATAAACTTCAAAGCCTCGCACAACGAGGCCGAATACGAGGTGCTAATAGCCGGTCTTCGAATGGCCCGAAATGCAGGGGCACAACGGCTACAGATCTTCAGTGACTCTCAGTTGGTCGTCAATCAGGTCCTCGGCGAGTATGAAGCCCGCGATGATAGAATGGTTAAATACTTGGCTAAAGTCAAAAGCCTTATGGCACTATTTGAGGAGGCCCTCATCCAAAGGATCCCAAGAGAAGAAAATGCTCAGGCCGACGCTCTTTCCAAATTAGCCTCCTCTTCCCTTCAAGGCCTCGAACAGACTGTTTTGATAGAAGTCCTCCTGAAGCCGAGCATAGAGGACGAGACACTCGACTCCGTTGAGACATTGCCTGTCCTCCTCGAAGACAATTGGATGAAACCCCTCGTCGAGTTTCTAAAGGACTGACTCCTCCCCGAAGATCCGAGGGAAGCAAGAAGAATCAGGACCCGAGCCGAGCGTTATGCATTGATCGAAGGTACCCTATATAAGCGCTCCTTCACCCAGGTAGACGGTCGCCCCTACCTAAAGTGCCTCTCCCCCAGGCAAGCAGACTACGCCCTGCAAGAACTTCATGAGGGCATTGGCGGGGCCCATTCTGGCTCCAGAGCCCTGGCGCGCAAAGTGCTGAACTACGGGTATTACTGGCCCACTCTCCTACGAGACGCCGAACGACACGTTCGGCAGTGCAGCTCCTGTCAAAAGTATTCCGACATCCGACGCCTTCCACAAGCACCGCTCGCCTCCCTATCAAGTCCGATCCCCTTCGCTATGTGGGGGATGGATTTACTAGGGCCATTTCCACCAGCCCCCGGACAGCTAAAGTTCCTAGTCGTGGCAGTCGACTATTTCTCGAAGTGGATAGAAGCCGAGCCTCTGGCTACAATCACCGAGCATAGGGTCATTCAATTCTTCTGGAAAAATGTGATATGCCGGTTCGGTGTTCCCCGAGTCATAATCACGGATAATGGGACACAGTTTACTGGAGCCGCCTTCTGAGCTTTATGTGAGGACCTCTCCATACAACACCGATTCTCCTCCGTCTCCCATCCTCAATCGAATGGCCAGGCCGAGAATGCCAACCGACAGATTCTTTCGGGCATCAAGAAGAGATTAGACAAGTGTTCCAAAGGACTGTGGGTCGATCAGCTCCCGAACGTGCTCTGGAATCACCGCACCACCAAGCGGACCCCAATAGGCGAGAGCCCATTTAATCTCACCTATGGGGCCGAGGCCATCATCCCCCTAGAAGTCGGGATACCCTCTCCTCGTCTGATAGCTTATGAAGAAGAGCAGAACGCTAAAGAGCTTAGAACAAGCTTAGATCTGATAGATAAAATTCGAGAGAGAGCGGCCATACGCCAACAAGCTTACCGAAGGAGGATCGAGCTAGCATACAACAAAAGGGTCCGCCCAACGGACCTCAAAGAAGGGGACCTAGTCCTCCAAAAATTGGCCATCTCGTTCCCCGGACAGAAAAGCAAACTGGCCCCGAATTGGGAGGGACCGTACAAAATCTCAAAAGTGATCCGCCCCGGTGCATACAAGCTAGAAGATCTCGAAGGCAGAGAAATTCCCAGGACTTGGAATGCCGACCATCTTTTGAAATACCAAGAGAAAGCAACTACGACTCTCTAAGTAACTCTAGATGTCGAACCGTTCCCGTCCTTTTACTAGTAGTGATTTTTCCTTTTATTTTTTCATTGTAATAACGGCTAGCAACTTTAGAAGCAGCCGATCATTAGATATTAATAAATAAAGTTTTTTCATATTTTTACTGCTATTACATCTCTCTGCTTTTAACTCTCTAAACTGACAATGGTTCCGGAGTCCAACACTTGGTTCGATTCTACTTCACAAGTTCGCTCCCAAGCGAGCTAGAAGTAGCTCGCCATTCGGAACTGCTCCCACAGCCGTTGAATGGTTCGGAGTCCAACACTTGGTTCGACTCTACTCCGAAAGTTCGCTCCTAAGCGAGCTAGGGGTAGTTCGCCATTCGGAATTGCTCCCACAACCCTTAAACTAACAATGGTTCCGGAGTCCAACACTTGGTTCGATTCTACTTCACAAGTTCGCTCCCAAGCGAGCTAGAAGTAGCTCGCCATTCGGAACTGCTCCTACGGCCGTTGAATGGTTCGGAGTCCAACACTTGGTTCGACTCTACTCCGCAAGTTCGCTCCTAAGCGAGCTAGGGGTAGTTCGCCATTCGGAATTGCTCCCACAACCCTTAAACTGACAATGGTTCCGGAGTCCAACACTTGGTTCGATTCTACTTCACAAGTTCGCTCCCAAGCGAGCTAGAAGTAGCTCGCCATTCGGAACTGCTCCCACAGCCGTTGAATGGTTCGGAGTCCAACACTTGGTTCGACTCTACTCCGTAAGTTCGCTCCTAAGCGAGCTAGGGGTAGTTTGCCATTCGGAATTGCTCCCACAACCCTTAAACTAACAATGGTTCCGAAGTCCAACAATTGGTTCGATTCTAATTCACAAGTTCGCTCCCAAGCGAGCTAGAAGTAGCTCGCCATTCGGAACTGCTCCCACAGCCGTTGAATGGTTCGGAGTCCAACACTTGGTTCGACTCTACTCTGCAAGTTCGCTCCTAAGCGAGCTAGGGATAGTTCGCCATTCGGAATTGCTCCCACAACCCTTAAACTAACAATGGTTCCGGAGTCCAACACTTGGTTCGATTCTACTTCACAAGTTCGCTCCCAAGCGAGCTAGAAGTAGCTCGCCATTCAGAACTGCTCCCACGGCCGTTGAATGGTTCGGAGTTCAACACTTGGTTCGACTCTACTCCGCAAGTTCGCTCCTAAGCGAGCTAGGGGTAGTTCACCATTCGGAATTGCTCCCACAGCCCTTAAACTGACAATGGTTCCGGAGTCCAACACTTGGTTCGATTCTACTTCACAAGTTCGCTCCTAAGCGAACTAGAAGTAGCCCGCCATTCGGAAACGCTCCCACAACCCTAACCTAATCAAGCAAGGGCGCCAAAGTCCGACGCTTGGCTCGACGCTACTTCGCGAGTTCGCTCCTAAACGAACTGGAAGAAGCTCGCCATTCGGAGTCCAACACTTTAGAAGCTTCGACACAACAGACAACAGTCACAAGAGTAAAACACACGAGTTCGGCAACAACACTTTTATTGATGAAACAGATGCGGTACAAAGACAAACACAGCAGGATTACAACTCGTCAAAGAAAAAGTTACAATGCCGACTTATTACACTTAGCAAAAAAAACAAAAAATACACAACAACTCGCGGAGTCGACCACTTTAGCGCTTTTTTGGAGCCGGGGCATTTCGCTTCAAAGACACCCGAGGGTGACGACGCTTGTCTCCGGAGCGCGACCCCAAACCTGCGAATTGAGACGTATCCTCGGCACCACTTCTAGTGGCTACTCCGACGGACGCTCCGCTCGACGAAATTGCCACCGAGCTCTGCGCGTCCCCCGGACTAGGTTGGCCGATCCGCTGACGGGTCGCCATCTCATAAAAGGTAATGCCCCGCTCGCTCTCAGCACGAGTGCACGACGTGCTTCGAACATTGATTGGTCCTGAATGCGGTTTAAGGCGGGCCACTTCTGCCTCCAACTCCGAGATCCGATCCCGCAACGAGCCATCTTTGACATCGACTTCGAAACGCGGGGGTATCGCAGAGTCCGGAACTCCTGATCGGCTGGCAATGAGGCGCCGAAGGTGGGTGACCTCGATGCTTTTATCCACCGTCGCTCTCTTCAGCGCTTCGACCTCGGCAGACAGTTGGACCCGTTCAGTCGTCAACTTGGCCACTTCGGCCGTAAGCCCCTCGGCCTCGCTCCGAAGCTTCGCCTCTACGGACTGCAGATGTTGTATCTCGGAAAGCAAGTCATCCCTCTCCGCTGTGATTTTGGACAAGTTATGACGGATGCACTGAACCTGAATCTCATTACTGAAATCAGTTGGCAAATATTCACCTTCGGGGATAAGTTCGGCGATCCTGCTTTCCAAACGACGAATCTCGATATCTCGCCGGCCGAGGACGAGCTGGAGATGAGTCCTCTCGCTTTCAGCTTGGCGCAATCCGAGCTCGACCTCGTAAAGTCTCTCTCGGCACCTCGCCAGACACAGCCTCGTCGCCCCTAGGCCGACCTCGGCTCGAGCTTCCTCATCCGAACGCGAAGGCTCGACATCTTGGGCGACCACCATAAGCTGCAAAGAGATCGGAGTAATCAGCAAAAACGTCGAACACTGCCGAAGCACCACACTTGGAAAAATTTTCTTTTCTAAAAGCAAGAAGCGAATGTTCGGCAAAAGAGGGGGCAAAAGACAAAAACTTCCGAACAGCAACACTTGCAAAAACTTTCTTTTCATTAATGTCAAAAGGTAGCGGTGGCCAGTCCGCTATTAGGCATTACAGAGTTCGAAAAGAAAAACAAAAAACAAAAACAAGAAAACAGAAGACGGATTCAAGGCTCGACCTCTTTCCCCGGGCGACGAGGTGGAGTAGGGGTTAACTTCGCCGAAGGAGACGCCGCCGCCAGCGGAGTAATCGCGGTGCTGGGGACCTCGTCAGTAACCCCGGCGTCGGCATCGGCGTTAACCTCCTCCTCTTCTTCCGCTTCGGACTCGGGGTCGAAGCCCTCGACGTGTCCGGGGAAGAGCCGCCACCCGGAGACGTCCACCCCGGGGTACGCTTCCGACACCCGCTCGAGGGCGGCAGCGAAGGCCTTCGCCATGTTCTGCGCAAGGAACCCTTGGGCCTTCTCCAGAGTCGCGTCCTCCGCTGCCTTCAAGGCTGCCGCCTGCGCCGCCTCGACCTCGGCCAACTGCTTGGCCGACCCCTCCTTCTGCGAAAGGAGCTCGCCCTCCAGCCTCTTCACCTCGGCCTCGAGATGCTGGATCCTCGCCGACCGACCCTCATGTTCGACTCGAAGCTTGTCGAGCTCGTTCGACATCCGAGCTTTCTCGTTCCGAGCCTGGTCGGACTCCTGCTTCAGCTCTTTCTCCAGAGCTGTCAGCCTCTCGGTGAGGTGGCCGAAGTGGACGATGATCTGCAGCAAAGAAGAGCTAAAAGAGTTAGAAAATTTTTTGTGATTCGAAGAAATGCAACGAACAAAGGAAACTCGGAGCTTACCGATACCGCCGAACGAGCGATCTCAATCACGTCATCGCCTTCTCTCCCCGCCTCCATGGCGGCTCGGTCCTTCGGGGTGGCGAGATGCTTGATGGCCTGCATACTCGCCAGCGAGTTCCCGAGGAACCCATCGTGCCTCCGGACTTGCCAGTCCGGGATATGGATCCGCTTGTGCTCCTCCGTCAGGAGCTCCTCGCCTGCCACGGTCAGCGGCGGAGTCGGCATGGCGAGGACAGCGGCAATGGGGAACTCCCCCACAGGTGCGGGAGCCGAAGTCCCCGCCACGGTGACGACCGGGTCGTCGAGGATCTCCACCGCCTCGACAGGGGCCGCAATCCTCGGCACCTTCGAGGTCGAGGGCAGCTTCGACGCAACCCTCTTGCACTTCTTCGGCGCCTTGATGGCGAGCCCTGCCCTGAGTGCCAATACCGCGTCATAGTCCATGGATTCTGCATCAAAAGAGAAAAGTTGGTTAGCACATAAAAAACAACAAGGCAGTAAGCACGGATAAAAAGAACTTGACGAGAGCCGCGTACTGGGATCTACGCGGCAGAGCCCTCCCTTGTAGAGGACGTCCTCCGTCAGCTCCCTCCAATCATACTTTGGCCGGTCAAGGAGGATCCGGACTGCCTCTTCTTCTTCTACTGAGAGCTTCGGCATCGCCGTCGCCCGCTTCGGCACCCCCTCTGCCCAATTAGAGGGGATCGGCCAGGCATCTCGACTCCGCACGACGAACCACTTCTCTCGCCAGTGCTTAATAGAGTCGGGGCAGATGACGAGCCTGCCGCCGTGCCTCGGAGTCAAATAATACCGGTACTCCGACTTATTCCCTTGGTGGAGCCGGTATAGCGTCCGAAGCACGTTCAGCTGCGGCTCGATCCCTGCGGCCTGGCAGTGGAGAACGAAACCATTAATCACTCGCCACGCGTTCGGCATGAGCTGGATGGGGCTGACCCCGAACCAACTTACCACGGTAATTGCGAACGCGTGGAGAGGTAGCCGAGCACCGGCGATAAAGGTGTCGACCGGCCAGCAACACATGGTCACTGGCAGCGGCGAGTTGGCCTTAACTCCGGGGCCCGGCAACATGATTTCGTACTCCTCCGGGATGAAAAAAGAATCCCGGATCACCGCCAGTTCCTCCTCGCGCAGGATCGAAGCCGCGTCATCCGCCTCCGTCGTCTCCCTCGCGGCATTCTCCTCGAAGGACCTCCCCCTCCCGTGGATGATTCGCTCGGCCTGATCCTCCGGGAGCTGCCTGACTCTTTGTAGCCCCGTCAACGGACCTGGCAGTTGTCCGAACTCCCCCATCCTCTTCGGATCCACAACGATCGAATCCTTGCCGAACACCTTGCCTTTGGTCGGGGCCGGAGTCGAGTCCTCGGCGCCTTCAAGGGAGGGCTCGGACCAAGAGACTTCATCAGAGACAGAAGCTAGAGACATAATTGATGATAAATTACCTTAAAAAGCTTTGGTCGCCGGAAAACTTCGCCTGAATCAAACGCCGACCACCAGAAAAACTCGCCTGAAGCACAAGAGAACGTCTGAGCAAATGAGAGGAGAAATGAGAAATGAAAGGGGGGGTGAGGATTTATAGAGAGGGGCGCTCCAAACGAGGTTAATGGGCTCGTACGACCGGCCCATTTAAACCAAACGACGAAGTGACCCCAATCGTCGCCTCGCTAACCACGCCAAATCATGAGTTGAATTTAATGCGCATCCCGTCTGATAGAAGCCCAGAGGTCACTGCAATTAATGAACGTCCCATCTGTCAGGGTTGTTAGAGTTGTCAGAGCTGTCAGAGCCACCAGAAGCTCAAATGGCGCACAGAAAAAACAAACCCCTAAAAACGACAAGTCTAGAAGTTCGGCACCCACTGCCGAGCGTTCGTGACACCGACCTTGTTACGGGGTAAAAAATAAGTTCGGCACTCACTACCGAGCGTTCGTGACACCGGCCTTGTTACGGGGTAAAAAACAAGTTCGGCACTCACTGCCGAGCATTCGTGACACCGACCTTGTTACGGGGTAAAAATCAAGTTCGGCACTCACCGCCGAGCGTTCGTGACACCGACCTTGTTACGGGGTAAAAATCAAGTTCGGCACTCACCGCCGAGCGTTCGTGACACCGACCTTGTTACGGGGTAAAAAACAAGTTCGGCACTCACTGCCGAGCATTCGTGACACCGACCTTGTTACGGGGTAAAAAACAAGTTCGGCACTCACTGCCGAGCGTTCGTGACACCGACCTTGTTACGGAGTAAAAATCAAGTTCGGCACTCACTGCCGAGCGTTCGTGACACCGACCTTGTTACGGGGAAAAAATCAAGTTCGGCACTCACTGCCGAGCGTTCGTGACACCGACCTTGTTACGGGGTAAAAATCAAGTTCGGCACTCACCACCGAGCGTTCGTGACACCGACCTTGTTACGGGATAAAAAACAAGTTCGGCACTCACCGCCGAGCGTTCGTGACACCGACCTTGTTACGGGGTAAAAAACAAGTTCGACACTCACTGCCGAGCGTTCGTGACACCGACCTTGTTACGGGGTAAAAATCAAGTTCGGCACTCACTGCCGAGCGTTCATGACACCGACCTTGTTACGGGGTATAAATCAAGTTCGGCACTCACTGTCGAGCGTTCGTGACACCGACCTTGTTACGGTGTAAAAATCAAGTTCGGCGCTCACTGCCGAGCGTTCGTGACACCGACCTTGTTACGGGGTAAAAAACAAGTTCGGCACTCACTGCCGAGCGTTCGTGACACCGACCTTGTTGCAGGGTAAAAATCAAGTTCGGCACTCACCGCCGAGCGTTCGTGACACCGACCTTGTTACGGAGTAAAAAAACAAGTTCGGCACTCACTGCCGAGCGTTCGTGACACCGACCTTGTTACGGGGTAAAAATCAAGTTCGGCACTCACCGCCGAGCGTTCGTGACACCGACCTTGTTACGGGGTAAAAAACAAGTTCGGCACTCACTGCCGAGCGTTCGTGACACCGACCTTGTTACGGGGAAAAAATCAAGTTCGGCACTCACTACCGAGCGTTCGTGACACCGACCTTGTTACGGGATAAAAATCAAGTTCGGCACTCACTGCCGAGCGTTCGTGACACCGACCTTGTTACGGGGTAAAAACCAAGTTCGATAGATCGCCAGACTCCCTCCTAGTGCTCGCAGCTGCGCCGAACCCACTTTCCGCTTCGGAAAAACTTGCCGAACCGCATATGGACCTCGGCTCCCTAGCCAGCGAGCCCTAGGGAGAGTCTAAGGCGTGATACAAATGCATAAGACCCCGGGACAACGAATTGACGCTTCGCGAAGGTAAAGAGGATATCCCTGCAAGAATACCACATGACCATCAGAGCTCATGAGCAGCTCGGAGCTCAACCCACTTGGAAAATACCTCACTACCCCTCCAAGATTCAAAACCCTCCATTTGAACTCCGATACAACTCCGCTAGCCATTAAAACAGTTAAACTACTCCTCAAAGGCCGATCAAATTTAGCCTTTAGGAGTGGGGGGCTCGTGATATGGCTAAAAATGGGGGTTAATCGGAACCGTCCAAATCGGGTACGAATCTTGGGACCCAGGGGTAAAACGGTAATTTCGCCTACAAGAGGATCCAAAATGGGTATTGGATCTTCTCCCCAAGGACCCAATAACCCATGAATGGATCCACCAACAAGAGGGTGCAGGTTCTAACCCGCTGCGCACCCAATCCAACACGATAGAATCAGGGTCCCTGATCAATCTTGATCAACGGCCCTGATATACGTCTATCTTTTCACTGGGATTTGGGGATTAAATTCCTTATCTGATCACGGGGAATATACCTTATCAGATTACATTCCTAATCTGTTTACAAGAAGAATATTCCATATCAGATCACGGGGATTACATTCCCAATCCGTTCCCTGAGATGCCTATAAATACTCCCCATCCATCTCCATTAAGAGGTAATCAATCTTTCACCGGTTTTTTGCGCTCTTTCATAGTCTTTCAGATTACTAACTTGAGCGTCGGAGGGTGCGTCGCCGGGAACAACCCCGGTGTCTCGCACTTTTTGCAGGTGAACGGCGGGAGCGACGGTCAAGCCTCGACGGAGTAGGTATACAGGTTTACTATTCAGTTTCCCTAAGAATCCACAAATTCATCTGTTTGCCCCCACACCAAATTTAGCGGCAACACGGCCCGAAGAGAAAATGTTTCTTTAGCCACAGCATCATAGGTTGGAACACCCACCCACAACTTCTGCAGTTCATCTATTAACGGTTGTAGGTACACATCTATATCATTTCTAGGACCTTTCGATCCAGAAACTATCATGGACAAAATAAATGAGGACTGCTTCATGCATTTCCAAGGCGGCAAATTGTATGGTATTAACACAATCGGCCATATGCTGTATGTACTACTCATTTGCCTGAAAGGGTTGAAACCATCACTAGCTAGTCCAAGTCTCACATTCCGAGGATCTTCCGCAAAATCAGGATATCTTTCATCAATTTTTTTCCAAGATTGAGAATCAGCAGGATGTCTAAGAATCTCATCATTAGTGCGACCTTCAGCATGCCATTTCATATCAGAAGAAGTTTTCGTAGACATAAACAACCTTTGTAGCCTAGGAATCAGAGGAAAGTAATGCAGTATTTTGGCAGGCTTCTTTTTCCTACTTCGCTTAGTAGATCCACTGGCTCCCTCGTCTTGATTTGGTCTTTCTTTCCATTTCGAAGAACCACACACTTCGCAATTCTCCAGACTTTCCTTACCACTCGTGAAAAGCATACAGTCATTTGGACATGCTGCTATCTTCTCATACCCTAGATCGAAAGAACTTAGGAATTTTTTGATTTTATAGGCTGAGTTTGGAATACAGATTTCAGGAAATGCTTCATTCAACAATTCAAGTAGCATAGTGAAGGACTTAGCAGACCACCCGTTTAAACATTTAATCTGAAATAGTCTGACAATGAATGAGAATTTAGAGAATTTGGTGCAATCGCGGTACAACGGAGTACTAGCATCTTCAAGTAACTTAGCGAAGGATTCTTGCTGCTTATTATTTTTAGGGGCGGGGCCAGACATTTCCTCGTCCACCCCACCAACAATCTGGTTTGTTTCTGTTGACTCATTGTGAACTTGGGTTGTTGGGTTATTGGTGTGGAAAGGAACATTATGAATCCCCATGGCATCTTGCAACAAAGCATGCATCTCATCGGAAACGCTTAAGTCTTCGTTCACTAAGGGCTCATCTTCATTTTCTAATACAACCGGACGAACAGGAGCTGACGTATGATCCTCTCCATGAGAAAACCACCTTGTGTACCCTTGAAGAAAACCGTTGACAACCAAGTGTGTATGTACTACGTCACATGTCCTCAAATTACAATTTGTACACCGGAGGCATGGACAAAGGATTAGGTTGGGATCACGGGAATGTCGTTTAGCAAAGATAATAAAATCTTTAATACCATCACGGTACTCCTTGGATAATCGTGGTTTACTAATCCAACTTCTATCCATTATAACAATAGCACACAATCTAAAATTAAAATTTGATATATTAAATTGTAATAACAGTAAAAGGCATTTTGTATATTAAATTTCACCTTTTTGAAAACCATCCCTAACTGCAAATAAATAAACGATATAATCTTTAACTGTAAAATAAAGAAATTGTGGTTTCAAAAAAAATGTACAAAAAAAAAATTAAATCTTAACACAATTCTACTCTATTCACCTAACCCTAAACTACCTCTTGTGGAAATTATCACAACCACCTTAGTGGTATTTTATCGCACACCCTGTGTTCGAGTGTAAAAAAAATTCGGCTATAGTCTCCCCTGTATTTGGCTTTTCGTTCAAGGAGATGATGATGGTAAAGGGTATTTTGCTGATGAAGAGGAATCGGCCGAATAATGAGCGCGTCGTGCTGTAACTACGGTAACAAGAAGATCTGATGACTCACGAACTATTCTGTTCATGGCTACTAATAATCACTTACTTATCTAATAATAATAATAATAATAATAATAATAATAATAATAATAATAATAATAATAATACTAAACAAAAGAAACTAATATGGCTACTAATAAGTTTTTCTAAAATAATTCTTCATCCCAACTAAATCATTGATGTTTGTAGCGCCAAAAGAAACCTGCACAAGGTTTGTTTAGCCCAATTCTTGTACAGAGTTGGAGGATTTTGATAAAAAAAACATGCCAAGATGCCAATCTGATGCATGAAATCAGCTTCATTAACAGTAAAAGAAAAATGATAATGTCCAGTATGTAAGCATATATTTTTCACAGTGAACCAATTGTTGTGCATATCCGGAGGATTTTGGCATACGTACCTATAGCATCCTCAGTTCACAGTGAACCCATTTTGGTCAAAAAAACATGCCAAGATGACAATCAGATGCATGGGATAAGCTTCATTAACAGTAAAAAAAATGAGGATGCTAGCAGCATACTTAGTTTGGAAGTGCACCCATTTTTTGTTAAAAAATCATGCCAAAGATGGCAATCAGGTTCATTAACAGTATCTGAAAATAAAAATATCCATTATCTGAGCATATATGTTGCTCGACTAATTCTTCAGCCCAACTAAATCTAAAACCCAATTGTTGTACATATCCAGAGGATTATGGCATACGTATGTACCTATAGCATCCTCAGTTCACAGTGAACCCATTTTGGTCAAAAAAACATGCCAAGATGACAATCAGATGCATGAAAATAAGCTTCACTAACAGTAAAAGAAGATGAGGATGCTAGCAGCATACTTAGTTTGGAAGTGAACCCATTTTATGTTAAAAAATCATGCCTAA